>OX387191.1:1351378-2551378 GCA_947561395.2 Buxus sempervirens | reverse complement strand
TTGGCATGGAAGAAACTTCAGGAACTTTTTCAAAGCTAATTCACTCTGCCTGAAGCTAGTTCAAATGATTATCTTGGATAACATTTGAGACTGGCACCGAGATGAGCAAGTTAGGGGCACACCTTCAAACAGATATGACAACTACAGGATGTCACCCCAATACATGCGGTAGGAAGATGCACACTATCTAGTTAGATTTATATGTATACCTACTTATGGTATTGATCCTTTTTCGCTTATTCCTTTTAGGTAGAGAACTGTATTAAGATAAGCGGTTACTTTGTGGCATGGCCATGCATGTGTTATCTCTAGACTTTGTACATAAATAATTGTAACTATCCTTAAATTAATGGAAACTTAACTTCCAAAAAAGGGGGAAAAAAGGATATTCGAACTCATGCAAATTTCTGGAGAAGCATGCTATATTAATATAAAATGATGTCAGAACCTTTATTTTTTATATTTCCCTCTAATATCATAACTATTTGGGGCAAAAACATGGATCTGGCTCCAATAGAATATAACAGGAATGACTACTATCCTAAAAATAAAGATGAGTCACACCACAAGAAGTTATTGGTTAAATTGTTAATTACTTACCTGATGACGGAAGACAAAATATGCCAGGCCAAAGAATACGATTATGAATGGGAGTAGAATGGGTGTCACCACAGCATAAACCAGACCCAGTAAGAAATAAAGTTGTATTTGAGGTTCGCCTGTATTAAAACCAAGACTTCCTGGATCCATTGCTTCATCCCTGTCCTTTTCAGTCTTCACCAAGAAAGAGTTCTTCAAATGGAAGATAATTAATGGTTTCAACCTTAAAATCTCTCCAGCAACCCCAGCCCAACCATCAACCATGATATAAGTTATGAAGAAAGTTGCTTTCATTGGAATCGATACACCAATAGTTATTGGAATACTACACAGGTAAGAGTAAAAGACTTAGGTTTTGCAAGGACATCTCAAAATAAAGCTGAAATTGACAAATAAGTGAACCAATACATACATAAACTAATTAATGAACTAATTGTTGAGGTACAACATAAACTAATTAAGCTTGATTGGTTTACACTGGTTCTGGGCAAAAAAGTCAATAATTGTATACACAATGAGCAGATATGGCATGGCACATAAGGTAGTAAGCTGAGAAAACAAATCAATGCATAATCCCAATCAACTGGTTTTGAAAATAAAAATGTTCTACCATTCCATCCAAATCCGTGAGAAACAAATCAACACAAAACAACAAGCAAGGGCACAATTTTGAAACAACATAAGAGGAATAAACAAAATCAATGAAGCAGCTTGACCTGAATAAAGCTTTAACCATATATTATCTCAGGGAAAACAATTTGCTTCACCTTGAGAGTTGAGACATATAATAAGTGAAGTGTCTGGAAAACTAAATGGATCTCGACAAATTTATCCTATGAACAGAAGATGGGGGCAAAAAAGGAAAAAAAAGAGTCAACAATTCTACATTGATATGATAGCTAAAGGTGCATTAATTTTACAATGACCTTCATTAACATTTCCTTGTCCCAACTATATAGGGCAAGCAAAATTCGTCCTGGTGGTGAAACAAAGCAATCCCTTATTTTAGAGCATAACATTTTAATATAAATTGTTCAGTTAACTTTGGATTTTTATAAAATTCTCCTAAGTTGACTTCACAAGATTACACTGGCCATCAGAGATCAAGCAGAAACAGCGACTTTAAGTCATGATTCATCCAATGTTGACAGAATGCTTCCCTACTATGGTTTTGCACAAAAATCCATTTTTCTTGATAACCTCCAAAATTATAAAATTATAAAGAAAAATGATAGCCAAAAAACTTTTCAAAATTTCCTTGGAAGCTTCAATTTCTCTATATATATATATACATACATTTATATACTGCTTTTATTTTTGTTGTACACGATGAAATTGTCACAGAGAAAGATTCTCAACACGTTGGTATCAACTTTTGTTTATTACGATATATTATGAAAATCTTGAAATTTTAACATTTACAATTTTGTTGCAGTAAACATCATTAAGTATTACAATTATCTGAGTTGATCATATGCTGCTTGCATATAGTATTTGTATTTGCTGCTGTCTGTTGTTTTTTTTGTATTTTTTACTTTCAGGTTCATTTGCAGCTATGTTCTGTGTACAAGAATCACTATCTTTGGTAGCGGGAAGTAGAATGTCAACTCTGTCCAGTTTTACATTCCCTGGAATTTTGTGATTTCAACTCAAAAGCCAGAAAAGTATGAAAGATCTCCCACAGATTAAGCCAACCCTATATGGCAACAGTTACCGAAACAAATGATAATGTCACTACATGGCTATGCAACTAATTAATACAAGAAAGATAACGGAAATAGTTCAAAGAAAGCAGAGCACAGACAACCCTATTGAAGATGAGGTCATTCATTAAGGTTGATCCTAGTGTTGATGTCACTGCATTGCTGAACAAACTAATGCCAGCAGACGCAGATAACGACCTGCGTAATGAAGTATGGATGTTATTGCAATTTTATAGCTTCTTCAGAACCAAATATACTCCATTTAGAGGTCCATGAACTTGCTGATCCAAATTACCAGTATGTTAACGTAAGGAGGTCATCATATATGCCCAATGTGCTGCTAATACTAGTTGGGTTTCAACTAGTGATGAACTTGGAGTCGGATCCAGGTCTAGTCAACATTTTCTTATTAACCAATAACCAAGTGTAATTAAATTTCAATATCATGCAGATATGGCACAGAGAAACTGCTGGCCATCAAACCTAGCCAGTTGATGTTACCATATGCCTGATCCGCTGCTAATACTAGTTGGTCAACTAGTGAGCAACTCTGACGCAATTCTCTTTAACGTCTTTTTTTCTTTTTGTTAACCAACAACCAAGTGGAACTAAGTGCCAATATCATACAAATAGCACGTAGAGAAGCCACTGGTCATTTACCTTAGCTCATTTTGGGTCACCATATAAATCCCCTAGATATTTTTACCCATAAGTCAGATGTTCTTGTTGATTCTTTCTTTATCCATTCACATGTCCAGGTATAGTTTCGTCTTCTAGCCATTAGGCCACTCAAGCATATGTTAATAAAATGAGTATCATTAATCTAAGAGTTTCCTATTTTGATCATTTGATAGAAGTGCGTTTGAAATCCTACTGAATTTGATTAGTACAAATAAAATGTGAATCCTTATCCCATATCAACCATGAAAAACTGTTTAGATAACAAAGTATACTCTCTTTCACCTCTCTAAGAACCCAGAAGCTTTTCACCACAACCCAAAATGATGCACCAAGAAAGAACATATCCAGATGTACAATAGTTAAAAAAGAAAATTAAATAATTGTTCTTTTGGACAGGAACTCCACCCTGGACCATCAGACCATGGTAGGGAATACATCAAGTTGCACGAAACTTTAATGCACTTCAAAAAGGGGCAATAAGGGGAAACTTTGATAACATCAAGGATATCTAAATCCATGCACAAGATTAAAGGAGCTGCCTGCCTGTGAACCAGGCTGCTGTGCTCCCATGAAGCAGGTTACAGCCAAAAACTGTTAATTAGTGATCAATAGAATATAACACATCAAATATACAACAAATGGTATCCATTTTCCATCCCCTCTTGACAAAGAATAGATAGGATTTAGTAGGTGCTATAAAACACAACAATAGGTGCCTATGTATCTAAGCATGCTTGCTCTGTGACAATTGTGGTAAAAATTATTCCCAATAGAGATGGTTAATAAGCACATGGAGCATTAGTGAGAAGAACTTACTCCTTTGGTGACTGACGAATAAAAGTATCTAGCTGTTCAAATGCAGCTCCAGTGATAACGCTACCAAGGAATACATTAACAAATTGGAAAATGTAATATCTAGATGCAGATCTCCTCTCAAGGGATGATAGGGAGACAAAGCCTTCGACTTTGGACATTATCATCAATATTGTTGGTAGAAAAATGAGAAAAATCTTTAAAGCGATCCCAGGTAGAAAACCTTGTATGAACGACTTGATGACTTTCCTGCATCATAAATTAGAATACTGTTCTATTAGTATTAATAGTAGGAAATTATAGTGAACAAACAATCAATCACCCCAGACCATTTACACTCTTTCCAATTATTCCAGTCAAGCACTCTTTATAATTGAAACAGATCATTCACATGCTTTACCCTTTTTCTGATGAAAATAAATTCCTGACTATTAATTTCATCCTGAACAAGTTAGAAGTTCAAAATAAACACACAATTCACAGTTAAGATTAAGCACATGCTAACCTTGAAAACATGCAAAAAGTAAGAAACAAGAACCGATATAATTCCAGGAAAAATTATTCTAAAAGTATCTGTAGTACATATTAGGATTAATGTTGCTGATCCAAACTAGTTTGGATAAGGCATTTAGCTATTGCTATTAAGAGCATAGAAAATGTTCCATGATTTTAATTAGATAATTAATATAATGAAAAAGTAAATAAACAAATAAATAGAAATATAATTAAATATCTAAAACCTTATAAAAAGGCAAACTCACTTTTCAATTATAGGCCTCAGGAATGGCAGTCTTTTCTCAATTCCCTCTATATTTGCAAGTGATTGCACAAATGCTACTGGAATCATGAAAAAGAAGGTAAGAAAGAAGAATGCAACAGCCATGATGAGTCTCCTAATTGTCAGTGAAACAAATGGAATCGCAAGATTTGGCCAATATACGTCACGAGGTTCTGGAGCCCACTCAGTCAACCATATAGTTGGATTCCTAGACTGTTGAGTTTGGGCACAAACAGCAGCACCCCACCGAGTTTTGAAAGACACAAATGCTGCTGGCATGATAGATTTAGAGTTGCTTGTAACATTTTCACGTTCTGCAGCTATCTGAAAGAGAATCAGTCTTGAACAATTTTCACGCTATATTGAAGAAAATAAGATAAACATAATATTTATAAGCAACAAGAATTTTAGCTCTAAGCAATTTAATCCAATAATGCACTGTTGCAAGAAAAACAATTTCTTAATCTTGAGCATTAAAAAAAAAATTTCAAGCCAAGCAGACATCATAAACACCTCTCGTAAAACTTATAGATTAGAAGAAGAGAATCTGTCCTAAATCAAAATTATACAGAACTGTTGAAAAATCCCCAACAAGGTTTAAAGGTCCATATGCCTTCATAACTGGCAATGCAAAGGTGTTCTTCAAGAACAACTGTCAAATGCATCTGTTGGTATATCTTATCTATGCAATGTTGATACTGGATTAGTGGATTATGCATGGACATATTGTACAATCTAAAAAGTGCCACATTAGCATGCTAATCAAATTAATATGGCTTGATTAGCAGAGTCACACGATATCAGCCAAAATAGATTACATGAACCAGCAGTTCAACGGGCAACCAGCTTAGACCAAAGAGAAATCCAATCCAAGCACATAAAGAAGAATGAGTCACCTTTGATTGACTCATCTGTACACATGTTTTAGGCAAGATATATATTAGTCTTACGACTCTTACCACAACATAGCACCATATCATGGCATGAATAAGTAGCTGGCATGAGATACATGAAGGTATCATAGGAAATCTCATGTCTAAAGAGACTAAAAAGTGGGCTGCCACTTACCTTTCGGGCTCCATCTATGAGAGCGTATCTCATTTTTCTGTCCAAAACCCAACATAGGAGGCCATTGAATGAGGGGACTCTGTCCCTCTCCTTCTCTCTAAAGTAACAGAAGACAAATCATCCTTTCTTCTCTAGTATATATTAGTCTTATCACAACATGGCACCATACCGTGGCATGAATAAGTAGTTGGCATGAGATACATGATGGTATAATAGGTAATCTCATGTATAAAGAGACAAAAAAGTGGGCTGCCACGTACCTTTTGGGCTCCATCTATGAGAGCGTATCTTCTTTTTCTCTCCTTCTCTCTAGGAGGTAATAGAAGACAAATCATCCTTCCTTCTCTAGTATATTAACAAAGACTTTCCTATCTCTGAGACATCAAATAAGGAGTTCCTACCCTTGGAACCATAGAGGTTATTTCTGTGGGGGGCCTGATCTCTTCATGGGATCTCCCATTCTTCTATTTTATGAAACAATTACCATGTATATGCAAAGATTCTTAGATGAAGGTCTATATTTTACACAATTTGGATGGTGAAAAGCTACCTACAAGGCAACCCATGGAAATAAGCCGTGTTTGAAATGTTGGCTGCCACCAAGAGCGGGCAAGCGAAATGCGGAGGTAAATCATTAAATATCGACTTTACCCATATTACTGACATTTCGTGAAAATTTTGCTACAAATTTGGTGAAATGGAGGAAAATCAATAAAAAAATATTTATTATATAAAAAGTTAGCATATAATACACTTTGTGATATAATTACCTTCAAAATTTTTAAATGACGTGTTAATTAATTTGGCCAATAATCTATCAAAAAATTGGTCATTAATTAACTATGTAATACTTTGTTAGTATAAAAAATAAAAATTATAAACATGTATAACATATTTATAAATATTACTAGAATGCATTAAAATTTTAAGAAAATTCTGGTTATGATTTTCTAATGCATAGCCACTTGGGAATGGTTTTTGTGTGTTTTTTGTTGATATTAAATGTATAAATTATTAAAATATGTTGAAAATTAAGAAAGCATTTTCGCTATTCATTTCTAGTCCATTGCTAGATGGAACATGGTTTCTATGAGCTATTTATTAATATTAATAAGATTATAAAATTTTAGAAATAAGTTAAGGAGGCACTACAAATGATTTGCTTTCATTCTTATATATATAAATACATTGTTACACTATCACCTATCAGCTTAAGCTTTTGGGATTATGAATTTCTAATTCATAGCCACTTGGGAATGGTCTTCGTGTGTTTTTTGTTAATATTAAATGTATAAATTATTAAAATATGTTGAAAATTTAGAAAACGTTTTGGCTATTCTAGATGGTACACGGTTTCTATGAGCTTTTTATTAATATTAAAAATGGAAAGTATAAAATTATAAAAAAATTTAGAAATAAGTTAAGGAGGCACTACAAATGATTTGCTTTCATTCTTTTATACATACATACATACATACATATATATATGTATGTATGTATGTTAGACTATCACCTATCAGCTTAAGATTTTGGGATGACTGATTGTTAAAATGGTGCTGAAGCGGGAGATCCATTGTTCAAAACTCTAGGTTGTGTTACCTTGGCCTTTGTTTGTCTGTTTCCATATCCAAGGTTTGTGGTGCCTTGTGTTTGTTCTCAAGTGAAGTTGCACATGCAGGGGAGTGTGCAACACCTATCAGCTTAAGCTTTTGGGTCCATTGGTTGTTAAAAAGAGTAAAAATCATTTTGGATTTGGGAAAACCCCATTTCTAGGATTCTAAAACATTGAACACACCTCAAAGCCCATTTTCCTTCACATATATCAGTTTTTAAGCTTTAGTTCTTCAAATTTATCGTTGAAAACCCATGTCTAAGCTGCCTCATCAAGATCTTGTGAGTTCGGGCCAATTTTTAGTTTCCATTTTCCCCTCAAGACTCTCTTCTATTTGATTTCTTTTTGGAAGAACCCTCTCATCCATCTTAATTTTTTGAAGGTCCCTTTTCAAAACAACCATTATCTAGAAAAGTGAACTGGCATAACAAATGAGAAGAACAAACAACATCAATTTCAAGACACATGCCATAGATAAAGGTAAAAACCAGTTCCTCAGATTTTTCCTATTTATGGCTTTCTTTTTTTCCTTATTCATCTCAACTTCAATGCAGATTTGAAAATCTTTCTTCGTAAATTTGGAAGTGTAAAAGAATTATCATGCAAGGATCTCAATGAGTGGTGTACTTTACCTTCTTTGATTGCTTCTCGATCTCAGATGTGTAATAATCTATTGCATCCACTCTCTCTCCAAAAAGGCCTAAACACCCTGTCTGTTTAGAGAAAAAGGAAGTTTATAATATGAAATGGATGTAGAAATGAACTTGTGACATATTATTGAAAGTTGAGCAGAGGGTTGAAGAACCTTTAAAAATTCATATAACATAAATTTAAGATTGTAATCAATACATCACCTTCGTAAAGGGCCTTTTTTCTCTATTTCTAGAATATTTAAGTTGATAGTAGTCAAGCCTGTTCTGCATTTTTTTCTTCTCTTCAACCAATTTAGCAAGTGCATTTGAATTGTATACAACCTGCACGTCTTTCCTCAAGTAAGAAATGGAAGGGTAGAACTTTTTAAATCATAGATCAAATAATCACCAAAAGAGGTATAAGCAACACAAAGCTCACAAAACTGGGGAGACAAATATAATTTCAGTAAATTTAACATTGAAAAGTCATTCAAATGGCTAATTATGGTTGTTACACCTATAATTCATCCAGCAAAAAAGTTTAAAATACTCTATTTTTTGTCATAAAATGCATGGCAAGCATCCACAGTAATTTTTCCCAAAACCAAAATTCCCAATCAAACATAAAACAGGTTCTTACCCATCCATGCCAAAAGAAAAAGGGAGGAATTCTAACAGCTATAAAAAAATGTATTAGTAAATATCTGTCTCTTAAAGGAATGGTGGAGAAAATTACTTTTTAACAGGCAATCACACTTTAAAAATTGATCTCAAAATGAACCCATTTGAACTGAAAAATTTTAGGGTAGGCATTCTCAAACTCTATTTTAGAGGAGACATTATATAGCTTAAAATCATATTTAAACTTTTAGTTATTCCATTGAATTACCTTGCTAATCATTCTGTTCAATCCAAGTAATCATTATTAGAAGCAAATACAACAGAAAATCAAATGACTGAGCAACATGCACACATTAGTAACAAGTTCAGTCATCACAAACCATTACATTGTTTATTTCAAGTATCATATTAGCTTGTCCACCTCAGATTGTAAATATACATACGACATTGTAGCAAGATCCAACCTGATGAGTGAGATAGTGCTCAGGATGGTTGACTAGAAAAAAATGCTCCACGAGTTCGCTAACTGATTCATCAGGATCTGGTGGCACATTTCTAACAAGGACCTGCAGAAAGTCAATTGGCATTATACAAGTTAGGAACATGAATTATGACATGGCAAGGGCATTGCAAATATCAAACTGTGTATTCAATTTTGAACAAGTTTAAGAGATCACCATACATCAAATACTTCCTCTTACTCTAATCAAATGCCAACCAAATCTCACTAAATAATCCCGACAACTGGATGCAAAATCCCCAGCAACCAACAGTACAGGATTATGAAATCATTGAAAATAGAATCCAAGAGGAAAGAAGCAAGACAACACAGAATTTGTGTGGTTCATGGATATGTGATTACAACCATGGCTGGAAATGATCTAAGCAACTTTCAAATTTTCAATATGATGAAGATTGCAAGTTACAAATTGCCGGAACTCCAGACCTTTCATAAATCTCAAAGAAAAACGTAAACAAACTCTGTCAAAAGCAGTACAAAAAAATCATTCCTAATCTTAACAACACAACAATAACTGTCGCAATTCACTCTTTCTGAGACAAATACAACAGGGCAAACATTTTTGTAATGAAAACCAAAAGCATCTTCATGAAGGCAACGGACTACCTTATAAATTGACATCAAAAATAAATTCCCACCAGCAAAAGAGTATTGCCAAAAATATAAGATAGCTCATCTACAATCCATAAAGAAAATATGCACATTTGTGTGTGTGAGATATATATATATATAGAGAGAGAGAGAGAGAGAGAGAGAGCAACAGGCGGAACAATAAGGTACACAAATGCTGCATAGAGGACAACAATAAAATGGCAAAAGATACTTCATACACCCATCAGCAAGGCCGTGAATCAAATGGTATGGATCTACGGAATCAAATAGACACCTACACATTGATTACTGCTGATAACAAACTTATCAATTCCCACATGGGAACATATGCAAGGGCCTAAAATGAAACCCCAACAATTGTCATCCAATTGAAGATGACATGTGCACCTTTCATGATATGAAAGTTTATCTTATCATTCGCATTCCTTAAAACAGGTAATCATGCTCCAATTGGATTCAATTAGATAAGGTGGTCTTAATATCATAACAAATCTCCAAAATCAGATCTTTTTCAGTAATTTAAGAGTCAAATTGCCATTAAAAAAATTAATAATTACTATGAAACTAAAATAATTACAAAATAGTTAGTAGTTCTAGGATCACAATTCATACAGTAAATTTATCTGGACGACGCTGTTCTGATGCCATAAAATGAAACCTCATAGAAGCAATTGTTTCATACTCTTTCCGCAACACATAGCATGTCCAAAAGGTAAAGGCATATGCCATTACCAAATGTGTCCAAAACCTGCAATGCAGCCAAAGAGAAAAAGATTATGGAAAAAAGTATGATGAAAAGGAAGAAAACTAAGGACATCCTGTGCTAAAAAAAATTAATGAATTTGTCCAGTGTGGCTGAAAATCCAAAACATCAATCCCCAAATTGATACAAGACTTTAATTCTTTTTCTTGTTAATTTGTATCAAACTGCAAGCACAATGATTATCCATACTGCCATATTGGGGATATAAGCTTGTCCATCACGTATTGTTCTTGATCTCATGGCTCTTATAGTAACATATTTTCAGGCTATATCTTTAGACAAGCCACATGAAAGAAAAATGAAGAATCACCATTACAGCTGTAATACAATATATCTGCACATGGACTAATTTCCTTCCGATAAAGAAGCTTCTCAATCAAGCACAATCCAACAAAATAATTCGAAAGAAGTGAGATTCATCTCTAGTTCTTCTTCTCAACTCATCATCTTCACATGGCCTGCATTACTATTTATCTACGGAAGTCACAGAACATTATCGAGCAATCCATGAGATGTTCATGGAAACCTGATCTATAGCATTACTGATAGTTATATCTTGAGACAGGCACCACATAAACCCTACTGCAACTCAGATCAGTGTGGAGCCAGTAACTGTGGAGCAAATTTTGTCCCAAGGATAGGAATTTCACAATCAAAAGTCGATCAAAATGTTATATATTTGATAAATTTTCCTTTTTACTTGCTTTTTATAGACAGATAGTTCTCAATTTATTGTTTATTACTCAAATGATTTATGACAACTATTTCTTTGGTTGTACTGCATAATATTAACTGCTGAATTATAAGAATTCTGCACTAGTCATTCACACTCCTGAATATATCATTTAGCACACCACAGGTTTTATATCACACAGCTTCAATGTTTGAGGTTGGGGGCTTGTTTCCCATCATGTTTCTACTCTCAGGAGCATTAAAGCTCTTATTACAACTTCTCCAGTTGGATTACTTAAAGTCAATTTTGATGGCAGCTCTCTATGAAACACAGGGTTCGTATATCTTGCCTCATAAATCCCAGGAGATACATTATTTCTGTCTTTTTCTTCTCCTTTTTTTATGGTGGGGGGGGGGGGGGGGGGGGGGGGGGGGGGGGGGGGGGGGGGGGGGCGCAGTGAGGTGTGGAGGTTGAATCATCAGAGAAAGGATAAGAGGGAGTCAAATAGGGTTGAAGCTCTAGCATTTCTGAAGGTGCTCAAAACAGCAAAGGATCTCGAGTTCACAGCTACCATCATTCCAGGGGTTTCATTCAATGCTTTTAGATGAGTGGAAAGTCACAAAAAGGTGTAAGATTTTGTTTGTCATCGCAAGGTAATTGGATTTTTCTTTTGCTTCTTTTCATTAAGATAAGGCATTCATTGTCCTTTTCCTTCATATTGTTTCCCCTCCCATTAGACTTGTGTTCTTTTTCATTTTTCCCTCTTCCAACCAAGGGTTGAAATTGTATGTGCCATTGATCATCTTTCCCTTGGTGACTAATGTGCATACAGATGTAAACAAAGTTCACAATTATTCAGAGATGTTGAGTGTAGTATAGCTTACAAACAGGAAAATATTAACAGACCTTTGTGAACCAAGTGGAATATTTGATATAGAAAGCTTGTCTATGTGACTGTAGGTTAAATTCGATGCCTCCAATGTGCCATTAGTCCAATTAACTGGTACCAGGATTGCAAAAGCAATGAACGTGATAGGAACAAAGATTTTAAGTCTGCATAAATAAAAGAAGAATCAGTGCAAGAGTATACCTGTATAGGAACAATATACGATAAATCTTAAGAGGATATTGACACTACAGACCATTACTCACGTATGAAGAAAATATTGGAAGCACAATAACCATTAAAATGAAATGAAAAGAAAAGAAAATCCAGAGGAAGATATACAAAACTAGAAATATTATGCAAAGGAAAAGGTTATCTTCCATAATGGGTGTAACATATTAGTCATAAAACTTCCAAGCTAGAGCAACAAAAACATCAAACAACAGGATCCAGAGCTCTTCATTATATACACATCTAGTATGTATGCCTTGAGCAATACCAAAATACTAATTGCCAAATGTCACCCCACGCATTTAGTTTTTTTTTTTTTTTCCTTTTTTTTATTTTTAATTTTCAATGAATCCAAGTTGCACGCTGCTAGTGCTGCATAGGATCCACAAATTTTCAACAGCACGTAAAGTGTGCCTTTGAAATCAACCAGGATCGATACAGGGCGAAATTCCGTCTACGTAAGTCGAAATAAGGGGAGTTTATTTTCGAATTCACCAGAAACAGAAAAATTTCATTGACAAGGCAATCACTGCTTGTCACATTAATAAAAGGGAATAACTCAATTTTCAGCAATTAAGAGGATATACTAATTACAAGAAGAAAAAAAAATGCCCTTGAAAACTGCAGATCCATCTTTTACCTGTTCAAATTGCTTCCCTTTTGGTGGCTCACAGACTTGTCTAAGGGATCTGTTCACTTCCATATCTCTCCTCTTTTGTTATGATATGCCAAGTTCGCGTGTCAATGTTCAGCATTGAAGAAGATATATTAATTACAAGAAATCAACTGCCCTTAAAACTGCAGTTCCATCTTGTATCAGTTCAAATGGCTTCCATTTTAATTCTCAAAGTTTAGACTTGTCCAGAGGATCTGTTTACTTCCATATCTATCCTTCTTTTGCTATGATATTTCAAGTTATCATGTCAATCTCCATGATACCTCTTGAATCATTATATATAATCTAGGATATTATAGACCCATTTAAAAGTTAAATACATTGAAAAAGTATCCTCAGTTTTTATTCATGTAACCACAATTCAAAAAACATCCAGTTGGATTTTCCAGCTTAATGATCTCCGTCAGACTCAGTAATCAACAGATTATTAATAAAGGCACAAATTATAATTTTGACTTGATACTTTAAACATCAAAGTGAAAGGATCATATTTGCAGTCAATCCACCACAGAGAATATATGATAAATATAATTAGACCAATTGGGATGAGGCATAGTCTCCACAGGCATAAGGAAATAGAAATGTTTTCATTTATCATCATATCCTATTTGTTTTCTGGATATCAACTTCTGCACAACCGCTCATTTCATTCATTTTAAGATGATTTGTCAAACTGTGGTGCAAGACATGCATTCGGAACCTCATCCACTGGACTGGCCCGATGATAACAAAAAATAAAAAAAACTCCACATAATCAGATATATATTATAACAGAACAAAATGAACAGAAAGCCTGGGAAACTTTAAATCCATGGAACATACCCTAACAAGTAAATCCGCAAGTAAACAGCAGAATCCAGTCCTGCATGATTAATAAGCTCAAGTTCTGGCATTCTCAAAGCATCTGGCATCCAATTCAGAAACCTCATGTACGACCTAAAGTCCAAATTGACAAACTTGCGTACAAATGCTCCAGTGTGTGTGGGACTGCTTCTTAAACCTTTTAGATACCATTTTGGGAAATATACCCTATCATTGAATGGCTGCAGCCTTAAGATTGCAAATGCTATAAGGAAAGCAAATGCACTAAGGATATTGATAGCTGCTGAAACTCCTATATCTCCAAGTGTCGCCATCTGTCCCTTTCAAGCAATGAAATTCCTATTGGCCTGAAAAAAAGTAATCATTTATATAATAATACAGCTAATATTCACCCAAACAAAAAAAAAATCATATAAATAATATGCATAGCATTCAAAGTGATCAAATATCTGGAATGAACCTTAATTAAGAAATATTTTGGAGTGTTCAGGTTAAAATATATGATATATCAAGAGCCTAAAAAATAAAAAAGGGGAAATACACACACATACACACATATGTAAGTAAGTGTCTGCGTATGTGTATCGCTTTCTAGTTGAACAAATTTAACTTAAAAGGATTTGGTAATTGACATATTTGGTCATTGAATCACTTTAGTTTAAATGACAAATGTCAGCTAAATTGAGGTAAGATATTCATCGTGAGGGATAAAATAACAGCAAACAATGCCATCCAATTGTCCATGACTAAGAATTGTGAAAAGTGCCATGCAAGAGTTTGAGCAATGGGCTTTTCTTGTCATTCTTTCCCAGGCACAGCTAAAAAAGCAGAAAGAAAAAACAAAGCTTCAAAGAGAATTACATTAGAAAAATATGATCCTTGATCACCAGAGGGCCTCAAGCAGAATCCAAGTTGGGAAAAAAAAACCTAATGAAGCTAAATTATATCACTGAAAACATGAACAGGGTATTCCGATAGGAAAACATCATTTAAAAATGAAGGAGAAATGGTGGGAAGTAAAATGTCTCTAATGTATATCAAATAAAAAAACCTTAATTAATCTCCACATCAGTCATTTGACTTTTGACAAATACAAAGGGGAAACAATCCTTCAAAAAAGCATGACTCAGTAAGTAAATAGACTCGTATCTTAAACCATAATGAAGTAAGGCAAATGTAAATCTTATATCTTATATTAGAACATAGCGTTTACATGTCAACACCCTGATGCAGTAGTAAACCTTGTTTCGGTTTATGCAAGAGGGAGGAACAGCCCTTAACTGCACTGTCTTCGTGCTGAGTAACCAATCTCTAGCTCTCGTCTAACAGAGATGTGAAAAGTGCCAGGCACAGCTTTTCTAGGATTTTTATTAAACGAGTTTTTCTATGATTTTGTTACCAAAAATCCAAAAACAATCCGAAGTTTTAGAATGTTTGTTTTTCTTTTAACGTTACCAAACAGCCTTCTGAATGTTCCGCTAAGTCAAATAAGCCACTACACAGATATAAGGAAACGATTACCCGTAATAAAGTCGATTAAACAAGTTCCATCAACTTTTAGGCGAAAGCGATATCAATCTATGAATTACTAAATAAAAATGTAAAAGCAGCCATAGTAATCCTTCCGTTAAGAAACCTAAAAATTTCGAACACCTGAGACTGCAAATCACGAATTCCAAATTCCAAATAACAACTACAAACTCTTTTTCCACAGATCAACTCAATTGAGACAACAAAACTACTAAATAACTGGTTACAGAGAAGTTCAGAGCGTCATACTCTTGAGTTTATCCTTCTGAACCTCGTAGAGTGTATGACATGCCAAGAACCTCACAAACAGAGCCAATCATCGGCCAATAAAGCTCGACCAGAAAAAGACGATCAACCTTGAAGAGTACAGAGTAACAGATCTGAAGATGCGCAAGAGTCCTCTACAGTTTGCTTGAACTTCAATCAAAGCAATGACAATCTCCGCAACAGCTTCTCGAGGCGAAGAGATTTTCCGGCTGAGATAACGAAAAGGTGTCGCTGGTTGAGACGGAAGCTAAAGCGAACACAGACGTTTTTTGAGAATGAAAATGAAATTGCAATATAAGGGTTTTGGTGGAATCAAGCAAACCGGAAGTTGTTCAGATCAAATGCACTGTAAATGATGCGTTTCCGCTTTCCCGAACTCTCAACGTAAAATATTTATTAATTCGGAATAAAAAAACCAGCCTCAATGTCGGCAAACCGCGCATGTGGAAGTTCTAACGGCTACTTAATGGATAGTGTGGGATGAATCAGAGACCCTGGCCCACCATATGGACTAGTCGTTCGGTAACGTTATAATTTCAAGGCGTCGTGATATCGTGACGCCTACACTTGAGAGTTTGAGACTTTTAGGCTCACCGGATGCCAACAACATGCCACGCGCCGAGGATAAGGCAATTCTTAGCGTTTTGAAATCGCGAGCGGGGCCTTCGTTTAGATAAAAGGGTTTTTCAGTGGTAACCCCAGTTTCCATGTTATTTTCAAATTGCGCCTAAATTTTCTTTTGTATTTATATGCACTAGTCGCCTTAGTAATAAAGCTAT
Organism: Buxus sempervirens; assembly: GCA_947561395.2. Lineage (NCBI taxonomy): Eukaryota > Viridiplantae > Streptophyta > Magnoliopsida > Buxales > Buxaceae > Buxus > Buxus sempervirens. Next base: position 2,535,111 of record OX387191.1, on the reverse strand, counting down.
GATTTCTTATTGGTGATCCGACGACATTCCTCCTTCCCGTTTCTTTGAAGACGGTTCCCAAGTTATTGGGTTTTACAATCCGCGTTTCTGCATATCCTTCAGGAACCACTGATGGAGTTCCATCGGTACCTATGGTTTCAGCCATTGTAAGCCTAGTTTTCTTTTGTTCCGGAGCAATCATGGAGGTTTGTGATAGGGATTATGATATCCTGGTGTTTAGCTTATTTTTAGTTGTTGCTGGTTCATCTTGTATCTTTTTGACTCTGGTATTAGCAGTTGTAATCATCTTGTTTTTTAATGAAATGGCCTAAGATTGGCCTTTACCCAAAAAAAAAAAAATACCATAAATGGGATGAGTTTTGTCTAAAATGCAAGCTCCTTCAAGTGTGAGTGTGACTCGAAGCCACTGTTATTTTGTGATTTCCAGCTCCTCATATAATAATGTTTTAGGTCGCATGAACTTATGAAAATAAAAGAGTACTCTTCTTATTCACGGATTGACCTTACAATTAACCAAGGGGCAAGAGATTCTCTATAATTACAATATATATAAACCCAAATATGATATCTTATTTGGATCATTTAAGCATATATGCTATCTTATAAAGGAAACCTTGCAAATTCTTTAATGGCATCTATTGTCCAAATGGCCCTTTTTTTTGTTTTGTTTAAATTGACTTCTATATTTCAATTAGTTTTTTTTATTTATCAAAACACATAACTTATTCATAATTACATATAGAATCAAGTAGTATAACTTATGTACACCACATGTAGTATGCATGTGCCACCCACTAATTTGATCATCATCAATTAGTCCATAACAAAGTTGGATTGGCAGCATGAATCTTGTCTTTTTATCCTACGCATGTAACTTATTCCTTCAATTAATTTGCGCTTTTGTAAGTCTTGTTTTATTGTCTCCATCTATGTCATTTTAGGTTATCTTCTTGTTCTCTTAAGCCTTCAATATGCATTCTCTCACATCTTCTTTCAAGTGCATATTTACATCTCCATTCTACATGTCCAAACAACCTTAATTAATCTATTCTTCTTCATTTTATTTATAATGCATGCTATGCTTAATTGCTTTTGAATTTCTTCATGTCTTATTTTGTCTTTCCTAGTTTTACCACAAATCCATCTCAGCATCCCCTCATCTTGATAACACTTGTTTTCTAAACATATGGATTCTTTCCCATCATTAATCTATATTGTTAGCAAAGTGAACCCTAGAGAATATTCCTTAGGAGATTCTCGTTGGCCTCTTTTATCTATAATATAGATAATGCGAGGCCCCCCTTGGGCATGGTGCCAATCAAAATGTTCAAGTTTCCAAAGCAGCCCTTACACATTATTGTGAAGATTCATTAATAGAAGGGTACAATAGTTGAAACTACCTCAATATTTTAAAAACTTAATAATCCGTTGCAAAACTGTTCCTCCCTTTTGCATCTTTCTTCATACATGCAGTACTGCACATGCAACCAACTAGTTCCTATATAGTCTTCTAAAATCTCTAATTAAAACTCAACTATCCTGGAGTAAACTGCCACCCATCTTATCAAATATCAATAACTACTGCACAATTAGCGGAGTGACCGCTTGATCAGGTGATCCAACCTATGGAGTGTTTATTTTTGTTGTACCTTATTTACATCAATTAGCTTTATTACTGGTCCGCCCATCCCAAATCTTGCTATGTTTCACCTGATTGAACCAAAAATCATTCATCGGTGTCTACTGGTGCATACATTAATTTAAGAAAAAACATTTTACTAGAGAAAAGGTTATTTTTCAATTCCTTTCCAAGTTGAATTCCTTCGGGCCGCCCTGCAACAGACCATGCAATCACTGTTGGATGCTATCACGTCTTGCATTTAACGACAACTGCTCACTTCAATGTGAAATAGTAGCTGTCATTGGATGCTACACGTGGCAGCATCCAACGGTGGCTACATGATCTGCTGCAGCAACTTGGCAACCAATGATTTCAAACCTTCACCGTGACAATAATTTTTCTTGACTTTCGGGACTCAATTATTCAATTCAACAACCTGATTATTAAACTAATAAATGAAGTTGGGGTTCTTTAACCAAACATAGACGTGTTTTTGGTGCAAAGAAAGGCACCAAAGCATGTTCTCCCATGAACGGCCGGCTATGAACTATTAAGAACCCAAAAATAAAAAACCAATTGAAGGGTATGATTAGAAAAGTAGAAAAGTTATTGATCAAATTGGAGCTCCTTAACCGAACATAAAAGTGTTTTTAGTGGAGGCTGAGACGAAAGGCACCAAAGCATGACCTCAGACACGGTTACGAAACTATTGAATTAAGAGGAAGCCGGCAAAGAATGGTCTTCCTTTGCAATTGAGAAAGGGAAGAACAGGAAGGCAGCTACCGTGTTTATCTACTTTTAGATTTTCGCTTGACTGTGTTTATCTACTTTTAGATTTTTGCTTGTCAAGCGGTCATGTGGTCTGTGGCAGATCTCATTGTTTCCAAAATTGGAAAAGGAAGATCTTAATCCGATCCCGTGTATAATCATTTGTGTTAACTTACATGCTTTCTTAGTCAGAGTGGTGGGGCCAAGTCCCACCACGGCAACACAAATCATCCTTTTTTTTTTTTTTTTTTCGTTGCTTCAATAAAATATTGAATTATTGCTGGGGGGGGCTTCCTTTTTTTTTTTTGTAACCTTGCTGGGGCCTTTTTTGTCGGCAGACTTTTATCTTTTTATAATTAAATTAAGTTAAATAAACGTGGGCAGATTTTTGTCAATCGTTCAGCAGGGTAAGTGCAGACTTCAAATCTGCAGGAGTCCTTGGTTGGAAGATCTGTTGGTCTAACAGTGATTTATGTGTTCACATAGGTGTATGGAGCCTATGTGTGTAACCTTCTACCATTAGACCTACAGATCTTCCAGCGTGAGGGACCAGCTCCTCTTAGGTGCAACAGTTGACAAAAATTAAAAAAATGATAAGCTGGATCAAAAATAGGAAATGGGTTTTGACTATGTTGAAGGAAATGTGTTTTGAAGAAGTCAAAAATGAGTTGCAACTTCTGTATTAATTAAGAGGGTGTTTGGTAACATGTTTGAACACCGTTTTTCGGTTTTTGAAAACAAAAAACCAAAAACTTGTTTGGTAGTGAGAGTTTTCAAATCATTTTTTTTAAAAAAAACGGTTGAAAAACAAGCCTAGTTTTTAAAAACCGAAATTTTTAGTTTTTAAAAAGGACAAATCGTGTTTTGTTTCGATGGCATTTTTGTAATATCTTTTTTTTTTCCATGATAGTTTTAGCTGTCGTCTCTCTTTCGCACAAAACTCCTTCGTTCAAGCTCGTCGAGGCATCCTGGTGAAAGAGAAGAAACAGGATCAAGGGCATTATATATGCTCTTCATTTGTGAAGGGCATTACATATGCTCTTCATTTGTGCTGTGGTAAAAGAGACGGAGTGGAAAGTTGCAGAGGGAAGATCTAAACAATATCTTCACATAGTGTGAAGCAAAACGTTCATCGGGTCCTGCCTCTTCGATCAAGGATGTAGTCATGTTTGCATAGTGGAGGGCCATAGTTTGGGTGGCGAGTGGTCAAGCTCCCAATCCTTCTTCGTGTTCCTTTTTTTCCCCCTCTTAACAATCACCATTTCTGTGGAAAGAAACAAGAAAATACAAACAAACATTGAAATAGAAAACCAGAGACGAACCTCAAAATCTCGAATCCAAACTTTGGGCTTAGGGATGTGCAACTGCAGATGTTTATGATGAAGAATAGGGGTTTCCGGTGAACAGGCCGATGAAGGTTGCTCTGATGAAGAAGTTGGACAGGATGGGTCTGCTGGGGCTTCCATGTCAGGGCGTGGGTTTCGGGAGGAAGAATAAGAAACGAGCAGGGAAAATTACTTTTTGAAAATAATTAAAATTCAGTCACCACATTGTGATTGAATTTTAATTATTTTTAAAAAGTATAATTAAAATCTAATTTTTTTAATTATTTTTAAAAAGTATAATTAAAATCTAATTTCCTCAGACATTTCCGAAATATGCTTATTAAGAAAGCAACTACATTGCTTTTGCTATTTGCTCTGTCTCAAAGAGTAAAAACAATTATTAACAAGGTGCTTATTGTTGCAAAAAACATGGTATTGTTCAAGTAAGCAAAAAGCCAAAAAGCAATGCCAAATACTGCTTAAATTTCTTAATTTTTCATTTCATATAATTATCACTATCAGGCAACCCGTGCGATGCATTGAATTGATCGGCACCTAAGTATACAATTGCTGAATGTATCAAGTGCCTTGAAAAGATGGAAGGATGGACATCGGAAGCTTACATTAAGTCAATTGAGAAATTTCAATCCAAAGGTTGGAAGAAGGCTTTTATGGAGATGTCTGCAAAAGGGAAGGCCATTTGGTTGGCTTCCCTGTGTTGACTTTTTTTCTTAGAGATTATAAGTTCTTAGGCTATACCAACGTCTTTTTATACCATTGATACTTTGTATTGAAGAATGATCTTTTTGAGAGTATTATTGTTAGCTTTTTAGATTGCAGTAATTACTACTTTATTATGCAATTGTTATTGTTTCTTAGGATGTAATTAGGGAAGAAGTTGATGGGATTTATCCTTTATATGGAATTTTGATGTCTTTTTTTCTTCATAGCAAATTTGTTTTAGTTCAATGGGATTGCAGGTTGCATATAAATACATATTTGTTGATTTTGAAAACTTGAATTGTTTTTTTTATCAATTGTTACCAAACGGGTTTCTTGTCATCTGTTTTCAAAAACCCAAAAAACAGTAATTGTTATCAAACGGGTTTGTTGTCACTTGTTTTCAAAAACCCAAAAACAATTAGAACTGTTTTTAGTTTTCAAATTGTTTTAAAAAAAAAAAAGTTACCAAACGGCCTCTAAGAAGGGTTGAGGAAAAGAGATTTGGAAGAGCTTGAAACCTCTGTAACAAGTATTCAGTTAGTAAATCAATAGTGGAATACGTGGTTTGGATGGTTTCAGGTTGCCCTGCCGCGTGCTACTTGCATTAGAGAAATTGCTTTCCCATTGGTAAGGTAACAGCTGCATTTTGTTTTGGAGTTCTTAAAAATCAAGAGAGAAACAGGTTGATTCGGATGGCGAACGTCAATGTGTTATGGTAACAGTTCGTTCCACCATGACAGCTCTTTTATTGGAGTGGGGTCATCCCCAGTGACGACGCCGGGCAAGATGGATAATTAGACATCACAATGAATACAAGTAGTGGTCGTCCATCACTAATAAATTTTTTAGATATCTCCAGAACTGTATGATTCGAGGCTTGTCTTTCCCACAGAAATAAAAATAAAAAATTCGAGGATTGTTCGGTTGTATTTGTTGTTACTTTTCCTTTCTTTTTTTGTTGTTGGTGATTTGCCCTCATCCAATAGATTATTTAGATTAGCAAGTGGGTTTGTTTTTTTTTTTTTTTGGCGCCGGGAGGTAATGGGGTGGTGGTGGATGTTACGTGCTTAACTGTTGCTCCAAAAGCTTCAAGGCTTATGGAGACTTCTTTGATTAAGCATTTAATATCTAGGACTGTAACATTCCACCATGCTTCCGTAACCGACGTCTATGGCTTCATTGGTTAAACATTTAACATCAAGGACCGTAAGATTCCACCACGTTTCTGTTATAGCCCTTTTTTCTTCTGACAGTCCTCCGAGACTCGAACCTGGGACGTGGTGATTTGTTCCGAGATCATTTAAAAATGAAGGAGAAATGGTGGGAAGTAAAATGTCTCTAATGTATCAAATAAAAAAACCTTAATTAATCTCGACATCGGTCATTTGACTTTTGACAAATATAAAGGGAAAACAATCCTTCAAAAAAGCATGACACAGTCAGTAAAATATTTCTTAATTCGGAATAAAAAAAGGCTCTATGTCGGCAAAGCGCGCATGTGGAAGCTCTAACGGCTACTTTATGGATAGTGTGGGATGAATCAGTGACCCTGGCCCACCAAATGGACCAGTCGTTCGGTAACGTTCAAATTTCAAGGCGTCGTGATGTTGTCACGCCCTGCACTTGAGACTTGCTCACCGGATGCCAAGAACATGCCACGCGCCGAGGATAAGGCAATCCTGGGCGGTTTGAAATCGCGAGCGGGGCCTTCGTTTAGATAAAATGGTATTTCAATGGTGACCCCGGTTTCCATGTTATTTTCAAATTGCGCCTAAATTTTCTTTTATATTTATATACACTACACGCCTTAGTAATAAAGCTATGATTTCTTATGGTTAGTACTATAAATGGTACCCTTAATCGGGTTTATGTTGGTGATCTGACGACATTCCTCCTTCCCGTCTCTTTGAAGACGGTTCCCAAGTTATTGGGTTTTACAATCTGCGTCTCTGTAGACCCTTCAGGAATCACTGATGGAGTTCCATCGGTGCCTAAGATTCCGGCCATTGTAAGCTTGGTTTTCTTTTGTTCCAGAGCAATCATAGAGGTTCGTGATAGGGATTATGATACCCTGGTGTTTAGCTTATTTTTAGTTGTTGCTAGTTCATCCTGTATCTTTTTTACTCTGGTTTCAACAGTTGTAATCGTCTTGTTTTTTAATGAAATTGCCTGGCCTTTATGAAAAAAAAAAATTACTATAAATGGGATGAGCTTTGTCTAAAGTGCAAGCTCCTTCAAGTGTGACTCGAAGCCACTGTTATTTTGTGAGTTCTAGCTCCTTCATCTAATAATGTTTTAGGTCACATTTTTTTTTAGGTCACATGAACTTATGAAAATAAAAGAGTACTCTTCTTATTCACGGATTGACCTTACAATTAACCAAAGGGCAAGAGATTCTCTATAATTACAATATATATAAACCCAAATATGATATCTTATTTGAATCATTTAAGCGTATATGCTATCTTATAAAGGGAACCTTGCAAATTCTTTAATGACATCTATTGTCCAAATAGCCCTTTCTTTATGTTTAAATTGATTTCTATATTTCGATTAGTTTTTTTTTTATCAAAACACATAACTTATTCATAATTACATATAGAATCAAATAGTATAACTTATGTACACCACATGTAGTATGCATGTGTCGCCCACTAATCTGATCATCATCAATCAGTCCACAGCAAAGTTGGATTGGCAGCATGAATCTTGTCTTTTTATCTTGCGCATGTAACTTATTCCTTCAATTAATTTGCGTTTTATAAGTCTTGTTTTATTATCTCCATCTATGTCATTTTAGGTTATCTTCTTATTCTCTTAAACGACCTTAATCAATCTATTCTTTTTCATTTTATTTATAATGCATGCTATGCCTAACCGCTTTTGAATTTCTTAATGTCTTATTTTGTCTTTGTTGGTTTTACCACAAATCCATCTTAGCATCCCCTCATCTCGATAACACTTGTTTTCTAAACATATGGATTCTTTCCCGTCATTAATCCATATTGTTAGCAAAGTGAACCCTAGAGAATATTCCTTAGGAGATTCTAGCTTGCCTCTTTTATCTATAATATAGATAATGTGAGGCCCCCCTTGGGAATGGTGCCAATCAAAATGTTCAAGTTTTCAAAGCGGCCCTTACACATTATTTTGAAGATTCATTAATAGAAGGGTACAATAGTCAAAACTACCTCAATATTTTTAAAACTTAATAATCTGTTGCAAAACTGTTCCTCTCTGTTGCACCTTTCTTCGTACATGCAGTACTGCACGTGCAACCAACTAATTCCTATATGATCTTCTAGAATCTCTAATTAAAACTCAACTATCCTAGAGTAAACTACCTCGTATCTTATCAAATATCAATAACTACTAATCATATCCTGTAAATTAAAAGCTACAACGCAAAATTCTCACGTCAACTATTGAATATGTGCCGTAGTACACGTGCTTCCTCTAGTTTATATTAATCTTAATCTAGAAATTGATAGTTTTGGTTTAGGAGCATGATTGCAAACAAAAATATATTCGTCAATGTGCAAAAAGCGGGACTAATGTGCAAATTCCATAGAAAATAGTAGCGCAACTGCAAAAAAAAAAACAGAAAGATATCGTTGAATCTGTCTTTTTGTAAATTGACAAACGGTTGAACCACTTGCTTTAACGGGCCCACCAATTCCGTCGAATAAAACAAATCATCCCCGAATCGGACACTGGAATTGTTACAAATGGAGCTGAATATGACAAATCAACTAACGACCAAAACCTAATGACCTTTACAATTAGCGGAGTGACCGCTCGATCAGGTGATCCAACCTATGGAGTGTTGCATCCAATGGCAGCTACTCACTTCAGCGTGAAAGAGTAGCTGCCATTGGACGTTACATGTGGTAGCATCCAACGGTGGCTACATGATCTCTTGCAGCAACCCGACAATAGATGATTTCAACCTTTAATCCTGATAATACCTTTTCTTGATTTTCGGGACTGAATTATTCAATTCAACAACCTGATTATTAAACTAATAAATGAAGTTGGGGTTCTTTAACCAAACATAAACGTGTTTTCGGGGCAAAGAAAGGCACCCAAGCATGTTCTCCCATGAACGGCCGGCTATGAACTATTAAGAATCAAAAAAAAAAAAAACCTAATTGAAGGGTATGATTAGAAAAGTAGAAAAGTTATTGATCAAATTGGAGCTCCTTATCCGAACATGGAAGTGTTTTAGTGGAAGCTGAGACGAAAGGCACCAAAGCATGACCTCAGACACGGTTGCGGAACTATTGAATTAAGAGGAAGCCGGCAAAGAAAGGTCTTCCTTTGTAATTGAGAAAGGGAAGAACGGGAAGGCAGCTACCGTGTTTATCTACTTTTAGACTTTTGCTTGTCAAGCGGTCATTTGGTCTGTGGCAGATCTTGTTTCCAAAATTGGAAAAGGAAGATCTTAATCCGATCCCGTCTATAATCATTTGTGTTAACTTACGTGCTTTCTTGGTCAGAGTGGTGGGGCCAAGTCCAACCACGGCAACACAAATCATCTTTTTTTGGTCGTTGCTTCAATAAAATATCGAATTATTGCTGGTGGTTCTTTGTCGGCTGACTTTCATCTTCTTATAATTAAATTAAGTTAAATAAACGTGGGCAGATTTTTGTCAATCGTTGGGCAGGGTCAGGTGCAGATTTCAAATCCGCCAGGGCCCTCGGCCGGAAGATATGCTTGTCCAACAGTGATATATGTGTTCACATAAGTGCATGGAGCTTATGTGTACATACCTTCTACCATTCGACCAGCAGATCTTTCAACATGAGGAACCAGCTCCTCGTAGGTGCAGCAATTGACAAAAATTAAAAAAACGATAAGCTGGATCAACAATAGGAAATGGGTTTTGACTGGATTGAAGGAAATGCGCTTTGAAGAAGTCAAAAATGAGTTGCAACTTCTGTATTAATCAAGAAGGGTCGAGGAAAAGAGATTTGGAAGAGCTTGAAACCTCTGTAACAAGTATTCAGTTAGTAAATCAAAGTTGAATACGTGGTTTGGATGGTTTCAGGTTGCCCTGCCGCGTGCTACTTGCATTAGAGAAATTGCTTTCCCATTGGTAAGGTAACAGCTGCGTCTTGTTTTGGAGTTCTTAATCGAGAGAGAAACAGGTTGATTCGGATGGCGAACGTCAATGTGTTATGGTAACAGTTCGTTCCACCATGACAGCTCTTTTGTTGGAGTGGGGTCAGCCCCAGTGCGATGCCGGGCAAGATGGATAATTAGACGTCACAATGAATTAATACAAGTAGTGGTCGTCAATCACTAATAAATTTTTTAGATATCTCAAGAACGTTTGATTCGAGGCTTGTCTTTCCCAAAAAAATAAAAATAAAAAATTCGAGGATTGTTCGGTTGTATTTGTTGTTACTTTGCCTTTTTTTTTTTTATGTGATTTGCCCTCATCTAGTAGATTATTTAGACTAGCAGGTGGTTTTTTTTTGGCATCGGGAGGTAGTTGGGGTGGCGGTGGCTGTTACATGCCTAATCGTTGCTCCAAGGCTTATGAAGACTTTGCTGGTTAAGCATTTAATATCTAGGACTGTAACATTCCACCATGTTTTCGTAGCCGACGTCTATGGCTTCGTTGGTTAAGCATTTAACATCTAGGACCGTAAGATTCCACCACGCTTATGTTATAGCCCTTTCTCTTTCGGCGGCCCTCCGAAACTCGAACCTAGGACGTGGTGGTTTGTTCCGATACCATTTGTTACGTGTCTAACTGTTGCTCTAAAAGCCCCAAGGTTTATGGAGATTTCGCTTGTTAAGCATTTATCATTTAGGACCATAACAGTGGATAGATGGACAGTTACACCTGTTCACGTCTTTTTACAAAAGTAGTTAAATTTCTTTTTTTCTTTTTTTTTTTCTAAGATAGAGATCTCTTTTATATTTGAAAAATATAGGAAAAATTAACTTCTAGGGATATTTTAAAAATCTTTATTTAGTGATAATTTGTTGTTACAAACCCAATTCTTCCAAGAATGCTTTCTTATACTGTTGTACACGTTGCTTAGACCTCTTCACGCTTATAAAAAGGGAAAGATTTACAATATGTCACCTTCACATCTGAAAGAAGATAAATACTTCTTTTATTGTTGGCAAAAATTATTTTAAATCAATGAGATAAATAACCTAAATAACTCTCCCTAAATCCTAAAACCGTTAAAAAACTTAAACTCTAGCTTATTATTTAGATCACTTCTCTTAACGTCATTTGGTCAAATTTTAACAATAGAGAAGGTAAATACACATTTATTCAAATTTGGAATATGTCTCCGCTTCTTTTTTTTTCTTTCCTTTTTTAAGTATAAGATAAGAATTTGATTGCTTTTGTCAGCAATATAAGAAGGTCTAAGTTCTTAATTATCTACAGGCGTCCTCTCGTTTTTAGCTTTCACCTTCGATGAATTCTTTGGCTTTTGGTAGTCTATTAGCTGGATTTGGAAGAGGTCAGGGACTTGGCCATAACACCGTCATAATCAGACGTGTCTGCTAACGCTCTCCAGCAAAACTGATTTTAAATAAACAAGAAAAAACCAAAGAGAATAAATCAGATGTAAAAATATTAACTAGTAAATTAATATCAATTTCGATTACCGAACACAAATCACCTTCCTGATATTTATTCATAATGTTATCATTGTTACAAATGACACAATTTACAGATCAGCCTCATCAGTCCAAATGTGGGATGTTGGTATTCTTATCGGCAGAAAATTGCTAAATATTCAGTAAGCACATGCCCACAAATGCCTTGCATGAGAGATTAAACCCATATACTACCAAAAAAGCAAAAAAAGAGAGATTAAACCCATATGCAAAACAAAAGCAACCTGGTGTCAGTTCTTTTGGTGCACAGCGACAGTGTGAATGTCCATATCCTTCAACATGACCGAACGCCCGCACGAATCGCACGGAGCCGTCCTGGATCCACAAATACTCTCATGCTCAGAAAGTCCTCTCAAACGGTCCCGAACATCCATGGCTGAACTTCCAGCTTGAACCATGTCCCCACAGAATCGGCAGGTAATCAAACGCAAGGGACAGGCCGAGGACTGGTGTTGCACCTGCCACAAGAGAGACAAAAAGATGAAGAATTTCTTATTCGGCAACTTGTCCTAACATACTAAAACCAACCAAACATCAGGAAGCAAGTGGTGGCAACCTTGGATTTCAAACACGTGGGACGCATCTTGTTTCCCACAAGTCTGCATTTATGTGACGCCTTGACTCCACTCGCAATGATGTTATTAGCTTTGGCCGACCGGGCCTCACAGTTTTGCTCTTGTATTTTACCCCAAAAGGCCTCGTTGCTTGAGAGAGTCACAAGCCTACATATATAGTCATTCACCTTCTCCTCCCTAAGCAATGTGGGACTCGGGATCTCACAATCCACCCCCCTTAAGGACTGCACGTCCCCGTGCAGTAGCCTGCTAGCCATTATCTCGGGCCCGCCCATATGCACCAACCAACATCCGGGTCCCACATTTCCGGTCAAGGTCTGGCTCTGATACCATTCTGTGACGCCTTGATTCCACTTGCAACGATATTGTCCGCTTTAGCCGACCGGGCTTCACGGTTTTGCTCTTGGATTTTACCCCAAAATGGCTCATTGCTTGAGGGAGTTACAAGCCTACATATATATAGCCCTTCACCTTCTCCTCCCCGAGCAACGTGGGACTCGGGATCTCACAATGAGAAGGTGAAGGGTTATATATGTAAAGCTTGTGACTCCCTCAAGCAACAAGGCCTTTTGGAATAACACCCAAGAGCAAAACCGTGAAGCTTGGTCGGCCAAAGTGGACAATATCGTTACGAGTGGAGTCAAGGCATCACAATTTATCTTCTATAAACATAGAATTTGACACAGCTTGTCATGCCTTGTCCATATAATTGGTAATTCATCTTGTAAGTTTTGGAATTTTAACTGATGTACTTACAACTATATTGCTCCTTTCTTTATAGAAAAAAGGATAGCTAGCAATGCTTGCTCCTTTCTTTATATATTCCATGTTTAGAGGTGACAATGGTACTGGAAATTCCTGACCTGAACCTATCAAAACCTACTGGTCGTAAATGAGTTTAGTTCGGCATGGATTGGATTTTGATACCCACATTTCAAACTGAATCCAACCAAAAAGTTGACTGGTTTTAGTGATCTCTATGTCCAATCCAACAAGCTGATCCGCATTCAGGGTGCATTATCCTAGCCTTCCAAGCATCACGCACTTCTACAAAACAATTATGAAAATCCAGACTGACATGAAAGGGCAGACCCAGCAGGCAAGTATGTATGTTGGCACAACAGCAAATATGGGTTGGGTGATTAGATTATGGTATCTGTTCAATAATGTGAACTCCTTCTATCCAGAGGACTGTGACCTCCAAATGCTAGGATCATATGATCAGCATAACTTCTCCAATCTAGTCATTCAATGTAGTCTTCAAATTAAATTGACTCAACTGATCCACCAATGGAAATTAGACAATGGGATATGGAATTTTTATGTCTCAATAAGGAAAAAATAATTTAAATAAAGGAATTGCAGGTACGTAATTGCTTACCATTTGTTCCTTCTCAAGGATTACTCCACAAGGGCAGTGAAGTGGCTCATGGAAAACTTTAATATGCTTCTCCATTTCACCTTGTCGGAATGCACGCCCACATTTTTCACAGTGTATATGATTCAGAGCCTCTTCCTTCCTAATAACAATCCCACATCCAGCATGCTGGCAGATAATATTGTGTCTGCTACAATATGCCTCATGCAATGCGAAGCTCCTAGTGGGTATGTAGTGCTTGCAATTGCGACATTCTACCGAATCTGCATCCACTGTTGATGAGGAAGACACTGCATGTTCACCCATTCTATTTTTACTATTTTCTTGAACACCCACTGAGATATTGTAATTTGTCATACCCTTAAAGCCAAAAACACCAATGCTGTAGGTTCCCACACCGAGGCTCTGATCTTTAGGGTTTAGGATCAGAACCTTTGATCCCACATCATGAGAAGACCATAAATGCTGGTGCTGAGAGGGAAACATGACAGGATGCCTTGATACATAAATATCAGTATCCCCGCCATTTGTTTCTGCTTCTAGCTTGACCTCTATACTAGTGTCCCCAGAAAGTATTTTTTCCCCAATATTATCATCAATTAAGAACTTGTAATAATTGTATTTTCCTTCCTCAACCACTCCAGATTCCAACTTCCCTAGGACGAGTGGAATCAGAAAATGTTGATTGCTTCTCTCCACAGCCGACTCTGCCCCCACTATATCCACCTCAATATCAGTTTCAAGAACAGATACACTAGTGGAAGGTTTTAGCTCCAGAATGCGCAACTTATAGCTCAATTCCCCATGGTTCACCATAATTACATCACCTTGTGAAAGAGCAGCATGCTGACGAAGGGATGTCTCAAGGACAGCCCTGTGATTAGGTATGTCTGAAAAGCCAATTGCATCTGGTTGTAGCTTTGCATATGTTCCTTTTGGCAATCTCACATACTGAACCTCAACTAAAGGAACCTTTGGAGCGTCATCATGAAATAAGTTTCTCCATACATGAGGGGGAAGCTCAACTGAACCATCAGGTGCAGTAAATTCCAGAACACCTGAATGGGTTATTCCATGGTTTCCTTGTTCAGTGGCCCTGGGATCTGGAGCATCCTCCTGGTGAACTTTTGACAACCGGAAATACATTGGTCCTTTATCAAGAGCACCTTGATCAGACAATTCAGTGAAGCACAAAGGTGGCAATTTTATCTTGTCTCCATAGCCCTGATATGCTACGGCTTCTAGAGTACGGTAGAACATGACTCCTTGTCCCGCCAGTAAACCTTCCTCCATTTGTTGATTGGCCTGACATGATTAGCAACTGTTAAAAATAGAAAAACAGGGCAATAAGCAACAATAAAATGAATTATTTAAAACTGCTTGCTTTTTAAGCATTCAGCATGGGCACTAGCTAGTTCAAGGTAATGAAAAATGCTACCCAGGAAGAAACTTCTAAAAAGAAGTTTTACAGCTTAATATAACTATTATGATTCAGAAATTCTCCACAATCATAAGCCAAGAATCTAATAATTGATCTTCAAGGTACATATATTAACCAATCTAGATGAAATAGCATTGCATAACAAAACCCTCATAACCCCTCAGCTAACCCTACTCCGGGGGGAGGTAAGGAAAGAAAGAATACAGAAATGTACAAATGCTCCCTCGTTATTCTCTAGCAGAGGAGATCAAATTTTTCATGGCATGAACTCTTTAATCGATCTTGGGACCATCAAGTTGGATTTGAGAATAACATGAACAATAAAGGCTGCTACACATTTTTGGTTTGAAGCTGAGGTGAAATTTATTTAACATGAAGATCAATGGGCAAGTTCAAAAAACAGTACCATGAAATGAATACTTGCAATAGGGTTTTCATACAATTACTTTAAACTTTAATTTATGCACATAGGGGTTTCTTTTATAAATAGTTTCTCCTCAAACTTTCCATATTTTTTGCTTTGTTTTCATTCACAGAGATGATGAAAGTTTGAAGTATCAAATTCGAATATATAATGCTCTTTCAACCGTAACCACCTATGATTTTGAACATTTTTTTAGTATCAAATTTGAATATATTATACTCATTCCATCCTAATATCATGGCGAATTACAATCTTTCCTTCGGGGAAAAAGCAGAAAGAAGCACGGTCATATCTTACAAAAATCATCGCGAATTAGCATTACATGATCCATTTGCACCCCAACAAAAGAAAAAAGAAGAAGAAAGGATCAAATTACAAAAGTGGAGAATAATCAATTAAAGAAACCTAGAAAAAAATCAAAACACAGATCCAGTGATCAAACGAAAACAAAAGAAATAACAATAGACAGCCAAATGATCTAGCTGACCTTGAGTTGGGCTTCTGCGGCATCAAGTCTTCGAGTTCTTTGAGCAGCTTCGATTGCCTCACGTTGGCGAATAGCCTCCTGTTTGGCCTTTCTCTCCTTTTCGAGCCTCAATCTGGCCCTCTCCTTCCTCTCCTTCTGTTCTCTCTCAAGCTTCTCTCTCGCAAATCTTAGTTCAAAATCCATCTTTTTCTATCTATATGAGATCCTTCAATCGAACAACCTATCTGAAAATTACTCTCAGAATGGTTTCACCTTTTAAAGGGGGCAGGTCTACGGGGTTTTGAACCTCGGCGATCCCTGTACCGTGTAGAAGAAGAAACAGAAACTGCGACTCTTTCCGGTTCGCGAAC
This sequence comes from Buxus sempervirens, assembly GCA_947561395.2. Lineage (NCBI taxonomy): Eukaryota > Viridiplantae > Streptophyta > Magnoliopsida > Buxales > Buxaceae > Buxus > Buxus sempervirens. Next base: position 2,519,367 of record OX387191.1, on the reverse strand, counting down.
AATCTGGGCTTTTCGCTCCGCTGTTAATGGGTCCCATTAGCCCAACAAACTTTGAGGCTAAGACCCAACATGTACCACTTAGCGTCTCTAGCCCTGGCTTTGTGTAGGGTTTGTGATTGTGGGCAGATCAAATTTTCTGTAGCTCCTGTGGATCGTCTCATCACTAACTCAATCATAAGAAATGTGAATGCATGCTACCATGTGGTTGAAATTTTGGAACATTTTTTGTCAGCCTCTTGTTAGGTTATTTAATTGGAAATGCCTTATGATATTGTCCAAACTAACAAATTTTTGGGTAACTCTGCTTTAGATCTGGGTTATAAATCTGCATTGGAGGCTGAAGCTTTCGCTGCAACAGAAGGAATTCTGATAGCAAGGAACTTCATAGTGTCTCATGTACATCTGTGATTCTAATGCCTTATTTCAACTAACCTCATCTTCCACTCCTTCACTACCTTGGCGTATCAAAGGCACTGTGCTACCAATTTGACAAAGGCTCCAAGAGTTCGCTTATTTTCTAGTCTCTGACATCTGTTACTATTGTAAAACGAACACTCTGTTTTCTAGCTAAAATTTGATGCTAAAAATACCCTCCATTTTTATCAAATTAACTCTTATATCCATTTGTTAATGCACGTGTATCAATAACTAACTCTGAAACATTTTAATACCCAAAAAAAACCTTAATTCTTTTTCAAATTTGCTACGTGCATAGCGCGTGTATTCCCCATATTCTTAGAGGAGGGAATTAGGCGTTTGACTATCTGAAAAATTTTGTTATTAATTTGTTTTCAGCCACTTGGATTAATAGCCCTCCCTCCTATTTAAATCATGTTTTGTTAAGAGATATATTGGGAGGTCTATCAACCGTTTGTTTGTTTGTTTTTTTTTTTTAAATATTCAATTATAATATATTTTATGTTCCCTAAAAAATATAAAAAAAGGTCTTAAAAATAAAATTATGAAAAAAAAAGCCGTATTAACTTACAAATTTAACTGTAATTCAACTTTTTTTTTTGATAGGAAATATGCTAGGCATTTTCATTCAAAAAGATGTACAGTACATCAACATAAACTAAAACATGACCATACCAATATGCTATATATGCAAATTAATTCAGAATCATAAGTTCGACTATAAACCCCTGTGATTGTTCTTGTGAAAAGGAAATTTAGGCTAATAGCTGGGGGCAGGGGCCACTCTAGCTGATGGGAGACCATCGGTAATGCCTCAGAATTGGTCCCATGAAAGCGGATTTGTAAACCCATCAAATGAGAAGTCGGTGCGAAAATCCAACAGGAAATGGGGGTTTTTTTTTTTTTTTGGGTAGGATAACAGGAAATGGGTTACATGAAGAAAAATGAGACAGGCTTTAATGAGGAGTAATTAATTATATATAGAACTTCAACTACTTGGGGTGGTCAACATCGTCGTCACCAAATGTAGCCTTCAGCGTGTCCAGTGCAGCTTTGGCCGCCCTGTTCTGTGCAATTTCCTTCTTGAGTCCATAGGTGGCTCTTCCCACCAAGTCCTCTTCCACAAACACATCCACGGTTGTGTCTTCCTTCCATGAATCCTTCACGAACCGTAACCTCAATCCCTTCTTCTGACACAGCTCGAATAGCTCCGTCACCGGATGCCTTCCCAACGTGGTGGGACTGATCATCGGCTCTAACAGAGCCCTAAACACCTGATCCAATAAGCAAATCTTACTTTGGTTAGTCATTATGAGAACATAAAAATTTTCTCATCAAAAGCCTGGGGGAGATGGGAAATGAGAATTACCTTCCACACGGTGTCAATGGAGCAATCGCAATCAAAGAATACAGCCCCAATCGTTGACTCAACAATGTCGGCGAGGAACTTCGGCGTGTCGACGAGGCCGTTGGAGTGCACAGGATAATCCGCAATTGCTTCACTAAACTCTCTAATCTGCGCAAGTTTTTAAGATAAGACGCGTGCCATATTAAATAAGAAGAAGAAGAAGATCAAGTTAAGGATGTGATTACTTGTTCTTCAAGATGAGGTGCCTTGTGGCGTAAGTAGCGATACAGTCCATGATTAATGGCAACACGGGCTAGTTTCTCATTGTCTACGTTTGCAGCACGGAGTCGTGTTAAGGGTCCGGGTGAGAGCTCAGGATACAAGAAGAAAAGTTCTTTCGCTATCAATAAGTTGAGGACTGAATCTCCGACGAACTCCAGTCGTTCGTAAGAAGGATATGGTTTCTTTGGGTAGTAAAATGACGGGTGGATGAAAGCCTCTTCTAACAAGCTTTTGTTCTTGAACTTGTAGCCTATGATCTCTTCTACACCCTCAAGCGGCGGTAACTCCGTCTCCATGCCTTCCTCTTTTTCTTCCTCAAGAGCAAACTCTAAAGAAGAAACAGAAAGGGACAACTTGTCTTCTCCATTGATTTTCATCGTTTCTTCACACGCCAAAACAGAAGATTGCCTTATGAACTCCAATCAAAGTCCGGAAGAACTCCAAATTTCGAAAACCATAAAACGAATTGGGCGAAAGAAGCATGAACCAGACTTGTTTGAATGGTCGTCGCTTTTTCGTTATATATACGACGAGGTTGCTTCAAGTTTTCCAAATTTGGGTCGGCAGTCTTTGCCTCTTTGGATAGGTTGTGTTGTGATGGGTCAAGGAGTAGGGGTAGGGCATAACCCTATTTTTTAATAGGGAATGGTTGGGCTTATCGTAGGGATACAGAGAGGATGAGCTGAGATATATATTCTATTAATTAATAAAATAGTAAACAAAAATGTGGTGATGGAATTAACCATCAGTGCTCGTCAAGGAAGTTGACCTTGATTTGCTTACTCAAATCCTCTACGATATCTTTTGTTAAACCAATTTACATAATTTTAAAAAACCAAAATTAAACCCACTTGGTTGTAGGTAACGGTAGAAGTTTCTATATTTATTGTATGAGGTGACGAAGAGGGAGACTATAAAAATAATAGTAAAATGCTAATAGGAAAGAGAGTTCCAATGATTGATGTTTCAAGTAAGAACGCATTTCCTCTGGTGCTAGAATCTCGTGGTGCCGTAATACCACCGGTTGGGATTTGTGTTGGGGATGTGGGGCCCCTCCTGATACGGGCATCAATCCATCCGTTTCATGTTGGTATTATTGAGTAGCATTAGATGAAATATTCTCTTCAAGTGATCTGCTTCAATATTGCAAATCTTTTACTTTTTCCGTCATTTTACTTTATATTAAATCAAACATGTCATGGGGCATAGGGCTGGCAATGGGTCGGATATATATCCGAATCCGATCCGAAAATATAGATCCATGGTTCGAATACGGATATTGGATTTCGGATCCGACCGAATTCGGATCCGAATCCGAATCTGTCCATATCCGATCCGAAAAAGATCAGAACCGAAATCAACATATACTTTTCATTACATCATTGGTAAGCTTTGTATAAACCATGGTTGAGCTATCCTTATTCATATCTTGCTTTAATATTTATATAGCTCATTAGTTTTGATAATTAAAATTTGCTTTAATAGTTAAACTTGACTTTTGAATTTTAAGTTCAAATCGGATCGAATTCGGATTTCGGTTATTTATTCGGTCGAATTTCGAATTCGGATACAGTATATAAATTTGGTTTCAAATTCGGATTCACATATAAAAGATCCGTCGGATTTTGGATCGAATTCGGATATCGGATTTTTATTTTCGGTTCGGATTCGGATCATGACAGATCCGTACCGTATTCGACCCGTTGCCAGTCCTAATGGGGCATGCTTTATCGGGCCCTTTCCAAATAATGTCTCAAATAAATCTTCAAATCTTTTTATTTTAGCAGTTTATTGGCCGTTTAATCATCTAAGCGAAGCCCATTAGAGAAGTCCATGCATGAATTGAGTTGGGCCGTGATTCGGGATTCCCTTTTATTTGAATATATCGATCTGGGCGGATCATAACGCCACGTTTCTTCAGTCCAAAATGTATGCGTAAGACTAAAGAAACGTAAGTCCTGCTCCATTCCTAAGTGAGCTTGGACTCTGCCACGTTGGGTCATACTCCATTAGCAGAAACCTCAATCATAGGCCCTTTTCCTAACTATAAAGTTCCGACGTGTAAGTCACTAAGTCCGACTAGAGTTGTAAATGGACTTGGAAGCTTTTATAAATTAGCCCAATCGTTTTTCATTTTCCCTTCGCCTATATATGTGTTACACGGTTATACCTCAAGGGTAGGGATTAGGGATTGGCAAATAGATTTCGTCTATTGTTGAATGGTGATACGTATGGTGCTACCAATAGATGGGGGACTGTGTATGTTACTATGGCTCCGTTTGGTAACGTTTTTATTTTCTTGCTTTCAAAAGCAAAAAAGCACTTTTTCTGCTTTTCAGAAGATCTTTTGTTGAAGCAAAGTTGTTTGGTAAACTTTTGCTTTGCTGCTAAGAAGCAAAAAAGCATGTTTGGCAACTACAGTAGCATATAAATTGCTTTTATGCTATCATATAAAACTACCGTAAACAGGTGATGCATACTACTTAAAAGTATAGTTGACGTATATTGTAACAAGTTGAGCAATAATCGGATTGGTTCAATTGTAATTTGTTTATTGGTGGGTTGGCAAAGCCCAACTCGCCAATAATCAGATTCAACCCACTAGCTCGATTAAAATTTTTTATTTTTTAATTATAAAAAATACACCAATAGAAATATAACATGAATTAATGATACAATTTAGGGTCAAACGGGTCATTATCAGGTTAAACGGATCATTATTGAGTTAAACGGGCCATTATTAAGTTAAACGGGTCATTATCGGGTTAAGCGGATCATTATCGGGTTAAGCGGGTCATTATCAGGTTAAACGGGCCATTATCATGTAAAACTGACCATTATTGTGTTAAACGGGTCATTATCGGGTTGAACTGGTCATCATCGGGTTAAAACGGATCATTATCAGTCTAGATTCGAGTTGACTCGAATACTAATAGGTTACTAAATCCCTCACCCGAAGTCGACCCAACTATTACACGGGTCAACCCGAACCCGTTTAGTCGGATTGGATTGGACATGATGGGTCAATTTTTTCCCGGTTTAGTTTTGTGTTGAGGGTTTTAGAAGCAAGAAAGCAAATTTATGGTTAAAGTGAGAAGCAAAATTTCTATGCTTATCTTGAAAAGCAATGAAATTGCTTTTTTGCTTCTTCTAAATTGCTTCATGTGTGCATAACCAAACAACACTTTTGCTTTCAAAAGCAAAAAAACACTTCTGAAAAGCGTTACCAAACGGTACCTATGTTAGCAGCCCATAAAATGAAAAATTAAGCAAAAAATTTTTTTAAGATCGATACATGTATTTTAAGTTCATATAATTCGCAATATTGTGAGCTTGCAACAGAAAACACTTGGGCGGCGCGGCGGGAGGAGCTTGCAATGGGAGACATTTGGGCAACCAATGGTACATTTTTCCTTGTCACTGGTTAATTGCTTGCCAAAGCAAGCACATAGAATCCTCTACCCTACTTTCTCTGCCACTCTCATTTGCCGTGAATCAAAATACGTAATACTTTGATAAGTTCTTTGTAATAAGATTTATTAAAATATGTCACATGACATATTTTAATTGGTGGCAAACTAATGTCTCAGACGAAATGAAATAGTGGATTTGCATTATTTTGATATCCTTCTTCCCTTTTTTGTATTGTATTGCCACTTTGTTTCCTTTGACACTTTGGTTTACTATCAATCAAAACATGTTATATGATAAAGATCGATATCCAGTGACTAAAAAAATATGATATCCAGTAACGCAAACAAAAAGGGATCACGCAACCAATATGTAGCACGATCCATTTCCATCCCTCTAGTCTATTTATTCCTTGCTTTTCGGGTATACGAAAGGTTTGTCAAATTGCCGTCACCAATTTCATTCCATGACATCTAATATAACAGTGAAGAAGATGCAAGCAAGCGATGCTAAAAACAAACGAAGGATTGTTGCGGGTGGCCAGGAAGCTTCATCCTTTTCTTGTGATGGTCCATGAAGCTTCTCGGTGGGTTGCTAGCTCTTACGGATTGCTTGTACGAGTGAGCAGGAAATGATATATCACCGACTCAGATTCTAGAAGTCCAAATCTCAATAATGGCGATATATGCCTTCTTGTTTTTCATTTTTGATTTGATTTATGCTCTATCTATAAGAAGAAATTGGAATAGCGGTTGTAACTTGGAACTGTAACCCTCTTTTTCTATTCTATTTTTCATAGAATAACATAAGATTGTTTTGGATTCTTATCTTACAGTTCAAAACGTGTGGTACGGCCGTCTGAATTTTAGTACATCGTTAGGTGTAACAATTAGGCTTAGGTGATTTAGTCCACACAAACAAAATGAACTTTTAGTGGTTATTTATGAACATAATTAAAATCAGTTAGCACTGATTTGAGGTGTAACTTTTAGAAAACTTTTATCAAAATAATTAAATTTCAATGACATTTTACTATTACAAACCCGTTTTTTCAAAGAATGCTCTTATACGGTGTTATACAAGTCATCCGGTAACTGTAGGAATTAATACATTGTATTGTACAAGTAATTTTCATAAAAAGGTACGAGTCACCTTATAAATGTATAAGGACTTGAAATCGGCTGGAGCCTCTTGCTGGAACATCTGCTGGTCCAACGGCGAGGGGAATGTACATGTGTGTGAATGATATTGACGTGTACACCTTGCCCACTGTTGGACCAGAAGATATTCTAACGTCAGCCCCAGCTGATATGGCCCTATGTATAAGTTAGTATTATGTATTGTACAAGTTATTTCATAAGTGGCTTGTACAATATTAAAAGTAAAATGTCATTGAAATTTAATTATTTTGATAAAGGTTTTTCAAAAATTATAATTTAAAATAATTTTGACTGATATTTAATTATTTTCATGAAATTGCACTAAAAGTTAATTTAAGATTGATTCCGCCACGCCACGCCCCTTGCTTCACACGGTGACGGGAGCCAAGGAAACGCGCCATGTAGGAGATATTTATAGAAACTCACGAGAAAGTACGTTTATCACGTTTGGTGAGAAGTACCAGCATGTTGTCGTTCATGTGTCGTGGAAAGTGGAAAGTACGTAAATCAAATTACGCTTGATGGCAGATTAATTGCAACATAAATCTGAATCATAAAAAGGGGCAGCTCTCCAAGAAGTTGGGATATTAATAAAAACACACACGGTGAAAAATGCTAAAATCTAGTGATTAAGAGTGGATTTGGAGTCAATGGTGCGTCTAAAAGGTAACCATCACGAACCATCCAAATCTACAACGTGGCTAAACAGCACCCGAAAGATCTCTTGGATTTAACTCTGATACGTGGCTATTTCTTTCCCAAACTGAACTTTTGCCTTTTTTGTTTGAAATCCACCCACAAATTTCAAGTGACCCATCCATGGTGGGTTTCGATGATCCGTACGTTTTTCTGGGCCCCACTACTGAAATTAGAAACGGAAAAAAAAAAAAAAAACGGGAAGGAGAGCCAATCACGTGCCTGATTCAATTATTGTACGTTAGGGAATCAGGCCCAGGCCGAGGCCCAGTCCAATCGGGACCGGACGGTTACAACGAAGATTGAAAACAAGGTGACTCGCTTCCTCGCCACAGAAGCTATTCTCTTTCGCCTATAAATGTCCTTCCTTATCGTCTCCCGAGCTAATCACAGCTACAAGTCTGCAACGCGATTCAGTTTCAAATACTCATGTGTTTGGAGGGATTTTTTCTGAGTTCTGGGGTGTGTCTAGTCTTTCGAATCGAGGAGTCGTTTCTGTTTTAGTTGTTCGAGGAGGAGGAGAAGAAGATAAGGGGTAAAACCCAGTGTTGACGAGTTGCAGACATCACGGCTATACACAGAGTTAGTCGGCCTGTACTTCATGTCCGGTCAGTACGACGCAAGGGTTGTGTAGTCGAGAGCAACCCTTCGCCGCACGGCGGACGTGGTGCGTTGCCTTCCGAAGGCGGGAGTCCTTCCGATCTCCTCTTCCTCGCCGGCGGCGGTCGTTGTCTCCTTTCCTCCCGCTCTTTTACTTTCTGCGTTTAAGTTTAAGTTAGTTCGTTGTTTAGATATATTCCAAGTAGAGTAAGATACGGTATCCGTCGTTTGATCTTTCCTTCCTATCGAGATATCATTTGCAAAAAAACATGTTGAGGATCAAAAGGGTTCCTACTGTGGTTTCCAATTATCAGAAAGAGGAGGCAGGTGAAACTCCTCGTCATGTGCAGGGTTGTGGTCGGAATTGCCTTGGAAATTGTTGCATTCAAGGTATTTCTTGCATTTTTTTTTCTTCAGTTGTTCTAATTTGGTGGGGTTGAGCTTTTGTTTGTTGGGGTTGTTTGAACAGGGGCGAAGATCCCTTTATATGCTTTCAAGAATGTGAACCAGTTGGTTACTGAAAATGAGAAGAAAGAACCTTCAATTGCATTTCTAGACTCACTCCTTCTTGGAGAGGTAACTCTGCTCGCTCATCAAGTTCTCACTTGTTTTTCTTCTTCAGGATATACCTTATGGACTTATAAAAAACTCAATTGTTACGAATTGATCACAGTGGGAGGACCGTATGCAGAGAGGACTCTTTCGCTACGATGTCACTGCCTGTGAGACCAAGGTTCAACCTGGGATCTTCCCTTCTTTTTTTTTTTGTAATTTTTAGTGATTTTAATGGTTCAATTGCTGGGTAAGTTGGAAAATTAATCTGTGGTCTCAAATGGGTTGAGCCTCAATTCCTCTGACAAGTTATTTGCACAGGTTATACCAGGCAAGCAGGGCTTCATCGCACAGCTGAACGAGGGTCGACACCTTAAGAAACGCCCAACAGAGTTCCGTGTTGATAAGGTCCTCCAGTCCTTTGATGGGAGCAAATTCAACTTCACTAAAGTTGGGCAGGAGGAGGTGCTCTTCCAGTTCGAAGCAAGCGAGAACGACCATGCCCAGTTCTTCCCAAATGCTCCAATTGACATGGACAACTCGCCAAGTGTTGTTGCTATCAATGTATGTAGAAGCGCAACCCCATCTCCTTCCTGTTCTTCTTATGGTTTTATTTTGAACACCCAAAACTCCACAGGTGAGCCCTATTGAGTACGGGCATGTGCTTTTAATCCCTCGACTTCTCGATAGCAAGCCGCAGAGGATCGATCACGAGAGTCTCCTACTTGCTCTCAACATGGCAGTGGAAGCAGGAAGCCCATATTTCCGATTGGGTTACAACAGCTTGGGTGCATTTGCTACCATCAATCACCTTCATTTCCAGGTTTCGTATTATGTCTTTATGGGTTCATGAATTTGGTTATGGCTGTTCATTAAACTCCTAGTTGGTAACCAGAAATCTAATTCCTTTGCGACAGGCTTATTACTTGGCTGTCCCCTTTCCTGTTGAGAAGGCTCCCACAGAGAAAATAACCACCTTGGGTGGTGGTGTCACCGTCTCTGGACTGTTAAATTATCCAGTCAGAGGTCTTGTTTTTGAGGGTGGAAATGCGCTGAAAGATCTATCTGATACTGTCGCTGACTCTTGCATTTGCCTTCAAGAGAATAACATTCCTTACAACGTCCTCATCTCTGATTCTGGGAAGAGAATTTTCCTCTTCCCTCAGGTAATACACTTTGGAACCCTGTTTATTCTTTTGTCTAAATTCCCAGTACTTCAGCTTCTAATCTGTTGTGATTTGTGGTCTTGTCAAACCATTCTGCTTATGAAACAAATGAACAGTGTTATGCCGAGAAACAGGCGCTTGGAGAAGTGAGTCCAGAGCTCCTGGACACCCAAGTGAATCCGGCAGTATGGGAGATCAGTGGTCACATGGTGCTAAAGAGGAAGAAGGACTATGAGGAAGCATCTGAGGAAAATGCATGGAGGCTCCTTGCAGAGGTCTCCCTCTCTGAAGAAAGGTTTCAAGAAGTGAAAGCCCTTATTCTCGAAGCCATTGCTTCGGGAGACAATGGTAGCGGAAATGCGAGTCAAGAGTCGACTGAGGAAGCAGATGCTACACCTGAAGATCTCGAAGAAGTCGATCCCACAAAGAAAGGATCCTACTCGACTATGGTGCCTGGGAAGCAAGAGTGCATTGTTCTGCACTAGCGAACTGGGAGGTGCTGGTGTTTCTTTGAAGTATTTAGTTCTTAGCGAATGTATTGTGTGTGTATTTATTGTTTGCTGCAGTTCCTTCATAAAGCAAACTCAGTTTGCCTCTGTTATCCCTGTTTATGTGTGTTGTAGAGTCTTGGCTCTAAGATATTATGCACTTCAGTTTACTGGTGTTCTATGAGTCTGTGAAGTACTGTGTATTGTGATTTTCTATGGCTACTTGTATCTTCTTTAATGGTGTTTTATCTCCTGAGATTCCAAAATTGTCTAGTTTATTATTATTTTCTTTTCACAGCACACGATGAAAGAGTGTATGCTCACTAGTCTGAATAGTTTGGACCACTTAGTAGCTTTACGCACGTAGTGGGGAATACTGGGCGGTGACCACATAACTGGGCATTGTATAAGAATGTCGTCCCCAGATGAAATCGTCCAGACAGCCTTAAAAGCAACAGTAAAACTACTTTTGGGAATTTGGGGCCCAGAAAGCTCTTGTCGAAGATGAGAGGACTGCGATTATCTGTAGAGCACAAGTTTGTAGTCAACAATAAAGGCTTCTGCATGAAAGTAGTTAGAAATAAAAATCCCATCTTACTCAATCAAATGCTTATCAAGAACTTCACCACATTATTATGATTATTTTTCTGTCTACTGATACAAATAATAAACCAAACACCGCCACAATGAATACTAGTTTCTTATCAACAGTAATGCTTGAACATGGAAGGAAATTATATTTGATCACTTTCATTGTCATATGGAAGTCTAAACAAGCTGTGAATTGGGTTATTAAGATGGGTGAATTGGGTTATTAAGATGGATTCCTTTGGACACTTCCTTTCCCGTCAGCAAAAGATTTCATAGGCAGTACTGCAGTTCAATCAACAAATAACCTCCAAATATGCTCGCGCGCACGGGCTCACACACACTCTCCCTTTACAAACAAGTTTTATCAGGTTGATTTAAGCTTGTTTCATTTGAAGCCAGTTGCAAAGCCATCTTAATGATATTGGAGAGCTTCACTACCTTCCTGACATTAGGTTGACCATTGCTTGATTTTCATAGAAAGTTCCTACATCCCAATCTTCCGTTGAGGATGAAAGCGTCATTAATGCCACAACGATTGATCTCATGCTTGGCCTCAGTTGAGGATTCTCTTGTGTGCAGGCCCTGGCAAGCTGCGCCATCTGCAGTCAAAACAGCCACCAAAGGTTACAATAATAGAAATTGCCAACAATGCCTTCATTGAGAGATATTTTTACCTTACAAACCGAGTCAATGGGGTAATTATCCCCAAGACGAGGGTCAACCAACTTCTGGAGATCATCTCTAGGATCTGGCTCACTGAGAACATCCTCAAACTGTATTAAACGATACAATTAAATTCACTCATATAAGCAATATTCAAAACTTATTAATTTACTATGAAACAAAGCAGGACAAGAGGTATAACCAATGCAACAAGCCCCATTGACTCGGCAACAGATCCGTGTTCCTTTACCACAGCTTCTTTGGCTGAAATAAGTTCATAAAGGACAACGCCAAATGCGTACACATCTACCTTCGGTGAAACATCACCAAATTGAGCATATCTGCACTCAAAAAAGCAGGAAAATATATCTTAAATAGACCATTTTGTTTACTACAAAATACTGGTGTTGGCACAAAATAACATAGGTATGGATGAGTGATGCAGCTAGGAAACAATATCTAGTCACAAAAAGTTTGAAATCAGTTTCTGTTGATTTTATCATATTATGGTACTATATGACTGGATATTAAGTCTCAGTTGCGTAAAACTATAATTCTGAAGAGATGGTATCATATTATGGTACTATTTAGCCAAAGTAAGTTTAAAATACATAGAATCTGAGCAATGACCCATGCCTTGAGGCAATATATGAATTTGGCAACCATACACAGACTTCCACTTGACACAACCACATGAAAGGTTCAATCAATCAAAATCTATTATTCCAGATAGTTGGAAATCGCAATATGAATATTGTTTTGCCACAAGAAAATATAAAAAACTGCATCTTCAATTAGATTTTCAAACAATGGTCTACCAAGCACATACAGGCATTGACTACCCAAAAAAAAAAAGGTACATACAGGCATTTTTTCTTATCAACTCACACATTCAACAGATACCCCAACATTTCACCATTTTATTTTTATTTTTAATGACTTATTTTTTCTCCTTTTGCAGGTCCATTTCAATATTCTCACCCTAGCTACGGCCTCTTAATATTCCAACTGTTCTGCCCAATACATCATAGCACATTTGATATTCATCTGATTAAATTGACCTTTAATTTGATCAGAATGCATAAGAGAAACTGAAAATATAAAATTATGATCATAAATTCTTATAAAATTTATCTCAACCCTAATGATACTGCAATTTAAAAAAATTAAGGGAAATTTACACTTACACCCCCTGATATTTGGGAAAGGTGCATTTACACCCTAAAATTTGAAAAAGGGCACTAAAACCGCCGGACACTAGAAGAAATATGCTAGTACCTCCACTGGCATAAAATGGAATCTCAAACGCCATTAAAATTTGGTCTAAAATGACTAAAATAACCTCAATTAGACACATTCCATGTCATAACATAACTTTCTTTAGACAACCTTGAGGCTTAATTGAGGTTATGTTGGTCATTTTAGATTCAATTTTAATGGTGTTAAAGATCCAAGTAACTGCAGAGGTGATACTTGCATATTTCTTCTAATGTCAGGGGGTGTAAGTGCACCTTTCCCAATGTTATACAAAATTTAAGTTTGGAGTAGTCCCCTTTCCCCCCTCCCTCCCTCCGCTTTAGTTCTTTTGAGGAACTAAATTTAAAATGAATCAGTTAAATGAAAGTTCAAGAATAGGTGAGATCTATTTTTTTCTCCTCTTCAACTTCCTCTGAGCTCAATTGCTTACTTAACGATCTTAATAATTTTGCGTTATATAAAGAAACAAACCTCTATCTTAACTGCAGATGTTTTTCAACAAGATGCGCCTATAAAACCCGAATCTAATTTAATTTGAGGATAACAAACATATATCTCCAACTTTCTTGCACATGGTCTTCAATAAAAATGTCCCCAGTTATGAGAGAACCCACATCTAATTTGATTTGAGGACAAGTCTCCAAATTTTTTTCAGCAACCAGATGTTGAATTATGCAAGAATCCATATGTTATTTGTTCAATGATAATAATCACATCTCCTTCAATTTATTTCAACCATCAGTAACTTCCCAAAAGTTGGGAAGAATTGTAAGCATCCATAGAGCATGTTCATGGTACTATGTAGTATGTAATAATTTTTTAATGAAAGAAAACACCATGGCCCTCTTAGAAAGTTGAATCTTAAAACTGATAGATGCATCGGCCATCCAGAACAACAAAACCATAGCTTCCTCTTAATTCAACAGTCAGTGTCCATACACATAGCTAACAGACTTCCTATATGAAATTCATTTTCAATATACTTTTTCAGAATGAATTATACAAGTGGAGTTATCCAGAGAAAATATGCCAGTAGAAAATGTAACATCCTAGAAAATTTATAGGGATATTTTAGTCTTTTCCTAAATAATATAATTAATTATTAAATCCCTAATAGGCTTAAAATATTAATTAGAATTAAATTAGGTTTAATTTGAATCTAGATATATAGTTTTATCATGATTAAGTGAGAAAAGGGTATTTTAGTAATAATATATTTTAGGGAGTCATAATTTAGTAAATAGATTAAGTAAAAGTGAAATTAGCTGTTATTTAAATTATTAAATAAAATAATTACGAAAATTAGATTTTAAATAGCCACTTGGAATTTCAATAGAATTAGGATAATTTATGAGTTCTAATTTAAGGGGTAAAATAGTAATTCTGTAAATTATAATTAAAACAACCATATAGATTGAGTAGGTTAGCCACTTTATTAAAATAAAACGGGTGAACCTAACCTAACCCAAGTTCTCTACGAATTTGGGGTGTGATTGTAATTAAACATGTTAAAACCCTAGTATAAATACAAGTTTTAGATTAGCATTATGATCTTTTGTTATTCTCTACCTTGATTTGGACGTGTGGTTTTGTGGAAAAAACCCTAGAGAGTGCTGGACAGCTAATTCAAGAGGAGAAAAGAAGTAGATTTCAGGATTAAATTAAGAAGGAATCGACAACAAAAGGATCTAAGGTGTTGAGGTAGGTTGATCTACAATTTTCAAGTCGTTTGTAGAACCCTAACTAAGGAAATCCATGCCAAATATATATCTGAAATTTCTGGGTGTTTGGGATAATTCAAATAGTGATTTTGTAATGCATAGATGAAGAAATCATGACTTACATGGTGTTTTATTGATTAATCACATACTTGAATGAAAATCTAGAAACTTTGCATGGAAAAGATGAAATTTTGATTTTATTGTTTAAACTTTATATTTTTTTTATGGGTTTTGCTTCTAATATGTTTAGAACATGTTGTTCGGTCGTTTGAAAGGGTACTTGATTATTTGTATGAAAATATAAAATTCAGATATGAATTCGAGAACTAGAACTTTAGGGTTTCATTGGAAAGATGGTCAAACGTTGATTTAATGATTCATGATTTATTGGTTTTTGATAATTCTTTAAATTGTTATATTATATTGATTGAAAATTTATTTGAGTATGTGTATGGTTGTTGATGAAAACCATGTGTGACATATGATTAAATCTGCATATATGTTCTACTTGCACTCCCATGCATTAATATTGCATATTTGACACTGTTTTAGAACGGGTGAGGTGTGAGGGTTTACCAAAATCACCAAAAGACCTGGTTCATAACCTTACAAACACATGCAATTATAAAGGAGCAGGGGGGGAAGTTCTTTATAATTTGCAACTCTAAGATACTTCATGAGGCGAAGATGAATGTCTGTAGAGGTTGTGCACACACTTTCTCACTGCATACATTACATACATGATTGTTTGAGTATGATTTGTGGATTTTGGAGTGTTTCTTTCATATAAAGTCCATAGGAATCCATATACTTGACCACATATAGTGATATTAGGAGGTTTTCATGTATTGCATTCGTCATTGCTTTTATATTTTGATTTCTAATTTTTTCATGATACACTTATTTCTTTTATTCAGATTTTTATATTTAGGGTATATTTCTACGGTTTGAGTTCTCCATGGGACTTGCTCTGTAGAGGTGATACCTACTAGGCTATTTGCTCATTCCCTACTATTTTTACAGGTGTGTATGATGCAGCTTTTGAGGATCAGGAACATACTTAGGATATGGACATGATTCGGCGTGGCCTACTTAGAGTAGTAAAATATAGGGATTTTATTTTATATTATGAGCTAGTAGCATAGGGTTTAATTGTACTTCTTTACTATTGAAATTTTCTATTAGTAGGATGTTTATTTTATTTTATGGGGTATTCTAATATTTTATTGGTTAATGCATATTGGATTTATTCGTCTTATCTGTGCAAGATCTTGGTATTTCATTTATTTCTTTGAAATTTATTGTATGGATGTATTATACATCGAGCACATGAGAGTTGAGAATCTGCTTGGGTTTTCACACGTGGGGTGTGTGGAAACTGCAGTTACGTCCTAGTATCCCTTTTTCCCCATTGACCGTATTTATTAATTATTAATATTATAGGGATATTATTCGTATAAATTTCGGGGCGTGACAGAAAAATTACTTGAAGTTAAAAAAATAAGAGGTTCCAGAATTTATCTTACTCTGGGGGCATGTATCCAAATGTACCCACAAGACGTGTGTGCAATGATGAGCCTCCAACTTCAGCCAACTTTGTTAAACCAAAATCAGCAACCTGCAAAAAAAAAAAAAAAAAGAAAGTTTAATAACATATGAATTTTGGCAAGGTCTTACACTCATAAAAATAATGGCATAGCAACCTTTCCACGGAAATTCTGGTCTATCAAAATGTTTGCTGACTTGATATCACGATGGATATACACAGGAACAGTATGCTCATGGATATATTCGAGACCTCTTGCAGAATCAAGGGCAATCTGCACCCTAGTAGACCATGGCAGCGGATCCCTTGCTGAAAGTATGGAATTGAAATCAATGCCATTGCACTGAATGCAGAAGCACTAGAAAAGACCTTATACCATCCACCAGTACATTGTTGATTCTCACCTGAGCCACGCAAATGTTGGCTTAAGTTTCCATTCTCAATGAATTCATATACTATGGACAAGGAACCCTCAATACAGTATCCTATTAATCGTACCTGCATTGAATTTTGACAAATAGACGTACATGTAGTCAGTAAAGATAACTTCATATAAGATATTAGGAACACATCATGCAAGATACACCTCTTAATGGTTGCATAGATAGCTAAAAAAACTAAACTGAAGTGCCTTCCAGTAGAAAGGTCTAAATATCAATCTAATAGTGCCAAATAAAGAAGTTGCCAAATTTCCCCTAAAAATACACAGAACTGGGTGATAACGATTAAAATTGATGCTAAAGAAAAGAGAAGTGAATCCTGTATTTAAAGTAAGTCTGCATTGTGCCCACAACCATAAGAAAGGTGGACTAGATAAGTATATTACTATTCTTCGATTAATCGAGTACTAGATTACTTTAAGTTGATGTAGATATCTATGGTCTTGTCCTGAAGCCTGTGTGGACATTATTTAAATGAATCTTATGCTTGAGTATAAAGTTAGCTTCAAAGATGAGAACTTGCAGTCCAGACTGATAAGGGAAGGTCATTTTTCAAAATACATTTCGAGAAATAATTATTAAAGGTCTAAATAGGAATAAAAGATAATTATAGTGATTACTGTAAGTTTGGAGAAAAATTTGACTGAGAGATGGAAGAGAGGTCTTTGGCATCTCATTATGAGGGTTTTCTGAACTGTTCCTAACCATGGGTTATATTGAGTATCCATTTAATGCATATCATCTGGCAAAATACGAACCTTGAACATGAAAACTAATGATGAGCTTGTTGACCTTCAATGCATATCATCTACAGACGTGTACACGTCTCACCCCACTGGAACAGCGGATGAAACATAGTCGCTCCAGCCAATACATAGTCGTTGATCTCCTAACCAAAGGAATTAGCAGTTGCTAAGCAATCTGGGCCTATATAATATATACACCAGCTTTGAGGTGGGAGTGTCAAGAATGTGCTCAGGGATTAAGGGTCCTTTGTTTTGTGTATTAGAACTATCTTGTAAACAATAATATAATAGAGAGGAAAAGCTGAGAATATATTACTCTCCCTATACCTGTTTCCTTATCCTTTTGTCTTCTCCTTCTTCATCCTTCTCAACTTATTTCTTTCCTATACAAACCCTGTAACAACTAAAAAACTGTTTACTCTTCTTAAATTCGTTAGACAAATGATCCTGTCTAATGCAGTATAGTTTTGCTAGTCAAATAACCACAATAACCATTAAGTTAATATCAAGTTTTTAAGAATTTTATTTATTTGGAAGTAGGGCTATAGTCAAACAATAAATTACTGTTTAAGTGAATCCAAGCACAAAATTCATCAGCAGTACCAGTAAAGTTCCTGCCAGGAATACTAAATGGCACAACTTATCCAAGTGCTGATTGATGGTGATTCTAGTGATGGTATAAGTTGCGAAAGAGTCATACGGTCACTCATTCACAATGTTGTGAACTTACTACTGTAAATTTTGTATTACCACCAGTGAATTCTCTCTCTTATTTTTCAAAAAAAAGAAAAAGAAAAGGAAGTCCCTTTATTGTTTTTGACAGAAAAAAAATAAGTTATCCACAGCAATGACCTCAGTAAGTTCTCAACATAGATCATAGCTAAACAACAAGGTGATACAATCATCAGCAAGAAAAAAGTGAGAGAAAAAATAAAGAAGAAAATAATCAACATTCAAATACATGAGAAGGCACCGGAGTTCCATAGAGCAATACCAGGTTTAAATGATGAACATGCGTTAGAACCTTCAACTCAGAAAGGAATTCTTTTGATGCTAGCATATCCATCTTCTTAATTGCAGCTTTCTTCAAGAAAAGAAGTCCAAAGAAAAAAGAAGATAAACATTCAATATCAGAACTAATGTGACAAGATAGCTTGAGGAAAAAACGTCTAAGACAGGATTCAGGCACATTCAACAGTAAAAACAAAATACAAAATATGTGATAAATGAAATCTCCAAGATGGAGCTGTTGTATGATATATCAAAGTAAGAAAAAGGCAAAAAAATTAGTACTTAGAAACTGCCATTGAGCAGCAGTCAGCAATGTCACTTTCACCAAATGATGGAAAGAAAAGGGGGCAAAAAAACAAGTGGCCTTCTCATTCATTCCTTGCCCGCATCTTCCTTTTCCACCTAATTAAATTCTAAACCCATACCATAAATGCCCCTGCTCATCAACCTCTCAAATCTCCTAATCCATATTTCCAAGTAAAAACAATAAGAAAGACTCATTTTAAGCATCCTGTTACTCATGAGTAGAGGCTTTAGATATTTTTATCTCAATATTTTTCTCCTCTCAAACCTAAGAGAATCAAGTAATGATTTATAGAATTCCTTGGAACAGAAGACTGCCACATAGACCAAATTCATAATCTGGAAAGTTTTGCACGTTCTTATTTTGCATGAAAGGGCTTGCCCTGACACAAAACTAACTACAGACCTGGTATAAAATACCTAAGAGGAATTACTGCAGCATTCTTTCCATCTTTTTATTTCTTTCCTTTTTTCCTCTAAATTAATGACAAAGGGGAAAACAAACCTCGCCTCTCAGCTCTGCATAGTAAACAGCTCCAAAACCACCTTGACCAATCTTATTAGCCAAGCTGAAGTCATCTGTAGCCTTGGCAAGCTCTTCATATGGGAACTCCACTGATTTTTCCACAGTTACACCTGTAATCCCCGGGGAAGCAGCACCGCCAACAAGAGCAACTGATTCTGTAGTCTTAGTACTTCCAGAACCTTCACTCACAAGAGAGGAAACTCATAAAATGAATTTTTTTTTTATTCACACAACCATGCATGCAATAAACAGAGAGAGGAGGCACGTATTTATTTATTTATTTTGTGGGGGGGTGTGTGTGGTGTTGGGGGTTGTTGTTGTTGTTGGTAATTTTCATAACAAAGATGAAATAGAATATTCAATTCAAAATGCAAACATACTCAGTTAAATGGAGTGGATTGATATTCAGTCAAATGTTTGAGTATTACAACAAAATCAGTTTTATGTATTGTGCTGATGATCTTATTTCATCAAGACACTCTAAATTCAAATCAATTGGACCTCCAATACGCTTACTTGAGCATGAGAAACTTTTGCAATATCCATAACTACCAATTCATAGCATTCCTTTGACAAATAAAAGGAAAAAAAAAGATGATAATGATGAAGATGGAAGAGTCAGGCAATATAGCAGATGGTTGGGAAAGCTGAGTGTGGTTAACTTCTGGCAGTACATCCCTCTGATATGCACTCCATGTTCACCATATATACAGAAAAGGTAGTTTGCTGTAACACCATAATGACGTCTCTATTCCAGTACATGTTCGCAGGAAAAGAGAATATGGTATAGCAATAAAATTGTCACTTGGCCACAACATGCAGCAACTATACTAATGTGATTACATTTACTAGGCCATGCTAAATCAACATCCCAAATTTCCATTAGACAAATTGCAGTATCAATTGTTGCCTAATTGCAAACATAATGACATTCTTAATAGGGGAAATTATGGAAAAGGGTCACTTTTGGCCGATATTTATAAAAACATGCTATTAAGATGTTGAATTGCAGAAAAGGGCCACTTTTTGTAGATAATTAACTTGAAGGGTCACTTCTCAAAAAAAATAAAAATATTTAAAAAATAGTGTCATTTTATTATAGACAGGCTGCAGTCGAGTCCATGTATGATGCGCTTGCATCCCGCGTAGAATACGCTCGTGTCCCATGTAAGATGAGCTTGTGTTCCATGTAATAAGCTTGAGTCCTATGTATAATGAACTTGTGTCTTAAGAAAATGATCCTCAAATTTAATTATTTTTGAAAAGTAATCCTATAATTTAATTTCGACAGACATTTTTATAAATATCGACAAAAAGTGGCCCTTTTTTTGTAATTTGGGATCTTAATGGCATGTTTTTATAAATATCAACGAAAAGTGACCCTTTTCTATAATTTGGGATCTTAATGGCATGTTTTTATAAATATCAACGAAAAGTGACCCTTTTCCATAATTTTCCCTTCTTAATATGAGAGTAAATCCAATATACATCCAAGAGTGAATCACCTACAAAAACAGCATCTGTGTGCAACTATAACGATATAACAAACCACAAAACGTACAACTTTGGACTAGAAGCACACATTGGTCATCCAAAAAAAAACCTTAAATTCTTATCTCTTCTACTTCAATAAGGAGAAAACAGCTGTTTCTACTAGGGATGCCAAAGCCTGGGAAAACTGTTGACTCCTTGACGGAGAAATATAACAATTACCTTCAAGATATTTAAAGCAAAAAACAATTACCATGTCCATGTTGATCTGAGTGATCTTCCAATGTTCCTGTAAGCAATGATGTCTGCTTTGCCCTCTTCCTTCTATAAAATACAAAATACATGCAAATTCCCAAAAACACAGCCACAACAACTCCTGCAACAGTTACACCAGCTATGACACCACCTGTTCCTGCTTACATTTGGAGCACACTGTAAGCCCAAAATATCATCAAATCCCCAATTCAAACTCTTACGTGAATCAGCATTAAACCAACATGCAAATAATATCAAACCTTTTTTGCTGCAAAAAAGAAAATTGGACATAAATATTAGAAACTTGGCTAAGGCACAAAGATCAAGCATGAATTAAATTGGCTCCACTGGTGAGATGATCAAGGCAGTATATGGTACCTTGACTTCAAGACAGGATAACTTCCATTTTGATCTGCAAAGAAAAGAAAGAAAAGCTCAGCAATACAAGTTTCAAGAAGATTCCACAAAAATAAGAGTCTCATCTTATCACACAGCTAGAATCCCAACATCTACTTCAGCATTTGTCTGATGGCACTTCATAAGAAAACAAGGCAACATATCAATTTACCACCTCTATATCAAAATGATAACACCACCCACCCCACCAACCCTCTCCTCTCCGTCTCATCACTTTCCATTCCAGGGGCTGCAAATGCTGAATTTTTGTTAAAAGATATGGAAAATAAGATTAAAAAATTAATCGGAACAGAAAGGGATCACAAAGCTAAATTAGAGAAGAGTGATATTTTAAATTTCATATCTTCTTCTGTCACTTAATTCAGTATCTTATGGAAGCTTATGCTGAATTCTGTACATCACTCTCTTCCCATCACCAAGTTGATTTGTTGATTTTTCTCACCTTCTACTCGTTTCCAATCCGTTTCATGAACTAAATATCGTCATGGAACTCCATAGAGGAGTTCATTAATTACATGGAAGAGATGCTTTTGAGGAATACAAGAATTCACCTTTGCCAGGAATAAACACCAGTCTACTGTCAGAGCTAGAATTCAAATTCGGGTTGTATCTCTGCAGCAGTTGCAAAGAGAGACCCGACGCATTGGCAACAGAAGACAAATTCTCATCAGAACGAAGAGGGTACGTGATGAACAACCCGTAATCCTTGGATACGTTTTCATCCCCACACGAGCAATTCACAGTTACATTAAGCCGACCATTAACGTCCGGAATCCGTTCAGGAGGATAACTATTAAACCTTTGCAACCAAGCAACAGTCGTAAGGTTTGAATAGTAACGCGTCGCAACCTTCGTATAAGTGTCGTTAGTCTTTACTCTGTAATCAAACACATGACCCAAAAATTCTCCGTTGATACAATCGCAACGGAATGGAACATTCACTCTATCTCCGGCTTTAACGAAGTCCTTATTAGGTACTTGAGGCTTGCTGTATGCCACAATATCATCACTTGAAGCATCCAAGAGTTGACCTACGAGTATGAGGTCCGCTCCTTCCCACATGTAGTAAGAAGCCAAGGCGAGATTGCAGCCGCTGGTGCATCTAGCTTCGACAGGAACATAGAAGAAGAGTACCACTAGAAACCCTAACCCCAATTCCAATCTTCTCCTCCTCGCAGTCGTTTCCATGTCAACAAACACAATCAAAAATCCCAAACGAAGGCAAATAAGAAAAATTAAATCGTACTTGGGATTGTAAACCCCAAAAACCAGATATGTAAGTAATTTGTTTCTCCAGGAACAACCACGAGAGAAGAAAACCCCCACATCTTTACAGAGTTGACCGTTCGTCCGCCACTTCTTCCAATTTTTTTTTTCTTTTATTTGTTAGTCTTTTCAACCTCTGTTAATCTTTTCAACCTCTGTTAAGTCGTCATTGGTTTGTTGTCGGAAAATGAGATTATAATAAGCTTTTCTCGATTTTCTGATTCTTAACTGAAACCTTTTCGAAGATTTGACTGAGATCTTTCTGGAAGGTCGCTTTTGACGAATCCGAGCAACTCTGTAATTTACCGTTGTAAAACTCAGAGGGGAGGTTAGTGTAATTATCTCATTCAAATATTTACCGTTGAAAGACAGGTCGCCTTTTAATATCTAGACTAAGCAGAATGCCCACGCTACGCGCGTTTTAAAATAATAAAAAATTTTTAACTATTTATTATTATTTTATGGATAACATGATTTGATAAAACAACACCTTGGATAAAAAAATTTTTAATTTTTAAAACCATAGAAAATAATATCATTATATTTTAAAAAATAATTTTGCCATATCTAACGAAATATAATTATAGATAGATTGAGAAAATAATTATTTATTTATGAGAATTTAATGTACTTATCTATTTTTAAATATATGTAGTTAATCTCTACATAATAATTATCTCTTCATATAAACCCAATATATTTGATTGATATACACGAATTCTATTTGCTAATTCAGTGGCGGAACCAGGTATTGGTTAGGGGGGCAATTGCCCCCCCTAACTTTTATTTTTTTATTAAAAAGGTATATATTTTATATATTTTTTAATTAAAATTTATGTTTTGCCCCCCCTAAAATTTTTGATTTGCCCCCCCTAACCTATTGAAAATTTTTCTATTTCATGAGAATCCTTTCTAAAATTTCTGGTTTGCCCCCCCCAACCCATTGAAAATTTTTATATTTCATGAAAATACCCTCTAAAATTTCTTGTTTGCCCACCCCCAAGTCATTAAAATTTCTATATTTTATGAGAAGTGTTAATTGAAAATTTTTTTTGCCCCCCCCAAATTTAGAGTCCTAGTTCCGCCACTGTTTGCTATAAGGACCTAATTGGATGAAGAGAAAATCAATATGTATAATATTTTATTTATAATAGGAACAAATAGGATAAAATCTTATTTGCAATGTAACGTAGAGTGTTGGAGTGTTATATTTAGGATATTTTTTAAATTTAAAGATAAATCTCATATTTAACAACTAATTGTTAAAAAGTTTGATTTTAAAACTTAAAAGGTAGAACCCTAAAATTTCTAATTAAAAATACAAAATACGTGCCACGTACCATTCGTGAAATGGAAAGGGAGAGGACTGATTAAAGGTTTCAACACCAACTGAGGCTGCCAAACTTTTGTATTCTTTACGGATGACAAAGTTGACGCACAAATGTGCCAACTTTATAATGATTCAGACACAATATCCATAATATTAAAACTCTAGAACTATATAATGCATGCTGAATTAATATTACAGTTGATACCGTCCAACAGTTCCTGATTGGTAGGACATGATTCAATCCTGGTAAGTCAGTCTCCAAAGTTTTGTCATATAACTTCATGCAAAACTGGACAACTCCTTTTCTCGTGTATTGTTGTATAATAATAATACATTTATTAGCATCCTTCATACCTTCAGTTCATGATCCCAGTTTTGCCCTGTTACCATATGCCTATAGTACATAAAAGTAGCTCAATTAAAAAAAAAACTGATCCACTAAAAAGAAAATGTAACAATATAACATGTATGGATGGATGAAATACATTTTTTGTAGATTGGCATAAATTGGTAATTAAGGCTTTGTTGAGACATTCTTTTAATGAAGAGGCATTTGCTATGAAACTAAACAAAAGAGAAATAGGATAAGAAGATAGAAGCTTGTGACGTTCTTTTGCTGGTCTACCGTGGTAGATTCTATCTTCCCACTAGTGGAGAACTTGGTGAGTTGGTTCAAATTTAATATTTATGAAAGAAGCACATGCAGAGAAGTGACAAATCTAACCCAAGTAAAAAAGGCCTTACCTTGCTAAGAAGCTCAGGTTTGGTTGCAGGAGGCCGAAAATTCATACAAGAAATTGTGGAGTTTGCAGTGTCAGGGTTCTGCAGATTTCATACTGGAAACAAAAGAGAGGAAAAAATGGTATTAGCTGCTGCTCCTAGGAATTCCTTGCATCTTTACCATGTTTTAGAACTCCTTAAAACCCTTCTTTAATGTTAAAAACAATAGCTAAACTAGGTCTCTTTAAAGATAAATCAAATAAAAGCTTGGCCTTACTTTCATGCGCATGGAACTCCCAGGATCATGAAATACGTTAAGAAACCATAAAAATGCATAATCCTAACCAAGAATCTCAATTCCTTACTTAGAAATTTATAAAAGAAACATGTATAGAGAAAACACAAAACTATTCCAAGCAAAAAAAGCTTCACCTTGCTAAGAAGCTTCAGGCTTGGTTGCTACAGTCCTCAAATTCATACAAGTAATTGTGGTGTTTCTAGTGCAGTGGTTCTGCAGATTTCAAAATGGTATTAACAGCTGCTCCTAAGCATTGTGTGCTTCTTTACCATTCCATAAAACCCTCTTCTAATGTTAGAAACAATAGCTAAACGAAATCTCTTTAAGGTTAATAAAAATAGATGCTTGGCCTTACTTTCAAGCACATTGATGAAATACAGGTGACAGGGGCAGTATGCCTTTAGGTTGGATGCATTTGACCATGTATCATAGGATACATGTACATGTGTTTTACATGTACATACTTATAAACAAACATCTGCATCTCACATTGATGGATGAACTTTAAGATAAATAAGAATGTAATTATATGTATATATATGCAACAGAGACCTACGCATAAATATATGTGTTCAAGCTTATATTAAAGCGTTAGGTGTCTCTTCTTTTTGACGAATAAGTATTTGTAATTTGGTTTTTATAAGTTGTCTAGTCTCTTGGGAACCAAATAATCTTATCGTCCAAACAATTCTTTGCATAAACCATCAAATGATTTTCTAAAATTGGTTACGACTAAATTTGTCCAAGCCAAATTTAAATAAGAAAAAAGAGGAAAAAAATTGGAAGGGAAGAGGAAAATGAAGTTCAATTATTTCTAAGGCCACTAATAAATGAGTTGGAACAACCGAAGAGGTACCTGAAAATAAAGGAACGGAATGTCAACAAAATATGATAATTACAATCAATCAGAATCAGCAGGTGACGACCGGATTACTCACGGGCTACACTGCTCTCATCATGCACACATTATTTTGTTCAAAATTAAGCCCGAAATTAGAAATCCAACAACTAATAAAATGAACCCCATCAAAGAAGAAGAAAAGCCCAAATCAAGACCAAAAGCAAAGCTCGAAGAACAAAAAAAATTCAACTTATAGATTCGATGGGATTCAACCAAAATGGAGAACCCCCATAGAAATCGCCAACATACCATTATTTTGCTCAAAAATTAAGCTCGAAATTAGAAATCAAACAACCCATAATTAGTCTTCAACAGCATATCCAGAAATCTGTTTTTGTAAGGAGGATTTACCGCTTCTGCTCAGCAGCACAGAGCTTCGCTTGAAGGCGCTAACCAAGGTCGTCTTCTTGAGATGAAGATCATGAAGGACTTCTAGGCTTTGGTCGAGCTTTGCTTGTCAACCACTCATGGAATTGTTGTAACAAATAGAAGAACCAGTCAGAGCTGAACGGAGGAAACATGATACAAAAACAAATAGCTCTGCAGAAGTGGTAACTCAAATAGTGATATTGGGAATTTCTTCTTTTCCGGACTCAAAACTCTGTTTGAATCTAGAGAAAAGAAAAAGGAAATTTGAAATTCATAAAAAGAAAATATTTTTAAGAAAAAGTATAGATTCAATTCGAATGCTTAACAACCAAGAATCGTTAAAAATAATATGAAATAAATATAGGAAAAGTTTAAAAAATAAAAGGAAGAACTCCTATGAGAACAGATGACACGAATCTTTAAAACCCATTTCGAAAAAAGAAAATCTGAAGACTCAAAAGCGGATGAAAGTCCAGAAATTCAAAGAGGAGGGAGGGAAAGAAGGAATACCCGTGAAAAAAGAAAGGAAAAGAAAAAGAAAAAACCCTACCGCCACCACCGAGCATTCAAAGAAAAAAGAGAGAAGCCTTTTAAAAATTTCCACGGAGTTCATGAAATTAACAGAATCTAAACAAATAATCCTCTTAAAATCTGGAAAATGAAGCACAAACAGAAACGGGGCAAATCCATGGCTCTCACAATCAGTGAGCACAAATGTATCTAAGCATTAAATTAATTGATTAGATACACGTTTAACCAACAATTGTATTAGCATGCCTACCGAGCCCAATCGATATAATTCAAAAATTAAATACAGATTTTTTTTTTTTAACATAAAATTGAAAAATGAATTAATCACACACATTAGCGATTTCCACCAAGTTTGTGAGATTGATGGAGATTATCCCAGATTTAACTAATAATACCTAGAAATTCGTCAGGAACAGAATCAATAAAAAGCTGCACAACATTTCAGAGTTTTCTTCGTTACCTGAACATCTGCAGAGTCTTGGAAAATCTCTTCAGGCGTGGCAAAAGAGGGACCTTTGGCGAGTTTGCAGCAAGCGCCGCAGCCCTTAGCACAATTCCACAACGGCTCTTCCCTCTCTCTGCCGAAGCCCAACCCCGACTTAAGACTTATGCCTTTTCGCCTGTCTTTGGGATTGGCCTTCGCCTTCTTCCGCCGTCGTTGGCAGGTCGTCGAAGAAGAGGAGGATCAGCGGTGGCGATTAAAGGAGAGAGGAAGTGGTGGTTGCAGGTGATAGGAACGGAGCGAGAGAGAGAGAGAGAGAGAGAGAGAGACTGGGATAGGATTACGGGAGAGGGGGAGAGAGAGCAAGAGAAAGAGAAAGGGGGGTGGGAAGTGGAGGGGAGCAAGGGTCTTGTAAGCGGGGAGAGGATGGTCGGCGGCGATGTTCGGGGTTCGTCTTCCGTTGTGGGACGGCATACCAGGTTCGTCAGATGGATGGATAGATAGAAACAGAGAGAGGAAGGGGAAGATGAAGGGCCTGAGCTCCGGAACAGCAGATAAGACCGCGGAGGATTCGAGAGAAGGGACGACATTTAAAAAAAACATAGTGGTTGGGAAACCCGAGCATGCCCGAGGCTGATACGTCAGCGATTGGCCGAAGCGACAAAACTACAGATGTCAGAATTGAGATACAACGGCGTATGACTCGACTGCAGATAAGCTACGGCTTCGGATCACGGCCATGGAGTCTTGCTATATCCCACATATTTTGGGAGAAGCTTCAGATATTTTTGTTCTTGTTTAATTGATTATTTTGATCACGGGGCGCGTTACTGGCGTCAAGGAGCTTCCAAAAGTTGCGTAGGTAGCCATGGATTCCTCTGCCATTCTTCACCTCTCTCATCTTTCGTTTTTCCCTCCAAGATCCAACAGATCTCTCACATATCGGCCATGGAAGCAGAGTAGTACTCGCTTTCGATGCCAGAAGATGTATGTTACAGGTGGGTATACCTTCTTTCTGCTTTTTCCAATGCTTTCTGGTAGGTTTTCTATTAATTGAGTTCTCGTTGCAGGATTTGGGGAAGCGTCTCCAGAAGCCAAGGCTGCGAAGAACCTCCATAATTTCTTCACCTAGTAGCCGTTAGAATCGTTACTGCGCAGCTCGAGGTCTCTGCTTCCTCATTTCCTCCTCTTTACTTTGTTTATTCGCATATATTCTGTACAATTAATGCAAATCTTTGTCACTTGGGGTGCGAGGTTCACCGTTAGTTCGTTTCGAAGTTCAGATTATTGGGGATTACGTGAATCTTAAATGGGTTAAGAGATCTTCCGTAGGAGGGTTTCTTGAGTTCCATTTAGATGGGAGCCTTCTTACCTGCTGAACCAGAAACTCTCAACACAATAAACTCATCTTATATATTTTGAATTGAGGAATTTATTAGAGAATTCAGAAGAGAACTCTTAGGGTTTAGGGATTATACCATGATGCTTGCAGTTCAGCACAGTAATGCACTTACTGAATAATTTGATCTCTCTTCCTTAATTGCTAAATTTTGTATCTAATTACTTGAAATCTTAAACATGTAGTTCTTTATTTTATTGTTTCCAAATTCCCAAGGGTTGTTTCACACACAATGATTATTGCTTTAGTTATTGATGATTAGAGACTGCTAAGGACCTTCTATTCTCTTCTCCATCGCTTTTTGAGCCATGCCCTAATATTCTGCTAGAAATAAGTACACTAATAACTCAAATACTTCCTCATGAAAAGCATGAACTTTGGTGCAATTGTCTATAAATCGATGATTTCATCTGGTTACAGTTATTTGCCAGAGCAGAGCTATAATCCTGAGGCTTATGAGGAGTTAATGGAATTTTTAAGTAGAAATTCACTCAACGATGGGGATGCATTTTGTGCAAATTTATTGCGAGAGCCTTCCAGGCATAAAGGTCTAGGTATGTTTATACTGAACTTCCCTCTAACATTGCATATTAGTGATTTATTAACTTTTGAATGCTTTTGATGAAGTCATATAAATTATTTTGGGAGAAGATGAAGTTATGAGTCCCTATAAAATTGAATGCTAGTAAATCTGGACCTTGTTCTGCCTAATGAGATGCTTCCAAGGACAAATAAATTGATTTTGGCTGCTCTATGTGATTGAAAATTTTATTCTACGGAAATCTATGGTAATTACTTGTCACTGAGCCTACATAAATCTGCATCCCAAGCATTATAGACCAGAAAATTTTAATTTGTATGATGTCAATCCCTTGATTATCTATAATGATGGTTCTAAGCTAGAGTGCATTGTTCTGCACTAGCGAACTGGGAGGTGCTGGTGTTTCTTGAAGTATTTAGTTCTTGGTGAATGTATTGTTTGTGTATTTGTTGCTTGCTGCAGTTCCTTCATAAAGCAAACTCAGTTTGCCTCTGTTATCCCTGTTTATTTGTGTTGTGGAGACTTGGCTCTAAGATATTATGCACTTCAATTTACTGGTGCTTTATGAGTCTGTGAAGTACTGTGTATTATGATTTTGTATGGCTACTTGTATCTTCTTTAATGGTGTTTTTTCTCCTGAAGTTCCAAAATTGTCTATTTTATTTATTATTGTTTTTTCACAGCACATGAAGAAAGAGTCATAGAGTGTAAGCTAACTAGTCCGGGCAGTTTGGACTTCGAACCACTGAGTAGCTTAGGCACGTAGGGGGGAATAATGGGCGGTGACCACATAAATATGACACAATCGTCTCCAGATGATTTCGTTCAGTCTTAAAGCAACAGCAAAACTACTTTTGGGAATTTGGGGCCCAGAAAGCTGTCGTCGATGAGGGAACTGCGATTAGCAGAGTAATTATCTATAGAGCACAAGTTTGTAGTCAACAATAAAGGCTTCTGCATGGAAGTAGTTAAAAATAAAAATCCCATCTTATAGCTCAATCAAAAGCTTATCAAGAACTTCTCCACATTGAACCGACCCATTGAATACTGGTTTCTTATCAACAGTAAGGCTTGAACATGGAAGGAAATTATATTTGATCACCTTGATTCTCATATGGAAGTCTAAACAAGCTGTGAACTGGGTTATCAAGATTGATTCCTTTCGACCCTTCCTTCCCTATTGGCAAAAGATTTCATAGGCGGTACTGTAACTCAATCAACCAATAACCTCCAAATATGCTCATGCACACACGCGCGCTCGCGGGCTCACACACTCTCCCTTTACAGACAAGTTTATCAGGTTGATTTAAACTTGCTTCAGACGAAGCCAGTTGCAAAGCCATCTTAATGATATTGGAGAGGTTCACTACCTTCCTGACATTAGGTTGACCATTGCTTGATTTTCATAGAAAGTTCCCACATCCCAATCTTCAGTTGAGGATGAAAGCGTCATTAATGCTACAACGACTGATCTCATGCTTGGCCTCAGTTGAGGATTCTCTTGTGTGCAGGCCCTGGCAAGCTGCGCCATCTGCAGTCAAAATAGCCACCAAAGGTTTACAATAATAGAAATTGCCAACAATGCCTTCATTGAGAGATACTTTTACCTTACAAACCGAGTCAATGGGGTAATCATCCCCAAGACGAGGGTCAACCAACTTCTGGAGATCATCTCTAGGATCTGGCTGACTGACAACATCCTCAAACTGTATTAAACCATACAATAAAAGTCACTCATCTAAGCAATATTCAAAACTTATTAATTTACTATGAAACAAAGCAGGACGAGATATAACCAATGCAACAAGCCCCACTGGCTCAGAAACAGATCCGTTTTCCTTTACCACAGCTTCTTTGGCTGAAATAAGTTCATAAAGGACAACGCCAAATGCGTACACATCTACCTTCGGTGAAACATCAACAAAATGAGCATATCTGCACTCAAAAAAGCAGGAAAATATATGTTAAATAGACCATTTTGTTTACTACAAAATACTGGTGTTGGCACAAAATAACATCGGTATGGACGAGTGACGCAGCTAGGAAACAATATCTAGTCATAAAAAGTTTGAAATCATTTTCTGTTGATTTTATTGTATTATGGTACTATATGATTGAATATTAAGTCTCAGTTGCGTAAAACTATAATTCTGAACAGATGGTATCATATTATGGTACTATTTAGCCAAAGTAAGTTCAAAATACATAGAATCTGAGCAATGACCCATGCCTTGAGGCAATATATGAATTTGGCAACCATACACACACTTCCACCAGACACAACCACATGAAAGGTTCAATCAATCAAAATCTATTATTCCAGATACTTGGAAATCACAATATGAATATTGTTTTGCCACAAAAGATATAAAAAACTGCATCTTCAATTAGATTTTCAAACAATTGTCTACCAAGTACATACAAGTATTTTTTCTTCTCAACTCACACATTCAACAGATACCCCAATATTTCTCCATTTTATTTTTCTTCTTAATGACTTATTTTACTCTTTTTGCAGATCCATTTCAATATTCTCACCCTAGCTACGGCCTCTTAATATTCCAATTGTTCTACCCAATACATCATAGCATATTTGATATTCATCTGATTAAATTGACCTTTAATTCGATCAGAATGCATAAGAGAAACTGAAAATATAAAATTATGGTCATAAATTCTTATTAAATTTATCTCAACCCTAATGATACTACATTTCAAAGATATTAATGGAAATTTACACTTACACCCCCTGAAATTTGGGAAAGGTGCATTTACACCCTAAAATTTGAAAAAGGGCACCAACACCCCTTGACATTAGAAGATATGTGCAAGTAGCTCCCCTGGAAATAAAATGGAATCTCAACGCCATTAAAATTTGGTCTAAAATGACCAAAATAACCTCAATTAGACACATTCCATGTCATAACATAACTTTCTTTAGACAGCCTTGAGACTTAATTGAGGTTATGTTGGTCATTTTATATTCAATTTTAATGGTGTTAAAGATCCAAGCAACAGCAGGGGTGAAACTTGCATATTTCTTCTAATATCAGGGTGGTTTCAATGCTCTTTTTCAAATGTTAGGGGGTGTAAGTGCACCTTTCCCAGTGTTATAAATAATTTTAGTTTGGAGCATTCCCCCTTCCCCCTCCTTCCCTCCTCTTTAGTTCTTTTGAGGAACTAAATTTAACATGAATCAGTTAAATGAAAGTTCAAGAATAGGTGAGATCTATTTTCTTCTCCTCTCAACTTCCTCTGAGTTCAATTGCTTACTTAACGATCTTAATAGCCAGCAATTTTTTGTGTTATATAAAGAAACACGTCCCTATCTTAACTGCAGATGTTTTTCAACAAGATGCGCCTATAAAACCCGAATCTAATTTAATTTGAGGATAACAGACATATATCTCCAACTTTCTTGCACACGGTCTTCAATAAAATGTCCCCAGTTATGAGAGAACCCACATCTAATTTGATTTGAGGACAAGTCTCCAACTTTATTTCTGCAACAAGATGTTGAATTATGCAAGAATCCATGTGTTATTTGTTCAATGATAATAATCACATCTCCTTCAATTTATTTCAACCATCAGTAACTTCCCAAAAGTTGGGAAGAATTGTAAGCATCCACAGAGAATGTTCATGGTACTATGTAGTATGTACTAATTTTTTAATGAAAGAAAATGCCATGGCCCTCTTAGAAAGTTGAAAGTTGAAACTTGAAACTGATAGATGCATCTGTCATCCACAACAACAAAACCATAGCTTCCTCTTAATTCAACGGTCGGTGTCCATACAAATAACTAACAGACTTCCTATACGAAATACGTGTTCAATATACTTTTTAAGAATGAATTATACAAGTGGAGTTATCCAGAGAAAATACGCCAGTAGAAAAATTACTTGAACTTAAAAAAAGAAGTACCAGAATTTTTCTTACTCTGGGGGCATGTATCCAAATGTACCCACAAGACGTGAGTGCAATGATGCACTTCCAACTTCAGTCAACTTTGTTAAACCAAAGTCAGCAACCTGCAAAAAAAAAAAAAAAACAGGTTTAGTTTAATAACATATGAATTTGACAAGGTCTCACACTCTTAAAAATAATGCCATAGCAACCTTTCCACGAAAATTCTTGTCTATCAAAATGTTTGCTGACTTGATATCACGATGGATATACACAGGAACAGTATGCTCATGGATATATTCAAGACCTCTTGCGGAATCAAGGGCAATCTGCACCCTAGTAGACCATGGCAGTGGATCCCTTGCTGAAAGTATGGAATTGAAATCAATGCTATTGCTCTGAATGCAGAAGCACTAGATAAGACCTTTACCATCCACCAGTACATTGCTGATTCTCACCTGAGCCACGCAAATGTTGGCTTAAGTTTCCATTCTCAATGAATTCATATACTAGGGACAAGGAACCCTCAACACAGTGTCCTATTAATCGTACCTGCATTGGATTTTGACAAATAGACCTACATAGAGTCAGTAAAAGATAACTTCATATAAGATATTGGGAACACATCATGCAAGATACACCTCTTAATGATTGCATAGATAGCTAAAAAAACTAAACTGAAGTGCCTTCCAGCAGAAAGGTCTAAATATTAATCTAACAGTGCCAAACAAAGAAGTTGCCAAATTTCCCCCTAAAAAATATACAGAACTGGGTAATAACGATTAAAATTGATGCTAAAGAAAAGAGAAGTGAATCCTGTATTTAAAGTAAATCTTCATTGTGCCCACAACCATAAGAAAGGTGGACTAGATAAGTAGATTACTATTCTTCAATTAATCTAGTACTGGATTACTTAAAGTTGATTTAGATATCTATTGTCTTGTCCTGAAGCCTCTGTGGACATTATTTAAATGAATCTTATGCTTGAGTATACAGTTACCTTCAAAGATGAGCACTTGCAGTCCAGACTGATAAGGGAAGGTCAATTTTCATAATATATTTCGAGAAATAAATATTGAAGAACTAAATAGGAATAAAAGATAATTATAGTGATTACTGTAAGTTTGGAGAGAAATTTGACTGAGAGATGGAAGAGAGGCCTTTGGCATCTCATTATGAGGGTTTTCTGAACTGTTCCTAACCATGGGTGATATTGAGTATCCATTTAATGCATATCATCTGGAAAAATATGAACCTTGAACATGAAAACTACTGATGAATTCGTTGACCTTCAATGCATATCATCTACAGACATGTACACATATCACCACTGGAACAGCGGATGAAACATAGTCGCTTCAGCCGATACATAGTCGTTGATCTCCTAACCAAAGGAATTAGCAGTTGCAAAGCAATCTGGGCATATATAATATATACACCAGCTTTGAGAGGGTAGTGTCAAGAATGTGCTCAGGGATTAAGGGTCCTTTTTTTTTGGGTATTAGGACTATCTTGTAAACAATAATATGATAGTGAGGAAAAGGTGAGAATATACTACTCTACCTACACCTGTTTCCTTATCCTTTTGTTTTCTCCTTCTTCATCCTTCTCAACTTA
This sequence comes from Buxus sempervirens, assembly GCA_947561395.2. Taxonomy (NCBI): domain Eukaryota; kingdom Viridiplantae; phylum Streptophyta; class Magnoliopsida; order Buxales; family Buxaceae; genus Buxus; species Buxus sempervirens. The sequence continues at coordinate 2,484,959 of OX387191.1, read as the reverse complement.
TTTCTTTCCTATGCAAACCCTGTAACAACTAAAAAACTGTTTACTCTTCTTAAATTCATTGCTGTTAAATTGCATTAAGGTTTGTTTTAGAAGAATGGAACCAAATGGAAGTAACAAAGGTTACCACACTCGTTCCTTGAACATGTTTCCAGAAAAATTCAGGTTATCCGGAGAACTGTACTTCACAGTAACTTCAAGGCAAATGATCCTGTCTAATGCAGTATAGTTTTGCTAGTAAAATAACCACAATAACCATTAAGTTAATATCAAGTTGTTAAGCATTTTATTTATTTGGAACTAGGGCAATAGTTAAAGAAATAAATCACTGTTTAAGTGAATCCAAGCACAAAATTCATCACCAATACCAGTAAAGTTCCTTCCAGGGATACTTAATGGCACAACTTATCCAAGTGCTGATTGATGGTGATTCTAGTGATGGAATAAGCTGTGAAAGAGTCATAGGGTCACTCTTTCACAATGTTGTGAACTTACTACTGTAAATTTTGTATTACCACCAGTCAATTCTCTCTCTTATTTTTCAAAAAAAAAAAGTCCCTTTACTGTTTTTGACAGAAAAAAATAAGTTATCCACGGCAATGACCTCAGTAAGTTCTCAACATAGATCATAGCTAAACAACAAGGTGATACAATTTTCAGCAAGAAAAAAAGAGAAAAAAATAAAGAAGGAAATAATCAACATTCAAATACACGAGAAGGCACTGGAGTTCCATAGAGCAATACCAGGTTTAAATGATGAACATGCGTTAGAACCTTCAACTCAGCAAGGAATTCTTTTGTTGCTTGCATATCCATCTTCTTAATTGCAGCTTTCTTCAAGAAAAGAAGTCCAAAGAAAAAAGAAGATAAACATTCAATATCAGAACCAATGTGACAAGATAGCTCGAGGAACAAACGTCTAAGACAGGATTCAGGCACATTCAACAATAAAAAAAAATACAAAATATGTGAAAAATGAAGTCTCCAAGATGGAGCTGTTGTATGATACAGAAAAGTAAGAAAAAGGCAAAAAAAAGTAGTACTTAGAAACTGCCACTCAGCAGTCGGCAAGGTCACTTTCACCAAATGATGGAAAGAATAAGGGGCAAAGAAAAACAAGTGGCCTGACCTTCTCATTCATTCCTTGTCAATATCTTCCATTTCCACCTAATTAAATTCTAATCCCATACAGTAAATGCCCCAGCTCATCAACCTCTCAAATCTCCTAATCCATATTTCGAAGTAAAAACAAGAAGAAATAGTCATTTTAAGCATCCTGTTACTCATGAGTAGAGGCTTTAGATATTTTTATCTCAATATTTTTCTCCTCTCAAACCTAAAGAATCAAGTAATGATTTAAAGAATTCCTTGGCACAGAATACTGCCACATAGACCAAATTCATCATCTGGAAAGTTTTGCACGTTCTTATTCTGCATTAAAGGCCTAGCCCTGACACAAAACTAACTACAGACCTGGTATAAAATACCTAAGAGGAAATACTGCAGCATTCTTTCCATCTTTTTCTTTCTTTCCTTTTTTCCTCTAAATTAATGACAAAGGGGAAAACAAACCTCGCCTCTCAGCTCTGCATAGTAAACAGCCCCAAAACCACCTTCACCAATCTTATTAGCCAAGCTGAAGTCATCTGTAGCCTTGGCAAGCTCTTCATATGGGAACTCCACTGATTTGTCCACAGTTATACCTGTAATCCCTGGGGAAGCAGCACGACCAACAAGAGCAACTGATTCTGTAGTCTTAGTACTTCCAGAACCTTCACTCACAAGAGGGGAAACTCATAAAATGAATTATATATATTTTTTCACACAACCATGCATGCCATAAACAGAGAGAGGAGGCACTTATTTATTTATTTATTGGGTGGGGGGGATTGTAGAATATCCAATTCAAACTGCAAAAATACTCGGTTAAACAGAGTGGATTGCCGTTCAGTCAAATGTTTGAGTATTACAACAAAATCAGTTTTATGTATTGTGCTGAAGATCTTATTTCATCAAGACACTCTAAATTCAAATCAATTGGACCTCCAATACGCCTACTTGAGCATGTGAATTTTTTGCAATATCCATAACTACCGATCCATAGAAAATATGCACTTCGGTAGTGCACTTCATGCACTACCGATCAAATCAATTGGACCTCCAATATGCACTTCATGTTCACCATATATACAGAAAAGGTAGTTTGCTGAAACACAATAATGACGTCTCTATTCCAGTACATGTTTGCAGGAAAAGAAAATATGGTATAGCAATAAAACTGTCACTTGGCCACAACATGCGGCAACTATACTAATGTGATTACATTTACCAGGCCATGCTAAATCAACATCCCAAATTTCCATTAGACAAATTGCAGTATCAATTGTTGCCTAAATGCAAACATTATGACATTCTTAATATAAGAGTAAATCCAATATACATCCAAGAGTGAATCACCTACAAAAACAGCATCTGTGTGCAACTATAACGATATAACAAACCAGAAAACGTACAACTTCGGACTTGAAGTACATATTGGTCATCCAAAAAAAAAACACCGTAACTCTTATCTCTTCTACTTCAATAAAGAGAAAAACAGCTGTTTCTAATAAGGATGCCAAAGCCTGGGAAAATTGTTGACTCCTTGATGGAGAAATATAACAATTACCTTCAAGATATTTAAAGCAAAGAACAATTACCATGTCCATGTTGATCCGAGTGACCATCAAATATTCCTGTAAGCAATGATGTCTGCTTTGCCCTCTTCCTTCTATAAAATACAAAATACATGCAAATTCCCAAAAACACTGCCACAACAACTCCTGCAACAGTGACACCAGCTATGACACCACCTGTTCCTGCTTACATTTTGAGCACACTGTAAGCCCAAAATATCATCAAATCCCCAATTCAAACTCTTACATGAATCAGCATTAAACTGACGTGCAAATAAGATCAAACCTCTTTTGCTGCAAAAAACAAAATTGGACATAAATATTAGAAACTTGGCTAAGGCACAAAGACAAAGCATGAAGTAAATCGGCTCCACTGGTGAGATGATCAAGGCAGTATACGGTACCTTGACTTCAAGGCAGGATAATTTCCATTTTGATCTGCAAAGAAATGAAAGAAAAGCTCAGCAATACAAGTTTCAAGAAGATTCCACAAAAACAAGAGACTAATCTTATAACTCAGCTAGAATCCCAACATCTACTTCAGCATTTGTCTCATGGCACTTCATAAGAAAACAAGGCAACATAACAATTCGCCACCTCTGTATCAAAATGATGACACCACCCACCCCACCAACCCCCTCCCCTCCGTCTCATCATCTTTTCCATTCCAGGGCTTCAAATGCTGAATTTTTGTCAAAAGATATGGAAAATAAGATTACAAAATTAATCGGAGAAGAAAGGGATCACAGATCTAAATTAGAGAAAGTGATCTAAATTTCATATCTTCTTCTGTGATTTAATTTAGTATCTTATGGGAGCTTATGCTGAATTCTGCACACCATTTTCTTTTCATCACTAAGTTGATTTGTTGATTTTTCTCACCTTTCTACTCGTTTCCAATCCGTTTCATGAACTTAATATCGTTATGGAACTCCATAGAGGAGTTCATTAATTATATGGAAGAGATACTTTGGAGGAATACAAGAATTCACCTTTGCCAGGAATAAACACCAGTCTACTGTCAGAGCTAGAATTCAAATTCGGGTTGTATCTCTGCAGCAGTTCCAAAGAGAGACCCGATGCATCGGCAACAGAAGACAAACTCTCACCAGGGCGAAGAGGGTACGTGATGAACAACCCGTAATCCTTGGATACGCTTTCATCCCCACACGAGCAATTCACAGTAACATTAAGCCGACCATTAACGTCCGGAATCGGTTCAGGAGGATAACTATTAAACCTTTGCAACCAAGCAACAGTCGTAAGGTTTGAATAGTAATGCGTCGCAACCTTCTCGTAAGTGTCGCCTGTCTTTACCGTGTAATCAAACACACGACCCAAAAATTCTCCGTTGATACAATCGCAACGGAATGGAACATTCACTCTATCTCCGATTTTAATGAAGTGCTTATTAGGTACTTGAGGCTTGCTGTATGCCACAATATCATCAATCTTATTTGAAGCATCCAAGACTTCACCTACGAATGGGAGGTTCGATCCTTCCCACACGTAGTAAGAAGCCAAGGCGAGATTGCAGCCGCTGGTGCATCTAGCTTCGACAGGAACATAGAAGAAGAGTACCACTAGAAACCCTAACCCCAATTCCAGTCTTCTCCTCCTCGCAGTCGTTTCCATGTCAACAAACACAATCAAAAATCCCAAACGAAGACAAATAAAAAAAAATTTAATCGTAATTGGGATTGTAAACGCCAAAAACCAGATATGTTATTTGTTTCTCCAGCAACAATCATGAGAGAATCTGTACAATCAGTACATAGTTGACTGTTCGTCTCTTCTTACGCCACTTCTTCCATTTTTTTCCTTTTATCTCATTCATTCAATTTTTTTTTGGTAACATTATCTCATTCATTCTTTTTTTTTTTTGGTAGTCTTTATCTCATTCATTCATTCATTCTTTTGTTTTTTTTTAGTCTATCTCATTCATTTTTTTTGACTCGACTGCAGATAAACCAGGGCATCGAATCAGGACCATGGAGTCCTGGTATGTCCCAGATATTTTGGAGAGGCTTTAGATATTTTTCTTCTTGATAAATCGATTATTGCGATCACTGGGCTCGTTACTGGAGTCAAGGAGCTTACAGGAGTTGCGTAGTTAGCCATGGATTCCTCTTCCATTCTTCACCTCTCTCCTCTCTCGTTTTTCCCTCCAAGATCCAACAGATCTCTCACCTATCGGCCATGGAGGCAGAGGAATACTCGCTTTGGATGTCAGAAGATGTATGTTCCTGGTGGGTATACCTTCTTTCTGCTTCTTCCAATGCTTTCTGGTAGGTTTTCTGTTAATTGGGTTCTCGTTGCAGGATTTGGGGAAGCGTCTCCAGAAGCCAAGGCTGCCGAGAACCTCCATAATTTCTTCACCTATGTAGCCGTTAGAATCGTTACCGCGCAGCTCGAGGTCTCTGCTTCCTCATTTCCTCCTCTTTACTTTGTCTATTCGCATATATTCCCTATAATTAACGCAAATCTTTGTCACTTGGGGTGCGAGGTTCAACGTTAGTTCGTTTTGAAGTTCAGATTATTGGGGATTACGTGAATCTTAAATGGGGTAAGAGATCCTCCCTAGGAGGGTTTCTTGAGTTCCATTTAGATGGGAGCCTTCTTACCTGCTGAACCAAAAACTCTTAACAAATTAAACTCATAGTATATATTTTGAATTTAGGAATTTCATAGACAATTCAGAAGAGAACCGTTAGGGTTTAGGGCTTATACCATGATGCTTGCAGTTCAGCATTGAAATGCACTTTTTGAATTATTTCATCTCTTTTCCTTAATTGTTAAATTTTATATCTAGATTTACTTGAAAAAATGTTAAACATGTAGTCCTTTATTTTATTGTTTCCAAATTCCCCAGTGTTGTTTCACATGCTGATTATTGCTTTTAGTTATTGGACAGCTAAGGACCTTATATTCTCTTCTCCATCACATTTGAGCCATACCTTTCTATACTTCATAGAAATAAATACACAAAAAACTCAAATAATTCCACATGAAAAGCATGAACTTTGGTGCAATTGTCTATAAATCGATGATTTCATCTGGTTACAGTTATTTGCCAGAGCAGAGCTATAATCCTGAGGCTTATGAGGAGTTAATGGAATTTTTAAGTAGAAATTCGCTCAACGATGGGGATGCATTTTGTGCAAATTTGATGCGAGAGTCTTCAAGGCATAAAGGTCTAGGTATGTTTATACTGAACTTCCCTCTAACATTGAATATAGTGGTTTCTTAACTTTTGAATGCTTTTGATGAATTCATATAAATTATTTTGGTATAAGATGAAGTTATGAGTCCCTATAAAATTGAATGCTAGTAAATCTGGACCTTGTTCTGCCTAATGAGATGCTTCCAAGGACAAATACATTGATTTGGGCTGCTCTATGTTGATGCAAAATTTTATTCTACTGAAATCTATGCGCATTACTTGTCACTGAGCCTACATAAATCTGCATCCCAAGCAATATAGACCAGATAATTTTAATTTGTAAGATGTAACTCCCTTGATTATCTATAATGATAGTTCTAAGACAATGCAGGAAGTATATTACTTATTCTGGTATTAGGCTATGCTTACGGCAGAACTTTCTGGGGCAGCTGGCATAAATGGCAACAAAGATTTCCCAATTTCTCATTTTTGAAGAGGTTATGGGCATTACTAGGCGAATGTAATGTTATTGGTGACATTATGGAACTTTATGTTGAAAAAAATTCTGAAACCAAGTTTCAAAATAGGAGGAAAATAATCAATAGCATTCTTTTGCCTCTTCTTTTTTTTATTTTTTTGGTTTACAAGTGCATGGTTTAAACAAAATCTGAAAAACTGTGGTCATTCTATTAGTTACTTCAGCTTCTGAGGTTATTTTGGTGTTCTAGCATCTATTTGAAAGAGGCCTGAATTTTGATGAATTGCTGTTTATTTTGTCATTGCATCCATTGGTGTTATGATGTGGACAAATTTTCTACACACGTGGCAGCTATGCGCATTTTGGAGGTGCGTACTATGTATTTGGAAAGAGGAAAAATTTTCTTTGATCATGCGGCCATTCTTTAACCAACAAAAGTTACTGTTATCTTAATCCAGGTTCGATCAGCGTACTGTAAGCGTGATTTTGAGTGGGACAACTTGGAGCGACTGGCTTCGAAGGTCAGAAATCCTCTTTTTTTTGTATTTTTTCTTTGTTACCCTTTTGTTGTTAATCTTATTGTTCTGTTTGTGTGGATTTTTGGTTTTCTTCCAGATGGTTGATGATTCTAACACCAGACTCATGAGGGATTATGTACTAGAAACAAGTCATGTGGAACGCTAGAAGTGAGGAATCCGAGCTAATAATATATATACATATTTTTGCATCAGAAGTAATGGAGGTAAAGCATGGAACTCAATTATCATGGAAGATATAGCTCAAAAGGTTAAAAGCCATTTATCTCTATGCAGCGGTTGGCTTAGCTTGTTTGAGCAGCTGTCTCTAGAAGCCTACCATTAAGCTTTGTTATTTTGAAGGTTCATTATATCAGTGTGCTCGCTTGCTTGTTCTTCGAACTCTAAAATATTGTATATTAACAATGGATTTTTACATCTTCATGATTAATTACAATCAAACAAGATCCCTCGAGATGTTGCATCACTGGTTTGACATTGAAGCACTCCAAGCAAGATATTAACACCAAAACAGTAGAAGCTTGAAATTCATAATATGGAAGCAATTTGCGTTTGCCACTTTAGCTATATTCATTTCAGGTTCATTTTTATTAATATTGGATGTACTTCGATGCATCCCTTTTGTCAAGATCAGCTTGGGAAGGATTATTATACATGACCAGACCATAAAAAATTTGGCCAGCTTTTGGTGCAAACAAGACATAAGTCCTGTAGGAATCAATAAAATATATAGAGAGCTTCATAAGCAGCAAGTAAATTTGGAATATTTGATACGAAAGACGGGCATTGAGTGAAGGATTAGTATACATGAGCAGACCATAAAAAATTTGGCCAGCTTTTGGTGCAAACAAGACATAAGTCCTGTAGGAATCAATAAAATATATAGAGAGCTCATAAGCAGCAAGTAAATTTGGAATATTTGATACGAAAGACGGGCATTGAGTGAAGGATTAGTATACATGAGCAGACCATAAAAGTAAGTAAATTTGGAATATTTGATACGAAAGACGGGCATTGAGTGAAAAGAATATGGAAAATTTATGATTTTTACTATGTATAGTCATACACACGTCACCTGCAAACTAAATGAAACATGTATTATTATCATTAATCTCCTATAGCCATCCTAGTCTGTTGCAGTTTCTTCATGTTCCTTGCGTGGCTGCAAACCAAAGACAAAATCAGAGACTGCACGATAAAGGAAAGGCCATAAGTACACACATTTGAATGAGTGTGCGCACACACAGAGTATATATATATATGCGAGCTCATGTTTTGAACACAGATTGAATTTGATTGTGGGACACAGGTGCCAGATAGTAACGGATAATAGTTCATATTTGAAATAGAGTAAAAATCCTTTAATGAACATTGAACAAGTTACCTCAAGATATTGAATAAGGTCACGCGAAGCATGTATATGGCCCGTGCTGAAGTATGACTGAGCATTCTCCTCAATTTTATCCAACCTGCAAACCATTTCTCAATATACAGCTTGACATTGACCAAAGTTCAGGAAATTCTCAATGAGTAGAAATTGAAGGATCCAAAAGGTAACCATCAAAAAGCTTCTTACTGCACATTATTCACATGTAAGAGTGAGGAACTGCAATTTTATTGGTCTTGGATTGGCAATGTACCACAACAAAAATCAGCCAATCTGATGATAAAATCATGTGGTATCTCACATTCTTGTGTGAGATTAATGAAGGTACTGAGAATCATATACCAAATGAAGCTCATGGAGCAGATCTTAGTGTCATGAGAGAGATTTTTGTGCGGGACTTTCTGGTGGAATCTAATGAATGGTGGTCTCCTCTATTACATGTGCACGTGCAGGGGTACCTCAGGTTTCAGCATCACTTAATAGACATGAGATAATGATGAAATTAAAATGAGAGCAGCACTAGGATGGAAAGATTTACCTATAAACGTAGTTTACCATGATACCACCACTTTGATGAAGGCCTTTTTCTGATCTATCTGCCATCCAGTTTAGTCTCTCCACCATCTATTTTTTAAGAAGATTGTTAGAAAATGACATTAAGCTCTTGACTTCAGCCATTACTAACTTGGTTTTGTAAATTAATAAATCTAGTTTTTTCTCTCTCTACAAGAACTACATCATAAAATTCTAAACACATGATAAAGGATGCTAATGAGCTTAACTATAGTTAATTCCTACCAAGCACGAAAATATATTTGAGAGCATAAGATACGTTAATGCAACCAACAAATTGATTTTGAGATTACAGGTCAAACACATGGGCAACACATTTCTTTAGCAGAAATCAATCACTCAATTGTTGCAGTAAAGGCGGCAGACCATACCGCTCCATTCTGCAAGTGAAAATTTGCAACTGCATCTAGAGCTTTCCCTCTCTTTTTCTCTTGAAGAAGGTACCTGTAGACATATTACAGACCTTTTCAATTGATATTTTGTACATATACATTGATGCTTGTTTTCAAATGCTTCACAGATTTGAAGCATTGATACATTTTTCTTTTACTTTTCAATTACTAATCTTGTCCATTTCTCCATATGAATGATCAACCCAAAAGAATGGATAGTTTTCAGTTCAAAAATTCAGTGATACAGTTTTGTGCTATGGAAAGCCGAGCACATCATGCATAAATATTGACAGGAAAAAGAAAAGAAAAACCATAAATTTGGTTATTAACTGCTTGCATGATCAAATGTGGAGCGATCTTGAGAAGTTCTATAATAGCTGAATACCTGGCACATAGTCGCATTAGAGGGCCTTGTAATACTGATAACAATCTATCTGAACCAGTCCACTCATAATTTTGTGATGTCAGCAAGTTCCACATCACTTGCATGCCACTCTTTCCAGCAGCAAATCCCCTGTAAGTAAGAGTTATTTTTATACAAAAATAATTTTGCAATGTAACTAAGATAGATGTCAAGGGAACAACATTGAACTAAGATGAATATCCTGTGCAACAACTTGTCCTCATCAACAATCATCACCAAAAGCTGGTTCCAGTCATCATAAATTCTTTGGCATCACATGTAGGACGATGTAGAACAAACTACCCGTGAACAATAACAGTAACCCGTATAAACAATAACTCCTTGGCATCACAACTTGGATATGGTTGCATCACACAACCCTAGAGCAGAAGCTGCTGGAAAATCTTATTGCTGTTGTTCAACATTCTCAAAAAAAAACTATTACATCCTTGTGCATAGGCATATAATGCCTAACCCTAATGGCTTGGACCTCTTGGGCTTTTTGACTAATAAGCCTAAACTAAATGACTAAAAAAACCCATGAATAAAACCCACCACTAATACTAAGCCAAAAACAAAAAATACCCGAATAAGTAAATAAAAGCCAACTAGACTCAAACAAGCAGATATAAATAAATTTTTCATTGAAAAGCTACAATACTGATCTGTAAAATAGAAGACATGATACTAACAAGAAACTGATTTGCAAATGTATGGTACTACAAGAAACTGATAAACGAATGTAAGTTTTGTTCATTGTAGAAGGCTCGTCATTAGCTACAGACAGGAATGAAGTTTAAACTGTTCAGAAAGATATATAAGATCATTTTACATTTAATTTCGCTCAACAAGGGGTCTACAAATGAAATCATTTAGTAGATTTACACGTAGACAATACTATTGCCAAACAATTAAATGAAGTCAAGATAAAAAATTATTATTCTAGAGAATTACAAAGACTAAAATGTACTGCAAGAATTTATAAACTTTTTAGAAGCAATATTCTTCATAGAACTTAATCTTACCTAGATTCTTCCAGCAGTGCACTCTCTTCTTCTGGTAGAAGTATGTTCTCTCTGAAAGCAGACCCTGCCATCACTGTGGAAGAATGTAACATGTCCACAGGCTCTACTTCAGCAAGTTTTGATTGAGATGCCAGCTTGGACAGGAGCCATTGCATAAATCCTGGGATCGGACTGAGCGTTGCGAATGTCTTCATGGAAAGGTCAGAAATATACATCAGAAAGAACTTTTGTATGCAAGCCTTATACAGGTGAGAAGAAAGGTGATAATTCAAAGGATGAATCCTCTAACATGAAGAGAGGGCCCAAAGAAATAAAAAAGAAAGCACTTTTGTATGCAAGCTTTATACAGATGAGATAAGCAGGGCGATAATTCGAAGGATGAATCCTCTAACATGAAGAGAGGGCCCAAACCAAAAATAAAGCACTTCTATATGCAATCCTTATACAGCTGAGATGAGCAAGGCAGTAATTCAAAGGATGAATCTTCTAACAAGAAGAGAAGGCCCTCTCTTTTTTCTCCTTATTTTACTGTCTGAAGTGAGAAGTAAAAATATTCTAAAAAGGTGTTTCTCAGTAATATCATCATGACTTTCAAAGCAAGTGTGCTAGCAATACTAGACCAATAAGAATCCTAAACTTGGCCTTAGCTCAACTTTAGAAATCTTAATGCTATATTGCATTTATAATCCTCCTAGCCACTATGAAACTCCTTAGATTGGCTCTTCCTAAAGGAACAATCCGTTATTTGACCGAGTGAACAATTATAAGAATTCAAACACCCATCATCATATTATTTCCAAGACCATGTACTTGTGTACACAATTCTGCAGAATCATCAGGTGCCACGGAGCTGCTTCCTTTCTGGACAGAAAGCTGGGATATAGTTTTTCCTAGATGATGGTTCTAACATATGAAAATGTCTTAACAGAACCATGTTTGAATGGAAATATATTTTCTACAAGGTTAGATTTGTGCTGAAGCCTCTGGAAATTTCTTAGAACAGCAGATATTCTATATTATAAAGGGAGAATTTTCAGTATGATTTCATTGGCTTTTGTAAATTGTAATAACTCAATGAAGTAAGTAGACAACTGATCACTGTCTTGTACCATTAGTGAGTGCAATATAGGAATGCATGTGCAATCATTGTTGGAAGATGACCAATGAACAAGAAACAGATTCAGTAACATGTCAATACCTTCTTCATCTATTTATAGATTTGCATTTGGTAAGTTCTTATTTTTTTTAAGATCAAGCCCAATGAAACCATTTGGGTATGGGAGGTATCTATGTACTGCATCTAATCTGACATTTCTCATGACTGGGGATGATAAACTTGTTAATTCTCATTTGAGGCATGCTAAAGAATGAGAGCCAAATTATAACACTGTATCATGTCTGAGATTAAATATATGGAAAATATAGTTCAGAATTCCATTTCATTATTTATCTCTAGTGGGTAGAATTCAATTATAGGTGTTCCCGGTTTTCTCCACTACTATTTAAGTGAGTATATGGACTTACAGAAACCTGTGGCATGTCTCTTTTCACCAGCTTGATCACACGTTTAATAAGAAACTTTCCTAGGTTGATTCCTGCTAAACCTGGCTGTCAATTGTTAGGAAGACACAGATTAGGCTTATGAAGTGAACATTGATAAATATAAGTTACTTACCACAATTCCAGTTAAAAATTGTAGATGACATCTTCACAAAGAAAAGAACCAATTTTTTAAGAAAAAATGAGAGATCCATCCACTAAGCACATAAACAACAAGTACATTCCATATAAAAGTTAGTGTGCAATTAATATAAATACATGGATACATGTACACTTTACACACTTGTAAGAATGACAGAATGAAACATATTGCTCATCAAAGTAATGAATTTTAGTCAAATATGTTAGAAAGAGGGCTTCTTGATATGCAGGCTAGCAAGAATACGTGCCTTGCTATTAAAATCAACAGATTAGCCTGTTTATATGTGAACTAGAAGACCGCCACAAAAGCTGTCCTAGTTTCCCAAATTCTTAACATAATTTCACTCACACCATAGAAATGCTGACCAATTATAGCTTCAATATAGTTCCTTAGAATTGAATTCCAACACTTGCTTCACAAAAATATAGGATTACTACGGTTACCTGAGTTGATGATATAGAGTAAAATAACGCACATGTTGCCTCGTGTTCAGGCATGGGCGGATTATTCCACAAAACTTCCTGTATTGAATAAGAAAGATCTGTCAAGTGTTATGTGTGGACAACATAATAGTAGAACCAAAAATAAAAGAAGAATAACCTGGATGGTCTGGGCCACAGTCCTTAGAAGTGCAACTTCTATAAAGATAAGCGGTTCACCTGAAGAAATTCAATTGATAAGATTACTTAAATTAGCTAGATCAGTGGGAAAATGGGGCAAAGGATAGAAAGTAAATCAACTTGTACAAAAATAAGTATTTCACCTGGAGAAATTCAAGTATTATATTACTTTAAGTGCTTAGATCAGTGAAAAAGGGGCAAAAGGATAGCAAAAAAACCAATTTGTTTGGGACAGTCTTCCAACCCTTGAAGCATAAATGAATCCAGAGTGGTCATGAAGAATTTCTGCCATTAATCAAAGAATTTCAATATTGGTTCACATATTCCCGAGCTTTTCGGTCAGAGAAACAGCCTGGAAAAAAGCTTTTTTAACTAGAATGTTTCAATTTTGTCCCATTGGTACTAAATGAAATCATATTAGTTATCAAAGCCAACATATCAACCATCCTAGAGGCTATTTGATATTTAATGAAATCACATTAGTTATAGAAAAAGAATAATAATAAAAATAAGTGGATGGAAACCTCAATATATGATGCATTGTCAACTTTAATAATTCAATAAATACAAATAGAATTTTAAGCAGGTTGGAATTTTAATTATTCAATAAATATTACCATAATTTAAGATGGTTGGCATATTTGGCCAATGAAGCTCTTGGTTATTTCAGCAGATGCAGCACCAATAAATCATTGTTTTAATAAAAATAGGTAAGTCCTAACCAGGAATTGCTGGATGTAAATATCCAAAACAACGACGGCCTTCACCAAGCCTTCTCTTCAGATCTATAAGATTGCTGATTGGATGCACAGCCTGAACCAGAATAATAGCAGAAAATGCATTAAAAATTACAAGAAATTAGGCAACAAAATCAGAAAGTAGTCACAGGGCAAGGGAGACAAGTTTACCTCATATGCAACAATTTTCTCCAGCAAAGATGCAGGATCATCCCATGTAATATGGTGGAGCTCTAAAGCAGCAGGGCTAAGCCATGTTACAAACTTTTCCTTCAGATAAGAATCCAAGGCTCGTAAAGATGCAATATTTTCCTCCCTGCACAAATAAATAAAAATTATTTTATGAACCATATCTGTTCATACAATGAACATAGCCATTTTGCATTTATACTTAAACCATTTTTTTTTCATCCTTGTATTCTTCCTCTGTAAAAATCCAGTTAGCTTTCCTAGATCTTTGAATCTCTATCGGTTCTTCAAAGAAAATAGAGATCATCCTATACCCAAATTCAAAGATGCATGATAGCCTATTTGTTGCACATTATTATGTTTCGAGTTTCCTATTTGATACCCTTGGATCATTTGAAGGTTGCAAGTATAGTTGGACAAATTAAAATGAGTGCATGAAAAATTCAAGCAAAATGAGCCATAACCTTACGCAAGCATTGAGAGGAGATCAGCTCGAAGAACGGTCAAGAATTTCAACCCTCCAGGATGTGTGTTGAGTCGTTCAAACAAAACTTCATATGTAGGCTTGAGGGCATGTCTCAAATTCCGTTCAGTCCTGTAGAAAGCAGAAAGCAAACTTTCCTCTTCAAGGCCAGATGGTTGAGTGTTGTCACCTGAAACCATTCAATTTTCATTTAAACCAATTTGAATAAGAAATAAAATAATACAAAAAAAGTTTGGCACATCCCAATATCAGAACCAATCTCACATCCAGGAATTTCAAGACCAAGATATTGATGTATCAATTCACGAACTTGCATTCTATTGACATCATACTCTCGTGCAAGTACAACCAGTAATCTCCGGCGGCTTTCTTGTGAAAGGCCAAAATAACCCTGCATCCTTAATTCCATTGTTAGAACTACCATGAGATGGATAACATTCCAACATAGTTATCCATTTGTCAAGAATTTACCTGAGAGAAATTATTTAACACAGCATCTAGAACTTCTGTCTTATTCATTGATATAGCTGAATGCATGGACTCCCGCACAAGATTCAGCTCTCTGAGGTTAAAATATAATTTATTACAAAGGGAAAACTTTTTAAATCAGAAAGGACGAATACACTCAAATAAAACAAACCCATCTGAGCTGCTTGAGGACTTGGACTTCTGAATTGATGCAGTCTGATCTCCTTCTGGAGCTCCTTCTGTAAATTGTCCGTCTGACAGCTTGCTCTCGGAAGTGGGTATGGCATTCTGCTGTCCAATAATTATATAATGGAAGATAAAATTCTCATGGAAGTGATTGACCTTCAAACAAATAATAACGTATTTCACAAAAAAACATTGAATTGCACAAATGAATTAAAAAAAAATGGAAATCATAACAGTAAAGGCAATTTGGATAAAAAATAAACATTTTCAGAACTCCAAAAAAAAAAAAAAAAAAGGAGAAAACAAATAGAATCTTTTATTGAATTGAATTCCTTACTCAAATCCACTGCAATTTTTTCAGAATTGTCGTCATGCAATTAACAAGTGAGAAGATGGCAGAGCTGCAGTTAACTAGTGAGAAGATTTTAACTTACGGGAGAGACAGAGAGCTTGCTTGGATCGGTTGGCCTCATTCTGGTTCTCAACAATATCGCCAGACCCTTTCTGTTCATTCTCTAAAAAAGATTCTACTTCGAGTGCAACTTTCCAGCTGCCTCGGATGGTACACCAAAGCTTGATGGGTACGCGTAGCTGTCAATGGATCGGATCTTGATCCGATTACCGCCCGTTCCGATTAAATTTATTCGATTTAATCGGATTTTTTACCGATTAAAATATCCGTTGGATCGAATATGTATCTAACAAATGAATCCGTTTATAAACGGACTCGGATTCCAACTGGGTTGTATCCGTCCGTTTAAAATCCGGATCCGATTAAAAATGAGGATATGATTGGAATTTTAAAACATGCTAAGGCTATTATGGTATTTTTACTAGAGAGTATATATGACAAACAAGCCCTACCCTTTCCTTTTCGTCTCAAATCCAAAGCTCTGCGAAAAGCTATTCTTCTTCAGCTCTACGGCGACGGCTTTCTTCGACGGCGACGGCGTTCTTCAGCTCTACGGCGACGGCTCTCTTCAACTCTACGGCGACGGCTATTCTTCTTCAACTCTCTTCGACGGCGACGGCTCTTCTCCAACTTTACGACGACATCCTCTCTTCTCCTACTCGACGGCGACCAATCTACGTCCTTGGAAGAATTTCAAAAGATTAGAACCCTACGGTCCCATATCCATTTCTATTCCACTCTTTCATTTTTTCTTTTCCTTTTTTCTCTTTCTTCTCGTGCTAGGGTTTCCGTTCTTATGGTTCTTCCCCGCCATTTCTCCCGACTAAAAGGTTCGATTTTTCATCCTTATTGCACTAGGTTGTTTGGTCATGTCTAACTTTGTTATTTATTTATTTTTTTTATTTTTGGCTTATATCAACATGAGCATAGGATTGTTTTGAACCTGATTCAGCTTTGTAATGGAGTTAGCGCTAGGGTTTTGATGAATTTTCATGTTCGTTTGTTCACAGGGAATAGGAATAGCGGTTAATTGGAAACTGCTATTACAGTGTGAGTTATTTGTTTCAATTTACCCTATTTTAGGTTTCCTGCTGTTTTTGGATTTCAGACATTAGGGCTTTTTCTTCTACCTCTTCTTTCTTCTAATTAGGGTTTTCTTTATTTTTCTATTTTCTACTTGTAATCTTAGTTGCAAATTGTATTTTCGGATATTAAGCGAATTCGGATATGGAATACATAAATATAATCGAATTCGAATTCAGTAATGACTTTCAAAAATCCGTCCGACTTTAATCGGAAACGGATTCCATAAAATATAATCTGATTCGAACTCGGATAAGCATGGATCCGGTCCGAATCTGATCCGTTTACAGCCCTAAAATTTAGTCTCAGACTCTCGTTTGGAATAAGCTTCCTTGCCCAAACTACTGCTAACTGGTATATAAAAAAAGGCAATGAGAGTAATAATATTGGGAGTCTCTTTGTTTATAAAGAAGTTTTAAGACTATAAGCAGAGTGCCAATGAAGAATAACTGTAGTACTCAGAACAGAACCCCAGAAATGAAAAAAACCATGTATATTTCAAGCATGATAGCATTTCAAGCATGTTATTTTGATTGTTAGAGATCTATGCTATCATGCTTGAAATATACATGGTTTTTTTCATTTCTTGGGTTTTGTTCTGAGTACTACAGTTATTCTTCATTGGCACTCTGCTTATAGTCTTAGAACTTCTTTATAAACAAAGAGACTCCCAATATTATTACTCTCATTGACTTTTTTATATACCAGTTAGCAGTAGTTTGGGCAAGGAAGCTTATTCCAAACGAGAGATGCTGACACTTTGTCCCTTGTTCCTTTTCAGTTGGAAACTATTCTGTCTACAATGTGAGCCCTAACTACTTAATGAGAACATAAATTATGGAGATTTGAATTAGGTTCTTGTTAAAAAGAAGGAAAATGGTTCTATTGTTTTTGTTTTTCTGATCCTTTTTTTAAGTGAAAATATATTGTAGAGTGAGTAGTATCCTTAATTACCTTTATTAATGGCAGACTCATAGAAAATGAGGAAAGGACTGCATCCTCAATTGCAATGGATTTCCTATGTAACACAGAGTGGGAGATTGATGCACGTTTTGATGACCAAGATACACCCTGTTGGTAAAGTCTACCATTTTAGAGCAAAGCGCCAGATGGCCCAAAGCCTTGGCCAGGTTGCGAAGTTCAATCGTCGGTATGGAATAAAAAATGAGGAGGAAGACAAATGATCCATTCAAGATAAAAAGAGAAGTAAAGGCCTTAATGATTTTAATTAAGGATGTGCTAGCTTAGTACTTTGAAGTTTGAAGCACATTTGTTGTTCATTTTCCCCACTTGTTTTTGGAGCAGACATTCATTATTTCCCCCTTTTTTCCCTGTATGAAAAGGCATTAATGTCAATGGTGTAGAATCCAGAGGGTTTTCATGTAAGTTATTTGTTTCATGAGGCTATTTGGCAAGGTAAACTAAGGTCTGAAGGTGTTTCTTCATCTAAATAAATTTTTTAGGCACTACCATCTAGAGTGAGCACACAGGTTTGAGAGTTAAACGTGGCCAAGAATTTGCCATAATACTTTAGTTTCAAATCTATTATTGTATTATGATACCTGGGTCGAATATTTTCCCTTTAGGTTCTATAATCTTATGTTAAATTTACTTAATTCTGTAGGAGGTTAAGGTAATCATTGGGTATGCCATAGCAGCAAGTTATAATGGCATAGCGGCATGAGTGTGGTGATCTGTCTTGGTTTTGCATGCCATTCTGTAATGATATGTTACATTTGTTTTTTTTTTCCATATGTACATAGGTATTTATTTATCTTTTCTTATGAGAAGAAATGATTGTCAACAATTATTAGAAAAAAAAGAAATTAGTTACCTCAATTTTCTAGCTAAACATCTAATGTTTCTGGGTTTGGTTGATGGAATTGAATCTTTGTAGGCAAATTGTCACCTCAATTAGGAACCTAACGTGATTCAAGACCCCACCATTGCGGATCCGTCTTATATGTGGTTTTGTGATTCTTCTCATTCTGTTTAGTGCTTCAACAAGATTTTTCTGCGTGTTGTGATTTCTGCACTAAAGACCCAGAATTTGATGGAACGTGCATTGTGCAGCAAGTTATCCCTAGGCTGAACCCTACAAAATACATGCCTTTTATATTATTTAGGTATAGTTCCTTTTTCTTCCATTGCTGCAGATTTTGGTATAATGTTACTCTTCAATCAGCCACTGGAAACCCCAAGACAATTGTTCTGCCCGGGCAAGGCATATCCACATTTCACGACTTCTGGATTGTGAATTGCGCCTCAGAAGTAGAACTTTGTTTTCCCCAGTTCAGCAATTTATAGTTTCTTTCAAAAGTGACGGATCTGCGGTTTGAACAATTATGATTGATTTGCTATGCTGGTCACATGTACTCTAGGGTGGGCAAGGTCCATGGAGGATTTTAAGGCCTTGGGTTGATTATGAAGCGACTCTTCTTAAGGAAGAAACCAGAGGGTGAGTGGCCAAGCAAGGCCGTTACACTTGCATAAATCGTGGGACTAGTAAAAGCAAACACAAATAAGCAAGTAGAAAGCAAAAGGAATGTCATCTCTCACGTAGATGGTAATTGCAAGCAGCACACTCTTCATGTAAAGAAAACATGAACACCGTAAGCCTCTGCGGAGAATATGGAGACTGATTCAACCATTCCTTATATATATATACACACAAAGCAAATCCTTTCTCTAATTCATAAAACACCCTTTACACTTACATGAGGTTTTGTTTCACTGTAATCAATAACTTAATGCTGCTGCTACTAATTCTCTTGTCAGCTATAGGAATAGCTGAAGCTGACCCAGTAGGTAAAGATCATGTAGCAAAGAATGCCACACTTGTGGTCTTGCCATCTTCTCCATGGCTCAAGACAGTAACGAAGCAGAGAGAGAGGGGGTGTTGGAAAAGACCGTGGATTTGTCGCGAGGGCAAGAATTTTCCGCCGACCATCAAGAGGCTATGTTGTCACAACAGATGCGTCGACGTCACCTCCGACATGAATAATTGCGGCCTGTGCGGCATTAGGTGCCCGTTTACATGGCAATGCTGCATGGGGCTATGCATCAACACAAATATGAATCCCTTCCATTGTGGCAAATGTGAGAACAAGTGCCCCTTTGGGAGTTTCTGCTTCTATGGGATGTGTGGCTATGCGCAGCCGCTGCCTCCCTTCCCGTTCCCTTTGCCTCCAAAGCTACCACTCCCTCCCTTTCCCTTCCCTTTTCCCCCAAAACCACCTAAGCCATTTCCTCCAAAACCACCTAAGCCATTCCCTCCTTCATTGGCTTGAAATGCTTCTTTCATCTTTCTTTGCAGTGATACTTATGTCTTTGTGTGTTCTGGGTACCTAGTAATACTTATGTGCTTGAAATGCTTCACTGGCTTTTATGAATTTATCTCATTCGGATGGACATATATATTCTGTAGCAATACCACATATATATATTCACACACATATGTGTATGTATGTGTGTTTATTAAATAGTTTCCTAATTATGCTTGACCATGTTAGCACTCAGTCCTCCACATGGTAGAAATCTGGCCCCATGAAAGCCTAAAACTTTAATATTTTTATGAAGCACATGATATGCTTTATTGTGTGGGACTGTACTAGTGCGCTTGGATGATGAAAGACTGAATTCCCCATTGAAAAGAAAAAAAATAAAAAATCATGGATCAGAAAAGATGCCTTGCTATGCCCATGCATCTGTGGGCCACCATCGCATGCTTAATAGACGTATACGTATACATGGCTTGTGATTGATATCTAAAGATGGGTAATATTTACAACGGGTGGTTCGTGGACCTCGCTTCAAAAAGGTCACTTAAAATTATTGTGGGGCCCTCACCGAGATGGGGTTGGCTGTTGACAGGCACACCACCTTTAGGTCTAGCCTTTTTTGTGACGGTGGCAAAACATCCCCACTTAGAGCGGCAGGTGTGTTCGAGGTTCAATTTCATTAAAATGGGGCGAGTTGGATTCTTGAATTGTCCAACGAATATAATGCGGATCACAGGCTGGCCTCGTCCTTTATTTGCAAGGAATAAAAACGGGCAGGCGTAACTCACTTAGCGTCTTTTTTTTTCCCCTTTGAATGTATCGATGAAAGTAACCACGCCAGGAATGTTTCTCGGTCGAGTTGCCATTTTGGAATAATTTCAATTCAAACTCTTTTCATCTTTTAGTGTCACGGGTTCAACCCTTTCATCACCGCAAAGTTCTTGAAACGAGACATGGTTCGAGCGTTTCAAGATATAAAAAAAGATTAAATTCATAATAAGCAATAACGTTTATTTCATGTGAAGACTTGATTCGAACTTCCCCAGTTCAATCATGAAGCGTATTATTACCTACTTTGACAATCTAATGTATATTTATATATAGTGGCAATAATGTAATAGATCGTACATTAGAGTGTTGTTATGGTTGGGGGATTAAGGGTTGTGATGGTTGCATTAGATGGTTGTTGAGATTGAACTTGAAAGTTGAAACTACAAATGTTTTATACAAATGTCTAATGAAAAAATTATTTGAGCTCTAGTCTACTTACTGAATGACCAATTTGGCCCCAGCTTGACCATTTTCTTTTCTTATGAAGACAATAATTGTAAGAGCTCCACCACCATGGCTCTGACTAAAATTAATAAATTGTACCCCTTTAGCTCAATTTGTTAAAATAATTGTAAGACCCATATTCAGCTTGATTTGTAGAGAAATTCTCTATTATTTTAGCCTATGATGTCTTCTATTTCGTAAGACATCATACGATTAGCAACTTGTTTCTTTGATTGCCATATAACCTTGTGTATTGTATTGGAAAAAAATGGTCATCTATACTATCTATAAAGAGAAGAAGAGGGAATATTCTTTCTAGATTCTGGTCTCCTTTTCTTTTTCTAAATATTGCCTTCCCTAAACAAAACAATCCTCCGCTATTTTAAACATATTGTAACTACCTTAATTATTTATCTAAGTGGACCCACATTTCTTACGCATGTAGCGCATGCAATCTCCTAGTTGGTATAATAGACAAGTCTAAAAAGCCCCAATTCTTATTCGTTTGATATGCCGTATAAGGTTTTTATCTTATTTTCTTTATTATTTTGGTATGCCACTAATCAAAATATATTATATTACATATTTTAATTAATTATTTATAACATGGTTTGATTGATAACAAATAAAAATAAAAAGAATTCCAGCGAACCAAATTAGTGAACCAACTTGGTTAACCGGTTACGTCAAAATTTGCAATATTATAACTGCTCCTTTCTTCGCACCCCTAAAAAGTCGTTAAGACAGCGAACACTGGTCCAAAAGTTGAAAATGAAGATCAAGACCCACGTCATAAGAAAACAAAAACTAAAAGGACAAAGAAATATATAATAAATAATATTAAAAAATGGTTGATTAACTGGACATTTCGGTCATTTTGACTTCTCTTAAATTCATTTTTCTTTTGGTAGGAGACTTTCTCATAAAATTCTTTATTCAGTGATAATATAATGGAGTTCGTTTTTCCAGGCTTGCCATCCTGTAGTCCCACCACTCCTTTAATATATGGATGGTGTCTTCATAATTATCACTCACGTTTAGGGCCATTTAAGTACTTCCACCTCCCACGTTTAAATGCTCGCGTTTTCTCCTTTCAGGTAGAGAGAGAGAGAGAGAGAGAGAGATGGAGACCTGAAAAGACTCATACCTTGCTTGCCTACTGCGAACAAGCCTTTCACATTTTTATTTCTTTGCTGTCTCCTACTCTACCGTCTTTTGCCGACACTCTCTCCTCATTCCTCTTCATCATTCAAGGCATCGAATCTCATCTTTTCTCTCTTCTTCCTCTTCTTCCTCTTCTTTCTTCTTCAATGGCGAAAGCCAGAGAAGATTATTTGAGCTTTCTCAGCTTCTGGTCGCCGTCAGCATTTGCGTCGCAGCTTTGCATGCGCTTTAGAACAACTGAGCTTCTCTTTTAGAGCTCTTTTTATACGAAAATGGCTCATAACAGAAGAAGCTCTCTTTACGAAAGTCCTTTTTTAGCCTCTTCGGCGTCAGCGGTGGTCCTGATCGTCTTTATTCTGCCTCTCGTTTCCGCGACCACCGATCCATCTGACGGTAATAATAATGTCTGAAATGGTCGTGTTAGGTTTAGCTGTTTCAGCTTCAGATCGATTAGTTAATCTATACTTGTTTGGATGATTATGTGAAATTGTCTACTTGTAACTTTATGATTTCGGATTTGACAGCTGATTGAGGTTCATTTGTTAGCATTGACTCTGTTGATCTTCATCATTTGATGTTTTAACATTTTTGTCCTCTCATGTAAAAGCATTGTGATTTCGTTTTCTTGGGGAGTGTCTGAAGGGTGTTCTGTAGTTCTGCAGTTGATGCGCTGAAGGTTGTGTATAGCTCATTGAACAGTCCTCCTCAGTTAACCGGGTGGAATTCGAATGGCGGTGATCCATGTGGAGAGTCATGGAAGGGGATCACATGCGAGGGGTCTGCCGTGGTTTCCATGTGCGTATGTAGTTTTCAGAGGCATTCCCGTTAATTATATACTGGTCATTTTATCAATAATTTTGACTTATCTAATGAGTAATGAGGGTTTGTAGTTTTCAGAGGTATTCCCGTTAATTATATACTCGTCATTTTATCAATATTTTTTACTTATCCAATGAGTAATGAGGGTTTTTCTTTCTTATTGCAACAGTAAAGTTCCCGGTTTGAGACTTAATGGGACCATGGGATACTTGCTCTCCACCCTTCTGTCATTGAGAACTCTGTACGGAACTTTCGTGCACTAATTTTCCTTTCCATGAATGGAATTAAGATTGTTAACCTCTTTGGCTAATTTATTTTCCATTTTTTTTCATTTATTAGGGATTTAAGTGACAATAACATCCATGACACGATTCCATATCAGTTGCCGCCAAATCTTACAAACCTGTAATGTTGGATCATGTGGCTGTTTCTCTTTTGCTTACAAGCTGTTATATGTAATGGTCAATGTGCTAATGCTTCGTCATTGTGTAAGGCAGAAATTTAGCGTGGAACAATTTAAGTGGGGGTCTTCCTTACTCCATTTCTACCATGGTTTCTCTCAATTACTTGTGAGTAATTTGCTGTGGATATTATTAAGTGTTGCTAGTTAACTCTTCATGCTTGGGTGATGAAATGGCACCGTCAATTCTGAAGTTTCCTTTACATAATATATTAAGGCCTAACATGAAATCCTTGATTCTAGGAATTTAAGCCACAACTTGCTCTCCCAGACTATTGGTGATATTTTTGCTAAAAATGGAGACCTTACCGTCCTGTAAGATACCTTGCTTCTAGTGTTTTTTCTTCCTTCTATCTTCTTTCTTTTGTATTCTTTCTATCTTAAATTATTGTAATTGGGGAATTGTATGTTCATTCTTTTGGGAACATCCAAACAACAGTTACTAGTACTAAATTAGAAGAAAAGGATTTCATGGGCATTTCTCCTGTTTTCCACCCTTTGTTCTTAATGTTTTCGAGCTTATATTTGGGGCATTGCTTACAAAGCCAGTGTAAATTTAATGTTCTGCATATATTGAATATGATATATTTTTGAATTCAGGGATCTTTCCTTTAACAACTTTAGTGGAGATCTTCCCAATTCCTTTAGTTCCTTGTCCAAACTTTCTTCCTTGTGAGTTGATTCAGAATTCTGCCATTTGAAATGACCTTGGTACTATTATTTTTTTTTTTTCAGCATGTTTGAAGTTTCATTTTTGTCTGGGTTTGTGGCAGGTATATGCAAAACAATCAGTTAACTGGTTCACTAAATCTCTTTGCAAATCTAACTCTTGATAATCTGTAAGTTTGTTTTCTTATTTTGTCCTTTTTTATTTGTGCGGGGCTTTTATATTGATGTTATTGGTTTCCAACAGAAACATTGCCAACAACAATTTCAGTGGCTGGATACCAAGAGAGTTTAGCAGGATTCCAAATTTCATGTAAGCTATTAGCATGCCCTATTTCCTCTGTCAGTTTTGACTTCGGCATTCTTTTTTACCTAACAGCATATAATACAGATATGATGGGAACTCTTTCGACAATGGTCCTGCTCCTCATCCGCCACCATATTCCATGCCTCCACCTGGTAGATCTCATAATAACCGGAACCATTCTGGACCTGACACACACATACCGCGGGGATCTGATGGCCAAGCATCTCACCCAGATAATAAGGGGCTGACAGCAGGACCCATAATTGGTGTAGCTCTTGGTTCTGTATCGGGAGTTCTATGTTTACTTCTGGTTATTGTTTTTTGCATTCGAAGGGGAACAGATGGAAAGGGAAGTAGTGGAAGAGCTTCCACAGAAGGTCCTGTTATCGCTGCTGATAGAGGTATTTCTTCTTGTTTTCATTATTCATATTCTTGATTTTCTGATCATTCATAAGGGGTGGTGACTCTAAATTTGAGCACAGCCACCCTGCGCTAAAGTGATAAATGTTAGGTCTATTGCCAAGTCTGTCCCTCCTGGGAGCTTGCTTTGGTGGGACCTACACTGGATTGTGGTCCTTCTGTATAGCACTTTTAAAGAGATCCATGTGGTGGACAAGTGCGTATATTTAGGAACCATGAATGTGTTGTATTTGCGATTTGCAATTGTGAATTAGGAAATATGTTAACGCTTCTGGTTGGTCAACCTCATCCTGGCATGGCAAACCCTGGGGGGGTGTGGTGGGAGGGATGTTGGGGGGGGGTGGGGGGGGGGGGGCGGGGGGTGTTACCTTGCTAGGGTATTTATAGGTCCAGTCTAAAATCTTTTGGAGAGCACTATCCTTAGAAACATGACCTGGATCTAAGCCCACTCATGATGTAAAAGCCTAAGACAAAGCTCAACAAGAAATTTATGACAGTCTCTGGTGTGTTTTCAACCCTTGAGGCGGCATAAATACTTTATCCTATCCCGATGAAGCTTTTTCCCAGATCACTTTAGGTACTTTTGAGGAGGTAGGTTTTGTTTGTGAGTATGAGGATATCATTATTGATGGTGGTATTCAGAGTAGGCAAGGCCTTCTAAAAGATTGAATTCCACATCATCATTTTTACAGGAGAAATTTAGAATTCTACTTTTAGGTCCATTTTTCCTCCTCTAACTTCAGTGTAGCCAACTCAGGGCCGTTTTGAACTTTGATTCCCATATATCCACATTAACTTATCAATCATTTATTTTGCTGGTCTCTGATCAGTTATCTTTTTCTGTTACATGATTCTGACATATGGTTCGTTTAGCTTCCACTGCAAGAAAATATAATTTTTAATCCTCCAGAGATCCTAACCCCTACAGGAAAAGTGGTTCTCACATTGCTGATCCATCAAGTGGACATGCATCCTGTGCAATTTCTTTTATTAACAAATAGAAGGCTAATTGTAGGAATGTAACCTCTGATCAAGCGGCCGAGATTGGCTGGCTATAAAATAAGCTTAATGCAAATATCCTTTTTTTTTCATATTGATAATGTACCTCTACATTGTAGAATTGGTTGTATGCTGCTTTACAATGCCGTATTTTTATATAACAACGCTGAAAGTTCTCAGATACTTCCTGGCACTCTTCATGCGTTCTGCTTGATTTGTAGTAGTAAACACGGAGATGCAAGAGCGGAGAGTGAAAAGCATGGCTGCTGTTACAGATATAAAAACCCCACCTGCCGAAAAATTGGTGGTTGACAGAGTACACGGGAAAAATGGATCTTTAAAGAGAGTAAAATCCCCTATTACTGCTACTTCTTACACAGTTGCTTCTCTTCAAACTGCAACAAACAGCTTTAGCCAAGAATGTCTTATTGGTGAAGGTTCCCTTGGTCGAGTTTACAGAGCTGAGTTTCCTAATGGAAAGGTAATAAAGATTTTCTGTCACTGATTTTTCTCTCTATTTTTTGATTGTAAACAGATTTTTTTTTTTTGGTGATTAACAGTGATGCATATATTATAAAGTGAAATGAACATATAGGGACAACACGAGAATTAAATCGAGAATATGGACAAGCATATAACAGACATTAGAAACAAGGCATCCAAGATTCACAGATAAAAAAAGTTGCCATACACTGCAATAGATGTTCATTCCTCCGCAAATGAAATATTCTGAATTGGGGGCCAGTGTCAAAGACCTTACCAAAATATGATCCCTTATAATAACATGTGTATATGTGTGTGCACGCGCGCGCACGTGTCTCTCTCTATATATGTGTGTGTATATATATATATATATATATATATATATTTATTTATTTATTTATGTATTTATTTTAGTGATGAAGATTTTATTATTTGGAAAGATGAAGGATATAAAATACAAAGGCATAAAACAGGTACTGACCTGTAAGTCCTTTCTCCTTCCCATAACAAGAACCCTCTGTTGATCAGGCTAGAGGTAAACCCTCTCTGGAATCATCGACTCTACACTGCGGCCTTGGTGAAGAAACACAGTTCTTCCCTATCCATTAATAATGAATGAATAGGCAAGCAACTGACTGTCCACTTTTATACATCTGATAAAAGTCTCGGGAGATAAATGTAACTCCTCTGTCTGAACCCTATCTTTTTTATTGATTATGTGAACATTGTGAAGTAAATATGTATCCCAGACTGCAGAAAACACTTTAATTTGGCAGGTGGTTTTTGGTTATGATAATTGCATATCAATAAAACTATGAGAACTTTGTATGCTCTGTTTCTAGCGATAATGTTTCACAAAATCAGTTATGTACTCCTACATGTTTTATGATCTAGATTCTGGCCATTAAGAAGATCGATAGTGCAGCCCTGTCATTGCAAGAGGAGGATAATTTTCTAGAAGCTGTTTCAAATATGTCACGCCTAAGGCACCCAAACATCACCACGTTGGTTGGATATTGTGCAGAGCATGGGCAGCGTCTTCTGGTTTATGAGTATATTGGAAACAGAACTTTGCATGATATGTTGCACCTTGATGATGATAGAAGCCAGTTACTAACTTGGAATGCACGTGTAAGGGTGGCACTTGGCACAGCTCGAGCTCTGGAGTAAGTTTGCCATTTCTGTATCACTCAATCTCTTTTTTTTGTTTTTTGTTTTTGTTTTAATATACATGTATTTGTCATTGGAAATTTCTTTCTGAACTGTTGTCACATCAATTCTGCTAGGTACCTGCATGAAGTGTGCTTGCCCTCTGTTGTACATAGAAACTTCAAGTCGGCAAACATTTTACTTGATGAAGAGATAAATCCCCACCTGTCGGACTGTGGATTAGCTGCTCTAACACCAAACACTGAGCGACAGGTAATTATAGGCCTGGAGATTGTTACTAATTATGACTAAAGATGCTTCTCTTATGCAACATTGCATAGATGCATTGTGGCCCCATTATACATCCCTCTGCATCATCATTCTATGACAACAATTTTGTGCTATCTTCGACCAGGATGGTTATCAGCAAAATGTGTTTTGCTCCCAAACCACAACCTTGACATGCACCAACACCACCATCACCGATTCACCATCACACACCACACCTATCGTCACGGATGCCAACACTGACCCATAGTCATTGGAAGATAGAATTTTGCAAAAAATTTGCTGTAATCATGTTTTTCACCATGATGAAAGTTGTGTTTATTTAAAATCACTTTTTCGTATTTAACAGGTTTCAACTCAGATGATTGGTTCATTTGGTTACAGCGCTCCTGAATTTGCCATGTCTGGAATATACACTGTAAAAAGTGATGTGTACAGCTTTGGAGTAGTGATGTTGGAGCTGTTGACAGGACGGAAGCCACTGGACAGGTAAAACCTTGCCAATATGAATGATTCAATCTTAAACCTAGAATTACTTTAAATGTTTCTTTGGCTCTTGATGTTGTTTTCTCCATAATCTCGTCTCTCTGGGCTGTCTCTTATTTAGTTCTAGGCCAAGGTCAGAACAGTCTCTTGTCAGATGGGCTACTCCTCAGCTTCATGATATTGATGCTTTAGCAAAAATGGTTGATCCTACATTAAATGGAATGTATCCTGCAAAATCTCTGTCACGTTTGGCTGACATCATTGCTTTATGCGTCCAGGTAAACATTTTAGCAGATACTAATTTAATGAACTTTTCTCTGTATCTAATTCGACGTCATGGAAACATGAGCGTTTTTCTGTTAAGACATTCTAATCAGTATGTTGATGTGACTGGATCTGATTTCAGTTTATACTAAATGTATGTCTGTATTGATACATGAAGAGAACAATCACTCTTATCCTTATGCGTGCCAAAGACAGAGTTTAGATAGTATGATGTGTTATTTTAGAAACCAAAAGTTTTTGTCATATATCAATGCATGCTCTACATTCACCCTTGAAGTGCTTTTTGAATGCCTTTTGAGAACTTTAGTTCATGAAACATATTTTTTTGTGCAGCTTAGATAAGTTTAACCTTCAATTACAAAACGAAGCGTGATTGTGCAATGATAGTTCAGTGCACTGGAAAAATTAATGAGTTTCCTAATACATAAATTCCGTTTTACACTTTCGGTGTTTGGTTGTTTGAGGGGTGGCAGTGGTGTTTTTTTTCCCTGAGTGGGCCTTGCATGCAGAGGCAAAATCTTTCAACGAATTATGCACTTGAAAATTTGCATGATTTCCTTTCCATTAAGTGGGCCTTGCATGGAATAGGCAAAAGTTTTCAACAAGTTGTGCACCTCAATTCATTTACCTGCTTTCCTTTTTATTAATCATTTTCTTGACCATTCTTACAGTTTCTATCACTCTTTTTGATTGCTTCAACATACACGGACATTCATAGCCAATTGAATTTGTACAGCATAACTGAAGATAATTTCACTGCAGAAATTAAGCATTGCTTTTCATGATTTGTGTAGCCGGAGCCAGAATTTCGACCTCCTATGTCGGAAGTTGTACAAGCACTGGTTAGGTTAATGCAACGGGCTAGTGTAGCCAAAAAGCGTTCTGGGGACGAATCAGGATTTGCCTACAAATTTCCAGATCATGAGGCAGCTGACCTGACATTTTAAGTATTTCAGGTATAATTTATTGATGAAAATTTGCAATTTTGTATACAAGTACGCAAAGTATAAGTTGCGATACATGCACGTGGTGAATCAAGAAATTAAAATCCTGTACCCCTGGATGCAAATCAAAATGATGTATATTAGCAGCCGATGCTGCTCGGTTATTTATGAACTTCTTATTTTGTATAGATCAGAGAAATTGTTGTTGTTTTATATGTATACTCTTGACGCTCCTGAAATAAAATAGAACTTTTTCTTGAACCGTGAAAGACTATCAGAATGAACAGATCAATTTTGATTGTGAAATCCTTTTTTTCGTGACCCTTTGAACCTCTCCATAAAGGTGATAAAGACACCACTTCTGTCAAGCTTTACTGGAGCCACCACTGATGGTGTTGCCATTTTGTAAGACAAACTCCTCTTTGTTTCTAATGTGTGGTATGGCTGTTATTAATAGAAAGTTCATTTTTTATTTTTCCTTTCTTATAGATTCCATCCGATCTGAACAAAACACTGTAAGGCTGTGTTTGCATACTGAGAAAGTGTTTCATTCTATAGAATTTCCATACCAATTAAAGTTTAAAAAAATTGGTGTGGGACCCAGCATCTAAGAGAATGCTGGATAAAAAAATCTCTTTAACCACTGTTTAGCAGATTTTAAATCAGGATCTCTGGATGGTGCTTTTTTGTCAGCTTGAAACCAATGAAACTTCTACGGCGTTTGAAACTCCACTCCATGGCTAGTTGTCTCTGGTGCGCCTGACTTGCAGGCCATTTCACATGCCAAGTCCCAAGATTGGCTAAGTTAATTAGAAGGGACTGTGGTCCATGGATACCCATCTAACATCTCAGGATGAGTTTTCAGCCAAAATATCAATGGATTATAATCTAACTGTTTAGCTTTTGAAATCAAAAAGGGGCATGTGTTGAATTGTTCAACATTCCACTTGAGCATGTTCTTAGAATTTTAATTGGAGTGATGTTACATGCAAACTCTCTTAGTGTGCTGATTCACCTCGGATCCTATACATACATACACAACACCAACTCAAACAGGCGCAGAACAACATTCCCTTGTCTTTCAGCCAAAGCATTCAAATTGTTGTGGCTCTCCCAGCCTTAAAGTTCTCTCTCTCATACACCACAGTTTTCCCCTCATGTCTCTCTGAATCACAAACACCCCTTGAGTTGTATCACCTCTGCAATGGTCATCTCCAACCTAAATATATCAATGGACTCTCGCTCATCAGCCACCCCCACGTCACCGATATAGCCATCAGAAGTAGTTTATTAAAATTATAAAATTGTGTTTTAGTGATACAGCGTATCATTGTCGCAGATCATAAAGGGAGACATAATAGTAGGGGAAAAAGGAAAAAGGGAATGTTTGGTGGGAGACAAAAGTAGAAGAGAATGTCAATAACTTTGATCGGCATATTGAGACTAGAAGGATCTCCCTTTGAAGATTTCAAGCAAAAATCTACCGCAAATCTGTTATGCCCTTGCCTTGTCCTTCTTTATATCCTCTACTTTGAGCTCGTTTGCTTGCCAATATAAGTGAAACAAGAATAAGGGTGTGTGTGCCTCGGGTAATGCAGCAGGCAGCTTGGTTAGGTGACACGGTGTTACAATCCCAAATATTAAGTGCTTAACCAATTAAGTCTTCATAAATCTTAAGTCTTCTGAAACAATACGGTTGAGTTCGCTTCTTCTATTACTCGTTCTCTATGCCAGGCGTGTTACACTCGTAAGAACCTAACACATGTCCACAAAAATGGTGCTCATCTAGATTGATGCAATATTTTTGTTATACGATTTTTTTATCCACATATACCAATTATTCATCGGATTAATACCTGTTTTTTTATCAAATGTACCATTATATTCATCATTGCATATTGGCTTGATGCAACTTTTTGCACTATCTTCCCGTTAGATACCAATTATTCATCGTATATATACATGTTTTTCATCAAATATACCAACATATTCATCATTGCATACTAGCTTAATGCAATGTTTTTGTTACACAATCTTTGTTAGCGTGGACCCCATTTTTCTAGACACTTGTTAGACTCTTATGAGCATAATACGCTTGGCACAGAAAACATGTAACAAAAGAAGCCACTCCAATACGGTTAGGCACGCAACATATGGTATGATTTGTTAGTCCAATAGTGAGTGGGATTTAAATGTCCGTGCAATGCAATGGTTAGTCACGTAACACATGGTACCTTCATGATTGATTGCACAAGAAAAACACACCAACACCAATATTTGGTGGAATTGAAATCAGCTAGAGCCCTTCTCTAGAAGATTTGTTGGTCCAATAGTGAATGGGATGTAAATGTCTATAAATGATGCTGAACATCTACACTCCATTTCCTGTTGGAATATCAGATCTTCCTAGGCTCTAGTTGATATGGTCTCTGTTTGGTAATGAATCGAAATCAGACGGTGCGACCAAGTAACCATCGAAAGGCAAGGGCAACGGTACCAACGCGCCACACGCTGTCATTCTCGAGAGCGTCAAAGAGTCGGTGATAACGATCATTATTTTGTTCTAATGAAAACACTCACGTTAAAGCGTGTAAATGCGACTGAACAATTCGTACCAACATCTTTGGTTGGACGACGGGCCAACCCCTTCTCTCCACGTGTAATAAACGACCGAAGTGCTCTTTTTGACCTTTTTTTCCTATTTTACGCGGTAAAGACTCTCTGCTCTGCTACACTAGGTTACGTGGGTACAATCGACGACATCGAATTTTTCTCACGCAAACGCGAGAGTCTTGTGTTGCTTCTAACTTCTTCCAACGACGATCAAGTGTGTCGGCATCTGACTTTGACCTCGACTATGACCAAAATGCCTTCTGAAATATTATTATTTTCATACATAATATTTAAAAGTCAAAGGTTATTTTAGTCACGAAGTCGAGTTCAAGATCGTTAAAGAACGCTTCCTCTTCAAGCTTTCACATACGGTTCGTCCTTCCGTCCTTAGGTCACCGTCCCAATCGAAGTGCGACCTCCACCACCACTACTGTAAGCCGGTGATCTCACCACCGTCCCTTCATGAAGGAACGGTGATCATGTGTTTCAGATGGTGACGTGTTAACACACCTAGGCTTCGCACTAGTTATTGGAGCAGAAGACTTTGGGGCACTCACAACCATAAATAGCCACCATCACCATCTGAAGCTCCGCTCTCCATAAAGAGCCTTTCTCTGTATTTATCACCTCCACCACTCTCTTTATCGGTTTGTCGATCTCATAAAATTCTCCAAACATGAATCGCTTTCATCTATTTCTGCTTCTTTCCTTACTCATCCTCTCTACTTCTCCAACGATTCACGGGCTCCGGATCAAGAGCTTAGTTGGTGTCTCTACTGGAAAGAAACAAGCCTTCCACCCTTCAGCAAGAACCCTAGATTCAATTGGAAGTGCCAGAGATATCGAATCGGAGAAGCGGAAAGTCCCCACTGGATCCAACCCGTTACATAACAGGCGATTGTTTTAAATACCCATTACATACAGAAGAGAAGATCACACTTCAGAATTGGGATTCATACGTGCTGAAGTGAAGATGATGCAGGTGCAAGCAATATATACAGAGATAATTTATATGGTAGAGATGTTGTACAGAAGGTAAGAGTAGTTGCAGAATCATATGTGAGTTTGCAGGATTGTAGTACTCTTTTCCGGTTTTGATTGTAAGTTCATACTTTGTAGAGAATCTATTATTATGTGAATTATTTCAATATACAATCTGGGGTTCCTATTTGTGATCTTTAGAACTTGCTACACCATGGTTTCACCAGAATCTCAGAACTATTGGATCGTCATCTCCAATGAGTTCTTTGTTCAAATAATCTTTTTGAAGCTTCTGGACTTACGTACTGGTTGAGAGAACGGAGATCGAGCAGCGTTTACGTTTTAGCTTAAGTGGGTGTGATCCAGTAGTCCCAACCAAATTCATTAAAATTAATATAAATTTTTAAAGAATTAGATCACGGTTTCTTGCATTATTTTCCATGAAAAATGATTAAACAAATAAAGCAAGCAAAGAAAGTAAGAAACCGTCAAACAAGAGCGCGGAGCCAAGATCTCGGAAACAAGGTAATGGCCGAGTCAGTCGACTCACCGCCTAATCCAACACATCTCATCTGGTTGAAAGTCGAAACATGATCAGGGTGCGTTGTGCGCACTGGCTAGAGGCTGAGTGGGCAACGTAAATAGTCATAACTTCACACAACCACCGTAACACTCATTAAAGGCTCATTCTCTCATTCTACACAAAGAATGTTATGTGTGTGTGGAAGCTGCTTGGCTGTCAAGCTTTGGTGTGGTCCATTG
Source organism: Buxus sempervirens (assembly GCA_947561395.2). Taxonomy (NCBI): domain Eukaryota; kingdom Viridiplantae; phylum Streptophyta; class Magnoliopsida; order Buxales; family Buxaceae; genus Buxus; species Buxus sempervirens. Next base: position 2,451,067 of record OX387191.1, on the reverse strand, counting down.
AGTATAAGTGCGCATATACTCCTAGTTATGAATTACGACCCCACGAACCTTTATGTATCCGGGATTTGCAGGTGCCTAATTTCGTGAATCGTTTAACAGATTCGTAATGAAGTAAGCTTTTTTTTTATTTTTTACTTCTTTTAAATCACAGGAATTGATTTGATGAAGTCTTTATTTCAATCCAGAAAGGACTTCTTTCCGTGAGTTCTTTCATCAAGTACACAGTTCATTAATAAATCTTACTCGCGTCTCATGCTGTTGTTTTTTATTTACATATACTGTGACATGCGTTCTGAAGTTCTGAAGCCATTTTTACACAAACAAGGTACTCAAATAGTACATCCAGAGAGGAAATCATGAAGCTAGCCGTCCATGGGTACTGCAGAAGTGCAGGCTCCATTGATTGAAGAAACGTTTTCAGTACCTCACTCTTTAAACGTACGACTTTAGATAGAGTCAATGTTTTTTTGTCTAGCGAGAGAGAAGCTTGGGTCTTGCAGAGAGAAGCTTTCTTTATGATGTTATAAGTAGATCGTTTCTTAGCAAAGAATTGTGTTCGATCAATGCCTATATATTGACAGTATCAACTATTACATTGGTTATGATGGATTCAAATAGGCTCTTCAAAAGGACAGCCCAGCTGTAGATGGAGAAAGATGATTCACTCAGGGACATGATAACTGGTGCTTGTATAAAGGGCTTTGTTTTGTATCTATGGTGAGAGTAGCCTACAATTGAACTATATTTCTGCTTCTCACTCATAAATTATTGTGCCTGAAGCTTCCTAATGCTCATGATCAGAGTGAATTTATGTAGATTTTAATTCATGTCGTTTGCTGATCAAGAGTGCTATTTGTTGGCTGTTTCTTCTACTTTTAGTTTGAGTTTAAAAAAAATCCCAGGAAGGTGGTGGTGTGAGCTTCCCTTTCCAAGAAGGATTAAGGTGGGGATCGATGGAGAAAAGGCTTTGAAAGGCTAATCTTTGGTGATGTCTCATCTGTCGCGGACTTTGCCATTGAAGTAACCACACTTGGCCCCAGATTGGCAAATTACTCCTTACCTGATCTATGAAAGTTGCAATATTTGACTGACTTGTGCTCTTATTGGTAAGAATTTTCTTTCCTTGACGTCAATCCTTTTTTATATTCTCGGACCACTTAATCGCAACTTGAAAATAAGTCTAGAATAATTTGAGTTAATTCAAACGAATGTTGTGCAGAGCAATATCTTTCGTATAAATTTGTCAGGGTTCGTCCTAAGTTGTCAATCAAAGTAATCAAAGCCTTTCTAAATCTTCTTATGATATGTCTCCTAAGCAATCATTTAGATATTGTAATGATGTATTATATAACAAGTTAGACCACTAAATATGACAAAGTTTCACCTTTGTTTTGCAAGCAATTAATGATGTTGTTTCTGCTCTTTAATTCCCAAAAGTAATATGCTTTTTAAAATAATTCAGATTTAGTCATATAATTCTTGGTAATTGATAATTAGTATTACTGTTTTAAATAATTGAGAACAAGTTTCATTTTACTCTTTTTATCATTATTTAACCCTTGTCAATGTTTTCTTGCTTTTATGGGTATTTTTGGAAGAAAGTCTTTGTGAAACAACACTTGTTATCAATTATTTGAAAAAATTATCACTTATTGTCAATTATAAAGAATTCCTGACTGAATCTGAATTCTTTTTAAGAGGCACCACTAAAAACCAATTTTCCCATAACAAAACCATGGTATAATATGTAAGGTATAATATGTAAGTGGTCAACATGTGTGTTAAAAAGTAGAATAAAAAAGAGTAACAATCTGATGTTTTCAACCACCAGATTTTTCAAACTTTTATAAAACTCATACAAATGGTTCAAACCATCTAATTATACTGGTGGTTGATTATATCCACTTAGTGGTACCATCAGTCCTGGGGTTAATCCAATGAGACAACTCCAATCTTAATAAGAGATACCCAAATTCTTAATGAGGAAAAAGCTATATATAATGTGAGGCGCCCCTTTGGGAAGCGTGCCCAAAACAATTTACAACTTTCCCAAAATGTCCATCCCCTGTATAGTTTCGTTTCAATAATACAGGGCTATATTCATCTCAACTCACCATTTTCGTTCAAAAAGAGTTAGTTTGTAACTTTCCCCACTTCTCCTCTCTCCATTCCCTCTCTCCCCACTTCTTCTCTCTCCACGTGCACACGTGCACCCCGGCTAGTGCTATAGAAAACAAAGCCAAATAGATCCTAATGATCGTAGGGATTGAAACTGGATGGGTTCTAGGCGAGTTTTAACAAACCCTAACCCGCCCTCTAAGGGTTTAGACCATATGAAACCTGTGCCAAACTCTAGTGGGTTTGTAATCGGGTAGGTCGGGTTGATCCGGTTTTAGAACAAAATATATATAAAAAAGAAAATTTTTAAATGGAAAATATAAATTAATAATATATGTATTCATAAAATATACATTTCTATGTGCATGATACAAATAAAACATAACATTTTAATGGCTATCTCATACCAAATCCTAAACATTAGAGGTGAGCATGGTGACTTACCAATTTAATTAGCCCCATTGTCATCCCTACTGATGATAGTAAAATGATTTGAAAAAGGGTAAGAAATGATTACAAAGTAAAGACAGGATGAAATTTACTACTATCATTTTTTGTAGTCTCCATAGTTTTATTGAGATGCTGTCATATGGAGCATCTCATACGCAAGGCTTTTTTCAACAAGAAAAACCCTTTTACATTTTCATAACAAGAAAATTGCTTTTACATTTTCAAAAGCAAAAACTCTACAACTATTTGATGTTGTACATGACAGCATCTCAATCAAATTGTAAAGTTAGTTGCAATAAAAGGCCGCAAAAGATCTAAAACTAATAAAACCTAGAAATCTAAAATCACCCGTATAATTTTTGGATAGCAATTTGGGTCACAATTTAAAATATTTCTTATTACAATTTAATAAGTCATAAATCCGATTAAGGTTACATTTGGATTTGTCCATTCCAACCATAACTAGCCCATGATCATTTTAATCTTATATTACTTATATATATTTCATATAAATATAAAAATTAATCTATATGTATTTTATATTCTGCAAGTGAATTATGTCAAGACTTTTCATATTATAATTAAAGGACATATATTCGGGTCAACCGAATCGGCCCAATTGAGTTCGGGCGGATATCCTTGGGTGGATCGTCACGGTTGTTGCGTTCTTGCAGTTATGAAACAAAATCAAGAACGGAAAAGGAAAAAGGCGAAAACGAAAAATGAGTTTTCTGGCGGGGAGGTTAGCGGCGACAGAGGGCTCTTATTTCTTGCAGGAATCCAAACACGCCGTTGGGCGTCTCGCTCAGAATCACGGGAAAAATCTTCCTTCCTCTTCTGCTCATGCGTCTCCTTCGAAAGCCTCTTCAATTGGAGGCGAAGCCCAGCCCGACGTTCTTCCGGAGGTTCTCAGGCACTCTCTCCCTTCGAAGATCTTCCAACAACCCTCCGACTCTTCTCTTTCCTCAGCTTCCAAGTGGAATCTGAAGTCGGAGCCCAACAAGGGATCTTCTGTGTCTCCCGATGCTTTAAACCCGCTTCGAGCTTACGTTTCTCTTCCGCAAGTTACATTTGGCCCCAAAAGGTCGCTCCCCTCTTCCTCTTCTTTTGATTGATTTTTTTTTTAATAATTTTTTCTCTTTCCATTCTCCTCGTTTTATATGTGTTTTTAGATTTGATTTGTGGATTATATATCGTTTTCTGCTTTCGAATTGGTTGTTGCTATTATGAAATTGCATTTCGTTTACAATTGATTCAAAAGGATTCTCTTTCTCCTTCTTATAACCTTCTTCTCGAAAATAAAATTCTGTTTGCTTTTCGGCTTGCGGGTGGCTTTCTTTTTTCGAGTCGATGATGATTTCATACCCTTCTGCGTTAAATTGCTTATATTTGCGAACGGGAGCGAACTGCTGAAATGCGTATAAGTCTATTGGAACAAAAGAGCTTTGGTTATCTGTTTTGGGAAATTCAGTTTTTGGGATTAATGGAAAGATTGGTGTAAAATATTGAAATATTTATGGGCATGAAGGAATTTTGTCTGGTATCTAGATACTAGAGCATATTTGGAGGTGGGGACGCCGCAGACACCTTGGTTCTAAATTACGTTAAAATTTTCTGATGAAGTTAGTGACAAGCAAAAGAGGTAAAAGAACAAAAAGGGTAAAAAAAAAAGTAACTTTATGATTCAACAGGTTAAAAAATGCCTGTGCAAGGTCCCGTGTAATAATTTGAACAAGTATGATCTTGTCTCAAGCAGGTGGGAGTTGCCCAGCTCAGAGCACTCAGTTTTAGCATCCACAGCGAATGAGCTACGGCGTGAGCATTACAGTAATGTTAATCCTGAGAAGTTGAAAGCTGCAGCTGAAGGGCTGTCACAAAGTAAGTTTTTAAATCTTGTTGGAAATAATGCATTTTCATTTTTATCCAGATTGATGTTATATTTCCTCATGGATAACTTTTTATGACTGTAATTTTGTAGTTTTGAGTTCCAACTCATAAATATTTTTCCCTTCTGTTCCCATTTGCACAAATTATTGTTCTCCTTTGAAAAATTTACTATCCCTTTCATTATAAACTCCACAGTTGTGAATAGGAAAATAGTTGAATCTGCAGTTCTATAAAATTCCTGCTCTGTCTTCTCAACTGTTGCCCAAGAAATCAGTTAGGACAACCTTCTATTTTATACACTTCTATCCAAGTTATATGAATATTTATGCCAGCTATATACAGTCTAATTTTATTGCGTAATTAGAAATGTTTTCTATTTATGACAAGCATTCCAATATGATGTATCATAAATTTTTTTCTAATGGTATACATTGCTCTTTAATATATTGTGTTCTTAAAACAGCTTATCCAATATCATCAAGCAAATTATTCTATAAAAGGAAACTACAGATCTCAAGACTATATGATAAGAAAAATGAACATGAAAGAAAGCATCACTGAGTGTCTTTAATATTTTAGGTTCACAAAGCTACAATTAAAGCCTAGACTAACATATCCTTTGAGATTAATAACATTGTCTGAATAATATTTTTATCTGGGAACAAGTGATCTGCTTACCTTATGTGTCCCTCCATTTTCCTTTTGTCAAATAGTTTTTATCCACCTCAAAATTGGTCAAAATTTTAGATGTTATCGTCTGTAATGATGATGTATTTTGGCTGTTTGTAATCGGAAGTTTTTGCCTTGCAGTTGGAAAGGCATTTGTAGTTGCTACTGCAATTGTATTTGGTGGTGCCACTTTGTTATTTGGACTGACAGCTTCTAAACTACAGATGCACAATGTAAGTCAAGAGTGGCTACTTACGTATGCTTAGACTGGGATTTTTTTTTCTATGCCACCTTAAATGCAGTAATTTTATTTAAATTTGTATTGATTAGTGTACTGATTATAATTGTTCATCAACATCCTACAGAGAATGTGAACATAGGAAATTGGAGTGGTCAGTACAGTATAAAAGTAGCCAAAGAAGCCACCTAGTTGGAAGTCAAGTTAACGATGAAAATCATAAGCTGGAATGTGAGAGGATTAAGAGGTGTAGAAAAGAGCGGTAAGGGACTTGTGCAGGAAATGGAAACCTGACTGCAAGAAAATAAAAAGGAGAGATGCTCTGAGTGATTGATTACTAATCATTTGGGATCCAGATAATTGGTAGAGGGGGATGTTTATAGGGATTTCCTTGTACATTGAGTTTTCTTGTGTGGAAGATCAACTAAAGGGGTTATTTTCTGGTGCCTATGGACCACGTTGTCCTAGATCGAAGTTTTGGGATGAGCTGAGTGCCGTTGGAGGGAGATCTGATTTTCCTTGCTGTATAATGGGAGATTTTAATGCAGTAAGTTCACTGATGGAGGAAGTAGGGAGGTGGGGGCAGGAGCTTTGTATCACAGGAAGTATGAAGGATTTCTCATGCTGTACTAAGAGAGAAGAACTGAATATACAACTTAGTGGGGCCAACTTTACCCGATCTCATATGGAAGAGCAGCCTATTTGTAGTAGATCAGATCGATTCTTGGTTTCAGGTGATTGGGATGACCACTTTCCCCTCTCTGTTCTTCAGATCCTCGTTAGTCATGTGTTAGATTATACACAAATTCTCGTCTACTTTAGAAAGGTGGCGGGTAGGTTTCTCACAGTTTAGGTTTGCCAATATGTGGTTAAGTGGTAAATCTTTTAGAGCTAAGGTTCTGGAATAGTGGGTAGGGTCCAAGCAAAATGTTTATGGATGGGTAGGCTTTAAGTTTATGGCAATCCTCAGGGGATGCAGGGAAAAATAAGCAAGTGGAATTGTGATGTGTTTGGAAAGGTGGAAGACTCAAAAAAAGGACTCATTGATGAAATTGTAAAGCTAGATAAAATGGAAGAGGAAAAAAATATAGATAATTCTGAGTTAGTTAAAAGAAAGTCAGCTAAAGATCAATTGCAATTAAGGAAATCCATTGGATACAGAAATCACAGGTACTTGGTTAAAAGAAAGTGATCGTAATACAAGTTTTTCTTCTTTTCCCTTTAGAAAGTGGCCGATGATAGGATGAAAAATGAAATTTTCAAAATTTTACTGGATAGATCTCATATTGAGCATGATGAGGGCATTAGTATTCACTAGATACTATGTCTGAGAGGAAATACAAGTTTGATCTTTCTAGATTGGATGGTCCGAAGCTGGATGAGTTTAGAAATCCATGGTTGGAAAGGGAATTTGAGGAATGAGAGATTAAAGCTGCAATGGAGGAGACAAATAAAGACAAAGCCCACTCATAAAAAATAATAATAAAGACAAAGCCCCTGGTCTTGATGGATTTACTTTGGCGTTCTTTCAAGAATGTTGGGACATTGTGAAAGATGATTTCATTGAGTTTTTCAAAGAATTCCACACTTTTTGAAAGGTAATTTGAGGAAGGAGAGATTAAAGCTGCAATGGAGGAGACAAATAAAGACAAAGCCCTAGATTCTGATGGATTTACTATGGCGTTCTTTCGAAAATGTCGGGGCATTGTGAAAGATGGTTTGATTGAGGTTTTCAAGGAGTTCAACTCTCATGGTATAGTTAATAAAGTCACAAATGAAACTTTCTTAGCGTTGATAACAAAGCATGTTAGTGCAGAGGGAGTAAACAATTTTCGGCTGATTAGCCTCGCTACTAGTATAAAATAATAGCCAAAGTTTTGTCTTTGAGGCAGAGAGAGATATTGAGCCCATTAGTTGTAGAATACCAGAGTGCTTTTATTCAAGTGCAACAAATTTTGGGTGGTGTGTTAATTGCAAATGAATATTGTTGAGGAGAGGAAAATAATAGGTAAACGTTAGTGTGTAAGATGGGCTTGGAAAATGCTTACCAGGTGGAATGGGATTTCTTAGATATGGTTCTAAAACAGGAGGGCTTTGGAGATAAATGCATAGGTGGATTCAAGTTTGTGTTCATAATGTGTCACTCTTTCCTCCTCAATGGGAGAGTGGTGGGACATTTTCTCTTCTCTAGAGGCCTTAGATAGGGTGATCCATTATCCCCGCTTGTCTTTACCTTAGGCCATGATATCCTTAGCAGACTATTTATAGAGCAGAAGAGGTTGGTAAAATTAGTGGGTCTTAGTGGGTAAGGTGAAACTTTCAATCTCTCGTATCTAATTTTGGGATGATGCTCTGTTACCCAGGCGTAGTTATGTCTAAAGATAAACTAAGTAATCAATGGACGAATGCAAATTATTGAGTTTCAGAAATGCTGCAAATTGAGTTTTTACATCCAATTAGTTTTGATTTGAGACTTTTCAGCGAGTATTTTATAAAGGGTGTCCTATAGGAAGATTAAGTAAATGGGTTTCATGTTTATGGAGGTATAAAAACATAGCTTGTTTTCTCTGTAGCAATTGGAAAACTGGTAAACGCAATACTTGATTGTAGAAGTTCAACTGCTGGGCTATCTGTTCCATGGAATTTGGAATGTAGGTGCAAAGCGAAAGAGAGATATATACATTACTCGATGATAACCAGTTTGTAAGTCAAATTTAATTCCATAAAATCTTACAATATTTTACCACATATCTGATACTCAAATTAGCTCTCTTGATTCATCTTAATTTTTTCCCCTTTCAAAAACATATTTTATATTTCAGCTTCATATAAAGGCATGCAAATCCAATAAAATTAAGTAACATTCTGTTTGACAGAGTGATGACATCAGAATTAGAGGAAGAGACCTGGTTCAGCCAACATGTGAGATGGTGAGGGAGTGGTTGATTCCCCTAAGAAGCTGGGTAAGCAAGACATGATACCTAAACAGAGTAACTCTTAGTTTCATATTGATTTTCTGTTGTCAAGACTGGCTAAAACCTCTAAATTTCAGGCAGAAAACACGTCCAAGAAGTGGCATGTGGAAAGGGAGGAAGGGATCAAAGAGAAGCCTATCGTTAAGGAACTTTCTAAAAGATTTGGTGTCAAGACCTCCAACTAATTCATCCATGGTAAATGTATATTTAATGTGCACATATAAGCAAGGAAATGCACATAAATATAAGTAGCACCATATACTCTATAAGCAGACCAAATTCAGGACACGAAACCTCCATGAGAATTTCTGTCTTGGCAATATCTGCCGATAAACAGTGTGTTGTTGTAGAGCCTATGAAAGTGCAGGATGTGGAAGATTTAGAAAATTGAAGTGGGAATTGCTATGATGGTCAAAGCTAGCCAGAGTAGGAGATTTCTTTGGAGAGATCTCAATGCTTGCAACTGCGCCCATGCTCCATGTAACAGAGATATTGCAAGAATCGCTCCGTGGGTTGGGTTTAATCCCGCCTTGCTCTTAATGGTTAGGGTTTGGTATGGCATAAATCGGGTTACAGCTTATCTTATCCTATTCGTCAACAAAGTCATTAAATTAATATTTAATCATTAATTTATCACATATAAAAATACGCATTTTATGAATAAAGATGTTATTAATTTATATTTTTTTAATGGAAAAGTCATATTTTTGCATTTTATAGGAAAACCGGGTCAACCCATCATGTTGGGGTTAATAGCGGTTTGGTACGGGCTAAACCTTTATAGGGTGGGTTAGGGTTTGTTGTACTCCGGCCATCCTGACTCTATTGTCATGATTTGCTTGTGTTGGTAACTCCAATGTATACTATTTATGAACTCTAATTCTTAAACAATGTTAAAATATAATCAATTGAATTAAAAAAAAACACAAAACAAAAACAATTATGAAAAAATGACACTTTAAATTTAATAAATAAAAGAAATTAAGAAAAATATTTTTTTAAAGTTAAATCTTGAATGCAACGTCCAAGTCACGTTCCCGAATCGGAATTACTGGCCTTTTCATACAAAAGACGAGAGAGAGAGAGAGAGCGTACAAAGAGAGAGAACGTACAAAGGCGCCGGCGAGTCGGCGACCGCTTATGATGATTGGTTAGCAGTTGTCCACCGTCGGATTGCACTTCACGCATACGATGCTCGGCACTCTGAATGAGGTCAATGTACTTCGAATTCGAATCAGTTTATTCCGATGATTTGTTCTTATGAGTTCTGAGAGTTAACGGCAAGCCGTATCTTGATTCTTACGTCTTATGAGTAGAGATTATCGTTTGTTGGAGGTCATGTCTCTTCAAGACTTAAGGTATGATTTCTACAATTAGTCTTCCTCTCTCTTTTCCTTTTCTTTTTTCTTCAGAAGTATCTGAATAGATTTTATGCGTCCTTCTTCTTCTTCATTTTACCTCTTTTCCTTTTCTTTTTTCCCCTGTTCATCACTTTCTCTCTGTTACGTTGTTTTTTTCCTTTAAACAAAATTGATAGCTTGGAATCTGTGGACAGAGTCCACCAAAAAAAAAAATTTCTGTGGACAGAGACGTGGTGAAGGAATCTTTTCATTAACCACGTGAACCCAAATCCATCCATGATCTAGCCATCAAAAGTTAATCGCTTATTTTCCTTGCCGGAAAATGGTAGCGGAAATCCAATTGAGTTCGAAAACCATCCAAAACCTGCTCTGATTGCCCAATGGAGTCCGACATATTTCCACGTTTTGGAGACGGCAGCGTTAACTCTTCGGTTTCCTTCCCTTCTCTTTTTCCCCACTTTCTACGCAGTCATTTTTAGTTAATTGTGCTGTCACTCGTCGAACCGTCGACCATGAACCGGTTTGCCCAGTCCTGGTCGGAGGACACGCTACCATTAACACTGCAACGTTGCGAAAGCCCATCTCTCCAGTCCATGGAAACTTCTTCCACTGTGACATTCGCGGCAAAAAACTTGAATTTTCACGATTTTCTGTTCGCCTGAAAGTTCCGCGCAGGTTTCAATGGTTTCTTATCATTTAAATTTCTTTATATCCCTTTGTATTGATTCCGTAGCTTTTGGACTAATTACGCAGATCTCTTTTCGGTTTCGCACTTTACTCGTTCAAATGATTCTCATATTCTTTCTTCTTGTTCATTTCCGTTTTTATTTTATATGTTATTCATCACAATTCAAAAGGATTGGATATTTGATTTGACAGGTTAGCTGCAAATCCTTCTACTTTTCTTTCTTCGATTGGTAAATAATAAATACACTTTTTCTGCAAATAAAATCAGTAAAGATTAGTAGTTTACTAAGCGGAAATTTTGTTTAAGTATAAGAAAATTTCTGAACTTTCAATCTGGAATATATGCCATGGCTTGACTAGATTGATTCAGGTGGTTGCATTGCCTTAAAATTCAGAGTGTTTCTTCGACTTCATATTACTGATCTTTCAAATGTGTAGGGCTTGTCAAGGAATCTCGAGAACAAAATACATTTGGGTTTAGCTGATTAGCGGTATTTTGATGGCTTCCCCATCTTATATTTCCACTTGTAGCTCGCAAAGGGGTTTGCAAACACAAGTATCTACCATCCTAGTGTCAAAATGTCATCAAGAGTTTACATGCTCTGATTCAAGTCTCTACTTTAAACAAGCAGTTCCTTCCAAGTCAGTTTCCATTTCTGTTGACCTGAAATGCTCGAAGTTTTTCCCCACTGAGAAGACGTTACCAGGGGAGAATAGTTCAATTACTCCGACAAGGCCAAGTAGAAGTTGGTGCCATGCGTTAGATGTTAAAGAATCATCTGCATATGCAGTAGGGGAGAAGTTTCAACTCAATGATGTAATTGAGGCCCAACAATTTGATAGAGATATTTTGAGTTCTATATTTGAAGTGGCACGTGAAATGGAGACTATTGAGAAAAACACACCTCGGAGCCAAATGTTGAGGGGTTATCTAATGGCTACTCTTTTCTATGAGCCCTCAACAAGGACAAGGCTTTCATTTGAGTCTGCCATGAAACGCTTGGGTGGGGAAGTTTTGACAACAGAAAATGCACGGGAATTTTCATCAGCTGCAAAAGGAGAGACTCTTGAAGGTTACTTTTCTTTTTTCTTTAAAATAATTTTCAGGATTTTGTTTTGTACATTTGTTTTTCAACTGAAGCTTGACATGCAGATAGTATAAGAACTGTCGAAGGTTACTCTGATATAATCGTGATGAGGCACTTTGAAAGTGGCGCTGCACGAAGAGCAGCAGCCACTGCTAGCATTCCAGTTATTAATGCTGGGGATGGTCCGGGTCAACATCCAACACAGGTTATACATTCAATAACTAAACTTTAAGTGGCTCTCACTCAATGTTTATTGATATATTTGGTCTTCTATATGTAAATATTATGTTAAATAGACTAAGCTATCTTATATTTGAGGCAAATAATGTCTTTTATTGATCAATGCATGATGTAGTCTCATCTGGACATCAGTTTCTGACTGCTGTGTTTCATTCACTCGTGTATTGTTTCAATGGTTGAAAGACGATGTTATCAAGGATAAATAAGCTGGCTCTTATAGTGTACGGCCTACTTGAATGTGCTGATCTGTTTAAGTAAATTACTTGCATTCTTTCCATAAGAGAGTTCGTCAATTAATCACTACAGTTGATGAGGAAAAATGGTGAAATTGGCAATTTTTTTGTGTTGAGCTCGGTTGATGATTATTCTTTGCAAAAACCTTGAAACTTGAGCATGATTGCACTACCAACATTTTAAGTACTATATTTCAGCTTTTTATAAAAATTAATTGATTGCGACCACTGATGCTGGACGCATACTATTTTCAAGGGGAACTAAAATTCACAGTCTTCTAACTTATTGATACTCTATCTGTATAATTGTGCTCAGTCACTGATTGTAAGATGGTGCTAGATGCTGTCCACACAGCAAAAGGGAGATCTTTTGGGTGGTTGCAAAAGCCTGAACCTGCCCAGAACGTTTCTTTCGAGCTTGAGTGAGCTGAAAGTGCTGACTGTTACGTGCCTACCACATAATCCAATCAAAATAATTTGATATGCTAGACTTCCTTATTGAATTTAAGTTTAAAGATTTAGCAAGTTGTACCAAACGAAACTTTAAGCTTTCAGGTTCAAGATAAAATACCCACTTCCCCCAAGTTTTATTTCAAACAAATGAATTGAGTATTTTCATATAGAGAAGGATGCAAGTAATTTTTGCTGCTGTACCTAACTTGAGTTATGGCTTAGGTTCTTCCTTTCATACACTGATCTAATTGCCCATTTCCTAATGATAAGTGTGAGTTAAATGGCAAGCTATCCACATGATCTATTCCTTTTTTCCTTCTTTATCTTTCTGTAACTTTTACCTTTGGCATGATTTGTGCAAATGCGATCTTTTGTTTTTGTTATTTCTCTAAAATGTGACTTCACTTAATTGACAAACTTAACTTCTAAAGTGCATGTATTATAAAACAGATGTAACCAAATATATGGTTCTTGTTATTATGGAACTGCAGAACAGGATTCATCCTGCTGATCCCCCACTAGTGAGAAGACATGCATCATAATGATAAATCAGTGTCTTGCCTCTTAGGGCCAGTGATGAATATGAAAATCATAATTGCTGAGATTGTTTTTAATGGTGTATAAAATACGTCTTGAACTCATTCTGTCTGAATGCCCTTCTGATCGTTCATTTTAAACTTCTTTCTTTTTCTTTACTATAGTTCATCGACCAGACAGACCTCTAAAGGTAAGAGATTAGATCTTAACAAGAGATTGAATGCATGGGAGTCACAGAACCTGCCTAGCTGGGGGCAAAAAATTTATTATGTGAGAACAGGGGAAAAATGGCTGGAAAGCAAATTGGAGAAGACCTTACCTTTTATGTTTTAATGTTCTTTGATACATTAACAAAAGACGTATTTCTTTTACTTTGGGATTTAAGGTATTTTATTTCTTTCTGGGCTAGGAATATATGTTTGGAAGTGCATTTTTTAGTGCAATATCATGAATAAAACTAAAGGAAGTTGCATTGCACATTTTATCTTGTTTTGTACCATATAATTAAATTAGTATCAGCATTTTGAAAGTTTCGTAAAGCATACGCATCCAGACTTGCCTTAAGCTGAAGCTCAAGAACAAAGCCCCACGGCTTGTGTGAGGCTTATACTTCAGAGGCTTATTAATGATGTTCATACAAGGGTTTCTGATGATGTTTTCAGATTCATGTGAGGCTTAAATAAGGGTCAGCCCTTGTGTCTTATGATCATCTTAATGTCTAAATTGTGCTTATTACATATTAAGTAAAATTAGGGCTATAAAACTCATTTATTTTTTAAGCACTTCATAGTCAATTTGACTGTATTACCAGTAGACATGCATGCATCTCTCTCACTCTCTCTCATAATTATTTGCTGGATTTGACTTTTCTAGACTAAACCTTTGTGTTTATTTGAATTGAGAGAATAAAGCTGTGAAGCTTGCATTTTCTTCATTTTTATTGGATATTAATTTCGTAAAATCTAAGTTCAAAGCATTGTTCCTATTTTTCTACATTTCACAGGCTCTTTTGGATGTATACACCATTGGAAGAGAGATTGGCCAATTGGATGGCATTAAAGTTGCTCTTGTTGGGGATCTAGCTAATGGCAGGACAGTCCGGTCACTGGCTTATCTGCTTGCTAAGTACCAAGATGTGAAGATTTATTTTGTCTCTCCAGATGTGGTAAAAATGAAGGTAGAAATAAACTGTCCATTTAAGATAATAACATCCCTATTAGAATTTAATTTGATCCAACCAATAACTACAGTTTCACACTTTGACTATATTTTGACCTTATGACTGAGGATCATCAAAGTTAAATAAAATTAGGAAATCAGAAGGGATTGGGTTCTCTCACATTTATTTTTTCTTTCTCAGGACGACATTAAAGAGTATCTGAAATCAAGGGGAGTCAAATGGGAAGAAAGTGCTGATCTGATGGAAGTGGCTTCCAAATGTGATGTGGTTTATCAGACACGCATTCAGCGGGAAAGGTTTGGGGAGAGGGCTGACCTGTATGAAAAAGCTCGGGGGAAGTACATTGTGGATAAAGATGTTCTCGATGCGATGCAGAAGCATGCAGTTGTGATGCATCCTCTACCAAGGCTTGATGAGGTATGCATGTGGTACATTCATATGGAGAATCCATGATCTTACTACCAAAACCATTCTGATATATTGATTTCTTTATATATCTATATTTGTGTAGATCACTACTGATGTCGATGCAGACCAAAGAGCTGCCTATTTTAGACAGGCGAAGAATGGACTCTACATCAGGATGGCACTCTTGAAGCTTCTGCTTGTCGGGTGGTGAACGGGGTGTCTGTTTTCTTATTTAAATTTTTGAGGGAAGTGAAGGGAATTTATTTTTTCTTATATTTTGATGCTGACTTCATTCTGGTTCTGAGAAAATTGGATTACAAACCATTAAAAAAAAAACTGCAGTAAGATACTTAAAATTTGCATATCTTACTTGTTCTTGACTGCTCATCATTGCACTACTGAAACAGAGAAAACAGATAAGGGTATTCTCACTATGTGATTCAGACTTCCTGTGAGAACAATCTCACCAAAGCTGGAGGCATCTGTTGCATGTGTTACTTGCAGCTTGATTTCCAAATCTTGGGTACCCTGCGGAGCTATTGTGAACCAAGATGGGGTTAATGTGACAACAACCCCTGCGGGCTGTAAAACTGAGCCTAAGTACACCTCTGGATTGCTTGCTGGGTTCATGACTTTCCGGTGTACTGATAGATTCCCAGCAAGGGCTGATATGGTAACTGAGGGAAGATTAAGATCAGAGGGATGGCTAAGTGATTGATTACAAGATCTCCCAGTGGTAGCTTTGATTGATGCCGGATCAATATCAGGCAAGGAGCACAAGAAACTAATGTAGTCCTCAAATCCTGCTTCAATCCAACAAAAAGTAAGCTCAAAACCCTTATCAAAGTGATGCAGATCCTCCTAAGTGGCCAAGCTTTAGATACCACTTTAGTACTGCAGTAATATAAATTACCTGATGGTAAGACTAAGCCTGGATCCAGAGCACGGGTTGGATTCACAAGGCCAGAACCAAGATCAAATGGAGTGGAGGGATACAAGCTAGCAACGCCAAATCCTTCAGACATTATAGGCTCACCATTGTTGTCATACTTGGACGCTGTGGTTGAGATTGCAGAGGCGATCATGGAAGGAGTCCAGGAAGGATTGTGTTGCTTAACGAGTGCCGCGATTCCGGCAATGTGAGGTGTTGCCATGCTAGTTCCAGACAGAAGTCCAAAATTATATCCTAAACGCATCAACTAAGCTTAGTTACTTTCAAGTTCTACAACTTGAACAATTGATATGAAGCATTAACATTACTGGAGACAAATCTTTTTTAGTGGGGGTCTGTTTGAAGATATTAGAAAGAAAACTAAGATCAAACAGCAAAGAGGCTTTTCAAATTACCTACGAGGATGGGATCTAAGATGCTAATGGGACTCCAAGCTGCCCAAATTTGGTGCCCAGGTGCAAGAATGTCAGGTTTCAGGACATCTGCAAGCTTCATAGTATTGTCAATAATGTCCGGTCCTCTTGAAGAGAATCTGCTAACAATGGGTGCTCGCCCTTGGAAAGAAGCAACTCGTCCCTCTCCGATTGCAGCTCGTCCACCATATATCAACACAACCTTCTGAATTCTGTATGTTTGCTGCTCATAGTACTGCAAAATGATCTAGACCAAACCATATTTGGATTCCTATAAGGGGTTTAAGCATAAATCAATTTTCTTAGAACAGCCCATCATTTTCATTGAATATTTCATACCTGTGCATCGGCCACACTTGGGATCATAATGCCTGGAACTGTAAAGGGTACTGGTTCTGCAATGAAATCTCCATAAACTGGGTTTGCCACAAGAACAAAGCCCATAAATCCCAGGGCTTCTGCTGTGTTGACAATGGCAGTAATGGTGGAAGTTGCATTCAAGAAGCCGGCCGAGAAAGTACAGATAACAATACTACCTAACACCGCCACGGGGTCCAACGCCTCTGGATGCTGGCACTCCTCAACATACTGTGGCGTTCTCGGAAATAACCCGCTTAACCTAACTGCATCCTTAGCTAACACCAGCTTAACTTGCAAGAATCCATTCCCAAAAGTAGGTCCTTTTAAAAGAACAATACATATCAACTGAGAGATCCAATTTAAAACATGAAAAACATGGAAAGGAAAAAACAAGAAAGAAAAAACAAAAGACTGTTCTTGGACGTGACACCGCAGCTACTGTTGCACCAGTTAAACAAACATAGTATTGGAGCAGAAAGTCTTGTGTTTAACTCCTGAGAGTGAGTTGCCTTGCCTTCGTATTTTTGTTTATCCGTAGTTTATATGCTGAATAATGATCGCCTATAGTGCATATTCACTTCACAGAGTGATGTTGGGCCCACAAATTATTCATTTTGGTGAGCCCCACATCAATTTCTGATGTTGCAAATGGTGTAAATGGGATCTCTCCTGCAGATGATATGCAGTCGTATGTGCTCTGTGCAGCTACGACTTATACTTATAATTGTCTGGACATAATCTTCTCCAGATTCTATTTTCACAACCATACATAAACCATAACGTTGACGAGTGATAAGGGCTACCTGACAGACCGACGCCCCCTATATGTTGACCATCACCAAGCAAAAGAGTAGAAGGGTAGCTTCTGTCTGTGTTGCAAGCAGCTGCACCCACAGCCCAGGGGCTGAATGAAACGACAGTGGAGGGTCCTGGACCCTTGTTCCCGGCGGCTTGCACCACGAAAACTCCGGCTCGTCGTGCGAATAACAGGAAGATATCAAACACGTCCAAGAAGGTGGATGTATCCTCCGGAGGTTTATCAGGTCCAATGGAGAGCGTTAATATATCAACCCCATCTCGAGTTGCCTGCAAAATTCAACTCAATTCCATTCATGATCCGAGCCTTCCCCTTCTAACTGAAAACATTCTGAGCTCTCAAAACAACTGTAGTCGACGTGCATGCTTGTATTGCATGCATGCATGTTACACATTCACTAACGAACTGTAAATTTGAGTGTTTGCTTACTTGATCAATAGCAGAAACAACGTCTGCGACAGTTCCAATGCTTGGAAATATTGCTTTGTATACAGCAATCCTGTTGAAACGAAGATCAAATTACAGAGCTTCATCCCACTAGATGTTTGATTCTGAAACTCTATTAACCTCCCAAAGAAAGTAACACAGCTCGTACCTTGCACGTGGTGCCATTCCGCTGGCGGGCCCGTAAAAGAAGCCATTGACGACCACTGGAACTCCATAATTTCCGGCAGCAGTTGATGCCACGTGGCTAAATCAAATCATAACAATTCACACAGTTTCTTTGTGCACAAGATCATTTATCAGATATGGTGTATCAAAACTATGTTTAATATACCTTCCATGTCCAACTGCATCAAATGGTGAGAGGAAGTCCATGGAAGGGTTAAGAGCACCAGCTGCTTGAGCCCCAGCCGAGAAGTACCTTGCAGAGACTATCTTCCCATTGCATGAACCGGCCGGGAAGTACGGCCCGGTCTGGCAAGCGCCGGAAAATCGAGAAAGATTTAACGTAAACGGATTTGTGGGGTCATAAGCGAAGCTTGGGTGCGATGGATCAATGCCGGTATCGATAAATCCAATCACGATACCTTCTCCGGCATTTCTGTCTCCTCCCTCTTGTGTCCACACTGCTGGTATCCCTAGGAACTGAGGAGTGTATGTTGTCATCAACTTGACACCTCTATCCTTCTCCACCAACTTCACCCCAGGTGCCATGTTGAGTTTTTTAGCCTGAAATTAACATTAAAAAACTTACATTTTGTTTTGAAATTATATTCTAAAACACCAAAAGTGGGTGAGAGGAGAAGACCTGAGAAGGGGTGGTGTGGACAGCGAAGCCATTGACGACGTGGTTGAAGCTGTAGAGTTTACTATAGCTACCGATCTTCAGAGTTCTCTGTAAGAGCTGGACATGAGAATCCACCAAGTGTCTTGCATGAACCTGGGAAGCTTTACTAACAATCCATAGGACCATCAGAGTTACTATCTGATAGTCTTTACAAAAACCGAACGTAAATCTCATGCACAAAAAATTATATTGAATCCCATAATATTGATATCGTCTGCAGCTTTTCCTACAACAAACCCTGCCATTGCTCTTTTTTTCATTTTATGCTATTTTGTTGAAAAGCAAAATGCATTTTTTAATACCAAAAATCTAAAAAGGAAAATTAACAATAACAGGCTTGTTGTGGAAAATGAAGCAGAAAAATACTGGTGGTCCACGATTGATAGTCTGCAACATTTCCTACAGCATTTTCAACGTCATGGAGCACTCCTCTTCCTCACCTGTTCCCTTCTCCGAGGGTTGCTGCCGCACCATGTTGAAACGCAAATGCAACGGCTTCACCTTCCATCAAGACTAAGTATACTGCTCGCTCCTCTGCAAATCCAGCAACGACGACGATCATGAAATGAAAGAGCAGCGTTGCTTGCAAAGACGAAACGAGGTCCATTGCCGTCCCTACCATTCTTTCTGTGGGGAAACGGACAAGATGCAGGTTCTTTAAGAGATTCGATTACACTTAAAATAATGCTTAATCACGCCATTAACGTGAATAAAGCTAGCTCGGGAGAGAGCGTTGAGGATTCTTCATATCATTAACCTCGACTATAGTAACCGTTACTTTTTTTGTTTTCAAAGTTCGTGGATAAACACTGTAGGCGTCTTTTGCCTTCTCACGCCAAACAAACATTGACGCTTAGCCACAGAAGAAACGGCCTAATCGTCTTATTGCTTCAAAAAAAATTCTTTTGGTGGGGCTCCCTTCGGAATGAACGGCTTAAAGAGTTCTGCTTCTGCTGCTGCCGACGAAGTCAACAATGGTTTCCAGTTTCCATCACCATAAATTTTTAAACGTAATTAAGAGCCGAGAGGGCCATTTGATCCCCCACCACTATATATAATCAGAACACACGAATCTTTCATACCAAATAATAGCAATGATAAAACCCGAACCTGTTGAACCTGCGTTGGGTGCAACCATTGCAATAATCAGACTCTGAAAAGCTGCAACTGTTTGATGTAAAGGTTTAAAACCGCCGGTAGAACCCATGACAAAAGCTATCCAGTGACATATAACTCTCGTTAAAAGATGTGAATCCACATGATAAGCCTGCAAAGCTGTAGCAAGAGTCTGGGACGAAATATAACCTTTCAAAAAGATGGACGGATATTGTGTGAAAATTATCATGACTGTCACAAGTTAGTAATGCTGACAATAACCCATTACAAGAAAATCCATATTTTTTCCCTTAAAATTTATGTTTCATGTGTTCTGAGATCCTACGCTTGAACAAGATCATAATCCTTTTGCACAGATTGTACACATAAGAAACCACAAGGATCATAGATTCATCTCCTATCCTACTAGCACACAACAAACATACATTTAATTTAAACATAATTAAAATAAAGTTTCTGGTTTGTGCAAGCACGCCGCATTCTCTGCACTGTACAATTCCACATTACACCCAGCAACGACGAGCACACATACAAGAAAACGAGTACCTCCTCAACATGTATCACAACCTCCACTAAAGCATTCATCTTTTCCTGCGCTTGGGCTCCACCTGAAGCAAAGATCAATGGCATCCCAATGAAGATATTGGTCATCAAAAATGATAACATAAGCAACATGGTAATCAATTTCACAAACCAAAAATAAACAATCAATATCATGAATTGCGCCACAATTTGTAAATCAAAAACTAAAATGAGTGTGTTCCACTAAATCACTTCATAGAGTAAGAAACATATCTAAATTTTTACTTTTACTTATTTATTCATGTATTTTCTGATAATGAGAAGAGATGAGACATGGGAAACAAATCCTCTAAACATGAATCAATAATGGCTTCTCACTTGGATAATAGGTGCCACTTTATCTCTATTCACATTTCAAGGCACTGTGATCAGTAACCCATGACTTCCTTGCCATGAAAAACAAAATTGCCAACTTCAAATACAATTTATACCACACAACTGAAGTTTGTGGACAAATATAGGCACACCCAAGAAGACAAAGTTGTAAAATTTGGCACTGAAACTCTAGTACAAGACAATGACTGTACATATCATCTAGCTTATTTCACAGCAAAACACACGAAAACACATACAAGAAGCAAAATAAAACTTACGAAAAATGAGGAAACCTGATATTCTATATATACAGAATCTAAAAAGAAGACATAAAAACAAGAATAATAAAACTTAGCATACATATGAAGTAAATGCAAACTTAGAAAACTCAAGAGTGACCTGGTCGTGCCATATTATTTATCTCTATGAGTATGCCATACAACAGCTGCAGCATAGTCATTATAAAGATGGTGTTCATAGATTTTATCATTAAAAAAGGTATTGCACCAACCTCAAACTCCATATGTCATTTAGAAGATATATGTGGTTTACACCTTAGATGGTTATCCCACGATGCTCACACCTCCAAATGTGAATCTTCAGGAGGCATAGGCCTCACATTTTGATGCTATCTTATGTCTAAGGCTTAAAACCCATATTGAAGTAAAACAAACAAGAATTATTTCCGAATATATATAGGCAAAATCTTTATGTATCAAAATCATATTTAGCAGCCGAGGGCAATGTATTAAAGGTTTTTAAACTATTTTAAGGTTCCATTTCATACTAAGTGGTCTCCAGCAGTAAGTACAGAGATTGCAGAACTGATTTACAATATTTCTGCATTACACCTTGTCGATTTGTGTTGTTTTATTGTTTGTTTGATACATTATATATTTTGTGGCTTTATTTAAATGCATGCCAGTAAGCCTTTGCACTTAAAAAAAAAAATCTGTGCCATACTGTCCACCAAAGAAGAACAGGTTACCAGTAATCCCTTTTCTGTGCAGCTGAAAATTTATTTATATTTAAATTTTCTCCCATAGACCGTTTCTATTCACATTCATGTGATTGTCCCTCCTGTTTTTCAATAAAGAAAAGCTTGCAAACACAAAAAGGCTTATGCAGCATGTGTAGAAGACATAGATAATGGATGAAGTAACCTCAGGATACTTCGACCACAGAAAGCAGGTCTCAAACACACCAGGATCCAAACAAGCATTTAATAAAAACAGCAAGAGTCATGTAGAGCAAGTATCCTGAGTTTCAACCAGGGATAAACTCTCCTTTGGACTATGTGGAGAATGTCCATAAAATTCACAGAAAGAAGCAAGTGCCTATCGCAATGCAAATTAAATTCCACATCTTTACATCCAACAAACAATTCATTTTAATCCTGGTAAGACATACAATGGAAGTGTTCCCTATTACATTTCTGTGAACAAAGCACCAATGATATAAAGTAGCACGTCAAACTAAATAAAAAGAAAACCGTAACATCAGAAAGGAAATCAATCATATAAGAGGATATAGCCAATCAAAATTGGGCTTTGAATCATAAATGGAAGATACAATGATTTCATAAGCTTCAAAAATAAGCATGACAAAGAAGCTGAACAAAATAATCTAATCATAGAAAATATCATAAATTTCCAAAATCTATCATACAAAACCACATTTGGCCCCCAACTCTTTGTGAAGCAAGCTTTGAGTCATACACGGAAGTTACTATGATTTGATAAAGGGCTAGCCCAGTTCACGAGGCTCCTGTCACTGCATGGGGTCTGTGGAGGGTCTGATGCATGCAGTCTTACCACTGCAAGTGGGGAGGCTACTTCCTGTGACTTAAACCCGCGACCTTTAGGCCACAATAGATCAACCTTATCGTTGTGCCAAGGCTTGCCCTCAAGTTACTATGAATGGATAAGCTTCAAAAAATAAACATGACAAAGATGTAGAACAAAATAATCTAATCATAGAAGATATCCATAAATTTCCAAAATCTATCATATAATACCACATTTGGCCCCTACCTCTCTGTGAAGCAAATAAATTACATTTTCATCACCATCATCAATGAAAAAACAATCTCATTATCACCCAAAGTAAATTCAAACAAAGGATCAGGAACATCTCCTGAACTCAGAGTCAAGTAATTAGAACTGCCTAAAAAAATATAGCCAACAGAGAGCATTTTAAGTTGTTTGATGAGGTGATTTAGTATCCCAAATATTTATAAGTGACATTTTCCACAATAATAGCTTTGTAGATTAAGTTTATAATTTATAATTATGCAGGTGCAGTGGTCCCCCCAAAATAACCCTCTTGCATAACAAAAGAGTCAACAATTTACTTGACAAATGAGACATGATTTCAACTTAAGTGGCAGGATTTGATAGGCATGAAGATTGCAATCGTAAGCCATAAGATCTGAAGAAAATCAGAGGAATACCCTAAAAAGGAAAGATCTCAAATTTTTTTTTTTAAATTGTGTTAAGAATGGAGTCATATCGATGCATCCAGATGAGAATAATTATGATTTACATAAGATATTGGCATTAAAACCCTAAAAACCAGCCTCGACAACATTCATGCATTAATGTCAAACTTTAGATTGCACTGAATAAATGGAAGTAACATACATCATTGCACCATCATTCTCACCTTAACCTCAACAGGTGGGGATACTGGAAAATTGGTTAGGGATCTTTTGGCATCATCATCAGAAGAACAATCAGAACATAAAAAGTGATCCAATTTCTTTGCTTCTTCGATAGTCATGCCCATACACGAAGGATGAAACCTGAAACAACAACCCTCAATGTAACATGGAAATAATAAAGAACCAAAATAAAAAATGATACAAATTCAGTAACTGAAAGACTATAAATGGCAGGGAAAAGAAAAGGAAAAAAGCATCCTGAAGAAAATGAATGTAATAATTAAATTAGGATGCAAACCTGGTGCAGCTTCCAATTTTAGGCATCAATAGGACAGCAATATAGTTTATGGACTACAAACAGGTCAAAACCACATAGTTTCACATACAGATGTGAACATGCATCAATAGGCTCATGTTTATTTAGTTCAAAATTAATACGAAAGTTTTAACGTAACTGGTAATTTATCCAGACAAAATTCTAAACTCAGGAAGCCAAATTTGGAGTTGGTTAAATATTTGAAAACGTGAGTAGAACTTTCCAAGTGATACTAACAAAGTGACCTAGTGCAGCAACTTAACGGAAAAAAAAGGATTGTGTTGGCTAGAAAAACAAAAAACATGAAACAAATCCAAAATACAGAGAATTAGGTCCCCCTCAAACATCTTCTCCTTGGAAATTATACCACCTCTACAACACAGCCTCTCCCTCCCCACGAGCAAAACAACAATCCACACATACACACATGGACTCCCTCCCAACTCTTCTCTTAGTTAAGACATCAATGATGCTGTAAACTCCTTAAAATCCTTGGAGAGTAATGAACTCATTAAGGAAACAAATAAAGAATCAAAACTAACCATGCAAGAGTAGGTTGCAAATATAGGCTCGTCAAACCAAGAAATGGAAGTAGATGAATTACCCTCAACAACAATGCTAGCAACTCCACCAGATCTCACCTTCCCAAGGACTGTCATGAAGGTAATCCTCCTTGCTCCAACTTAATCTCTTAGTTGATACGCCTCAAGTAAGAGTAGACGATGATCTTGTTATGGTCTCCAAAAACATCCGAAATACAAATAAAATCCCTCTCTCTTCTGCACTTATCTTATTTTGTTCTATTTCTATAAGTTCATATGACTAAAAGACCTATATTAGACAAAATTTTACATTAGAAGGAAAAGTAAATATTGGGAATTTAATTAAGCTCCATGATTCCTAGTCCGCCATTCTACTGATCTGGAGCAATATCATCTGCATCCACAAGATTTCAATGCCTTTAACTAGTACTTTCACCATGAGATGATCAGTCAATTGCTCATCCACTTTGTGCCTTTAGCTTGCAGAAGAACTCATTTCCCCTAATTCTACCACAAGTCTTTCTTGGAAATGATAAATCTATCTGACTCAGCTTTCCCTTGTTTTTATCACTTTCTTAGGAGATTGTTCTCAAGTTGTCTGCTACCAACTTATTTAGCTATAGCGCTCATATAAATACCCTTACTTAAAATATGGTCAATTTACAAACATATCATCCTTTATTGCAAAATATTTTGCTCATAGATGATGGCTGGTCTTATTGATGCCTCAATTTTACCATTTTTCCCTTCCAAAATAATTGGCCTACTGTACAAATATGGTATTACGAAAGCAAATCTTTATTATAGCCAGTTATATCTAATTTAATGGGACAATGATTCTACATGATCTCTTGGGTCTAGCCAATCCAAGAAAACAAAGCTGGAAACTTGGAGGGAACTCCTTGTCATCAGTCTTCACTAACATGACATCCCCGTGCATTACTTAAGTTCCAATGCAAACAATTTGGCTAGTTTCACAACAGCAAAATGGAGTTACATGATCCCCATTCTTCCAATAGTTTATTTGATGCATATACTTTGGTTACACAATAATGGTTTGTAGCTTGAGCACTCAATCCCCCTTCCTTTCAATATCAATGGAAAATGGCATTAGAGACCGGATAAGGGTAAGAAACTATATGCTATATACTAGATAGAATAGTTTCAAAAAAAAAAAAAAAGAATAATTGTACTCTAAATTTTCCTATGCCAGATTGTTCTTACGACTTTGCTTTCCAAATGGTATACATTGATTATAGAGCAAGATGCAAAGCAAAGACCAATTTAAACATGGGATTTATCAGTAATATCCAAAAGAAAAAAAAGAAATTGAGGGATCAATCATGTTGTCTTGAAAAGCTTGTATTCATTTCAATTCCAACATGAAAGTAGAATTGGGTTTAATCATATAAAATGATTTAAAAAGTCCCATTTTTTTCTTTTATTACAATAGTTTCCCCAATAGGTAAGGGAAAATAAAATATCTGTAATTTTGTATTTTTGAGGGAATATATTCATAAGTTTGTAACAAATCTGCAGTTCTAAAAAGTTCACATATAGCATATGCTCGCTAACTAGTTAATATGAAAATTTAACACACAATTCATGGAGCCCATGTAGATGATGTATGCCATAGATAGAAGACCATTCAAAAACTTATTGGAAAGGTGAAACTGGACCTTGCCAATAGAGAAAATATTTTGTCCTATCGCAGGATGTGACTGAAAATCATCAACCACTTCAATTGCTTCACACTTCATATTGAGAAAAAGGAACTTTAACCTTGACAATGGAGAAGAATTTGGTTATAATGCAAATACTAAATCTGGAACATCATTACCCAAAAGTCTTTAAAAAGAACCCTTCACCTTCTTCATGCAACACTTGCATGGTTCCTTTCTAAATTGTTGTGAAAATATAAGCAAATAATCACTATGGTGGCTGCAATGAGGGCAATAACGTAAATTGAGATTTTATAATAATTAAATAAAACAAGCATTTCTGGAAAAAGTTCATCAAATCAGCATATGACATGTAAGGTAAAGAAAACAGGGAACAAAGTATTAGCCACCAATCAAATGAGGTTCAAACATTACACAGTGTGGAGGGCCTGAAGGCAAGCTTAAACACGTCCAAGCATCTTTTTGTCATGGACTCCAATAGAAAATAAACTCAAGAAAGCAGATTATCTTTGGATGGCCACAAGTAAGAATTGAGATAAAAGTCTTTTAGATGCCAACAGCAAACAAGAGGAAGCACAAAAATGTAACGAGTTTACCAGTCTTTGCATCCCTCGCACTGTACCATTAGGTCATCCGGATTGTAAGGCATCTCGCATTTGCAATACCTTCAAATAAAAACCCCATCAGTCGAAACAACAACCCAAACCCGTGAAGAGAACCCCAAGAAAACTAAAACAAGCTCAAACTCACACTGCGACTCGATCAGGGGTAAATCCCCCGGTAATAGCCTTGTACTCAAATCGACAGAAGTAATCCTCAGCCCCAACATTCTCAAGCTTGGTGTAGTTCTTAAATGAGTGAACAGTGCACTTCCCCTCAATAGTGTGGGCACTCTGCACGTCATAGTGGTCGGACAGAAACAACTCCTTTGCTCCATGGAACTGCCTTCGCCCTCCGATGGACTCCTCTGGTCGGTAGTACCACCTAACCCGAACTTTGACATTATTACGATTATCAGCTTCAATCTTCTCTACTCGAGCCACATAAGGCGGCTTATCGGAGTCCGCAGGACGCATCAACACACAATCTCCAACTGACAAATCCATTGACGATTCCAAAATAATCAAAATCTGAATTTCATTGAAGTTCGGAACCTAAAGAAATGGAGATCGTCAGAAAATTCAGAGAAATTTTACCTCTTACAACCTTGTTGGTGCCTTTGATTGTGAACGAATCCAAGTCTCTCCTCCCCGGCTTCGTCTTCGCCATGCCTATTAAGATTTTCCGCTATAGTATTGAGTCGGTTTTCAAGAAGGACAGTGACTGAAAGAAAGAGTTTCACAGGTGCCGAATCGAAGCTCTTTTAACAGCGAATCGGAAACCTAAGAGAAACGCATTGTCTGAGATTCCTATAGGTTACAGAGCTTCTTCGTCGATTCTATCAGGAATGACTATTTAAACCCTAAAAATTTCAGGGAGCGATAACAGAAACCCTAGCTTGAAAGAAAGAGAGAGAGATTGAGAGAAGCGATGCTTCACTTCCGACGAGGGCTTATGTTCGCATGCGAGCATGAACAGCGTCGCCTCACATCATTCATGCATGCAGGCTATGAATGCCCATGTCCATCCAAGATCCGCTCCGTATGTGAATTTAGAGCTGCGTACATACGCTGTACAACGCGATTGATCTCGTACTCAAAAAGCAGCAACAAGTGTTGCGCCTGCACTAACCATACCGTTCATCATGATCGATCTTTGACCATAAGGTCAAAAAGGATGAGTTATTGATAGCTATTATTTCACTTTTTCAGTATGGATAAGAACAACACAAAAATATCTCCGGTGCCCTTTTCAGTACTTATTATCCTCTGTTGTCTTCTTTTTGTACTTACGTCTTGTAATAAAGATTTTCGGCAATTACATGAAGCAAGATCCTTTCGTTTCATGGCGTTCCGAGACGTGGCAGGTCTTTTTCGATCAGTTCAGAATATTCGAGCTTTTACTAATACGTAGCTACCATGTGAGCTCACTTGTGAAGTTTTAGTCGAGGAAGACGAGCTAATAACACTGAAAGAAAGATGATGGTGCCATAGATCTGGTTAGGGCTCAAAAGCCTGAGAGTTTTAGAGTTTTTTGGGTTTAAGGGACGTGAGATGGCTTCCATACACGGAGACGTTACAAGAAAACTGATAGGTATGCGACTTCCCCTACGTGTATGTTACTTCGTTGTGAAAAACGGAACGAAGAAAAGTGAGAAGATGGTCGTCGATGAGGCATTCTGGCTTACCATCATCTTAATGGTAATGGATGACAGAATCACTTTTTATTTATTTTTAGTTCTGGTCTTGCTTTGAATGGAATGATTTCTATTTTCTACAGGAGTGTTCCCACATGCTGTGGAGAAAGAGAAGGTTATTTATTGGTCATGTCTTTGGCGCAACGGAAGTCAATAACGGCCTTGCAACGCCGACTCGGTGGTTGAGAACGTCAACTCCTACTTTCACCACCATTCCGTTCCACTTCCTACTTTCTGGGGCCCCCGTTCTTTTCACCGTCCGGTTGGTTGAGAACGTCAACTCGTCCAGACGAGACCGAAATCTGATAAACTAATCCATGAAATCGAAATACTTCAACAAGACCTTTGTTTATCCGTTTCAGACCACAGCTGATCCGACTAAACACACTCTAAGCCGATTTGGAGGAAGGCATTGTTAAAAGCAATTAGAAAAAGGAAATCCCGTCAGCTGCGTCCACCTTTTTAACTTCCTTGAGTCACCAATGTAGACGGCTCGACCCATCTCCAGGGTGTCTTTAGAAGTTGTAACCATATGTAACTATTCCGTTGAGCGAGTTTGGGCCGACTGCGTTGCGAAACTCAACGAGATCTTAACTTTTGCAAGCAGTGAGACACCAAGGATTGTCCAAAATAGAGAGAGATGATTAATCAGGAAGCTGTTTGAAGCATATCCTTCCATCAAAAATTACTTCTTCTTTCTTCATTTCGTACTACTAGAACATGTTCTATAACGACCCCGTATAGATTGAGAATCATAGAAATCACAATATAATATAACGGATCACAGCACTGCTTCGGAAACGAATTCTGAAACCACAGCTGGTTAACTCTATTGTCTTTTAATAAGTAGGGAAATTCGGATCGACATCGTGAGCCCAGGACTCCAGCCCTCCGATAATATCCCTGGCTGAATTGAAACCCCTACCGTGAAGGTACTGCACGGCTCTCTGTGAATCATTGCCTCTTCTACATATTACGTATAGGGAGGCACCGGAGGCAGATCGAAGACCTGACCGCTCTTCCTCTTCCTTCAAGGCTGAAGATATTTCATGCATCTTGCCTTCCAAGCTGGATAATGGAATGTTTAATGATTTGGGCAGAGACACAATCTTGAAATGGTGTGCTGGGCGGACGTCTAACAATACGTGTGCTTCTCCATCGGTGACCATCTGCTTGTACTCTTTACTGCTTATTCTGGAATCCTTAGGAAGCAGGTTTAGCTTCAATGGGAGCTGCATTTGATTGGGAGGCCAACATTATTTGTTCAGTTAAAAGGAACATGCATCTCTTCAAAAGGATAAATCATGGTGTGCTTCTACAGTAATAAGGTGGTAGCAATGGAAAAGTAAATATTGAAGACATATGTATACATGGGCTACATGGGGAAAAGAAAAAAAAGGTCACCTATTGACAACAGAAAAAGTAACAAACAATGAAAGCAGCAAAACCGATCATATCAGAATGAACAATACAATTATAAAAATGAATTGTCCTGCTTTGTGAGACTTAATATTATGCACACAAACCATCAGAGCACCCAGTTATTTGCAAAATATAAGTCAACAAGCTAATGGAAAAAATGAATCATCCTTTACCAAAAGTAGATAGCTTTACTCCATTGTCTCAATTTTTTTCTTTTCATGCTGTCAATTCATTCTGACTGGGCACTAGATCAATTTTTATATCAAATAAATCCAAATTTCTCTGTTAAGACAAATCAAATGAGACGGAACTGATGCACCGTATCACTTCTTGATTTGATTTTAAATAGGAATATTGAGATTTTATGCCTCTATTCCATTTCATACCATGACCATTGGCCATACCCATTTGGATCTTCCTAAGAATGACCAAGCATGAAAAAAGTAATGTCAAAATTAGTCTTATTAACCTTTTAAGCACACACCCTTCAATAAGGCAACCTCAATGTAACATGCACTAATATCCACTTGAGATTAGGAGGGATAAACACACATACCGCGGATAGTGGAGACTGAGTAAACTTCTCGTAGTCAAAATCTTGGAATAACTGCTCGTTAAATGCGGCATTTTCTCCGCAAACTTCACACTGCAATGAACTCCCTCTTATCTTGACCTAAGCAACCAAACACATTAATGAATAGAAATAAAAGTTGTATAGAACTTCCATGGTCTCAAAGAAAAACCATCTAACTAGCCCATTTGATGCTGAGCAAGTCATACTTAAGATCAAGTTCCGATTCCTACCAATCAATTTAAATTTTCTAATTCCAGGAATATGGTAGATCATGTAGTTATGCATCATTCTCAAATGGTCACTCACTTGAAATCAACAAAAATTTGTTACCATTATTGAACCACTAAAGCTCAATGCAGGAAATTAAATTTTTCCGTTAGTCTAACAATCTTAATGTTAAAGGAAGCATATGTTTTGAACTTTTTCCTTTTTAATTTTCATGAAGAAATAGCATCTCATGAGCCAAATTTAGTTTCTTAAAGCTGCAGTATAAGCATCAAGGTTTATCGTTCTGGTGCCGCTGGGCTTGTCACCCAAGGAATGAAACGAAATTTCAGCGCAAGCCACCGGCATGCTGCTAGAACACCGGAAACTCGAAAGGAACAAAAAAATGGAGTTCTTTTTTTTAATTTAGGGAACTTTCACCCAAGTCAAGTGAGTTCCGCTTCATGCCACCCAAAAAAATAATTTCTTTTTTTTTTTTTTTTTTAAATTTGGGTTTCCCTTGTTTCATTCAACACACCGCTGTATTTCAACCGTGCCGCTCAAAATTTTCCTCAATTTATAAAAGAGCAAAGTAACTCCACAAAACGCATTTGTTGGAGTGTCTTTGAGCAAAATTTCGGCAGCACGCAACACTGATAAGCATAAACACACTGAAAAATCTAACATTTGTTTATCATAAAAGCTGAAGCAAGCATTCAAATACCAAAACAGAATCTTTAAAGTTAAGGAAAAATAGCATACCATACGAATCTGTGCAGATAAGGCATCAAAAAGAAGCATTTTTCCTGAAAGTGGTTCGCCAACAGAACTTGCAATCTTTATAGCCTCAAGAGCTTGAAGGCAGCCAATAACACCTGGAACTGGAAAAATAGGGAAAAAAATGCTAGGCTAAGTGAGATATAACTGGAGATTCTGGTCCAATTACAAGTCTCTATTGTTAATGGCTGAAAAATTACTGCACATTCATTTCTTCCTTTTGAGAGACTGTCACTTCAATTTATTAGTGCAAGAACATGGCTCTACATGAAATTCATAATTTATAGTGTAATTAGTATACGACTGATACACTTGCTGTTTCGTCGTGCCAATCCTCATTTCTGAACATATTCAACTTACCAACTCCAAGAACTCCACTGTCAGAACATCTTTGGCATGCTGTTGTAGGAGGTGGAGTTGGGAATAGGCACCGATAACATGGACCTCCATTATGGTTGTAAACTGTAAGCTATACCAAATAAAAAAGAAAAAGTCATTATAAGAATAAAAATAATCATGGCAGAAGAATGTTACAATACTAATAAAGGCTGAACATTTATTTACTGAATCTACCTTGGTTAAAGAAAAAATAATTAACACTACCAAAAAACGTACCTGGCCTTCCAATCCTAGGGCAGCACCAGATACAAGAGGCTGCAAGAGTTAACATCAAAGAGCTCAGATACTTCCACAAATGAACATTCTTCTCCTACATTACAGTTTCAAGGAGAGAAAACGATAACAGAAACAATAAGCAAGTCAACCTTGCAAGCAGGAGTTCAGTGTTTTCCATTTTTGACTTTATTTGTTAATAATAACAGTTTGCTCAAACTCAAAAAAGCAAGTCTCACTATTATATATCATCTACTGGCCATGTTACACTTCTATTTGAAGAGTGGCATTGCATTTTCACAAAACAATAATATTACCATTCTTAGAATTAACTAAAAACATCAAGTGCACTTGAAGAGATGCCACAAATATTAAGGGAACAACAAAGTAAAACCTGTGACAGGCACAATACCTCAATCCAAACTCTTCCATCAGTCTTAACTCAAGGAAACTATCCAATTTGTTTAATAAAGATCCTAACATCTTCACAACAATTTTTTGAGGAAGAAGGCATTGCAAAAAATCAGTTTACCTTTCCCAACACAACACAGCAGTCATTGATCATGTAACGGCTTGGAACATTGTCCGTTGCATCTATTACTATATCATATCTAGGAAATGTTATCAGTCATGGAACTCAAAACGATCAGTTAGATTTGAAGAAATAATTAATGCAGGCATGAGAGAAAATTGCTGTTCTGCAAAATTATTATCAACATGGATACTGGCTCACAATTGCCAAAGCATTGGATGTACGCAGAGCTTCCTTGTACTCCACTATTTGAATAGTAGAATTCACCCTAATGTTATAAAATTATGTCAGAAAGCCACAAAACAACACCATTCTTGCAATTCCTACTTTCGTAGAAACCAAAAATAATAAATGAAACTGTGACCCTTCTATGGACACTCAAAAGAAACGGCAATTGCAACATGCGATGAATTATAATTCATGGACAAAAACATATAATGCAAAAAAAGAGGTCTCTCATACGCCCGACAAGCAGCAGCCGCGGATTTCACTTTTGCCTGACCAATATATGCTTCAGTGTGGATAATCTGAATAAAAATGATAAAAGCATCAGATCAGCTTTAGGTATCAAAACCACTGACAGTCAGAAAGAAATCCAGACAAAACAGACCATAGAACAGTGAGTCCACAGAAAAACTATTGATGAAATTTTATACAGTAAAATCAAGATATGTAACACGTGACATTATTAGAAATGATAAGATAACGGAAGTTTGTCTCATAATATGAGATAAAAATAAGCAATCCATCATGCAAGGGCTGCAAATTTCCCAGACTTACGATGATCAACAAGAAATGTGGCAATATACAAATATAATCACATTTTACCAGGTCTGCCATATAATAAAATATAAACCACAGTTGCAGTCAAGGTTTAAAAACTCAGTATCGGTTGGGTATTGACCCAGCTTGATACCTAGTCATATAGGCCAATACTTTTGGAAAAATCTATTTTATCAATCTGATACTCGGTAGCGCCCGAGCCATACCGAATCATAGTGGGTGATACTTCTTGGTATCAGCCAATACTTAAAACCTTGGTTGCAGTGAATGTTTAGAGCATATACCCTAGCCTCCAGGCCCAATGGCTAGTTCTTGATACTTCATCAATATCTCATGCAAAAAGTGCATTATGATTGTCCCACTTGAAGGCAAATAGAACAGATGAATATAATGACAACTACACTTTTTTAAAATCTGGCATACAACCATGACAAGTACAATAAAAGATGAATAAAAATTTGATGCAAAAGTTGATACACTAATAGAAATATTCCACAGAGCCAGAAACAATAAATAATAGTTACTACCTCATCATTCCTCACTTTAGTAGAGCTTGTTGTCCCATAAAGTGCAGGTTCACTAGCAATAACAGAAATCACATTGATCTAAATCAAGGTGTACAGGCATTTTCTGGTCAATAATTGAAGCAATTTTTGCCATGCAGTGAACATTGTCCAGTAAGGGATTATATTAAATAGACGGGTCAACAGGTAAGGATTTGATGACAAGATTTAAGGACGCTAAGATTGTAAAATTAAAAAACAAAATAAGTTTACAAAAAAAAAAAAAAGGACAATGTTATGGAAGATGGGCTAACTTAAGTAGGGTATGGGTCCACTGTTGCTTCATACTGATAATAATTTGCCAACGAATTACGATGATTTGATAAGTTATAAGGAATAAAATAAAGAAAAAAAAAACAAGTCGCCCTAAAATCATAAAGGAGATGTAAAATCATGAAAGAAAAGATGCAGGAAAAAGGCAACAAATCAAAGACCAGTATCAGGTAAAAGTGAGCGCATCGTAGACCATCCAGCAAGCATATAACACTAAGGTGACAATGTGACTGTATACTAGTAATTACGGCATTACTGAGAACATATATGTTAGTTATGTACCTGCCTGTGAAGATTATTAAGCTCGACGACATCATGGTCAACAATACCTAGGCGACCTGGAAAGGAAATCCAAAGAAAAAGGAATTCAATAAACAGTAACTGTGGAAATAAAATTAGAATTATCACAGGAAACATAAAAGTGGATGCAGCAACCCAATGAAGTGGATGCAACCATCACATCGTAACCATCGTTCTTAAAAGCCTAGTTGCAAAATTCTTTTGGTTGCAAGATATGAAATTCACAAACCCTTTCAGACAACTAAACCAAATTCATTAGCAAAATGTAATAAATTGACCATTTAAGTTAACAGTAGAAGTGCCTTAAACATTTTTCCCTTTTTTCTCAAATAGAAGTCTTCTATTCGGTAAATGAAATCCTCGGCCAGAAGATATATTTTAAAGGCTTTACTAGAAGTGAAAATATTACCAACACCACAAGCTGCAAGATACAACAACGCAGGAGAGCCTAATCCTCCAGCCCCCACCACCAAAATTGAAGATTTCGAAAGATTTGACTGGCCTGCAGTCAACCGGGAAACCAAAGTGAGGAGTACAACCATATCGAGAAGTCTATACAGAATTTTTGTTGGTATATTCATAGACCCAAAAGTTACAATCAAGGTTTTACATTGAATAGGAGTAATCCGAGCTCAATTCAAGCTAATGAAAGATCTTACATGAATTAATTTGCTCAGAATTCGAATCTTATATGCGACAAGTATCACTTATAATATCACAACTAAAACTGGAAAAATTACTGAGACTTTGCCTCAAAGCCTGGCCACATCAGCAATCCAAGCTAAGTAGTAACTGCTATGAAGAGAACAGACCAAGAGAAACTAACCATGAACTCCAAATGAAGGAAGCAGAAGATGACGGCTGTATCGGTAGATCATCTCCGGAGACAATCCATGCCCCAATCCTGCATCATTGGTCGGTACAGAAAGACAATAACTCGAATTCGAGTTCTCATCCTTGGCAACAATTTCACCAAGCTGAGACTGGAGTACCGAAATTCGATGCTCTATGTCGCTCTTCATACCCTTCAAAGTTTCGATCTCCCGGAGAATACGGGACGCATCTCCTCCGTTGGATTCCATTACTTGCAAATGATGCGGGAATTTGCAGAGCAGATGTAACAAGAAGCACAAGAAAACCCTACAAAATGAAATAGACAAATATATAAACGGGTCTAATGGCGGGCATGGAAGTTTAAGTTACCAAAAAGCCCGTGATCTCACGGACTCTCAGGAAATCCAATGTCTTTACAGACCACTATAATCAAAAGTAACTCACAATTCCAATATCCAAACTTAAAACACTTGCAAGTTTCAGCTCTTTTGAAGGATTCAATGAATTGAGAAAATGAGGATGAACGAAGAATAAGAAGACGAAGACGAAAATGAAGGTCGAACAGAAATCCAGAGGTAGAAGACGAAGAAGAAGAAAAAGAAAAGGCAGCGTAAGCAGAGAATAAAGAAAGGACTGACTTTAGTAACCGAAGTCTGGACACACGTTTGCCGTCTTTGGAGCTCGAAGCTCTGCAGCTTTGGAGCTCCAAGCTACGTCTTGAATCAGAAAAGATGGGCTTCCTTCGAAATGGCGTTTAACAGAAGTTTTTTTTTTTTTTTGGTAGAATCATTTAACAAAAGTTTTTTTTTTTGGGTAGAAAAAAAAAAAAAATTTTTTTCTTTCTAAGCGACGCATAATAAATGGAATAGAGCTAGGGCTTCAATAAAAATCTTCTCAACGGTCTCAACATTTTAACTTTAGAACCATGGTCATGCAGGGCGGGCGCAACAAACCACATAAGCCTTTTGGGGCTTGCTCAAACCCGGCCTGAGTTATGGTTTTGGGCTTGGTAATTATGCTTAAGCCCAGTAATCAAGGAAACTCCAGCTTAACGCTGTTGAGCCCAGACTTTTAGATAATGTTTAGTAGAGGTGGCAAGTATGACCCGTGACCCGCTAACCCGCCTGGTCTTAAGCGGGTTAGGGTTGACTGTTTCAATAAACGGGTTGGGTTAGGGTCATGAATTCTCAACCCGATCATAAACGGGTTGGGTTAGGGTTTGACCCCTCAACCCGAAATGACCCGATTACAACCCGTTTATTTTTTTGTATAATAGAAGTTTGGAAAATTATAATAACAATACTTGTGGTTATTAAATCTTTCTTCTTTTAATATAAATAATCACAAAGGATGAAGTGAAGAAAGACTTTTTACGTATAAATATTTCAAATTTCTTAGCCTCTACTAATATAAATTGACGCATTGATGACAAGTAAAGTCTTTTAAAACTTTATTAGTATGTTTTAATTATTTTCTTCATATTATTTTAGTTATATTTTAATGATTGTTGTGTTATTATGCTTGTTAGGTGTCCTTTAATATTAAAATGAATTATAAAATAGAATTTGTATAGACTTTGATATTAGAATGAATTAAAATTTTTAATTTTTAGTAGTAATTTAAATTATTTAAACGGGTTAGAGGGTTGAAGCGGGTTAGAGCGGGTTGGGATATTCCAACCCGTTTATTAAACGGGCGGGTTCGGGTTGAGCCTTGGCTCGTTAACCCCATACATTAACCCGACCCGAACCCGACCCATTTCCACATCTAATGTTTAGGTCTAGATTTTACACTAAAGTATTCTTACTGTTCTACGGTCAATGTTGTTGGAATTCCTCTAATCATTGTTGTTGGAATTCCTCTAACCTATAATCAGGGTTGCATGGGCACGTTTAGACGTAGTACGGTCAATGTTGTTGGAATTCCTCTAATCATTGTTGTTGGAATTCCTCTAACCTATAATCAGGGTTGCATGGGCACGTTTAGCCTACGTCTGGCCCATATATCAATACCCTAGGCACGGCATGGCTAGGCTGGGTCAGGTCATGTCACCCGAGCTAGCGGCCCATCCACGGACCACATAATAAATTTATTACAAAATTTAGAAAAATAAATAAATAAATAACACAAAAAGATTCTAAAGATATATATTTATTATTGACATAAATTTCTTACCATTGGGATATAATTTTTTTGAAAATTGTAGAAAAAAGGTAAAAAAAAAACCCCACAAAGGTAAAAATGCAAACCAACAAGTTGGCATGGTAGGCCACGCTTTGTCACCCACGTGCTTCGCGGACTGTGGCAAGCCAAGCCGTCATGCCTGGCTGGCCATGCCTTGCTGGGCCTAGGGCCCAGTATGGCAAGCACAACATAGCCTGCTAATAGTGCCTAGGCTGGACCATGCCGTGCCAAGCACAGGCACGCTTTAAGCGTTTAAGGCCATTCTGTACCCGTGCCGACCCAATTAGCATCCCTACCTATAATAAGCGCAATGGGTTGCACATATTTATATAAACGCTGGAAGGGGAACAATTGGCTGTTAGTATTTATTAAAAAAAAAGGTTTTTAAATATATCAAAAATTGATTTTATTTTTTTTTTTTGAAGTTGCAAGATCGGGGTAGAGGATTTCACTGCAGACAACATGGAGGTATGATAATTTATGCCCCGCACGCCTGTTAGGAGCACCGCTAGCAGTATGGAGACCATCTCAGAAGAAAACGGACTATCTCATACATGCCATGAATAATCCTGAAATTATGCAAATCCTAATTTGAGCTTTCTGTGACAGACATGAGAGCTAGTTGAATAATTTAATCAGAAAAAATCTCTCAACTATATAGATCGGTTCTTTCCAACACAATTACAAGAGAACTTAATATGAAATTTGATATGAATCCCTCAAAGCAAGATAGAACTGGTTCAACTATGAACGCAATAAATGTCTTGAGAGGGCAAAATACCATGCCCCAACTGGCTTAGAGTTTCTGGATTACAACTGAATTGGAAATTCCTGCCTGCTTTATTGTCTGGGTTGCATCAGTAAGCTGCTTGGGAGGGAATCCCACTGTTTGCAGTTGATAAGTTCTCGGTCCTCTGGGCCTTGAGGCATCAATGAAGGACCTAATATCACTAATTGTATGATGGTAGTTGAATTGTGCAACCATGCGTGTGCCATCGGACAGCCTGAGCTGAATTGAGGTCAATGGTAATGTGTCGTCCACAACCAGGCCAACTGATGGAGTTGGAGCAACATTTAGAGAAGTCTCAGCTGCAGTTGGCTGAGGAATTGCCTCACTGGTGGTAGCATTACCTAAAGTTCTTCCCACACCCTGGAATGTAGCATGGCGCTTCTTTGGTTCCTACATAAGAACATAAAGGAAAATAAGGAAATGTAGCAGATCCCAGGCAACAGCAATCAAGAAGCCACAGGAAGGAGCATAAAGGAAAGTTTTCATCCCTCCTTATGAGATTAACATGAACTGGAGACCTCCTATCCACCGGCTCAAGTTCTTCTGGACATTCAGACTTCCTGATGCTCTGCGGTATGTAATCAATCAGAAATGTAACGACTACATCTAACATAGCATAGAAAAGTGAATGGAAGTACGGTAATAAATGGAAAATTGAAAACAAACAGATAATATCAAAATCCGCAGCACTCAATTAACTTCGATGATCAAACAAATTTGGGTTTGGTGCGTCATCTACGAAGTTGGGCTATACAAGTACAAAAACATTTCAAACTTTGTTAAATTGAAATGTGTGGGTGGAAATAAGTTCAATACTGATGTTTCGTTGATGACAGGGTTGTATGATCAACTCATCCAAAAAGATACCTTAATGGATACATAAAACGGGATCAGAATGAAAGAAATGTCAAATCAAGTATTGCATTTTATTTTCAATAAGCTAAAATACAGCTTTTCCAAATGCAGTTTATACAATACAAACTGCACTAATATAAAGATCAGAGACCACCATTCAAACCTCAGCGCATAATCTCATACCTCCAAGAAGGATGCATTTTCAGGATCATCTAACCTCCTCAAAGGACCATCATTTATAGTGAATCCATTACTCCAGAAAACAATGTTGTGAGTTACAGCCTCAGGTTGCTGAGGAGAAGATTGTACCATCTCCCCAGAGAGTAGTCTTCCTGTACCAGTAAAGCTTCTTGAGATTGAAGATGGACGAGAGTGATCAGCAGGTCCCTCCACAGCTCCCAATTGTCTTGCTTGGTTAAAAATTGCATCCACATTATTGTCTTTAGAAGGATCTTGAACAAGCATTCCACTGCAATTATTGATACCATCAGTAAACAAACCATTGAACATTCCACAATAAAAGATGCAATTGTACATTGCATTCTCTCCACATTGATGCAAATAGAAAATGATGATAGCTTAAGAACAAATAGATGAACACAGTGACAAAAAGATAATCTGCAAAGCTTAAAGTCCCCCTTTTAGCCAAGTTTCATGGAAATGCCAGATGACGGTCTCATCAAGTGTTATCACACAACATTGAGTACACTTGCATAAACATAGCTTCATAATGTAAGGACTAGCACAGCAGTTGCCAAGAGGAAATCATGCATGTCTTAATCCTCCCAGTCTCATTTTACTGTAGACAAAGATAAAAGCAAATATAAGAACACATCTAACATATTAATTCTTGATGGATACAGAAATCAAGTATAATTCCCAGTATTTGAGATGCCATTACTTCAAATTTCCTCAAAAAAGAATAATATTTATGGCACGTGTGAGACATGTCTCGCCCTTTTAAAGGAGCGAGATGGGCAGAATTGTGCCCATTTAGAGCAAAATTCCATCTGTTCTCTACCATCTGCCCCTGGGTTTGGGATGATTATATTCTTATTATATTATTACACATCTGTATGAACGATTATGCTATGAATGATTATTATTTATTTCAAAACATTATCAGTCTTTTCTTTGCAGAGAAAATAATTTTGTCAAAATTCAGGTTTTGTGCGATTTAGGTTTTACCCTGAAAAACTGAAATTTCAGTGTCGTAATGCCATATTTTTGTTTCAAGCACTAAGTGAAACACCACGTAGCATCGAAGCAGTAAAACTTTATCTGCACATAATGTTGGATCTCAAAGGGCAACTTCACAGGGGTGACAAAGCACCAAAAAGAAGACATGAAAGGGCTAGAAATTAATAAATAGTTCTAATAAATTTATTTCACCCAATGTGTGTACAAGGTTTATCTCATCCAATGTTAAAAATTGTACTTGATAGTAATGGTTATCAATTTAGGAATTAGCAAACTTTCTCCTTTTGAAAAGTTACTAGGGCTTCCCCTATCTTGAAATTATTTTCCATAATTTTTTCTGGGATATGTTTCCAAGAAGTGAATTTCTCCTAAAATTTCCTCAAACTTTTCCCACTTTAATGTTTAAAAAATTCCCTTTGAAGTTGAAATTTAACGCAATAAATAAAACTAAATCTGGATCAAGAAAATTATAGAAATAATGCTCAAAGTAGTATCCAATGTACACAAGATTTGGTTAAAAAAGATGCAAATAGAGAGGATTTGTT
Source organism: Buxus sempervirens (assembly GCA_947561395.2). NCBI lineage: Eukaryota > Viridiplantae > Streptophyta > Magnoliopsida > Buxales > Buxaceae > Buxus > Buxus sempervirens. The sequence goes on along the minus strand of OX387191.1, from coordinate 2,410,751 downwards.
TGTGAGTATCCCCTCAGAGAAATTTTGAGTAAGATAATGGACTCTCAAACTCAGTATTGCATTTTCTTTTCTGTTTTCATCCTTTTATGCTTACAAGGTATTTCTAGCTTCTCTTTAGGTAGTTTTCCACATTTTGTACATCCTCTTCAACTATTTATGATTTATTTTCATTATCCATAAAAAAATTAAAAAAAAAATTATGAAGTAAAGGCTACCATGATGTTAAATTTTGGATATCAGTTTTAATGGTTCATTTCATTCACTGAACAATCTAAATTTTCCATTTTCAAGATAAAAGCAACTTAATGTCAATGGCAACTGAACGTCAACATGGTGGATAAAATATTTCTAGCCAAATTATTCAGACTTTAAAAATCGATTCATGAATTAAAAATTAACATAAATTTTATAATTCAAGATCTTGACTATCAGCACATGGAGTACGGTAATGCAGTCCAAAAGAATTACCGCATCACTATGGCCAGCACAAGTAATCATCAATAACACAAAGAAAATAGGGAAACATGAACATCTCCACCCCCCACACAAAAAAACAAAGCACCTAACTCTATAGGAACCTACAAAGTTATTACAGAGAATTCCTGCCAGAATTGAGCTAATAGAGGTTTAATAATTTTACAAGTTCAACAAAGTTAATGTGATGGTAGCCATTCCCAATTCTAAGAGTTGCTTGAATACGGTAACACATGTATAGAGATATAAATGAATGCACCCAGATGCATCATTATGACACTTGTGAAAACACGTAATGGATTCTTCATCCTTTCTCACCCTTTCCCCACCTAGATTTATAAATAGTGCAGCAAAGAACTAAGCATGAGGCTTTTCACGCTGATAGTATCATTCACAAAGAATTAATTCCACCTATCTACAATTATGTTTTCAGGGTAACAATTTAAATCCCTCGAACTAACAAAATATGCTTAAGGCTTACATAGCTGTCTACTTTCCCTGGTTCCTTTCTCTTTTGCGGGGAGGCTTTCTATACACAGAGATAGAATTGCTTGCTCACACATTTTTGTTTTCATTGCTCCGATTCTAAATTACACGTTCTTGGTATCCTCCTGTTAGAGCTGTAGAATAAACCAGTCAACTCAAACCCGTATTTGGTTTTTTATTTTATTTAGTAATCAACCTGTATTAAAGATCATAACCATGACAAGAACACCTCTCCTGTCCTCTTTCTACAGTTTGTTCGGTAGCATTACCATGATTATCACGATAGCATGTAAGTCCAAACATTTCTAGGGTTCTAAAAATATTCTTCTTACGTTCTCAGTAATTTGAAACCTTCTATTTAACCATCAAAATCTGAGATAAGAACAAAAGAAACACGTTTTATACCTCTTCTCGCCGCCAGTGTAATACTCCTGCGGTTCATCGGAGTCGCTACCGGAACCAGGACCAGAGCGACGGTTCAGATCAGACAAGGTATGAATTCCACCGGCACGACTACTGGAGGGCTTAGACGGTTTCTTGTCCCGGGAAGCCATGGCTGACGCTGACTGAAGATTGGATGGAAACAATGGAGAGGAACTCGGCAACGAAGAGGAGGCGTCGATTGCGTCGTCGATGGTGATGCGTTCTAAATAAGCAGAGACACCTGAGTCGAGATCAGATTCTCAGAAGAACAAGCCTCTTCCCACAAAGATGAAGTTATCTCACAAAACGTACCCAACAAGTCGTCTTCGGTTCTCTTCTGATGCCTTCTGTTTGGGACTCTACTTTGTTCTTCTCGCTCTTATCTAGTGGTGCTAAACACCACTGAAATCATGGTGCGTAGCATCTGAATCGTACATCTAAAGAATTTCCTTTGGCCCCACACTGGGAGCAATTGAACTTTCCACCGTCCGATTAAAAAGTAGTAATGTAGGTTTCAATATTACCCTCTCTTTTGAAGTATCGGAGGATACATTCGCTCTGATGGCCGGCTCGGCCGGTGGTTTAGACACGAACCGGGAAAGAGAGAATCACGGCGACCTTCTACCGTACGCGTTCGACGCCGGATACTTAACCGGCGACCCTCCGCCTGACACCCCTCGCACCGGCGACGCCGACGATGGCGGAGATTCCTTGGCTCCGGAGAGTTCAGACTGGGGAAGCTCTGATTCCGGTGGTGAATCGAAATGGCGCTGCGATCTAGCTTCGAGCGTTCGATTGTTCTCTAGGTCTCTGTTAAGGATCGATTTGGCGGAGATGAAGATGATGAAGGAGAGGGAGGCTTCGCGAGTCGAAGCTGAGAGACGGCGAGTTGAATTGGAAATGGAAATGACTCGGATGTTGTCAAACACGCAGTTGCAGATCGCATCGTTTCTGTCGCGGACGAGTCGGGATCGGAAGAGAAAGCGGGTTGAAGATGAGGATCCTTCATCCTCCGAGAGGTAAAAATGTGAAACGTGTTTTGGTTTCTCACTATCTCTTTCTGTATTGAGAGAAATAAAAAGACGTAAAGCTGACTTCTGAGTCGGACGAGTCGTTTATGTACGTAGATTTACGCAATGGACGATCTTCTTACTCTTGATGCAGGAGGGCCGTTATGCTGCTGGGGTTACTGCAATCCAATTTGAGCTTTTGAGTATAATGGGTACGTGAGCTCTTGAATTAATCATCATCGCGTGTTCTGAATGTTTGTATTGTAGCTGTTGTTACTTCTAACTCGATCTGAAAGACAAAAATTCTACAGAAGTTCATCATCCTTTTTGGGTTTTTATATAGCCGATAAAATTTTGGATCATACTTTTTCTTGTCTTGGGAACTGAATTTTTGGACGCTTTAGCTTGGAAAATCTGTTGAACGGCAACCATGTTGTCACAGACTCACAGATTCAATCTCCTTGGTTAATAACTGATGAAGTTCTAGATCAGATGTTTGGGCATCACAGTGATGGAACTTTTGAAGGATTTAACTTTTAAGTAGCCACGTTGTCACAGGTTCAATTTCAATAATGGATGAACTACTTTCATAAATTTGCTGGTAGTAGTGATTGAATTTTTTAAGGCTTTAACCAAGGAAATTTATATAGAGAACCTTTTATGATAGAGTGATCTAAACGATACGTGGTGTAGATGTTAAATGTAGACTGAGAGACAAAAATAAACTATGAACTGCGAAGCGTGATTAATGTTTGCTATGGAAATGACAGTTTTTAGCCATTGATACAGTTCATAATAGCACTATATATGAATTGGCTTTGTAAAGCTCCAGGTTTCAGAGTTTTTCCGGTGCGTGAATGAGGGATAAAGCTTGTAAGGATTTTTCGACTTGTTGGAAGGAATTGCTTGTGATTGTTCAATTACCAGAAGGATTCAGGAGCCAAAAGTATGGGGAGAACTTAACAGATAGGATGGTATTTAGATGGAATTGCCATTATTCATCGTTTTGTGCACACTGAAATTGCCTGGAGGGTACTCAATTTATCCATTTTTTTCCAAAAAAAATTCTTATTTATTTACTTATTTTTTCTGTTTATTTGATGTATTAGATTACTTAATGTTACTTGGGGGATTTTATGCAGCATCTGCTCGACCTTTGTTTTCCCAATATGATACATAGCATGTTTTTCCACCTTATGTAGATGATTCGAAATTGTGAAATTTCCACTTGCAAGTACTCCTCATAAGTTATAGAGGTTAAATCCAGCGAATTCCCTGCAGGACAAGTTACACAGTCATCTGTCTTTTATCTATATTTCTCTTCCTATATCACATAATTATTTTGCAACCATGACCTTGTTAGTCTGTTGCTATTACATTGATTGGAAAGAAAAATTCTTGTTAGCTACAAGCTTTTTCTTTAGTCGTGAGTTTTTCAGATGCCGGGAATTCCGTGTTAGAGGAGGAAGCAGAAAAGGGAATTCCTAATTCAAGGAAGTATACTTGGTAGATAATAATCCGTTTCACTCTATAAGGGAAAGGGCAGTATTTTCTTAGGTTTCGAGATTCCACTCCTTTTGTATGGGTAAACCCCATTCAGTTTCTCCTATCCACCGGTGGGGAAAAATGAAAATAATAAAAGCTATTTTCCAATTACGCTTACTCAACAGAAAAAATATGTGAATTTTCTTTCAAGCTTACGTTCAGCTAACCCTACGGCTATGTTTGGATAGCCGGCCGGATTAAGTTGGAAAGTTGATTGGGAAAGTAATATGCCAGAAAGTAATATTCCGGAAATTGAAAGTTAACTTTCCTGAAAGGTGTTTGGATGCATCCGGAAAATTTATGAAAACTAGTGGAAAATCCTATTGTGTTTTACATTTTCCTATTTTACCCTTTAATTTTGTCCATATAAAATTGAAAACAAAAATACAGTAAACACTAACTCTTTTTATGAATAAACTTAACCTTTTTAATATATATAATATATTAGTAATCTCATATATATATATATATATATATATCCTTTTTTTTATAAGGGACACGCAACCTAATCCCCTAATTTTTTACTTAAAATTTTTTTAATAGGAAACAAGCAACAACCCAACCCAACCCCTATTTATTTTACTTAATTTTTTTTAATAAAGTATATGCAACACTTCACCCCTTTTTTTTACTTTTATTTATTTATTTTAAATGAAGAACACACAACACCCCAATCTTTATTATTTTTTATTTTTTACTTAAATATAAAACACCAAAGAAAGAGGGTTTTAAATAAAAAGAGGGGGGGGGGGGGGGGGGGGAATAGGTAAGAACACAAGTCATATTTGGTTTTCCTGCAAAATCCGACCGTTTTGGTCGAAAAATAAAACCAAGCAAAAAGGACGTTGAAAGGGGTTTGACTGATTTCATTTTCTGTGGGACCCACACTTTCCGGCTATCCAAACACACATTTTGCCGGAAAGTTCATTTTCTTGCAAAATCCGGACTTTTCCGGCTATCCAAACGCAGCCTACGAGATTTCAGGCAAAACAAAACAGGCGACTACAGATTCGATCCCCCATGATTATAAGCCCTTACGAAGTTCACAATTTAATATGGAACTTAAGGGACTCGGTGATGTTTTCAAATTCTCTCTCTTTTTCTTTGTACAAACAAAAAAAATGAAGGGGAAAGATGAACATGTTATGGTCCTCATTCAAAGAAACTCCATTGGACTCTTCTTAGTTCGAAGATTGAGATTGTTGCTTTTCTGGTCTGAAATACTGATTAGAGCCTTCCTGCGGTTTAAAGCGCTCTCAATGTATTCTTGGAGTGGTGGAAGACGCCCTTGTTGCCCATCAATAGATGCTTGGCCTCGAATGATCTGCTCGATTATTCAAGCAGATTCAGTAAAGAAAAAAAAAAGGAAAAGGAAAAACGTACCTAACCACTAGAATATTACCTTTGAAGCCCAGTGCCGCTCTGCTTGTTGACACACATCCCTGATATCTCTTCCCGACATTCTAAAGGAAGTTCAATGTCAGTTACACATTTGAGTATGATACACGGAGATGCATGTAATGACGAAAGGAGAATACAAGGAACTAAATTTTCACAAAATTAACAAGGCTACAAGATGAACAATAAAGCTTGGATAAAACTGCAGATATCATGCCACAGGTAGAGATAGTATGAACTCAGAGATTAAGAAAAAAAAACAACGTTTATAAATAATTCTAACCATTTCATCTTTATGTCCTATATAAGGCTGTCTTCCGTACCCCTTAAGGATTGGAAGAGATCAAAGATAACCGACCTATCCCAATGCTAGCAGATTATGGAGTGGAATATACTTCAATGGTAGATCACAGTCATCAATTTATTGGTATTCTCAACAAGAGACTTATGCTACATTTGGATGTCAAGATAGTGCAGGAGAATGTAGGAAAAGTAACTTTCCTGCATCCCAATTGCATTTGATTAACTTGAGAATGGAAAAAATGGCAGGGCCTGCCCCTTTTGTGAGAAAAGGGTAAGAACAAAATACTTGCTTTTGCTTGCTTCGTCAAGAGGCGGAGAGATGCGTTGTAAGAAAAGTGGATCCCATTTTTTAAAGTCCATTTCTCTTCTTTTATCATATTCATTTCCTGTATTCTCTCAACATCTAAATGCAACCTTTGAGAACTAAAAGAACAAATGAACTTACCCTTCTGTGACTACGGCAAATTCAACTAGTTCAGGTTCCTTCAAGTGCTTTGCATATTGTGCTGCTATTTCCTGACGGTTTTGCTGATCAGGTAGGCCAAAGGTAATCATCGAATCAAACCGACTGAAAGAGAGAAAAAAAGTCCCAAGTTTGATAACAATCTTACAATTTAAGACTTTCTTTCTCCATTCAAAAAAGAAGAAAAAAACAACCTGATTAGAGCCGGATCAAGGTCTTGCTTCCGATTTGTTGCAGCGATGACCACCACTCTCTTCTCCTGCTCGAATCCGTCAATCTCACCATCCCCAGGAAAAGAAAAAAAAGGAGCTCATCATTACAAAGCAAAACATAACAAAAATATTGGGAACTTAAATAATTTATGTTTCTGGTCCCCAATAACTGCCTTTGATAATAATGATATCAGTTACATGCAGGTAAAGCAACATAAAACAATATTGGGAACTTGAATAAAACAAGAGAGAAGAGATTCCTAGCTTCTTAACAAGTAAAATTATAAGACCCAATTAATTTTAATATCTATGTAAAGCAATAGCGAAACCCAATTCTACCTGTCGCAATAATACCGATAAAATCCTACGTGTAGCTTCATGCATTTCATTATCACGAGCAGCAGCAAAAGAATCAACCTGAAAGCATAGAGATAATTTGAAGGAATAAAAGAGATGAAACTCAATCATAACCCATGGGCAAAAGGAAATGTTATTTTCTTCTGTCAACCCAAAAGTAAATTAAGGAGTATAGTTTTGAGTCAACCACCTCATCTAGAAAAATGATTGCACCATTAGGGAGCTCATTGGCAAGTGAGAAGACCGTCCCTAGCAAGCGTTCACTTTCACCATAGTACTTTGACATAACCACCTCAAGTGGAACATAAAGCAATGGGACACCCTGACGTGCCACACCAAGTCCTCAGGTTAATCAATCTTACCTGATAAAACCATAATTGACTACTGGAAAACAAGATAGGAGATCTTAACAAGTTCCCCAGAGTTCATTTCATCTTACTGATTACCAATCAAAATTCATGATGATACAGATGAGATGTAATTAAGTTTCACAAGTCACTTATGCATTTACTTCCAGAAGTCACATTGATGCAGAGCATCAGTTCCACCATGGCAATACTATACTACATTACTGCAGCATGTTATTATAGCAGGTATCATAGTGGTAATGTTCAAAATACTCTACTTTTAGCCCCTGAGGGAGTGCCATGTAACTTATAATGTACATCTGGGAGCGGTTCAAAGGCTGAGATTCATTGTTATTAAGGTAACCATGATATGTAAGTGATTATATAGGAAAATATAATCAATTTTCTGGTCCATTATTGTTTAACAATAAAGAAAGAAGATTTCCTTTCATTCTTGACTGAATAAACAAGCCAATTCAGCCTCTATCGCTACCTTTGGTGTTTTTCTTATGAGTTTGATGAGGTTGAAGATCAATGTTGAATGTATGTGCTGATGACTTTTTTTTATCTATTTTGAAAGTTTAAAATCTTTATTTCTAAGTTAGCATATTATCAAATATAAAACTAAGATCAAATGTAACATGATCTTCAATCTTATTAATGGCATGACCAAGTTTAAAAGGAAAAACTTGAAGCATGCCCTCAAATTTCAACAGTTCCAAGGGGAAATCATGTAGAAAATATTATTTACTTTATGCTATTGGTTGTCAAGTAAGTTTGATAAAATGAGGTGCAGTTAAATAGATGTAAAATGCTTATGATATTGACGTGCAAAACATTCTTCATTATTCACGCAAGAAATAGATTACATAAAAGAACTTCATCAGTTAAAGAAATGTGAAACTAAAATAGGTCATGATGCGTTACAGAACTACTAGATAAGTGAGGAATCTTGATTGAATACCCTAAGGAATCAAGTATGATACTGTAATTAAAAATTATCTAACAGCTTACTGCTTCATTAGCAATTACTCGAGCACAAGATGTTTTCCCTGTCCCTGAAATTCACAATACTGTGTGAGTTAGCTTACTCAAGTAACAGCTAAACTGAACTGCAAACTAGAAACAAAATCCTAGGAAATATTCAACATTATATTCACATCAAAACAAAGAGGAAATCGTGCAAATGTTGATCTAGTTATTCACCAGCAGAAGGCATGTGCATGCCAAATATAATTTCACATTCCTTCCTACAAGTTCTCTCCTGCAATTCTACTGCATCCAGGATGGATGATGCACGCGTGCAGTTATGGGTACCACACCAGCCTTCCCCTTTGCTTAAGTGCCGTACGGAAGAGTTTAAAGTTTCAGAAAGAGAAAAAAAAAGGCCTTTTAGTTTTGAAATTAGCAGGGTTCTTCCCACCATCACTAACGCTGTTCCAAGAATGTTGGAAGAAGGTAACTAAGAAGATGGCTTGAAATGTTTTCTTAACCATCTTTCCACCTTAATGACCTTTGATCCAAATTGTCTCCTCCATTGATATGCAGTTGTGTTTTGGTTCAAGTGCTTACCTAATAATATGACAAATGGGGGCAGATCAAGATTCTTAAAATCTTTCCACGAGTAAGAGCAGATACATACTCTTTTTAGTTCAATAAATTGAATGAAGGAGACGCCTTACAAAATGGGGCATTAGTGTATCATTTACAAAATTGAGGCACATAAAGGTGCATGAATGCCTTTTTCTCCACATGTTAATCCCTGGTTTTCATTTACAGAAACCAGGCCCTGTTTTGCATTCATTTTAGGAGCTCATTCCTTGACCTGATTCAATTTTATTTGATAAATGAAGTTACAGTAGTATAGAGGAGAATAAGTTCTATCAGAATACAAAAAAGAAGCTTGTTCCCATGCAATCACCCTCACCTGATTTTAGATGTTAGGCAAGTTGTCCCGTTACTCCCGTAATTCAAATGAAAATGAATTTTTTCTTATGCCTTTATTTGGAAATTGATTGCTATTGGGTGCAGACCTCATAATTTGGCTTTAAACTTCTCTTTCAAGTCGCTAAGATGCTGTTACTTTCTTTGGTAGACACATCTAGAGCAGATCACACTTGCAAATCTTGAATTCTGTATAAATTACAACAAGAGACCGTGTGCAAGTTTGATGTTGACAAGATACCTCTCCTATTACATAATCTTCTTCTTTTTACTTGATAAAGAAATTTCCTCTTATTCAGCACTCCCTCCAAATATAAACAAATTAATTAATTAAAGAAGAAGAAGAAGAAGAGATTGGTTCAGTTAGACTATAAATTTCAAATCCGAATCTCTGAATTTAAATTTTTTTTTTTTTTAAGTTTTTCAATATATAATTTGTTTTCCTTCCATATTTCTATAATCCTCCCTCTGTTTCTCTCACTAGCACACATCAGTGCAGGAAATCTACTTTATTGCGCAATCCAAATCTGTTTTATCTTAGGGGTTGGTTAAACGTAGATATCATACCAAGTGTACATGTACAGGGCAAAAGTTTTTTTCTTTAAATGGTTCCTCCTACAGTCTCTCTCCCATGTTGGCAACTTGCATTTATGATACCGATGATATCGGATGGCCGGTTGTTGTAGTACACAAGGTGTTTGAATGCATGGTGTATCATCTAGACTCTGTGGACATTCTTCATCACCTCCACCATTCATCGCTCCCGTTTTCCTTGTCTTCAATTACCTTCTTCGAACAAATAAGCTCACATTCTTCAACCTTCTTTAAAGAAAATCTCACCTTCTCATTATAGACTCAATTGATAAACCCAGCAGGTAAACCTGCCTGAACGAGAAGCTCACCTTCTTCGTACAAGGTTAGCAATGGTGGGAAGAAGCCCCTAATCTCAAAACTTGTCTTTTGAAGAAGACTCCTTTTTTTTTTTTGGAATAATATTTACGTCTTGCGTTAGAACAAAGGTTAAGGCTAGTGCACGTAACATCCCTCGATACCACGTTGGAAACGAATGAATACTCGGTACGGTATATGAGTCAGGAATAAGACTATTCCTATTGCTCATGGATTATAGGACATAAGAGGAGGTCCACTCCCTTGGGTCATCATACACTCACAAATAATAACGGACACAAGTTCCGAGTCCAGTAGTCCGTGGTTGGTATCGGTCCCGGCATTGCCCGTGGGGGTGGGCGGACCAATGAAGGTGAGCAAGGCTGACAAGAGTGGGCCTGATGATGGGCTGGCAGGCTTCTAGATTGACAAGCTACTGCACGGGTACATGCAGCCCTAAAGTGGGAGATATTGTAATATCCCTCAATCCCACATTAGAAACAAGTGAATACCCAGTAAGGTATATGAGTCAAGAGTGAGAAGTAAGGTATATGAGTCAAAAGTGAGAGATTTCCTATCGCTCATGGGTTTTAGGACAGAAGAGGAGGATCGCCCCCTTGGTCGTCACAGGTGTGGGACCCAAAATGACATCCAGCATCCTCTCCTCACTGCAGTAAAATTGCATTGCAAAAATTTTAAAAGAGGATGTGAAAATATATACTGCACATGAATTTTTAAAGCAGTTATATTATTATTCATGTCTAATCAAACTATTTTTATCGAATTTGGATCAAACACATCAATTTTTTATTTAAAGAAAATAGTTGGATCTCACTTTTGGAGAACTTTTCATATTCAAAGAGTTTGTTTGTGGATGTTTTCGCATGATATATTTTAACCTTAAGAGGGAATCAAGGAAAAAGACAAATTGATTTTCAACAAGAGAAACGTAAGGAGTAAAGACAACTTTGATTTAAAGGGAGAGGAAATGGAAGAAGACCTTGCCAAAGAGTTAGGGTTATTAAAAATAACAAAATTTTTATAAAAAAAAACCACTTGTGCTCCAAGAATGCCGAATAACCAACATATTCAATTGGTCATGAATCTTAATGAAAGAAGTTGCAAGTGAAGGAAGCTATATAGACTGGAACTTCAAAAACCAAGAAAATTATTTCTTGAATGATGAAGCCAATACAAAGATGTAAATGAACAAAAAGACTAGGAAATACAAAACTAGACATTAGTGTGCCATGATAAATACAAAACAAATTAGTGCACCATGATAATCTAAAACAGCTCCAATATATAAGACAAAAGAGAGACAATGGACGAAGTTTGCAAGGGGATGCACTTACGCAAGTTGAACGCAACCTGCCAACCACAAGCCAAGGTTTGGTTGGACTGGGGGGCTTTAAACAATCCAAACTCGGCCTGACCATCCATCAACTCTGGATAAGCATGGGGTTTAAATGTTTATTCCTTAGGTTTGTCATGCATTTGAAGGTTGGGTTGGGTTGGGCAATGGGATTATTGTTTTGCTTCTATCATTGGACATCAAGCAACACAATCCAATTGCAGCCCCCTATTTTGTTCATGCCAAATAAAGAACAATAACACTGGTTTGAACAGGGTGAGTTAATGCAAATTAAGGCTCTGAAGAGGACATCCATGGACTTTGTACATAAAGCATTACAAACACATGGCATGAGATGTGGCTCTAGATAGTGAATTGCAGAAATGATTCAGGCTATTGAGATCATCTACTTGGTAAGAGGTATAATTGACTAATCAATTGAATTAATTTACAAAAAACAGATAAAACTCAATATATCATTTGAATCTTGACTTTCAGTAAAACAGTTGTAACCAGCAGATTCCAGATCAGTATCTAAATCGTTTGTGTTGAACTCAGAATCAAACCTGGTGGACCTTCAAAAAGCACAGCTCGGGGTCTGTTTGATTCAAACTTCTGCCGGGTGCCACGAGCAATATTATCATATACTTCAGGACTATGTAGAGCCAGAAGTATCGTATCCTCAATTTCTCTGCAAAATAAACAGCACAATGAAACAAAATTCCAAAGGGGAGAACCATATACCAAGAATACCTAAGTATTCATTCGAAATTTCTTTTCAAGCCAAAATAAATATTTGTAACAAATAAATGTCTACATATAAACATGCCAGGAGAAAAAAAAATGAAACAAACAACAAAATAAGCAACCTTGGTAATCACACACAAAACAAGGTTTAGATCTTAGAAATTAGGATCAACTTAGTAACGTAAAATTGTAATAAGAATTTGTCACCAAACAGGAGCCTAGAATTGCATAAAATTCCAACTGCTTGATTAGTGAGAATTTACCTTTTCCTTACCATTCCAAATTCATGACATCAAGATCAAGATCGACAAAGTGCCTTACACCAACTACATGAGAATCATACCAATACCACTCTATAGATGTTACTGCATGCATAAACTGAAATGTAATATACGTCTGAAAATGATGGGGCTCATCTGGTTAACCGAAGGTACCATCCAACATCTCACTGTAAAAAAGTAAGTACAAATGTATGGCTCCATTATTCCTATTGCAAATTATTAAAAGAAAAGCAGGGATGCAGAAGAAGAGCTCCTGAATCAACTCAAGTAGCTAATAAACATCACAGGCCTTGTACTGGATTCATCCCCTGGATCCTGGGAAGACCTATGTCAACCAATACAAATTCAACAGCCTCTAATTTGTTAGTCACTTAATGAGACAATGTCCCTTTGATAGTTCTGCAAGCGTAGTCAGCCAAACATGTCAACATGCAACAATGGTTCAAATTACTGATATGTATCATGCAATACACACGATATAAATCATACAATACCTCTATATGTTTACTAAAACTAGCCTTATTGATCGATCAGGCTCGTGTATCAACTACATTGCTCGATCCAGTTGATATGAGAAAAAAAAATTCCAGAATGTGAGAAAAAGCCATCCAAAAGAAAGACCAGCTCTCTCAAGTCAAAACCTTTCAAAAATCCCTCACCATCCATTGAATTAGAGCCATTTTCAACCTAATTATTGCTGTAATTTGTGAAAAACAAATTCATTTGACAAATCAAACAATAAAAATCACATTCCATTATAGTTTAACATGTATTGAAAATTTTCAATTTTATTTATTATAAATAATTATATTGTTATATTTAAAAATGATTTGACATTCATTTATATGAATCTATGGATCAAAATGGCTTTTTTGAGAAAACAATAAACTTTTTGGGTTCCAAAAATTTGACGAAAATTATTTTTAAAAAATACTAATTAAAACTTAACGATTAATGGGCATAGAGTTGATCTATCATCCCCATGATTCATATAATTTTCTCATTACAAAAATTTCAGTAATTATTTTTGAAAAAATTAACTAAAATATAAAAAATCATTTTAATTTTATTAAAACTTGATATTTGGGTTTAAAACTGTTTGTGAGATGGGATAATTGTCACTATAATTATGTATATCAACCCCCATGATCATTACAAGTTTGTATTTAAAATCTGGTTTTTGGGTACTATTATTGTTTGTGTTTCAAATTTTTTTGTTCATGTAACTCTTTGTTGATTATTATTGAATTTTAGGATATGTTTTTCAATTCTCAAATATTCAAACATACTTTTAAAATTTTTAAGTACTAAATCTGAGCTGTTATTATTATTTTTTTTTCCTAAATTCTCTTATAGATATAGCACCCAAAAAGCAAACAAAAGCGATCAATATAGTTTGGCAACATGGAGAAATGCTCGAGGGAAATATATAGTGAACAAAATTCAAATATTGTCACAATGAGTTAAGAGGAGGTGAAATTACTAGATTGAAGCATCATCTTGCTACTCATCTTTTTATCCAAATATGTTTTGTTTCATCTATCCCCCATTTTTCCTGCTTACCCCCAATTATAGAGTACCCATGCGTATTTTATACGTATCATTTCTGAATTGGTTGATTTGGCACATCAACACAATAGTTTGAACCATACATGCAACTATGCAAATCTGATCCTCCACATCTATCAGAACATGAAACTAAATGGCCTCCCCTCTTGTACATTATTTTATGATTCTCATAACACCTAAGAGAACACCCACTTTGTTTCTAAGAGTTATTAATAGCACCACAGACAAAATCCCCTCTACCTCAAGCCATCGGGCGCGCACACCCCCACCCCCACCCTCCTAAAAAAAAAAAATTTTAACCCCAATTTATTTTTCCAACCCCCTTCCCTTTTCCGCATAAAAAGTCCTAATAACCACCAAACCGTTGCCTTCTCTCACCAGACGTTTGTGTGTGTGTGTGTGCTTAGATGGTTAATATAAAAGTCTACGGAAGAGAAAAAAGATCTGTATATGGTTTTTATTTATTTGGAAAAAGCCCAAAAGAATTAATTTCATTGACTGTGTATAAAAAAAAGGTGAACAAAATGAAATATATTGATTTAATTAAAGATATGTATCAGGGAGCCTTAACTAAAGTACAAAAATATTGGTAGAGAGACAACTGGTTTTTTGGGTAAGATAGGTTTGCACCAAGAGTCAACTATTAGCCCTTTTTTATTCGCTTAGTTATAGATGAGTTTACTAGTCATATCCATGATGATATAGTTCTGTTTGGCTTGGAGTTTAATCCAAAAGTGAAAAATTGATGTATGACGTACATTAATGAACAACGGAACAGGAAAGAGAAGACCATAGAACGAGGCCATGGACCACTGTAAAACTATCATCCAAATAACTTCCATTTACATACCTTTTTTGCTTTTCATATCCTGCAATGTTGTCCCATGACATTTCACCATTTGAAGAGATCTCATGACGTTTTTTCAGTCCAAAAACTCTCACTCCCATGGCCTCCAGATTAGAAATTGATTTCTCTGAGGAAGGCAACTGTGCAGAGTGTCCTCTCGGCCTTCTTTCTAAGGCTCTTTTTGAACTCATCTTTTCACCAGCAATTTTTAGTGCAGATACCAATGCATCAAGCTCCTTGGCACTAAAACTTCCCTGCTTTATGAACTCAATCTCCTGGAATGGTTCATAAAAACTTGTATGAACAAATAAAAATAATGACAATTTCATCAATTGCAATGTATAACTATCGCAACAAAGAAACATTAGTTATTAAAATTATGAATTGCAATAGGGACAAAGAACTAACAGCATTGTCCGAGCTAATGAGCGACTGGAAGATAACGATGCATAGATCTCCCTCTTGCTCATTGGTATCTCCTGAAAGCCCCCTGTTTTCTCCGGTTTCCTTCTGTTTCTTTGGGCAATCAAGTGTTAGTTGCAATGCAACTGCACTGAAATAAAGAACAAACAAAGTCAGCCCCCCAGGCATATTTCATTAGCACATAAAAGCATACATCAACTAGCAGCACAGGTGTGTATGCGCATGCGTGTGTGTGTGTGTGTGTGTGTGTGTGTGTTTGTGCATGTTATACAAAGGTATATATATTCTGTAAACCTGTTCCAAGCACGCAATATCATGTCTGAACCGCCACCATGCTCCTCAGCCTTCAGCCCAAGTTGTGAAACAAGATCCACAATCAGATGTTGTACTTCACATGTTGGAGGAATCTGGAACTTGATTGTGACCTACACTGGATCATTGAGTCCTCGTAAGGAGAATTTCCAAAGCATTATAATGACAAGAATCTATATTTCAAATAGGAACCCTACCAGGATATCAAAACTAAGAACTTTTAAACCTAAATTTGGAAGCTCTTGAACCAAGTTTTTAACTTTATATTACGCAAGAAATATCAAATCATGATTAAGGCGACTGTAAATAAAATCTCTAAATTTTGCACATTTCTTATTAAAAAAAGCAAAAGGGAACTTTCTAAATACATGGATATCAATATAAAAGGAATTCCAACGCCATGGAAATTTTTAGATAATTTCCAAACTTACTTCAAGAGAATAATGACATGTCATGATCAGATAAATACAACTCCAAAGCTGACAAGTCATGATTCCGTTTGATAGGTACTTCTCAACAACCATGCCACAGAGAGCATGATAACCCACTGTCAACAACCATGCGACAAGTGAACAAAATATGTTGTGCGCTTGTCCCATGTCTTTGCCACAACATATTTTACTTCATCCTTTGCATTTCAGTTCACTTTATCAGCAGATGTGAAATGTTAATTATGTACCCTGAAAAGATACCAGAGCATAAGACTAAGTATTATTCCTATTAACTTCTTCTAGCTAGAAAAAGAAAAGGTATGGAAATGGTATTATCCTAAATCCTCTCCCAGAAACTGCTTAAATGTGCAAATCCACAAAGTTGTCATCAGTCCCAAAAGATGGCAAAATCTAACATGCCATAAGGAAGGCTGAGTTATTAAGATAACCATATAGAGAGATTGATCAAAATTCAGATGTTCATCATTACATGATGCATTCAAAATATAAAGGACCTGGCAGTTATACATTTTACTGATCCTGAAAAAGTTACCTATGTGGAGAGTACCACACATGCCTTCTAAAAGGAGTAGCCACATGGCTATCCTTCCAAATGTATCCATTATGTATACAGAGGCATAATCATCATTCACCGTGAGATGGCTCAGGCATTATGGAGCTATTTTTTTCAGCTCATTGATCATAGATGGGATTTTGTCAGAATATGGCAATAAAATGGTGCAATACTGGATATAGAACAGAGGAAAGAAGATGAATCAGGGGGGCACGTCACATTAAGAAGCAGTGTTTTGTTTTTTGAGTGTGTGTGTTGGAAGGCTGGCCCAATGTAATGCAATCACTAAGATTTTAGATATTTTCCAGTGATAAATGATATATAGGTGAAAATCAACAATGAGGGTTGCTATGTCTAACAATGGCGCATCCAAGAAACCAAGGTTAAATCATGATGATAAGGTTGCTCTGTCTAATAATGGCGCACCCAAGAAACCAAGGTTAAAAGTAATCCACCTCTATCATGATGATAAAAATAATATTTAAAGGCTGCTCTTCAGGTAATCTGGAAAAATTCTTTGAGATCATAGAGGAACATTTCTTCACATGCTCAGATTTGAGGGAATCCATTTGGAGTCTAAATGAAACTTACTGTCTCCTTCATCCTCCCATAACTTTTTTTAAGTCTATTTTACTAAAAGGCGTACTTCTAGGAGTAAAACTCCCTCCCTCCCTCCTACACAACCTAGATTTCTCTCTCCTTCTCCTATACGTTTAGCTTAAATTTGAATATTCGTTCTTACGAACTTCAATAAAAATCTATTGTTTTTCTGAAGATCTTATGCAGCGCTTCAAGAATCTGTTTTAAACAAATTTATTCTCCTAATAAGCAATCCCAGGCACAACCTAACTGAGCTTGGTCCAGGTAACAAAAAGCCCCACCCAATAAATACACACACGTATTTGTGATGCATGCATAAACATAAAATTTTGCTTTCTATTAGAATTACATCATTATATATCATTCAATATATTAGATACTTCCAAATTCTAACTTTTTCATAGAGAGATATATATATATATATATATATATATATATATGGTGTTAATCCCAACCGCAAAAGATATTAGAGCTCTTAGGGCCAAAACATGCTTTGGGCATGGAGATTTCCAATGCTGGGCAATCACTCTTTTGGAACTGAAAGTCAATTCAGACTGATCCAGGCCTGTAAATATATATATAAGAGTTGTTAAATGAGTGTGCAACCCATCCAAAACCCGCCAACGACTAAGTGGGGATGAGTTAGCATTGATGGCCGAACGGCGTATCATTTTATCAAATAAGCTCAGTTTCTAGCATTCAAGATAAGACAAATTATCAAATGATACTGCAGATGAAAGGACGAAAAAAGAACTGCAAGGACTCTTTCTTTTGTGTTTCTTTGCAGTCTGTTCTCTTCATGGCCTTCCCTCTTTTCTGCTTTTATTCTTTTTTAATAAATTTTATAATTTGGACACACGCCTCACTTTTTACTTTACTCATTCACTACTAGCCAGGAAAAAAAATTGAAATAATCAAGACCAATTGTCCTCCATGACATTTTATCTTACCAAGACAAACACTAAATCATCAACTTGTGCTTCAATATTTCCCAGAATATGTACAGATTAAAAACTATTTCATAGTATAAAAACATCATAAAGAAATTACTGTAATACTTTCACCTTTTTGCCCTTAATAGCAACAGTGAATGGAGGATAAGAACCATAGTGCATTCCTTTACTTCTGAGCAACTCTTCTAATCGACTCCGCTCTTGTCTGGCAGCTTTCTCTGTATCAACATGTCCTGATGGAGACTCTGATGACAAAGGAGATCCTGAGTGTGACTGCAGAGAGGTGCCCATAACAAGATTTAGCACACACCAATCTAACAAATGATAAGTGTCATACAAGTGAAGAACTTTTATCCTTCACTTATGCCCTTGATCAGGAAAATATGGCTACAAAAGAATAAATAACTAGAAAAAATAAGACAAAATAAATAGACAATCTGGACAAATAAAAGAGACCCATGCAAAAAAAAATAGATATTCTAATTAATTAAATCCTAAAAATAATCCTCACAAACCTCATTTCCATCTGCATGAGACATCTCCAGTAGTCCTGCACCAAACAAACCAGCCAAGACAGCTGGAAACATAGAAAATGATACAGGAGTTTCTTGTACTGATCTTAATGGCAGTGATTGTGGTTTCTCAGGATGCAGTTGGTGTTCAAAAGACCCTGTGTGCAGTCAAGAAGCGTGAATTAGCTAAAATAATTTATCGTTCCAATATCCATAATATGGCTTATAAGGAATATATCAATATCATAAATCATTGACCACCTTTTTCAGTACTGGAATCCAAATAAGAAGAAGCTCCTCATACCAATAATATATGTACAAAACTCCAAATACATAAAGAGAAAAACAAAAGGTATTATTATCATTATCTAAGACAAAAATGCAGAGCAAATTGTCCACGTGTTCAACCATTTAAATCCAAGCACCAGTAAAAAAAATATCTTAATATTTATTGCACTCATTAAATTTACTGATAAAATAAAAAACATAATTATCTACCCTGGAAAATAACAAGAAAGGAAGTACAACAATAACGTCAAAATACTTGAAAACATAAGCAACCAGGGAAAATAAAGCCTTCAACAAAATATAGTTACTAACGGCCTTCATGCTGCTGATGGCACCCAATCAGGCTAAGTCCCTAACAAACGTAATATTCGTGAATGTAAAAATAATTTTCACTTGCATTATTACAACTCCATTTATAAATGGCAATAAAAAGTTATCACAAGATCAATACAACGAGGAAGGATTTCTACTAAATATAGTGTCACAAAGAATAAAACAGGAAAACAGAAAAATAAATTCAAAAATAGATATCCATTAATATAACCATAAAAAATGCAGTGGCTTAACATGGTATTCATCAAAAACTAGGGCTTCTAAATAAGATTATTGGCTTATATCATCAACAACATGCATCGAACAAGATGTCTGATATCATCAACTTTTATCAAGATGAAAAAAAGGAATGTACAAAGGAGATGCTAGGCTTTGTATCCTACCAACCTTCCAACAAAACAAAACAGAATAGTGCCCTAAGCTGGATCATACAAATTGGAACCCATCCCCTCCACAATTACAGCTCCTCCAACACTGCAATGTCAAAGAAAAAACCATGACTCCTAGCACCAACCTTGCCCAGTTTATCTACCACCTCATTATCTAATCTAGGCACGTGGTTGAATGAAAGTTCCATTCCACAATACTAGTCCTTCCAGAACAACAATCGTAACAACAAAATGCCCTACACAAGGAGTACAGGTGAACAAAATGAATCTTATTTTTCCATCCCAATCTGTTGAAAACCATATTTTCAACAAAATTATGAGTATCCAAATCCTTTCCCCTGGCCCTATTAGATCCTCCAATGAGGAGTCCATTACACCTTTCCACAGCTACCTCCTTGGGTCTTTGCTTTATATACCCAGACCATTTTAGCCTACATTCCTTTTATCTTATTTTCTATTTTTACAACACCTATACTATCAAATATACTGATTCCTTAACTTGTATATCCTTCCCACACATTTATTTCAACATATCTCAACAACATTCATCTTAATTGCGTTTGCTTCTTTGTCATGCAACACATGAATCTATAGTCCTAGCTAGCCTAATGGTTATCTTGTAAAACATTCCTTTATTTTAAATAGAACAAACTGATCACATAGTATCCTGAAAGCAGCTCTTTGCCATACAACTCTAATTATATGTGAAATACGCTCATCCATATCTCCTTCTCTATGGATGACTTATCCAAGATAACGAAAATGATGGCTTTTGAAAATCTCTTGATTCTCAATCGCTTCAACTTCACTGGTATTTGTGATAAATTTCATCTCATTTACTTGATCATAATTTTACCTTTTTACTCAATGTGTTAGAAATATCCACTAATGTACAAAAAACTTAGATTGTTTCACAACAATCTTTAATTTTTGACAGCTAAGGGATTTCGACAGTCGATTCTCATTCCTAGTGTACTATCTAATTTATGCCTAGGTTATTGGAATAACTAATCTCAAGTTATCTATGATAAAATAACATCACTCTAAATCCAGAAATAAAATAAGCATCCCCGTGCAAGCTAAATCAACAGAGATTGAACCATATTTTACTCTATGCTACTTCAAACCTTGCAGAAATTCCACCTTTTTTCCATTAACAGCTGCCGCATACAAATTACAGCCTAACTAAAACTTGTTATGAACTTGTGATTCGCTAAAAACGACGTTCATAAGCCAATAATTGGCATCAAACAATCAAATTCCATGAAGAATGCAGTGGTGGCTCACAGGGCTGATGTAGAAGTATGAAAGATCGAAGTGAACATGAAAACGTACGGTGATATAAACGGCGATGAAGGTTTCCGCGTGCAGAGGATGCAGGAAAAGTTAGGGTTTTGAGGTAGTTGATCGTCCGCCATGGCAGACCCTGCTTGAAAATTCGATTCAGTGCTGCCATGTACTTTCTGCTTCTCGCTCTCTCTCCAAGTCAGAAGTTACAGCACCGAAATGGAGATGAGCCGGTTCAGGCACCAAATGCATGTATTTCTCCGTGAGTCGATGAACGAGAACGAAGGCGAACTTTCTGTTTCGATTGAGCGGTAATGGATTAGTTGGGCTTTCGTGTTAAGAAGCCCAACCCGTTTAAATAGTCCAATAAGATTGATATCTACATCTATCAAAGCTTCACAAAAAGGACACAAACTTGAAACCTCTCCTTAGGTTTGATGATTATAAATCTCACCATTTATGTTTTCAAAATAACTCTTATACACTTATATCCTTACTGATATCACCACCATATTAATCAAATGGTTCCAATTTCAAATAATTATTCAAATGTAAGGAATAAACAGCGTTGTACTATTCTTTTGCCATATGCATTGGACACAGGTTTGTTAATGGGCTGGATAAAGATCCAAATCCAATCCAATTTTGATCAGAATATGGATCTTAGTATAGACCCGATTATCTAAATCCTATAAAGATTCAACCTTCAACCGTTTATTTTGTATATATGTTATGTTTTTTTAAGGCCTTTTTAAGTCTTTCTATGTTAACATGGAAGAAATAAAGGTTTTATATAACATTTTTTTTATTAAGGACATAATATGGGATAAATTTGAATTACGTACATCAATATTTAATCCACTATCTTTAGATTTATAATATCTTCATTTTTTTCAAATATTATTTAATCCGATTCAGATATGATTCACTATGTAAAAGATGTAATCAGTTTGAAGTCTTCCTTTTCGGATTGATCGTTTACAGCCCATGCTCAAAATAAAAAACTAATTTGCAAAACCAAAACCAGTTCCACTAAAATAAAAAAAAAATTCTCATTGATCTCAAACCAGGTCCATTTTTCCTTCTGCCCCAGTTCTAACTCAAGCAACGATACCAATAGCCATAATACCAACGCTTATTCACCATCTGCCGTGCATAAATATGTACAAATAGATTGAAAGAATGGCAGATCAAATGGCCACCAAGTTTCTCAAGCTTGAGCTCCCAGCTCCAGAAGTAAAGTGTGATTGATGTCATTAGACGCTGGACCGATAAACTGAATTGGACCTGTACATAATAGAAAAGAGATTCCACTTGTGTTATCTCGAGAACAATTACCAATCATCAATATGTCAAAAAGGCAAAAATAAACTACTCAATTTTCGTGGGAATAAAGGGTTCAACACAATACATCCAAACTAATTTAATCTTAGCATTTAGTTGAGCCACCAAAAAGTACTTGAGCATTGGTTGATTACAAGTTTCAACCAAGCATATAGGGCCCACCGAATCCGATTCAATTTTAGCACATAGTTGTGCTACAATGCTTAATTTTGACGAATACCAATTGGACCATGTAGGGAGGAAGACGTGCAGTGGTGGAGGAGGGGATTGGTGTTGTTGCGGTGGTGTGTTGTGTGTGTTTGCTGTTTTCTGGAATAAACTGAAGGTATACCTGGACTGATGTATCGATTCTTGAGAGCCCACTCATCCCGCATGGAGGCAAACTTACTGAATGGTGCTCCTGAAATTACATTATTATAAATTTATTTTCTAGTTTTTAGTTGGAACTAGACCACGAAGCTAGCAAAAAATGTAAAGAGAGTCTTTCAACTGAATTTCAGTACGAGCACATAGGCACAAAAAATGGTACTGATGCATGCAACTTACAGTCATTTTCATATAAAAAGGGAAAATAAAAAGATAAGAAGAAACAACTATTACCTTCAAGCTCCACCATTGCCTTCTTGATCACAGGCTTGAACTTACCTGACAAACATATTTAACTCTCAGAAAGAACTGAAAAAGGTAGAATTAAAAATAAGTTAATAAAGAGGAAGCGAATGCATGAAATAGTCGCCATTTTATACTGCAATATAACTCCGATGTAGTATCTTCTCACTTCATCTATAACCTGAAAGACAGACTTCCAAACTAACCTACCAACAATTGTTGCCAGGACGTGCCATTACATCAGCTGGCCCATCAGCTACTCACTCACTCAAAAACATAAGAACCAACAACCATTTGAAGTACACTCATCTATTTTGTAAGTTTCCAAATGAACCAGTGTTATTTGGCCGTATTATCCCAAAACCTCCCCATACATTAACCAACTGAAAACAAAATCATAATTTATCAACTAAATACACTAACCTCAAGAGTTCGTCGAGCATAGCTTTTTCCTATATACATACATACATACATATATATATAACTTAAAAATGAAATGCATATGTTTTGTAAATTGGATGAATCACAGTAGTATATTTCAGTGAGGATATTATTTCTGCTTATATTTGCACTTGCAGATGCACACACACACACACAGGTTTTCTGGTGATTTTAAAGACTAAGAAACCACATGAGACATTAATTTCACATATAGCAGCTAATTAGGCAAAAAGAACTTGTACATATGTGATCTAGTTGGCAAGAAGAAAGCATCTCCTAAATTTAATATCTTTCTTCCACACAACATAAGAATATAAAAAAAATAATTCATGTTATGTGTGACAAAATCTCTTAAACAAGTATCGACAAACTTATGTAGATAGAAACAGAATCTATGTGGCATATGCATGTGTCATGTAGATGTTCTGGATTGGCCAGAATAATGCTCCATGAGTCAGGAAAACCATGTTCTCACAGAAATTATCCTGGTACCATGCTGAAAACTAGGAAAGAATTAGTATACCATGTCTCCTCTCCACATCCATCAAAGCAGTCAATGCAGTCCCACCAACAGTCCATTCTTCAACTGGAGCACCCAAGTTCCCTACCTGTAATTAGGAAAAGTTGGTTCAAGAAAGAAAGTTGCTCATAAACATGTTAAGATAAACTTAAATGCAATCACAAAGTGATATTGGCAACAACAAAGATGATGCAACTGATCTGAATGGGGTATGAAATTAGAGGGGGGAGAGTGGACCGATTCTACGTAGCCTATTGACGCATCTTTTAGTAATTCTTTCATGACCATCTTTGACGTGTTGTACTTCAGAATTGATGCTCATGTGTGACAACTTCTAAAATTTTTGCCAGCTTCCATTTGACATGGTAAATATGTTTATCCTAAAGGCATATATCACCACTAAGACAGTAGGGAAAGCCCATGACCATAACAATCCCTCACCACAATTAAAAAAATAAAACGTAAAAGAGACAAAAGTCCTACGAAAATGGAAGAGAAACAAACCGAGGATATCAAGCCTGTCTTTCCAAAACGGAGAAGAGCTCCTGCACCATAACCCAAGGCATAGCAGTAGGTAGCATCAAAGTTCGTAGGTAAACCACATCTTCCCTCATAACTGCAATGTGGAGTTGAATAGTAGATAAATAATGGCAAGAAAAGAAATTATGAAGCAAATCACAGGCATACCGGTTTCAACTATTAAAAGTTTCAAATGCAAGTAACACAATACATCAGATAGGCTCACAAAAATGATCACCATAACCGAATGCCTGCCATTAGTTAAAGATGTGGAACAAAATAAATTCAAAAGTCCGGCTTATGTCACCAAAAAGTCGTGGTTACCCAAAGAAGTGAGATTGCCCTTTGAACACGCCTTTATATGTACCCTCATTTTTCCTTTTCTCCAACTCAGTTTCCACCATTTGGATAAGCATTTTCTCTGTCTCTATTTTGGCGACCTAAATTTTACAGGACCAAACGTGTCAATAAAAGAAAACGATCTGAAAAATAAAGATTCAAATATCAATTAAAAGATCAATACCTGCACATTTCCATGTGGATCTCTTTCAAGCATTAATTGCTCCTGAATTGCTTGAGGTAAAAAATCAAAAAGTTCCTGGGACTGATTTGTCAGCTTCCTTTTCCACAATCCATGTTCATCAACAACATCTTGGGCTAGAATTTCATTTAGCTCTGAAATAAGCTTTTGTACCTGCAGATATCATGGTGCCACATGCAAACACAAGGCATCAAGAATGTTCACATATGAGAGGATCTTGAAACTAAGAAGCAAAGCATTAGCCTCCACATAAATAAAACTCAATGGGAGTGAGAAAAAGGGATAAACTAGTAAATAAAGGAACATTTGTTTTTGGTTATTCAGTAATCAGAATCATACCTCAGGAATGAAATCAATCAGGCCTTCTGGTATTAGTATCACTCCATAGTTATAACCAAATTCTGCCCTTTTGCAGACTACATCCGTAATGTAATCTGTAACATTTTTCAGTGTCTGCTTCTTGGCAGAAACCTTTCAACAAGATATTTGCATTATCAGTAAAGTGTTTATCACTTTTAAGTATCCAAAAAGATTTACAATGTCTCGTAATGGACCAATAAATTCAATTCCTAATAGTGATTAAACATAGATGGATGTGTGGAAAAGAAATATAAGATGAAAAATAAACAAATTTGAGAGCAGTTAGGTCATACGTGTTGCCCAAATAAATGATAATAAGATAGAAGAGAGTATATTAAGATTGTTTATATACGTAAAGCAAAGACCATGGAGGCAGCTGTGAGAAGATATAATAGGATACCCATTGAAATATCTAAGAGAACAATGATGGAGTCCTTTAGAAAGGATATGAATACCACTAAGCTGGTTGAAGATCTGATCTTTGATAGACTGCATGGAAGAACAGAATTCATGTTTCCAACCCCAACTAGTTGGGATAAGGCATTTGGATATCAATTGAAATAACAATTGCTTTTCCCAAGATATAACAAGTTTAACTCTACCAAACATATGTAATGGTGGAACTAGTTAACAGACTCAAAAGTGGAATAACAAAGAAATATTAGAATTCACCTCTTCCCCAATAATGGTAATGTTTGGATGAGTCTGCAAAGCACACTCCAATGTAATATGAGATGCTGCACGCCCCATAAGCCTTACAACTGCAGACACAGGAACAAACAGAAATAAAACCTAAACAGAAAATAAAAGCATGGATTTTAAAATTATCCGTTATGAAAACACACCATGGGAAGAAAGTCTTTACAAAAACAAACAGAACTCTCCACTTATAAAAATAATGGACTGAAATAACTCTTATAAACATTGTTTCAGAAACTAGAAATGAATTGAACTAAATGACTTTCCAATTACTAATAAGATACAATGTTTTTCTGCTATTTCTTTCACATTCTTTCACAACAAAGAAATGTGAAGTAATAGTTGCACTGTTGCAGACAACATTATATAAAAAATTCAGATAAATTATCTAGTAAAAATTACAAAATCAGATAGTAGCATACCCCAGGAGTTGATATCAGAGCAAGGAAAAACATAATGGGAAATAAATTACCAAATCTAAAAATAGAAATTGTCGCCCTTTAGCTGATAAGTTTTCACCCCAGGAGTTGCATCTAAAATACTGCTCAGCACCAAAATTGTCCACATGGGTGTCAGCCATGTGGAAGTCTGAAATTAATACTACAGAGTAATGTCCCCCAATATGCGAAGAACCTAATTTTCAAATAAATCAAGGTATCTTTTATGGTGTACAAAGAAAGAATCTCCTGATAAATTACTAAATGAATGATCCATACCAATAACCTCTTTAACTTATCTACTTTTGTTGCCACCAAAATCCTTAGGGGTATTGCTTCATTTCGTTTGTTTTGATATTGCTGTTTTTTGGGATACTTGCCGTGGGGAACCTCCCGAACCGGCTGAAAAGAGAAAGAAGTCCTCACCTTTAC
Source organism: Buxus sempervirens (assembly GCA_947561395.2). Classification (NCBI taxonomy): domain Eukaryota; kingdom Viridiplantae; phylum Streptophyta; class Magnoliopsida; order Buxales; family Buxaceae; genus Buxus; species Buxus sempervirens. The sequence goes on along the minus strand of OX387191.1, from coordinate 2,384,099 downwards.
AACACGAGCCGAAAAGAATGGATCTCCTGACACTAGCGATTTCAGCCCTATACTTGTTTATAATTAGTGCCAGAAGAATAAATATAAGTTCTGTTCGAGCTTAGTTTTACGAAGCATTCAGAAAATCATGACCTCTTTATTCATAAAATGTTCCTTTTGAGTATCAAAATCATGCCTATTATATTTCTAAAATATGAAACTTACAGTGATAGTATTTTCCAGTTGAGCGAGCATCTATCATGACATTTCCAATCATTTCAGAATATATCTGCAATGCAAGATTAAAAGCAGCTCATTAGATAAATGTGCACTCCACTTCTGTACTCAAGGGCATCTTCCAAATTTAGTCGAATGGTACTCTGTGATTTCGTCAAACATTTATTGTTACGCAAAGTACAGTTAAAAATGAAGAATAATTCTTGTCTGAAGAACTGAAAACAAATAAAGTACAAAAGCTTTATGTACTAACGATAACATAAGATATTGAAAAAGATAAGAGAACCTTTTGGGAGAAATTATAGATAATAATCAAAGGAACATTGCAAAGTACAATTGTTGAAAAATATATTTCAAAGAAACATTTATTGCAAAATACAATTGTTAACTGTATTATTCAATTGTTGGTCACAAGATATTCTTTGCAAAGAAAATTCTTCAATTGTTAACTCACATGCATCTTCACAAGATATTCTTTGCAAAGAATATAGTTTCTTTGCAAAATGCAAAGAAATTATAGTTAACAATTGTGGGTCACAAGATATTCTTCAAGACTTCTATTGATGGAAAAAGGATGAATATCTTCTGCGGGAATACAGGTCCAAAACCTAAGACCCATTTAAGATGGCATCCTTTTCCTTTCAACAAATAACTCGCTTGCTTGAAATCGAAAGCTTTTGAAAACTACCTCGCCACTAGAAATCCAGGCCAAATATCACAGAAAAGCGTAAAATGCAAGGATGAGCATCCAACAAGATTGTTATTAAGAATAATGAAATTTTGTCAACAAAAAAAAAAATTCTGCAACATCTCATCTCATCATCAATAAGCCAATTACCAGCAAAGCGGGATCGGCGACACAAATCTTGCCTCTATATCCCACTCTATCAAAAATTATATCTTCAATTAATTTATGTTTATGTAAGTCTTGTTTTATTAACTCCATCCAAGTCTTTTTAGGTCTTCTTCTTAATTTCTTAGGCCCTTATATATACATCCTCTCACACCTTCTTACAAGTGCATCTCTAGGTCTCCATTTTATATGATAAAACCACCTTAACCTACTCTTAATTTTTCCCCAAACGCATGCTATACCTAACCACTTTCAAAAATATTCTTTTAGCTTTGGGACATATTAATATCCATCGCAATTCTCAATAAGCTTTAGACTAAATTTAAATAAGACTTTTCCTTTTTTCAACAAAAACCCCCCCAAGTCTCTCTAAGTTTGAGGCATAGATCAAAACTGTTCTATTATTAACAGCATGAAGAGCAAATCCATAATATTTACTACTTGCATCCTGATATAACACAATGGAGTTCAAAAAAAGAATTAATAGTTAACAACAAAAATAGTTTCAATTGAGTCGCAAGCTCCAGCAGATCACAAAAGCAGCTTTGCAGGGTCTAAGAAATTGATTTCCAAAATACATATAAACTAAGATTCTCATAACCTATTTAAATAATTAAGTACACAGTTCTTTCGAAACAAAACATAGAGTGATCAACAGATAAAAGCTTTTGTAAGCTAAAATGATCACCTTGCATGCAGTATCAAATCCAAAACTTGCGGGGACCTCCTTGCATTTCAAATCACCATCAATGGTCTTTGGACATCCAATGACCCGAGTTTTCATATTTTTCCTCCTGATTAACCCCATAAGTCAAAAAATATTTGTTAAACCCACAAGTCAAAAAAATAATTGCAAGATATTAGATGACTATATGATAAACAATATACGTATTCTAGTGCACCAGCACAGAAGTCAATAGATAGCTAAATCTAATTATGCACAAAGTAAGATCATAAAAAAGTTTACAGATGCAACAGACACATAGAAGTGACTTTCAGGAGAGGGAGGGGAGATAAATTTCTCCACAGTGCCAAACAGCCAATTCTTTGTTATGTTGCCTCTTGTCATACCTAAAGTTTTCAGCAAGTAGGCAGGCATTTGTGTTTGAGTCATCCCCACCAATAACAACAAGCCCATCCAAGTCAAGCTTCAATGCTGTCTCTTCGGCTTGTTTAAACTGTAAAAAATGGTCAGGCAAATAAATTCAGTTCATCTCTAAAACATAATCTAAACAAATAAATATCAAATTGTGAGAATGTGCCATCTCTTAAATGAGATAAAAGCCACCTGCTCTGGAGTTTCAATTTTGTCCCTCCCACTGCATATCATATCAAATCCACCCTGCAAACAAAATTCAAAAATCAGCTACAGCACACATACAACACACACGTATACACAAACGCACCCCACACTCCCAAACTCATACGCACAAATGGATCCACGAATATGCATACACACTTGCATGCACGCATAACGAAAGCTAAATGTATGTACTCAAATTTTTACATACATGAGTTTGTGTGCATGATTAAGAGACAACTAAGCTCTACCGTACCCCGAACGGAATGCATATGCATGCCACTTTGGATACATGCATTTTTAAAACAAATCTGTTGATACAAGTTAGAATGCATAAACAGCCATACAAATAAATTTGCCTACCCGGATCCTAACACTATTTCAGTTAGACCCATTTTTTCGACGCAGAGAAAATGACACATGACCTATTTTCATGATAATTATCAAACGGAGAGAATTAAACGAACAATTTATTTGAATCTCGCTATGTAAATGCAAAATAGAAGAAAAAGTGTAGCTCTCCAAAGAGTTACTGAAAGCATTCAAAAGACTCGCCTGATTCCTGTAAGGATAAATGAAGTCTGACGTAAGTTCAACATATTTGCACTTCATGATCCCAGCAGGACCACCCTGGAACCCATACAGGATGCTACCCTTAGCGCGATCCTGCAAGTAATCTATGACCGAACCAAGAAGGCTACTCTTAAATAATAAAAACCAAATACGGTGCCATCTGACAAGAACTCCAGAAAAAACGCACTCACCAAAAATTCCAGAAATGACATTGTGTCCACCGGGAGCCTGGCCCCCGGACAAAACGACGCCGATCTTCAACTTCTGATCTGATCCAGGCACCTCAGAGTCACTGGGCACCAACATTGCCGACGGTTGCCCGAACATATTTGGGAAGAGCTTTGCGATCTCATCTGCACATTGCAATACTGTCAGATCTTAAACCCTAAAGCTCCGGATAACAATCAGAAATGATAGATCTAGCCATAAAACTCACAGATCTCATGGTTGTATTTTCTCAGACACGGTACCTGGATTTCCTGCAGCGCCGCTTCGAGGACCGTCGACGATCTTAAAGGATCTTCTCAATACGGACGGAAGAGGCAGGGGATGACTGAGACGGCTGCTCTGGACTTCACTGTAAACGGTAGCGACACGACCAGGCGCCACCGCCGGCGAACCGGCACCGGCACTACCGTTGGCGATGATGGACGGTCGAGACATGACTAATTGACTACCTTAGACGATGACGGACCGCAAAGAGCCGTTGAGTGCTGCTTTTGGGATTTCGTCCTCCCACACTCCACTGTGAGTTAAAAACAGCTCCGGTGCCCTTGGTTGTTTTCTCTACAAACGAGGGTAGTTTTCGGAACAAAAAACTAAACCTACCAGTGTAATCACACGCGTGCTCGGGCCTTCCGTCTGCATAGTAAAACCAATGAGAACAAGACACGTCCCACATCGGCCGTGGGTGCGCCCCACAAATCATATATTCATAGTTACATGCCATTGTCTTTTCCTCTAATGTGTTCAAGATAGAAACAAAATTGTCACTTGAAGTCTATAATCTCTAGGCTTTTCATATCTATCAAAGACGCCCCTTAAATCGTGTCAAGCAAAATGTCAAACTTTTTAACACAGCCTCTCTTAATAAAAGTATATAATAATCAAAACTGTCTTAATTTTTTACAAACTTAATAATTAGTTGTAAAACTATTCTATCTCTCATTTACCTCTTTCTTCATATATGCACCCAGTTAATATTAATTGTTTAAAAGGACCGTGTTCGGATTTTTGAGTTGTACACATTTCCTCTGGTACTAGAATCTGTTGGTACCATGATACCACAGGATGTCTTCCAGGTGTGAGGCCCCTATTGAGTCGGTATGTGTCCATCCGTTTCACACTAGTATTATATGAAATTGTCTCAAATCTCAATTGTATTAGAATGTCGTTATATATATATATATTATTTTATTTTTCATTTGTTTGTTGGCCAACTGGAATTAATCATGATTTCGGCTTCCACCTCCTGTATCTTCCTAAACCAACACACCTAAGTTATTTGGACACCTTCTCTTATATTGTCCAAATATCAGAACAATTAAAAGTAATGGAGTTTTACACCGTTGTGGCCATCTTGACAATGCTTTCTAATTTGGCAGTTACATGAGGATTATCATAATTCTTGAATTTCATTTTATTTCTCTGCGGCAATAATGACCACATCATAGCATTAAACACAGTGTTTCAAGAAATATTTAAGTTTTTTACTTACATACCACATCATCGCTCCTACATTTGACCTAACTGGTGGTAGATGCTTAAATGCATGAAAGATTAGTTGGCCAACCGTTTTCCATGGTAGGTAAGAGCGAGGGGCATACAGTAGACTGTAGACAATATAACTAGAAGGGAGATCAGTGCCAATTTATTAAATGCCACGGGAGGAACTTTTGTGAACGGGGTTTTTTCCTCAAAATTTAAGATTAAACGGGACAATCCGACTTAGAGTTTCCATAATGCGAACTTGATCTGAATCATATGGGATGAAATTGTCTGTTGCGTCATCCTGCAAACACAATTACTTAAGTGAGATGTTGTTACAAATAGCATCTCATGGTCGGCTAATGTTTTTAACATTTATTTTTATTTTTTTAATAAAAAAACGCTAGCAATGAGATACTGCCACGTGCAATATGATACTATGTCGCTTAAATGGTAGTGTCTGATTGTGTGTAAGTTACCTATTGTTGATTTTAGTACTTAGTACAGCCGGAAGGCCCAAAACCACCAAAGGCAGCAGCTATAGTTGACGTTAGTAAATCTGAAGGCCCAAAACCACCAAAAGCCTGGCGCGTGATGAGCCCTATTCGCGCCATCGGAAAGTTTCATCTGACGTGCAGTGCATAAGGCCCTGAGTGAGGACGTTTCACCTGGAGCCATTCAGTGGTTCCAATGTGAAATGTGCGGATGGATGGCCCTTTTCAACAGGGGCCCACACCCCAAAATGCATCCAATCCGGTGGTTTCACTGAACCACCAGATGTCAGCTCTAGAAGAAATGCTCACGCCCTGAGTTGGGTTGGCTCTTCATATAACGGGCTCGGCTCCGTTCTGAAATTCGGAGGGACGATTCTCTTCTCTCTATCATAACTGTAGCTGATATGAAAGAGGGGAGCTCTTGTTACTAGCGATGCGAGCGGCTAAAAAGAGGTAATCGGACTCTCTCTTTCTATCTTCATATGATCTTCAGCGCCTTCATCGTTTTTATCTTTTTGTATGTTACGATTTGCGCGCATGGTGCACTTCACCGTCTTCAGAAGCCAAAATTGTTTTAATCCTTTCATCTTGTTCATCTAATTTCAATTTTAATGGCTTTCGCTTGATCTTTGTTTTGCCCTCCTTATATTCGAAGATCAATTTTGAGATCGGTTTTGATGAAAGTTAATGAGATTCAGGGTGTTTGGGTGATTCGATTTCGGTGAAGGATTGTGTTTGGATTAATTTATTTATTTTTTCCTTTTATTAGCCAACGTGTATTCACTTGTCATCTGAATTGTTAGATGCGTCAGATGCCGAAAATTTGCATGTTTTCTGTCGAAGATATAATTAGATTTTTCTTTTTGAAGTGCATTGTTCAAGTTTTCCCACCCTACTGCCCCACACCACTCCACTCCCCGGCCTCCTACCCTCGCTTGGTGTACAAAATGGACAGTATTGTATTTGAATTTTGTAGCTGTTATCGACGAATGTAGCAAGGGGCAGAAGTTCCCCTTGCTATTTATTTTCATGTTTTTTAAGCCCTTTCTTTATTCACTAATTTTTTTTTCGAGTTTGTTGATCTTGGAAATCTTTTTGACTTGCTTTTGTGTTCATTTAGGATTGAATTATCACGAGGCATTTGAGGCTGCATTTCTTTTAACCCTTGGAACGTCTATGATGTTAGCAGGTGATTTCTTATCTACATATTTTCACTAAGTCCCTTTTATGTTAGCCACTTTTCCTTTTCTGAACTATTTAATCCCATTTGATGGTGCATTTGAATCCCGCATTCATCTTCCCTTTTGTATTTCTTCAAATTCCTTTTGTTCATAATTATTTCTTTCTTCTTATTTTGACATAGCAAAACCCATGCTTTACTTTTGTGCCTCATTCAAGTCATAAAGTAGTGAAATCATTTCCCGAAACACAGTGCAACCTAATAGCTGAAGTCTGATTGGGTTATAAGGGGAAATGGTAACTCCTTTGTGGGAGTCAAAGGGTATTAGCCTCCTCAATTCTAATACCATGTGCAGCCGTGCCAGAGCTGGATCACCCATAAGGCTGGTCCTCTTAGATAGTCCTTGTGTGGAATAAAACCTGGTTATTTAAATTGTTGATTCGTTTGCATCAATCATCAAAAAAACCTTCTAGGAAGAGGGATGCAAACTGATCAAATTGCACTGTTGCCATTTGTGGATCGGCTTACTTTTCTTCCTCGACTTTGGAATTCAGCTTGCCAAGATTCCCTAGAGATTCTTATTTAGTGGTCTGTAGGTCTTGCAAAATGTTGATTCTGAGGAATGGTTTTCTAATGTACACTATGTGTGAAGCAGAACAGCCTCTTGGGCGACATGCCCCAAAAAAACCAAGAAAGGGAAAGAAAAATTTCTCCCAAAATCATCCTTGCATTACATCATAATAATCTATACTTCAGGGTCAACCGGTCAAGTCAGTCTCTTCAGTTATTACAAAAAGGAAAAAAATAAATTAAAATCAACATAAAAGGCAGAAAAAAAAATTGAGTTAAACACATATTTTATGTTTCTCATATAATGTCTTACCTTTCTTGCCACTTTCTTAGATGCTTAATAGCTTAATCCATTTCAAAATCCCATATTTATTTTTCATATTTTCCTACCTTCACCTTTCTCTTTGAGTTCTCCTTCATCCATCTTTTTGCTACTAACTGATCAGAACATAATATGTTTTTACTTAATTATATCCATGCTGCTGCATGTGCCTGCTATAATAAGTTTTCAGCTAAATTTTTTCCTCTCTTTTTCATGATCCTTCACATTTTTGAGCATTTCCTATCATCTTGTGGGGGAGCCCATTACCAGAAGTTAAAAGTTTCTTTGTCCTCTTCTCGTCAGGACTTGAACAAGATTAGTACTCGTCATATATGCTTCAAGCTCTCAAAGACTGAGGATACAATATTCCTGTCCTCTTCATTTATAGATGCTATGTCACGAAGTATAAGGCCCTAGCCTGTTTACCCAAAGAGAAAAAAAAAAGCCCGATCCTTGTTTGATCATTTGCGTTTCATGTTAATAGTTACTTGTGGGAGCTAGCTTTGATTTCAATGTATTGTGTGTTGACACATAGGACATTTAAGTGTTCCTAGGCTGGTTTTATTTCCAAAATTTTTTATCTCTCTTTGGTTTGTTTAGGGCATAGAAATAAAAAGGTTTTTGTGTTATTGCATCTTGCTATGATTGAAAATATTACAGTGATTACTTCTTTCTAATTATACATATCTAAGTAGTTTAGAGGCGTACTTGAAATCTTGGTTTAAGAATGCAGATGTCGGTCCACTAATTTCTTTCTATGATTGAAAATATTATGGTGTTTGCTTCTTTCTAATTTGAAATATCCAAGTAGTTCAGTGGTGTTACTAGAAATCCTGGTTTAAGAATGCAGATATTGGCGGACTACCTTTTCATATCATCAATAGGCTTGAAATTTTAGTTATCTCCTTTATGGTATTATTATGCTGAACAGTGACTGATTCTCTATGAGAGTTTTGCAGCCCCTCTGAAATCGCAGTTGCATACCACAGTTTTCTCAGATCAGGTAAGTGATGGAGATTTAAACAGGGAAGAGCACGGTGGCTGTGGTTGAAATTGACTTGTCATTCTTTTGGGTGGGCTTAAAAAGTAGTAGAAGAACTTGGAGATTTCCCATGCCATGAAAGTAAGTTCCCTAATTTGCTTCTCTTCCTGAAAGTATCTCTCTCTTGGGTGTTATGATCAGCAAATGTGCATGTATAATTTTACAATAATTTTCTAGTGCAAATTATGTAGAATGTTAGAGCCAATTATGCTAGAAGAATTTGATGCAACGATTTTATAGGTTGAAGATGCACTCATAATCATTATATTCTCTATTACAAGTCTTAATATGAAATTAAAGCTAGAAATTTGGGAAATTACTTTTCTAAAGTGACAATAACTTGTATAAGTTCTAAAACTGAAGGTAATAAAACAGATAAAAAATTGATATGTGAATTCTAATATAAAATACATACATGCACACACACATACGAATGCACATGCACACAAACGCACACACCCACATTAGGGGCCTGCCTTCCCCTCAATAATCTCTATCTTCTCTATTTCTTCAACAGACCCTTCATTCCATCCTTTGAGCTCCTTCTCCCCACCATTATTAGAGGTGTTATGTTGTTGCATTTTGTATTGATGTCTTATAGAAAAGACAAGAAAAACCAAGAAGTTTAGTACTCCCAGCACTGCTAGCATCCAATAGAAATAATCCAATTTCCCTTTATTCAAGTTGTTCCTAATCCAAGCCTTCTTTGTCGCCTTAACAACCAAAGATACCAATAAGCTACTAAGGAAGAATCCCATTGCAAGAGTGCTAAGGAAAAATCCTGTGCTCATGGACTTCATTCTCTCTGGTGCTTCTGTGATAAAAAACTCAAGTTGTCCAACATAAGCAAAAGCTTCACCAGCACCTACCAGGAAAAACTGAGGGACTAGCCAGAAAGCACTTATCTTGGTCTGGCTTTGAACGGCGTTATCCCTCCTTTTCTTTTCAACAAGCGCTGAAACAACCATAGCAATTATGGAGAAAACGAGGCCTATGCCAACCCTTTGAAGGCTTGTGATTCCTTGAACATTATGAGTAAATTTCCGAGCCAAGGGCACCAGTAGCCTCTCATTCAGGGAGGTGAATAGGAGGATGGTGATAAAGAGAAAGACCGAGAGAGAGCCTGATGGAACAACAAAGGAGGACCCAATTTTTCTATCCATAAACTGAGCTTGTTCCATTGTGAAGGTATTCATTTGAGAGTAGACGGTCCAAAATAGGATACATGTGGACCAGATGGGAATGAGCTTCAACACCATCTTCACCTCTTCGACTTCGGTAACAGTGGAGACTCTCCAAGGGTCAAGATCTTTTGCATCAGAGCCGTATGCAATTGCAGCCTTGTCCAGACACCTAAGCCATCACATGGAAAGAGATAAAGTAGCGATTAGTTTTGTATCACGTTCAAATATATCTGTTAGGTAAATTCACATGGACAATTCTAGATCGTGGTTGCAGAACTTGAGAGTGAAGTTTACCTGAACCGTTCGGTGTGTGCGACCTTGGCGTTGTCATATTCATTCAATAAGCTGGGATGAGAGGGTTGAGAAAGGCTTCTCTTCTTCCACGCCAAGAACAACACCCTCCATATAAGAGTCAGTGGGCTTCCTCGAGGTTCCCTGAATCTGTAGAACCGTGTTCCAGCAAGCAAGATGAGAACAGCAATCACCATCGTCCCTGCTGATATCCCATATCCTAAACCTCTCCCAACGTTATCTTGTATGTAGACCAAAACAGTTACAGCAAACAGAGAGCCTAGGCTGACACAGAAGTAGAAGCGGTTGAAGAAGTAGATCATGGCTTTCGCTTCCTTTGGATCGGTGCTGTTGAATTGATCGGACCCGAAGCCCGAGACATTGGACTTGATACCACCACCCCCCAATGCTATGGTATACAGGGCGGTATAAAGCATCGCAAGTTGCCCTCCGGTTGCCGGAATGCACTGATGATGTTGTCGCCGGTAATCATCGCATGGTGGTGGTCTCATGCTACGGATGCCTGTTGCCATTGTTAGGAGGGTCACCCCCTGGTTCAAGATAGAAACAGTGGGGTGGGTTAATTTGGAACCAAAAAATTGTCGGGGACTATACTAATAAATAGACGACTCTTAAGTACCATAGTGGTTCAAATCTTACCAAAGCGGTTGTTGTTGCGGCGATTGCAACGGTCCAGTACCGGCCAAGCTTTGCATCTGCCACGAAACCGCCAAGAAGGCCAAGAAGATTGAGGGTACCCATGAAGTTGCTAGCAATGTTTGCAGATTTAGAAGTCGAAAGATGCATTTCTCCGACCAAGTACGTAACGAGATTCATGGAAATGCCCATCACACAGATCCTCTCGGAAAGTTCAGTTCCTGAAAAAAGACATTTCAATTAGAATGCCCGGAATCAATTGTAGAATTGTTTTAAGTGGAGCATGTAAGAGAATAGCACCTAAAATGAGACCGGCTCCAAGCCATCCTCCTGTCCGTGACCTGTCTGGTGGATTTCCACGAAAATCTTTGACTGCTTCATGATCTAAACCGTCTTCGGCCACATGGGTTCCGGTCGAAACCTGTGGAAATTAGAAGAAAATCGAAGAATGTGAGGAAGCCATTGGCAAACAGAACGAACTGAAAAATATCTAGCGTGATGAGTACAGTGATTACCATGGTGGGGAGAGCGGGAGAGAGAGAAGAACAGGGAGACACGGGGGGAAGAGAGACTAGTAGCACTTAGTTGTTTGGATCTGAAGTGTGAAGCACTTGAGGGAAGTAGTATAGATAAGAGAGAACCGAGACAATGATTGAGGATGCGGAAGAGTAGGATTGGAAGGAAGAGCACGTCAGTTTTGGACAGCAAACCATTTGGATGGTCTCCATATATTTCTTGCAACGAAGAGTGAGAGGAAGATAGCAAGATGAGAAGGGTTCAGAAAAGTATGTGGTCGTGCTTCTTACACCCCAGATTTTGAATTCATATTCGAAAATGACATTTCGTTGAGTGTCTTTTGAAATTTGTATATTTTTGAAAACCACAAAGATGAGTAAAGGCTGAAAAGCCTGTTTACTACTACAAGTTAAAGAAGAGATATTCGTGGAAATGCTTTTGTGGCATGAAGGATCTTGTCATCTCAAGTGATCCCGTTGGATCCACCTATATCTATACTTCTATATACTATACATAATGCGAGGCGGCCCCTTGGGAATTGTGCCGAGCAACATTCCCATCTTCCCAAGAAAGCCCTTCAAACCATTACCAAATTTCCCTAAAAAAATGTTGGATTATGAGGATATAAATGTAAATACAAGCTAACTCCTCTAAACCTAAAATTCAGTTTCGCAATTGTCCTCCAGAACGCCTCCAACCCATCGTCAACCTCGTAGTAAGCATTTTTTTTTTTTTTTTCATTTGTTCACTCCTTCCTCCCTCTCAAACAACAACCAAAGCCTAACAAGGAGAAGACGATCCTCTAGAAGCCTTCACAGATGGATTGCGTTCAAATGCAATCCGCTTCCTGTAGTTGCATTAGTAAAGCCACTCTTTCCGCCATGTTAAAATATTTGTACCCATGTTAAAGCCACTCTTTCTGCCATTTCTTTGATGCATATTTTACAGATCTCAACATGATTCTGATTGTTTGATCTGAGAGATATACAATTGCCATGGTTACGAAATGCACTGCATAATTAAATTACTAGGCTAATTGGATGGTCCAACAAAATAACCTTACAATGTAATTTTATCTTATTTAGTAATTTAGTCCTTTCTATTTTCACTTTTCAAAATATAGCCTTCAAAAATTTCATAACCTTTTAATTTGCATACGTGCAATACTGCACGTGCACCCTACTAGTCCCACTGATTTGTTTCACTGGGTTGTTACATTAGTCACCCTATTTTTGTGCCATTAAGAACCCAAATATATTCCTTCCAGTAACTTGAAAAAAAGAATAAATGAATAGAGCGAGAATGTAAAAGATATTCAGCTCTGCCTAAGAAGTTCAATTGGATGGCAAGACATGACTTTATATAACAGTGTAGAAGTCCATGTGACCAACCTAGGCACTAACGGATACTGCTTCACCTTTATGTAATAATAGACGTTTGATTTTATGATTAATCTATACTTCTATACTATTAATAATGGGAAGAAGGGGAATATTCCCTTCGATTCTGGCCTCTTTTTTTTTTCCCAAACTACTACCCCCAACTAAAATAATCCCAAATTATAGCTACCCACTACTCTTTCCACTCAATTTAAACCTCTATTTATCTGTTCCAACTAAGGGTGAGGATGTGCAATATACACGCGACACCACTATCTCTATCTCTATCTATCTATATCTATACTATATTTAAAGAGAAGCGCCCCCTTGGGAGTCGCACCAACAAAAAGTATGCATCTTTCCACCCTTGCCCTTGCAAAGCAATTCTAATTTTAATCAGTATAGGAATAAAATTGACAAAATGCTTCAAATTTTCTAAAACCTAACATTCAGTTTTGCAAGTTCCAACTTTTTGCTCTCACAAGGTGCAATAAAGAGAGGTGCTCCCTTGGGAAGTGTGCCAAGCAAAATTTTCATCTTTCCACAATAGCCCTTCACATCTACGATCAATACTTATCAATAAAAGGGTATAATGGTCAAAAGTGTCACAAATCTCTCAAAACCTAACAATCCGTTTTAAAACCGCTCCCTCCCTTTGCCATGGACCAAATCTATTTGGACACGTTTTAAAACCTAACAATCCGTTTTTACGTGCTGCAGTAATGGATGTGGGCCTGCTTTTTGTTTTTTTGGTAGGAACGCACGTGGGCCTGCTTTCACCATATAACCTGACTTTGAAAAAGCAAAAAGAGAGAAAGGAAAAACAGAATTGCAACTTCACCTGCAATAAATTAGTGGTGGTTTTCTTATATATATAATGACAAAAAAAAATCTCTCTCGTTTACGGTACGTGAATTGTGAGTCTGTTATGGTTTTGGTTCGTTGCTTCTTTAGAAGAAATGCTTAAAAAGAATAGAGATAGTGATGAAGGTGCCATGAAAAGGGTGTGAAAATTTAGAAAGACGCTTTTTCTTCTTTGTTCTTAGGCTGGTAATCCAAGACTCATAAGTTAAGAGACGTATATGCAAAGGAATTAAGCTTGATTGGGAATCGTGGAAGGAAGTACTTTTAAAGACCAATTCCATTTGCCCTCACTAATTGATTGAGATTCTGTTGGGTCCATGGAGATATAGAGAGGGAGAGAGAGAGAGAGAGAGAGAGAGAGAGAGAGAGAGAGAGAGATCATCATAAGTTGATGAAGTAGGCTTGAGTTCTACCTTGGCTGCATTTTGAGCAGTGGGCATGACTCCTTATTGATCAAAGCCCTGTTTGCAAATTTTTTGTTCAACCCTTTGGTTATTATGATAGAATCTTAAAAGTCCTTTCATTAATTTGTCTCTTAAGTCGTCTGTCATTACCTAATTAAGTGCTACTTTTCACTTGTTCAAGCTAACATTTGACAAGCCTAATGAGTATTTGCTAATATTAAATGGTAAGTTTTAACTTAGTATTTGCTACTTTTCACTGTGGAGGAGGATTGCTTAAAAGGGAAAATGCTAAGAACAACTCGTTATTACTTGTACGAGATGTTGTTTCCTAGATGTTTGTAAAACTTTGAAAATAAATTTTTTTACTCAAATATGTCTCTAAAATTTTAAAAACAAAGTGCTTTTATTGGTTAACTCTTAACGAAGCTCAAGTTTGGGGTGAAATGTTGTTTTTAAAATCTTATTAACGGGCCTAAAAGTGTCAAGTGACAAGAAGTTCTCAATAAATTTTACTAATGGACTATGTTCTTCTATTGCTTATGGTTATGGGTAACACCATGTAATGGTAGCCTAGAAAAAGTAATCTTCGTGTTTCCTTTCTTCTTCTTTCTTTCCCTTCCCTGTTTCAGATAAAACAAATAAAGCTGTAAGTAGAGTGGTTTCAGGTAGGTTTTGATGAGTTCGACACTAGCCAAATTTAGGTCTGATTGGCCTAAACACAATCTGGACTACCCTAAATGCAAACTTGTAGAGCCGAAACCCAACCCAAATACTATTTGCAAAGTTTAGGTTGGACTAAGACTAACCCACACTAAATGTAGGTTTTAAGACATCACCAAAGCTAAGATTATGCCGTTGCCTCTTGTAAGGGAGAATAGCTACGAAGCTTTGTTTGGCAATATCCAAGCATCCTTTCTCCCATTTTTTAAGCAATTTCATCCTTTATCTATACTACAATGAAGTCAAAAGATTTTGACCCGAAATTTTGGTTTAGTAGTAAAATACCCTTTGAAAATTTTAAAGACTACATTTATCCTAATAACTAATCACCCAAGACTTTGAAAATTTTTTAAGGCTACAATCTATATTATATGTAATGAGAAGAGGCTCTTTGGGAATCGTGCTAATCTTAATGTGCACCTTTCCTTAAAAACCCTTATAAATCATACTTAAGATTCTTAAATAAAATGGTACAATAGTCATAACCACCTAATTTTTTTAAAACCGAACTTGAGCGCCCTCCCTTATTTTTCTACATATGTGCAGTTCTGCGCGTGCAATTTGCTAGTATCTCTTAAATAAACTCACCCATGACTTATATAACATGTTTAAGTGACCACACACAGTATTGCATGTATTGTAACCAACCATTATTTCTAAAACTACAGAATTATTGTTGCTTTATTATTAATCTTTTGGAGTCCTCTTGTTTGATTTAGGGCTTACATCTCTTTGTCTTTTTTAAGATGTTATGATATAAGCCCTTAGTTAAAATCAATCCAACTCCACACACACATATGTGGATGTGTGTGTCTATACAAGTTAGTCTAGGGTGGGCATTAGGATATACCCAGCAAGCTCAAACTGATTATATGTTTGAGACATATACATGCGGTTGTGTGTTCTAGCAAGGTGCATATGCAATAGTACAAGTAGTAAATAAAAATGTTTGGACATGTAAAGAATACCAAAATTGTTGAAGGTTATTTTTAGAAAGTGAAAAATGGAAAAATGGTTTAGGGATAAGAAATTATTAAAGGGTATGTTTTGAAAAGTGAAAAAAATGGCTTTAATTAGGACATGTATGGGATAAAAAATTATTGAAGGTATCTTTTGAAAAGTGGCAAAAGGAAAAGACAAAGTTACCCACCTAAATATTAAAAACAAAACAACATTAGAAGGTTATTGTTAGGGAAAAAAAACATATTTTTTGGTATGTTTCTTAAACCGGTGTTCTATTTATGTATAGTATAGATACAGATAAGTCAATCTAGGTCGGGCATTTTCAGATTATATCTACCAAGCTCGAATTCATAAGCTCAAAAAGAAGCCCTAACCAAACCTGATTCAGAACCAAATACCAAATTTAGGTTTTTACTTGGGTTCGATCAGCCGAGCTGTGAATTGCCGGACTAAATTTACAAATTTACAGCTCTACAGGTGAAGAACGCCGTTGACGGGCATGCCTGCCTTCCCATTTCCTTCTTCTTCTTTTTCCTTTCGTTTTTTTCCCCCTCAGTAGGAGCTTTCAAACCTTCTTACTCTCCAGTTCCGCTCTAGATCTTTCCGTAATCATAGATAACGATTTCTGAATTCTGTTCCCAACGAGAAACTTGTGTAAGCCGAAAATATGTTCCGTGAAACCTGGATAGTAATTACGCACTAACAAAGCTTCCGAGTTTCGAAGCAGACGCCTCTTATAAAAAAGAAAAGAATTAAAACCACGCAAACATTGAGTGTGACAATAGAACGGCCGATGGCGCAAATCTTTAATTTGGATTTTTTTTATTTTAAAATTTGAGAAGGGCGTGACCGCGGGAGCCTCTTTTGATTGACATGATCTCATGAGTCATGACGGTGCGATGATTGTTGAGTTCATTTCCAATAAACACGGTTTGATATTTGGCTTTTAGCTTCCGCAATCAAAGGGGATTTCAGACCCCGAAAATCAAAAAACCCACTCAAAATTTTAAAAAGAAGATGGCACTCGGTTTGTCATGAGATCATCGTGCCAGAATAAACCCCGAAAAGAGCCTCCAATTTACCAAAAATAGGAATAAAAAATAAAAAAGCAGAAGATAGATGAATAGGCTTCAAATCTTCGTGACCCGACCATCATAACTTCGATCAAAAAGCGGATAGGTTTGAGTGACTTAAGCGGTGGTCAAGAGTTGGGACCGAGGAGCGACCCGTCCAAGTTTTTTTTTTGAAAACTTGGATATCCGGGCCAGCTTGCGCTTACAAACTTGAAGAAGGAAATCTTGATCCAATCAATAAGTTCACTCTCTTTCCATTTTGTAATCATGATTCTAGCTTAGAGGTATATTTTAATCAGGATATCGCGATCAAACAGTAAAGTTCCTGTCGCATGATTGGATGCATCGGTATTAAGCCATCGAGTGCGGACCATAACAATGTTATTCGGTCGGACTGCTTTAAGATTTACCATATCCCTTTTTGTATCGTTATTATGTGATTCTTAAATGATCAGCACCGTCATCGTATGGGTAATTTTGGTTTTTATTGCTCATTGGCAGTTAGATGAGACCCGGGCCTTCCTCTTCTTACATGCATTAGTTGTGAATTTGACTTGAATTTAGTTAATGCTTATAATCCTTATTTTCACAAATCTAGTGAAGGAATCTCATCATTTCTAAATGTAGGCATTTTTGCCGAACCATGTAAATTGTGTCTCATTTTTGCCGAACCATGTAAATTATGTCTCTTGTTTATTTTATTTTTCTGTTTTGCTTTTGTTGTTCGTTTTTACAACAGCCAATAGAAGGCTTCAAATCGTCCGAAGGGATCTTTGTTTCATCATCTCAATCTGACCGTGAAAATATTGAATCCACACCAAGAAGAAAACATGTGGAGCTTCAGATTATCTTAGCACTAACTTAAAAGCTAAATAACTTTTACCTCCATAGCAACATAGGATTCTAGGATTTTACACCTGATTTTTTTTGGATCTCATACCTTGCTCCGGTGCTTTCTTCTTAGTATAAAGAAAATAAGATCATATATTCGAAAACTCTTTTGGGTGGCGTAACACTTTTATATTTGTAAAAACACACAAGAATTCTTGGACTTATTCATAGACCAAGGCTCTGGATTGATTCATGGTATTTTGTAAAATACAGCAATTCCCTCTTTTTCATCTTCTTCTACATGTACAAGAATAAAAATGTAAGGTACAAATTGGGCTTCTTA
Source organism: Buxus sempervirens (assembly GCA_947561395.2). NCBI lineage: Eukaryota > Viridiplantae > Streptophyta > Magnoliopsida > Buxales > Buxaceae > Buxus > Buxus sempervirens. Next base: position 2,366,617 of record OX387191.1, on the reverse strand, counting down.
AACATCACGCATTATTCGGCCGTTAAATGTTGTATTGGAAATAACTTCTTCTATGCTTCATTGAAAATTGTAAAGCTAATAGGAAGAAATCAAAGGCGGATCATGTGAAAGGTTTCGAGCCTCTAGTTCATGCAACTTCGCAAAAACTCCAACCAAAGGCGCAGTGTTGTAAGTGCAGGCTTCAGTCTGCACGTAATTCCCCCTTTGGTCCTTAAAATCGTCATTGCAATCGGGTCCCCCGACTAACGCTCCGACCAGGACGTTCGGGTTCGGTTCCACCCGCCCATACCAATTATCGTACCCTTGGGTGCACCCTATGAACCCCTTGTTCACCTTGTACGACACCATCGACGCGCCTCTATGGTGCACCCTCTTGGGATACTTTGGACCATATCCGACTAAGTAGCTCATGCCCATTGGGTTAGACCCCAATATGTAATCCACTTGAGATTTGGCAAAGTTGAGGAGCTGTTGTGGCTTAACCACTTCACCATGGCAATTGAGCTTTTGACCTGAACTCCGTAAATAGTCCGAGTAAACTGTGAGTAGAAAAGCCGCCGTTGACACATACTGCATGTTGTTCCATTGACGAACATATAATAGGCCTCCCGGCGTCCGATCGACATTGCCGCCATTGTTCTTGTTAAGGCATGAACACAGATAAAATTCGGCTTTCGAACGGTACTGTTTGAGTATTTCAGTGTGCTCCTTGTGCTTCTCTTCCATCAGTAACTGCATAAAGAGGATAATATATTCAATCAAAAAATCAATACTAACAGTTGATATCTATGGAGATCCTTCCATACACTGCATTTGCATTCTGTAAAACAGAAGGCCTACTACATGTCCCCACCAGACTTAAATTGAAATCAAGATACTCCAAGCATGGGCATCCACAAGGGGATCCTTCAAATCAATTTTCATATCAACACCTTCATGTCTAGTCTCTCACCATCAAACTCAATGTTCTCAAGATTAAATTATGAAAATAGAATTCACTTAAGGTAAAAGTATAGCTTTAATTAACCCCATGTTGTATAAAGTAAAAACTTAATTCAAGAGAGAGAGAACTTTACTTTTGAAGCAATGATCTGAACACCAGCGTACTTAACGTCCCAGCTGAACTCGTTAATGGCCCAACCGGTGCCTCCAAAGGAATTAGCATTGTTAATGACGTAGGTTAAGTAGTCGACCCTGTCGGTGGCCATGTAAAGCCACAAGGCTGCCCACAACAACTCGTCGTTATAACCACTCACCGACGCATAGTAGCTCTTCGCGACACCAACACTATCATCGTACTTCCCTCTACACTTGTCACCAAACTCAAACAGCTACAAACAAGCCCCAATTTTAAATTAAACACTTTCAGTTGCGGCATAGCAGAAGCAGCAACTTCTCTTAAAAAGAAGGGGGAAAAATCAGATCAAATCACCGGTCCGCCTAATCTAATTGACCCCCACCTGAGCTTTTGACGAATCTATCAAACACAATATAACTGAACTCACCTGTTCGGCGTGGTGTAAGAGTAGGTGAGAGTAATGTGGGTTTGTTCTCCTGAACACGATAGAAGCCGCTGCCATGGCTGCCGCCGTCTCGCCGGCGAGATCGGATCCGGGGTTCTCCGGGTCGATCTTGTAAGCGTGTCTTGACGTCGTCATGTCCTCCGGCCGTTGCCAACAATAGTGATCAGTATCTCCATCGCCGACCTGAGAATTCCGATTTTATCATTAAAATCCTGACTAGATTTTGTTCGATTTCACTCTTAAACAAACATAATGGTATGATACACACCTCAGCCCATAAGACATTTGGGTGGGTATGGGCTTTGATGAAGTAATCTGTTCCCCATTTGATCGCCTCGAGTGCATGCTTATGCTCCCCGGCGGCAGCGATCTGTTCGCCGTATTCTATGACACCCCATGAGAGCATCGTAATGGTAAAGGCCATTGGCAAGCCAAACTTCACATGGTCGCCGGCGTCGTAGTACCCTCCGACCAAGTCCACCTGAATAAAAACACCGTTGTAATTCAATTACACAAACTCCTTTTATAGCATAATTTCATAGTAACTGTGAAGTGGGTATATGAACTGACTCCTTGTTCCAACCCGTCGGTGAGGCCGGAATGGTCCCGCCAAGTGACTCTCTGGTTATACGGTAACCGGCCCGAACGTTGAGACTCGAAGTGGAGAAGACTCTTGGTTAAAGCTTCACTATAATCGAAATCTCGAGAGGCATCCACTGAGATAATGAAGATGAACACAATAAAGCAGCATTGCTGTACAAATCTGGTGACCCTTAGCTTCTCCGCCATTGCCCCCCTTCCCTCCCAAGAACTTTTTTTGAGTTGAGATTTGAGAAGGGGAAGAAGAAAAGAAGGATCTCTTATCAGCACCTTTCTTTTTATCTGTAAAACCTATAATGCATGTGCCAATCACATGATAAAGCTTTCTCCGCTCTGACTCTTCTTATTCCACAAATTGACTCTCATTTTAACCTTGTCTATTGATTTTCAAAATCCAAATTTTGGCATGGATCTATGGATTTTCTTTAATTAGTTTTCCTTTTACGTAGCTTTGGGTATACACATCTCTCATACACTTTAGCATGTGACACTCGTTGTCTTTCAATTAGAGAAAGGGAACAGTTTTGCAACTGTCCAAATTTTAAACGAATAGACAATGTTTCAACAAATGGTTAGAGAAAGGGAACAGTTTTGCAACTGTCCAAATTTTAAACGAATAGACAATGTTTCAACAAATGGTAAGGGCTTTTCGAAAATGCTAGTGGTGAATAATTATTAGCACGCTTCCCAAAGATCCTATTCTCGTCATATATGGTATGGATAATAGCCAATATAAACACATGTTTCACAATTGGACCAGTTGATAATTCATGGTGCCGCTCTCTTGATTATCTATGGAACGATAGTGGGGCGACGCCACGCTATTCATTTTCTATGGGAGATCTGGCTTAATTAATGAGGGGGCAAATTTGTCAAATAAATATAAGGATAGTGGCTGATCTTGGCCTATGCAGTCAATTTACATTATAACAGTCAATGCTTTTTTTTTGGTAGTCATAACAGTCAATGCTTGGTATTAAATAGGAAACCTCAGTTTAATTAAACTCGTGTAAGCGTAGGTGGTTACCAAAAAAAAAAAAAAAAATTGTAAGCGTAGGTTCCCTTCAGTACTGAGCATGCGTCGCAGTCCTACCGTTGAAGTTGCACGTGTCCGTACTTCATTGGCTTAGAACGAAAAGCGTGACTGTGGCAGTGTTTCATTCCAGGGATGCCGTGTCATGTAGGGGTCTTACTGTGAGCTCGCACTCACGTGATCTTTAAAAACTGGGTTTGACGGTTAGTAAATCAATAGAAAGGTAAGGGTATTATAGGAAAAAGTGCGGCGAATTCGACGCCTAGGAAGGCGCTTTGCTGATTAGAGGCCATGACTAGCGCCGTATAGGGGTAGTAACTGATTAACTGACAAAGAAGGTCTGTTTTGGAAGTTACTATTATTCCGTCCTTCACGCTCAGGTTTCCCGTTCCGTTCCTGCTTTGATTGTTAAACGCATGCTCAGTTGTCGGTGCTAGACCACTTTTACGCTGGAAAGTCGCGACGTACGGCTGCTTGTCTTCCACTGCAGCACTGATGGTGATGACCGGCGATGCTGAAGAACAGCCGGCCGGATCGGCTTGTGGAGAGGGAGAGAGAAGAACCGACGTGTGGTGGACCTTTTGCTTGTTCCCCGGCCGACAATCAGGAAAATTGTGAAAATAAAGACAAAAAAGAGAAGGAAAAAGATGACTTGAAGAAGTGAAAATGTTTATTTATTTAGTTTTTTTTTTACCTTGACTTTTTTTGAAGCCCAACGGCTCTCCTGAATCATGTGGGTGCATTTTTATAAAGGGCTTTTTTTTAAGGAGAAATCTTCACCGTTAATACTTAAAGATGCAGAATTCTTTGTTCTTTTGATTTTGTTTTTTGGACAGCTGATTTGGTTTGGAATCTAGAATTATTAAAACGAATTATATCAGTTGGAATTCTCGTTTTTTACGAGTTATACGTTACAGTTGTTTGAAATTTTTATTAAAGTCTAAGAAAAGGTTTGCTTTGATATGGAAATAAATTGCAAGAGTATTAAAAGATCATAATAATATAAAACAATTCTAATATTAGAATTGTACAAGAAGATTCATTCATAATTTTAATATGTTTATAATTACTATTTTTAGAAGTTATTTTGGATATTTCCTATGTATATATATTGAGGGTTACACATGAAGTATTGCATATATACACTTATACCCTTGTAGATAGTGGCGGAACCAGGGCTCCATATCTGATGGGGCAAAAAAAATTTTCAATTAACACTTCTCATGAAATATAGAAATTTCAATGAGTTAGGAGAGGCAAACCAGAAATTTTAGAGGGGGCAAAACATAAATTTCAATTAAAACATATAGAAAAAATATTTTTTTAATTAAAAAATAAAAGTTTAGGGGGGCAATTCCCCCCCCCCCCCCCCCCTAATAACGTGGTTCCGCCACTGCTTGTGCTTGTAGAGATGGTTATATAAGCTATTAGTAGATAGTTATTTAATAGATATGGAAGTCTTTTAAAAAAATTTAAAAAGAGTAGTAAGTGATTAACAATTTATGAGAGTCTTTAAAATTTTAAATTAAGGGCATTTTGCTAACAAATCAAAATGCTGGGAAATGTCTTTTTGGTTCACTTTATTTTGATTTGTTTTTCTTTGCACTCTTGTATTATATTTTTTGAGTTAGATAACAAAGTATCCACCCAAATGATCCTCTTTCAGAACATTATTTAAAAATAAAGGAACTTTACCCAATCAACATCAGAAGGACTATATATTAAAGTACTTGTGTAAGGTTCTATTAGAATGTGCACTAACTCCATTAATTACTTTAAAACATTATGAATTTTCAGAGTACAACAATAACTCATTTTTCAAGGTATAATAATAAATCTTTCAACTTAAATACTTAGATTTGTGGTAAGTCATTATTGATTAAGTTGTAATGAAAATTTCTTATTAACAAAGATTATTAAGACCATACTGCTAGAAACGTGGCATGTGCCATTGCAGAGAGACGATCACGATCCTAAAAGATGCAACAAATATAGGAATTCGTTTGACTTGAGACCCACTTGGTTTTTATTTTCCTTTTTAATTTATTTATATATATATATATATATATATATATATATATATATATATATTTAATTTTCGCCTCTATATATGTGCAAATGTGTGTGGCCAGTTTGCATTGGGAGCAGCAGAACCCAGGGAGTTAATAAGTACCGGTGTAACAAAACCATTATTGAAGTTAGTTGTACCCTCTATGTTAATTTCCTCCAAAAATAAACTAAAAAGAGAGAGAGAGAGAGGATATAAACTATGAATATGGCTTATCTGGAACCATTTCATTTTGTTGGATTTCATTATTTATTATAAATGCGTTGACATTAAATTAGTGGATAATGGGACAAGTGTAGGAATTGAATAGAAATTGCCTGCACCCAATAACTGATGCAGTGAAATTACTTTTTAAAATTGAATGCACAAATCACAATTGATTGGTGCATCGATGCATGAGATATTGGGTGCATGTGATTTGCACTTGGAGGACTCACTAAGGAGAGTTACGTTGCTTAGTTTAGCTGATTTTGTAAGCTGAAAGCCAAGAGCAATGCAGCTATCAACAGGGTGTAACATCCGAGTTCGATGCCCAAGCAGCGAAAAATGCGATAATTTGGTTTGAAATGTATTGCATGCAAAATGACACTTGGCCAGCCGTTTGTTAAGTTGAACGTAAAATCTTAAGCTTTTAGGTCCAACAGTTGTTTTAGCGTAGTATTGACGAAGCAGATTTTGTGTTCAACCTTGGTCGACTAAGATTTAAAACCTCATAGTTACCAATAAAAAGAAGGGAAAATTTAAAAAACGGCCGTGTTTTAGAAAGTTAATACAAAAAAGAACGTTGAAAAGTCTTTCCTACCGAAGCAACCAACTTTTGAAAAAAATTTACAAAGTGGTCCACGGATACAATTATAGTAATCGTAGGATACCATCTTATGCTTCGTCCTTGTTCAACGATAAACTATTAGTATCCCTCGATTAATAGAATTGTATCCCACACGAATATAAATTGTATCCATTGATTCATAGAATTGTATCCCATGACATCGATTAATCGAAATTTAAAGCCTCGATGAACATTTCCATTTCAATAAAATTCATCGATTAATCGGAAATATTAACAATCAACGGTCCATGTTTCATTGAAAATTGTGCCATTAGGTGAGTCAAAGGATGCAAGTGCGATTAATCAAATTACTTGTGATTAATGGGGATGTATGCGATTAATCAAAAGTTGTTGATACTGGTATCACCTGTATACTGCTACCACGTGTATAGATTGTTAATATTTCCGATTAATAGATGAATTTTATTGAAATGGAAATATTCATTGAGGCTTTAAATTTCGATTAATCGATGTCATGGGATACAATCCTATGAATTAGTAGATACAATTTATATTTGTGTAAGATACAATTCTATTAATCAATAGATACTAATAGTTTATCGTTGAACAATCACGAAGCATAAGATGGTATCCTACAATTACTACAATTGTATCCGTGGATCACTTTGTAATTTTTTTTCAAAAGTTGATTGCTTCGGCAGGAAAGACTTTTCAACGTTCTTTTTTGTATTAACTTTCTAAAACACGGTTGTTTTTTGAAAATTTCCCTAAAAAGAAATAAAAAGGTTTAAAACCTCATTTATAAACTTAAGCAAGCTTAGGCTAATTAAATTTTTTTGTGCTTAGAGTTGTTAACAATTTTTTGGTTTCTACTTATCTTGTGAAAGCTTTTGACTCGAGAGTCTCAACTCATTAATTTTAAGTTATTTATTAAATATAAAATTCTAAATTTCAATATTGGATAAAAATAAACCAAAAATAAGAAAATCAGGAATGGCAACTTCTTAGCGGCCTTTCGGTGCTCCACTCGATCTGCTGGTATGGGAGTCATCGTTCGAGATCGGAATGGCAACTTCTTAGCTGCTATTGGTTCTCAATGTGTTGCTCAGTCGTCACTCCTTGCTGAAGCTCTCGTGGTTTTAGAGGCTATCCGACTTGCCTCTGTGTTGAGGATTTCCCATTTAGTTCTTGAAGGCGATTCACTTGTAATGATTAACTATTTGAAACCGACTTGGTATATTTTACCCATCCTAAAAATAATTTCCCAATACTGCTCCTCATTTCAAGCCATGAAATATTTCATGTTTACCTTGAAGGGAATAGAGCTACGGACTTTTTGGACGATTTTAGTATTGATAGATTTCCATGTTTTTGGTTAAAGAAACCGACTTGAAATCAGCTGGAGCCTCTTACTGGAATATCTGCTGGTCCAACAGTGAGTGTGGTGTACATGTCTGTGAATGATGCTGGCGTGTACACCCCACTCACCGTTGGACCAGCAGATCTTCCACCATAAGCTCGAGCTGATATGACCCAAGGAAATCCGCTAGTTTAAGTACTCATTATAAATGATGAAACTCGTCGACTTGTCAATGTCTCTTATTTGATGAAACTCGTGGACTTGTCAATGTAAGATCGTTGGACTTGTCAATGTAAGATCATGATATTATTAATAATATCATCTTTGATTACCAAAAAAAAAAAAAAAACGAAAAGAAGAAAAGATAGGAAAAACCGTAGCCGTCTCTTTCCTCCTGTATCTCTCTCTCTTCCTCCCTCACTGAACGTGAATCAATTGGAAAACTCTTAGGCTCTCCTCTTACATCTCTTCCCATGGGCGCAGTTGCGCTCCATTCACAATTCTCGGTGATCACCGCCGGTCGATCAAATCCGAGACTTTTCGTTAATCCGTTCGACCGGAAACAACAGTTTCGTTTCGGGTTCACTTATACACCGAGGAAGCATGAAGTTGCTGCTTCGAAGAAGCAACTTTCCGAGTCGGAGGCTCGGAAACCAGGTTCTATCTCTTTCTCTATGGCTCTTGCCTTTTATTCTACTTTTCATTTCCTCATTTTTATTGATTCGTCTGGATATTTATCTTGCAGAAAATAGAACTCTGTTATTCTCTGATAAGAGAAGAGAAGGGCTTGACTTGGGATGGTTACCTGCTTTTCCTCATGCTTTGATAGCTTCCATGGCTAATTTTCTATTTGGATATCACATAGGGTGAGTAAGACCTTCCATTTTCTTTATATTTCTATCTCTGTTCGCACACATTTATGCAATGCGTAGCACAAATGTTTGTATGCAAAATTTCAAAGACAGTCGACATGTTGACAAGATTTATGCTTCAAGCAATCGTGATCGGAAGGTAATGGTTATTTTTCATTGTTATAGATGTTATTTAGACGCTTGCGAAATGTTTATAAGGTGTTGGTGGCTTACATTCTATCTTAATTGCATTATTGGTTTGGTGTTAAGTTTCTTTTGCTTGCCTATAATTTAGTTTGATTTCATATCTATTGCATTATGATAAACGTTTCATAGGGTAATGAATGGCCCAATAGTGTCTGTTGCGCGGGAGCTTGGATTTGAAGGAAACTCGCTTCTCGAGGGACTTGTGGTCAGCATATTCATAGCTGGTGCATTTATCGGAAGCATTAGTTCTAGTTCACTGGTAGACAAATTAGGTTGCCGCCGCACACTTCAAATTGACTCAGTACCCTTGATTCTAGGAGCACTTATGAGGTGATTCATCAATATTTATCTTAGTACTAGATGATTGAATCTTTGCTTCATAGTGTTTACATTTGATTCCTTGTTGGATTAATTGGTGCAAAATCTTGAAAAGCTTTGAAGCATTTTGGTTGTGGATTTTATTAATGTAATTGCCACTTTTCTTTTTCATGACAGTGGTAGCGGGATTTGAAATGAAATTTAGGTCTACAAGCATTTTTCTTTTGGTTGATATGCATCTAATATATTTCTGTAGCTTCCAAATTATTCTTTTGCATTTGTTCTGGCACAGGAATAGCTTCATAAAACTGGGATTATATCTGCAATTTCTCCACTGATATCTGTCATGATATTTGTCCTTTTTTGTTTCAGTAAAGGACTTTTGAGTTCTGACTATCTCCTCACATGTTTTGCAGTGCACAGGCCCACTCCTTAAGTGAGATACTCTGGGGACGATTTCTTGTGGGTCTTGGAATTGGTGTCAATGCTGTCATTGTTCCAATTTACATATCTGAGGTACTAGAGATGCTCAACTTATAAATGTCGTCTGTTCAAAAGTCCAGCTTTTAACTTTTGGACATCCTAAATTTTCGGGACATCATGATTTGGTTCTCTTTTATTGATCAATTCAAGTCACAGTAATTGAGCCTTCCTGGTATCCATAAATGTTAGTTCAACTCTGTTTCTGATTGAGAAGATGGGAAGAGAGATTATAAAATGACTCAATTTAGGAAACCACACTGAAAGATGAAATTCAAAGAAATGTTCTACTTTAGCAATTGTAGATTCTGAAAAGCAATCAGCAGATCACTATTTTATCTGAGAAAAACTAGACATAAAAAATGGATATCAATGAGGATGTTGTACATAGAATTGAGCTGGATGGTATGGGCGGAAAGATGCATTTAGAATGTTATGCCATTGATCCGTTCTTTTCAAGAAAAAAGGAAAATTTTAGAGGGCAGCTATTAATCCTGCTATGATATGTGGAAAATACAATATTTGGCATCAGAGAAGCAACAGATTCATTAGATGAGCATTGCTGAGATGAATGCATTAGCATGGATGTTTAGCTGGACTAAGACATAAATAGGGAATGAATTTATTTTTGACTGTCTTGTCGAAATATGGGATAAGACAGTGAAAGTAGGTTAAGAGAGTTTGGGCACATAAAGTGAAGTCCTAGCAAAGCAGCTGTTAGAATGTCTGGGTTGTACACATTGAAGGGTTTAATAGGTAAAAGGGAAGCCAAAAACAACCTGGATGGTACTGGTTTGCAAGGATTTAGAAACACAATTTGATTGAAGATGCAAATTTAAAAGTTTGGGATGGTGTAACAGAATTCATGTTGCTAAACCCTACTAATTGAGAAAGGACATTTTGTTGTTGTAAAGTTATTAATCTACTAAAAATATGGGTTGCCTTGCATTGTTTTCCTAGGGGTTTATAGGGTACTGGTTGCAAGTAATGCAAAATAATGAGATGAGCTCATTAGCTTCTTAAGATCTTTTGAAATAGAATTTTCATTTCAAAATATTTTATGGTGCAATAAATGTGACATTTTTTTGTGATGCAGTATACTTATCATGTTTTTACGGTGTTATAAAATTATGCTCATATTCTTCTTTCCATATTTCTTGGTTTTCGCTGTTTATTATGAACTTTTCATATTCCTTATATGCTCCAGAAGCGATCTTTTCATTGTTGATACATTGAAGCTTCTAATTTCATGTCTGCATCCTGTAACATTATTTCGAATGGCAATAGTTCCAGGTCCTTTTCCTCTACTGATATTCCATTATTGTATTTTAGGTTGCTCCAACAAGATATAGAGGTTCATTTGGGACCTTTTGCCAAATTGGAACATGCTTGGGGATTATTGTGTCTCTACTCTTAGGAATTGCTTCAGAGAATGATCCACATTGGTGAAAAGTCTTCTCTTCTTAATTTTTTTCCTGTTTCTACTTGGAGTTAATTCAATTATTGAAACATATATATTATTTAAAATGATTTATTATTAGGATCATTACCTTCAAATTAATAGCTAAATCTGAAAATAGCTACATGTACATTTTACTTCTATATGTATCATTCTAAAAGCCAATAGTTAGAAAAGGAAAGCCTCTCGTTTGATCTAATTTAGTCTTTAAGTAAAAATCGTGAAGCATATAGATAAAACACTAGTGTAAACCTTGTGTAGTGTACAGCCTTGAAGAACTGTAACCAAATTTATATTTTTTGGTGATTTTGTGCAGTTAAATCATAATCAAGTTTTTGTGTAATCTTGTTGATAGAATTGGGACTTTTTGAAGTTACTTCTGTCCTGATTATGGTAGGCTCATAATCGACTTCTAAACTTTTTGGGACTTTTTGAAGATTTTGTGCAGTTAGTAAATAACTCTCAAACAGCTGTGGAGTTCAGCGTAGATAATAATGTGCTGTCCAAACCTGCAGACACTGAGAATGGGTTTTATATGAAGAGTGGGAACCTTCCTACAATTTGAGGTAAGGGAATGAAATTCTCTTGAATGAGCCTACAGCAAGAATAATTGGAAGAGGGAAAAAGAAGCCGAAAAAAATAGTATATCTTTGGTGTTTATCCATGCAAAATCAGTATCAATGTAGGGATTTTGAATTGTGTTTTCTAAGATGGTTAGTCAAAAGGTTCTGGGGGATTTTCTGAATCCCATCGTCAATCGTGTTTTTGTCTCAAGCTCATCAGACCTATAAAACAAACCCTGTACTTGTAATTGGAAGATGGAAAAAGAAGCTGAAAAAAATCAAAGACTTCATTTGTTGAGCTGGAATGATTGCTGATGTGAGGCTCAGTTGGAAATACTTTATCTTAGGAAACTGCTCTGGTAAAGCTCCAGTCATGTTGTATTTTTTGAGACCATTTTTGTTTTAGAGGATTGACAAATTTTAAGTTTCCATGTTCCATCTAAGGGGATCTACCAGAAATGATCTGTGCAAGATTTGTTAGTTACTAAACATCCTTTCGTGAGTACAAAGCTATATGTTATGCATTGATGTATTTATATAGCTAATAGCCTTGAGGAATAATGAAATTGAGCCCAATTCCAATGATAGATTCCCAAGGCTACCAGTTGCACCCCGGCTTTGTCTTTTGTTTCTTGATTATTTCATTAATTATCAACTCATTTTGTCACAATTATTTTTTTAGTTTATGTATTAATAGTTGCTGCATTTAATCCAGCATGTGCACTAGTGATTGCATTTACTGTTATCTTAGCAACTACATGTATAATATTGTTGTGTGAGATGGTGTCAGAAATGTGATAATTCATGAACAATTATGCAAGAGAACCTGATTGTCTTCAAGCTGATAGCTTCAAAGATTCTTTTATTCTTATAATTATTGGGAAGGGGCTTACTCGATCTTGGGTTTCAGGTGGAGAGTGATTCTATATATTGCAAGTGTCCCTGGTTTTATCCTTACACTTGGTATGCAGTTTGCTGTCGACAGTCCTCGATGGCTCTGTAAAGTAGGATACTGTTTTGTGTTTTAATGCATGGTATGACCTATTTTCTTTGAGTATCTATAAGAAGCTACTGTACCTTCGTATGTGCAGGTAGGGAGGTTGAATGATGCTAAAGAAGTTATCTACAATATTTGGGGCAAGTCTGAAGTCGACAGATCAATTGATGAATTTCAGTCAGTTAATGGAAGTGTTAGTGGTGACTTGGAGAGCAGTTGGTTGGAACTCCTTGAAGAGCCCCATAGAAGAGGTTGTATTTAGTGATGAACTGATGATATTGCCTAGGATGGATCTAATCCATATTAAACAGGTCCAAATTTAAATAGTATCTTAGGTTTATGGTTTATACAGATTTATAAGGCTGCCTTTAATGCAGAAGTATTTTGTTTCCTTGAACATTCATGAGAAGATATGTAGAATCATTAAACCTGACTTTTGATGCATTTCTAGTTATCTAACGTCAGTATCCAATTTAAATTTGCTTCTTATGCTTATAAACAATTTTTTTCTAATCTTCTTGGTTGACTGCAGTTGCTTTTATTGGAGGGTCTCTTTTCATTCTTCAACAGTTTGCTGGCATAAATGGACTTCTTTATTTTTCGTCCTTGACTTTTCAGGACATTGGCATTACAAGCAGTGCTTTAGCAAGCCTATTTGTTGGATTTACAAATTTTGCAGGTTTGAGTGTTGTACAATGTGTTTTTGTTTTGTGAATATATTTTTTATACGAGAACTCTTCTCGTTCTTATTGCTGTTCACCTCTAGGGTCATTGTTTGCTCTGTACTTAGTTGATAAGCAAGGGAGACAGAAGCTTCTAATAGGAAGCTATTTGGGAATGGTGAGTGAGAAAGAGATGTTAATATGATTTATCTTCAGTGACCCTTTATTGTTTTACGATATTTGCATGTGCATAGACATGTATACTTACTATTTTTTTCTTGATAATTATTCACTAGTGTCTGCCTTACCTTTTCCTTCTTCCACAAGAAATTGAGTTTTGTGTCCTGGCATGTGAGACTATGTGGTTTCAAGGTTACAAATAAACATTTTATATAGCGGAATACACTACTGCACACCTATATGCTCTTCCAACTGTACACCTTAGAACGTATATACTTTTGATCAACCTGGACATGTGATGTGATTGAAAGTAGTGACATCTGAACGCTAGATACTGATCAAGTTTCTATCTGCATGCAGGCAATTTCAATGCTCCTAATTGTGTTTGCCATCAGTACACAATTAGATGAAGGAATCAGTCACGACTTGTCAATTCTTGGAACTCTAATGTATGTATTGCCCTTTCCATAGAATTTAAAATGAATTCTTCTCATCTAAGTTGCTTATCAAAGGTCTTATTTAGGATAGATGATGATTTTCACTAGTAGGGAGATGTTCATGAAGATGTTGTACAGAGAATTAGAGCGAGACGGTTTAAGTGGAGAGAGGCACTTCTAGAGTTTTTATGATTAATGTGTCCTATTCATAATAAACTGAATATTTTATAGGATAGTCATTTGACTTGTTATGACATTTTGATCAGAATGTTGGACAACAAGGGAGCAACATTTGTATAGGGTAGGCAATGCTGAGATGAAAATATTGAGATGGACGTGTGGAAAAACAGGGAAAGAGAAGGTAAGAAATAATATAATTGAAAGTGACTACATTTTGCCCTAATAGGTGATGAGATTAAGGGAAGCAGGTTAGGATGGTTTAAGCATGCAAAGTGAAGATGTAGGAATGCAGTTGTGATAAGGTACGAGAGGATACTCATGGAAAGATCTAACAAGAAAAGGGGAAGGCCAAAAAAGAACATGAATGGAGTAAATCTAAAAGGATTTGGATGCTTGTAGTTTGACTGGTGATATGGTTTTTGGGAGATGTAATAGAGGAACTAGTCTACAAGATTCACATTTCAGACTCCAACTATTTCAGATAAGGCAAGTGGTTGTTGATTGATTGCTTGAGATGTGAGCTTCACTATGTATTCATTTTTCTATTTAAGAAGGCCTGTTCCTTCTAACTGCAACAAAGAAAGATGAAAGATTCACAGGATTATAGCAACAAATAAGTGATACATAGAAATTCATACTTGAAAATCTAGTCGTTAATTTTCTTTCAAATTCTTGCAATGTTGGTCAAGTCGTACCAATATTTGTAACTACAGTTCCCTAGATATCATCTCTTGAACTGAATTTTGTGCTTACCTGTAAACTTACATCAAGGAACTGGGCCTTGTTACAGATTGCAACTGACATTGTTAGTAATGTTCAATGATATTGCAGTGCGATTATTAAGTCAATGTTCTAAGCTAGCTGATCTAGGCAGTAACAAGTTCCCAGCCTGGTTGGAAATACCCAAATGTCATGAAGCCCAAATAACTTCCTTAAAAACCATATGTTTATTCTGTGTTATATTGTTTAGTTTGGAAAATATTTTTAAACTTGTTCCTTTCACTTTGTTCTTGAAGGTATATGTTCACATTTGCCATTGGAGCTGGACCAGTAACTGGTCTTATTATACCAGAACTCAGCAGCACCAGGACACGAGGGAAAATCATGGGCTTCAGTTTCTGTATTCACTGGGTACATACCACTGCAATGATAATGATTGTTCCTAGTTTTATAAGATAATTTATCTCAGAAGCATCATTAGGAACTGTATGGTAACTGTTTGCAACTTTTATGCTTAAAATTTTTTAAATTCAGCAGAAAATTCTATAAATGGAGAATTATTTCTTCATCAACCCATCAATGCATTTCCTACCTAGCTCTTGAATCTATACTGTTACGAAGAGAAGAGCAAAGATTCTGACCTAACATTTTGTTTTTCTTAGAGCAAATATTCACAACCCATCATGTCTTGTTAATAATTATCTATGACTGTATGTCTACTTAAAAATTTATGTAACCATGTAAACATTGTTTAATTGCGTACATGTATTATTGATCATGCCACCTACTATTGCAAGACTAATTTGAACTGTACTTAGTGTATTTCACTTTTTTTTTCAGGTTTGCAACTTCTTGGTTGGTCTATTTTTCCTTGAACTCATTGATGAATTTGGAATCGCTCCAGTTTATGCAGGCTTCGGCAGTGTTTCCTTCATGGCAGCAATATTTGCCAGATATTTTATAGTTGAGACCAAAGGGCGTTCTCTAGAGGAAATAGAGATTTCACTAAATTCCAATTTCCCTGCTAAAGATAAGTAGTCACATTCTCATTTGAAGTTGACAGAATTACAGAATACAAAAAAAGGCTGTTGAAGGTGACAATGAAGAGGACAAGGATATCTATATATATATTCTTGGGCAATTTGGCAGCGATGATGTCACAATTTCAAACAGTTACCAGATTCGACTGTGGTCTCTGAGTTGATGGTCCCTGGTGCTGTATCTTCCGGTGATCAGAAAGTGGCTGTAATGTCACAATTTCAAACAGTTACCAGATTCAACTGTGGTCTCTGAGTTGATGGTCCCTGGCTCTGTATCTTCCGGTGGTTAGGAAGTGGCTGTATCTTACAATAGTTGCAAATTTTGATACTTGAATGATGGTTATGACCTAACCCTTCCAGTTCTGTACAAATAGCTTTTCCTACTGTAAAGCATCTAATGCTTCTTTATACAATAGTAGAAAATTTTCTATGCGATAGCAGGTTCTTATTTCTACCTGCTACGGAAGCTACCGCCATTGACCGTAAAGAATAAAAAAATGTGAAAGTGCATGAATGACTAATTTTCCAGGCAACTGGAACGTAAGGCGTGTTTAATCTTAATGGGTTCTCGGGGATGATTTCACTTGCAATGTTTTATTGTATTTCTTTTTTCTGTGATTTGAAATACTGTCACGTGAAGCATTTAAAAAGAATACTTATAATGAAATGTTCCACAGCCGCAGAAAAAACCAATGGAGAAGATTTTACCCTAGTTTTGGGATAAACTGTATCCAAGGTTGCATGTCATCGATAACCCTTCTGTAGACACCAATCCATTATTAGACCTTTGAATCTCGATCGAACTGTTATCACCGGGAGATGGAAATCCCGATTGATCGTTTAGACTAGGGCTGCAACTCGGTGCGGTTTGGTTCGGGTTGGTCTCAACCCAGGACCAAACCAAAGTTAATGATGGTCGGTTCGGAACCGAACCGAACCGACCTCAGAACCGAACTATCCAAACCGAAACCGAACCGATTTTTTATATAAAACCCGAAACCCAACCCAAACCGAACCGAATTTTGCAATTCGGTTCTGTTTGGGTTGGGTTTCGGGTTTTTACTTTGTATTACATTTAATATTGCTCAATATCCATGTCTAACATGGTAATCAAAGCCCGGCCCATTAACTAACACGAGACATAATCCAAAGAACAACTGTTGAAACCTTATCTCGATGTCTATGATCCCAATCCTATGCACAGCAGCAATCGGGAAACTTGATGTCCCATGGTCACTAACATCAAAGATTCAAAGACTCAAAGTCATGTGAGATGAACTGCTGGAATGATGCAATCTTGCTCGCATGTTCCCTGTCAAGTGAATTGGGTTCGACCTCATCAATGAAAATGATTTTCTCCTCCAGCAAAAGGGTATTCAAAATCTTTCCAGATTTGAGTCTCATTCTTCCCTTGGAAGGATACGACTTACGAGACGAGAAAAGAGGATGATGGAAAAACGTAGAATCCACGCAAAATGGAACTCATACAACAGCAGCTACAAATCTCGGAATAATAGAAGAAGGGCCATTAGACCTTCAGTCTCTTGGGATGAAGATGTCAAACGACCTTTCCATACTTGTTGAAAAGGGGGAAAAGATCATCCGCACTGGTTCCAGGTGAAGAACATCAATCAAGATAAAAATAATAAAAACGGAAAAAGGAAAAAAAAACTATGATTTGAAACAGAAAATAAAGAAACTTAGGGAAGTTGAGATGCTTATAGAAGGTGATGTTGAGAACAAGGAGCGAAACAGATGTTTTCTTCTTCTATAAGCTCGAGAGAAGAGAATGGCGTCTTGAACACTGAGTAAATCGAGAAGGGAGCTTGAGGTCGGCGGAGAGAAGGGGGGTGAGGTGATTGGGTTTAGGGTTGAGAGGATTTTGTCTATTTAAAAGAAAGGGTGAGCTTGTAATATCTTAAAAGTTTAAGGGGTAAAGTTATATATATATATAAAAATATGTATTTTTGGTTTGGTTCGGTTCGGTTTATAGAAATGTATGATTTCGGTTTGGTTTTCGGTTCGGTTCGGTTTACCCGACCATACAACCCAAAACCGAACCGATTTAATTCGGTTTAAAGAATTTGAAACCAAAACCGAACCAAACATATAAAAACCCGAACCAAACCGAACCGAAGTCGGTTTGGGTTCGGTTTTAACCGGCCCGAGTTACAGCCCTAGTTTAGACTGATGCTTTCATGTGGCAGTTACTGTTTTTTCTCTTTTTTAAATCTTTTAATGTGAGGTCCGCTTTAAAAAAAAAAAAACAGATGTTCCACGTTTCAAACCGGGCAATGGATCCGTTTCAATCCGTCATGGGCAGACGGCTGAATTCAGAAGGAAGAAAACAATCGTGGGCCCTTTTCGTTCTAAAAGGACTTCTGTGCAGAAATACACGTACTCGTTATTATCCGGCCGTATGTTCAGCACCGTTGATTTTGATTTCGATGGTCAGGAAGTGTATGACTCACGAAGAGTCCAACAGATCAGGCGGTTATCATAATCCCAACGGGTGCCCTTGTAAATGACGAACGCCAAGCCAATTTATTGTAGGTTCGGGAAGTCTTTTTTAATTTTGTAAATATTTTAGGTGGGCCCCACATGAAAAAAACATTGGCCATGGCAGCATCTCATGGCCAGAGGGAAGCATGGCGGACGATTGCTTTCGCAGCTCCGCTCTCCCTCCCCTCCGCAACATGTCACGTATGCAGCTTACAAAAAAAAAAAGAAAAGGGATGCCACGTATGCAATTCATGGTTGACTCAGGAGTCAGGAGATAGGGGGAGTCAGTCTCTTCTATTAGTTCTATAGGTCTATGCTTTCCCTCAAAGCAGATCACGCTATGGTTTTGCCGTCTCTGTAAAGATTATCTGCGGATTGTTAAAACGAATATTTTGTGTAAAATTGGGGTTTCGGGGAAGAATGGAATCTGCAGATATAAGCGATGGCGGTGGAGATCATGTTGTCGAGCTGGTCGTTACTAACGGGGCGTCTGCAGAAGTTATCCAGGAGATAGCACCTCTCTTGGGTCAGGAGGAGAAACCCAAAATGAATATCTTCTCTGTCTCGTATCCCAGAAGGATCCCTAGGGTAAGCCCCTTTTTTTTTTAATTTTCCTTCACGTCTGAAACATTGTTTAGGCTTGGAGAAACCCCATCCCCTCTCTATGTGGTTTCGTTATTTTTTGCCGTTTATTTGATTAGTTTAGCGAAGTTTCACATTATTGTTCTTCTTCCAAGGTTTTTATCTTACCTAGAAGGCTAGAACTGTGTAGAAAAGATAATTTTATAGGTTAAGTGGAGATGATGAGTCCATATTGTTAGTTTCTCGGTGCATCTCTTATGAGATCATTGATGATTGAACTGCAGCATGCCTGTCGAATCTCGATAGAATAAGAGTTTGTTTGAATATATGGTTTCGTCTTAAATAGAGGTTGATGCCTGTCAACATCTCTTGATCACAAATTGTGGGCACAGAAAGATATTATTTCCGTGCTAGGGGAGATTTGTTTGTTTAAATTAATGTGCTTCTGATAATATCTTTTATTTTTTCCTATTTTTCTCAAAATTTTTGTCGTTATTTTGTTCTCACCGTATATAGAAAATATCATTTTGGAGAAACTGAATTCTAGTATGCTATCTATTTTCAGGAGCAAGTAACAAAATATACTGAGATAGAGGTTTCTCCTTTCACTCAGTTAATTTTGTGGGCCTGGAGTGGATCCAAGCATTCTGGTCTCTTGTGCATGGCACTATCATCCACCATCTATTGTATCATGGAAATCCTTTCAGATATCTTCAATGGTTAGAACCCTGTTTTATTCATCAAATAAATTGTTCTTTACTCAAACTTTTTTGAATCTATCATATCTTGATATTCATCATCCAAATGGCTACCATTTGTACTGAAACTTGTGGAGGAAAATTGATATCTGGAGTATGAAAACCGAAAATGTAATAATATTTTGTCTTTCGAGAATTCCAAAGCTCACTAATAGGGTCGTTTCTGGGCTTGGGACCAATAGTGCATAAAAGTTATAACAATAAAAGCAAAAATTGACGGAGTTAAGCAATGAGGACATTTGAAAGTGGTTAGTCATAGCATGCATTAGAGAAAAAAATAGAGGAAAGTAGGTCAAGGTGGTTTGGTCATATAAAGCGGAGACCTAGAGATGCACTTGTTAGAAGGTGTGAGAGTATGGAGATTAAAGGGCTTAAACGAGCAAGAGGGAGACTTAAAAAGACATAGATGGAGTCTATATAACAAAATTTACAAAAACATAAATTAACTGAAAATATGATCTTTGATAGAGGGGGATGGAGAGACAAGATTTGTGTTGCCGACCTCACTTTGGTGGGAACTGCCTTATGATGATGATGATAATGATGATTAGATTCATTGTTTAACATCCAGGACCAGAGTTGGGACAACAAGCAAATTATTTTTGGGCGAATAACACATGGTTGTTGCCTTTCCTAATTGTTGTTTTTACATATGAATCTGTTGTTCATAAGTGTACAATGATTGACTAATAGTATGGTTAACAAAGAGTGTTGTAGAATGTAGCCAGGTACATTGTGTGCTGGGGCACTCTCAAAGGGTTGATGTTTTGATCCCTATCATGATTTTTATGTGTTCATTGTGTTAGCTTTGTCTTATCTTGTATATTCAGGTTGATATTTGGGCTTGACTGTGTGTTACTCCACATCATTCATCGTCCTTTTCCTTAATAAATTTTTTTTTTTTTAATAATAATGACGTCTTCTCCTTTTTTAATCAGGAGCTCATATAGAATTTTCTATTTGAATCTGATAAAATTGTATATGTGTCCTAACTTCCCATTCCCTTTGCTTGGTATGTTATTTAACTAAGATGTTGGTTTTACCAGTGATAAGTCGTTTCCTATTTTTTAATGACAGCCAGGTCAATTCCTTTATTTGAAATGGTGTTTGTGAGATGCACAATAATCTCGATTTTGTCATTTACGTGGTTGAGAAGTGCTGGACAACCAATTTTTGGGCCAACGCATGTAAGGAATATTTTGGTTTCAAGAGCAGTAGTTGGATACCTTTCCTTGCTGAGTTTTATTTATAGGTAAGTTTTACTGTGCAATTCCGCTTTCCTGTGCTGACAAGACCATTTATATTATCAAATATTTCTTCTGTCAGGTTATGCAGGGATCTCCATGTCTTTCTTTCTCAAATGTGTAAAACTGTATATACATTTAGGGTGAGGGTGTTAGGGAAGAAAGGGACTCCAATATCCGTCCTTACCAATCTCATAACTCAAAAAACCAACCAATTCAAGTGGCTATAGTTGAGTGATATGCTCTCCGCCAAATTATTGAACTTTTAAATTCTTCAGAGCTTCTGAAAACACATGCATTGATATGTTTGTATTTTTTTCTGTCTCTTTTTTTTATGAATAGTGATGATTTTGTAAGGTGAAAAAGAAAATGTACATAATATGGTTACTGTAGCCATTTAAAAGAAAGAATTTGATTAATGCAAAAGGAGACAAAGTCAACCAGTGTTACTGCAATTAGTTTGACACATTCAGTGAGCCTTCAGTTTAGATACCCTGAAAGAAGTCATTTCTTCTCGCTTCCCCTTTGGCTAAAATGGCAACCAAGCTTTCAGGCTATCTAGGATCATTGCTAAATATGTGTGGAAGATGCCTAGGACCAAGTCATTCTAACAAAGTGACAATACAAAAGAAAATAAAATCAACCAATGTTACTGGAATCAGTACACATTCAGCTAATCTTCAGTTTGGATACCCCGAAAGAGGTCATCCCTTCTTGCTTCCCCTTTCGCTAAAATGGCAACCAAGATATCAGGCTTTCTTGGATCATTGCTAAATATGTGAGAAAGATGCCTAGGACCAAGGCATACTAACGAAGTTACCAAATCCCAAGAAAATTCATGTGGCCCATGGAGCTAGGATGTGATGGTGCTGGAATCCTCTTTGACAATAATGCAAACAGAATCGAAGGATCTGCATTCTATCTCAATTGTGCTAGCAACTATGTCCTTACAGAATCTTCCTTTGATATTGGTCCAGAGTATCCTTGAAAGACCACACTGAATGGTCTGCAAAAGCTCCTCCCACGCTTTCTTTTTGGTAGGCAGCTCCCCCCACCCCACACCCAAAAAAAAAAACACTTGACTATGTTACCAGGCCCCCTGGGACAAAAGTAAACTGATTAAAGTGGTTATAACATGTAATATATATTCTCTCTCTCTGTTTTCGAACCATTGACTTCATTTGAACTTTCAAAGATATGTTGCATTTATACGGACTCTGATAAGGTTGAACATTGGTTGCTCTTGCAATCTGCCTGGTCTGTAGACATATTGGGGAGTATTTCCGCACATTTCTGTTTGAAAATATTTATTTTCTTTGGTTTGCTTCTTAGCTTAGAGACTGCTTCAATCCATCTGAACATCAATATCGAAATGAATCATTTTGGTGAATTAGTGATGGAAAAAATAATGCTTTGATATATTCTTAAAGAAATAATCCGTGAAGCATTCTCCTTGGTCCTGCTGATCAGCTTGGACAGTGTCCATTAAAATATTGATAATCAATGATGATGATTTAACACTAATACCATTAATGATATGTAAGGAGGGGAAAGGAAAATTCCTCTTGATTTTTTTGAAGAATACAGTTGAACAACCAGCGCCGCCCCCCCCCCCCCCCCCCCCCCCCCCCCAAAAAAACCCAACACACACACACCAAAACCAAGAACACAATCCCCACATAGAAACGAAGGGAAAAAGAAAAAATCGAAGCAGCAGGCATTTACATTTCCTTACCAATGATATGATGGTAGGCTGCCTGTATGTTAACTTTTCACACGATGTTGGGCTTGGGCTGCCCACTCAGTCTGGATTCCACACATTCTGCTTTTCCTTCATGGGGGCGCTTTATTTTTGGATGTTGTCGGTTCTTATTCTTGCTTAAGGCTGGAGGCAAGGACCTCAGAAATTATTTTGTAGAAATTCCCTCAAATAAGCTTGAAATCTTTGATCTACCTTGCTTAGGAATAAGGGCTAGAACATTAGCATGCGCATTGTTGGGATCATTGGAGCATAGCAACCTTTTTAGTGACTTTTGAAGTCAGATTCTTCAATAATCCTGGGTTTGTTTAAATGCAGTGCTTCCAACATGAGGCTTATCAAATAAGTGGCTTTAACAACTAGCTTATGAAATAATCACAATGGTAGGGTGAGTTCATTCTTCAAACGGTCAATTAAAAGGCTATCACCAATAAACATGCATATTTGTATGTATTGACCAACAAAAAAAATTCTTTTTATGAAGTTCAAAATGCTGAATACT
Source organism: Buxus sempervirens (assembly GCA_947561395.2). NCBI lineage: Eukaryota > Viridiplantae > Streptophyta > Magnoliopsida > Buxales > Buxaceae > Buxus > Buxus sempervirens. The sequence continues at coordinate 2,343,802 of OX387191.1, read as the reverse complement.
ATTTCGGAAAGAATATTATCTGTTTATACTGTTAGTTCGATATGAATGAACATGTGGGCTTTGGTTCAGATATTATTTCATTATTTCCAATTTTTTGGTTGCAATACGAATGTCAATCATCTTCTGTTTCTTTGTTCCTATGCTTCCTTGGGCTATTAAATTTCTCTGCAGTATTCATACTAGGTTAAACATTTTCGCCTGTGTTTATATAAATGATTTCAAATTTCCCTTTCTGAAAGGCACGAAAATTTCTTCACATCATTATTCCTTTTTCTTCGTTTTAATATGGTCTTTTTTGCAAAATACATAAAGAACCAAAATTTCCTTTGAAATTGAAATTTTATAATATATTTTTACCTTGGTTGATTTTGTTATTCCAGTATCCTTGTAATCTTGTGTTGCTTGTGCTGATGGATTCAAACATTACCCACTGGAACTTGAACTACTTTAATAACTGCAAGTTAAGTTTGCTTGTTTTTTGTTTCAGCATTCAAAACCTTCCTCTTTCTCTGGCTATTACATTGAACTTCACAACTCCAATTATGGCTACAACTGCGGCAAGAATCATTTTGCATGAAAAGTTGAAAATTGAAGATATAGGAGGTATGATTGTATGTATTGCTAAATAATCCTTACCCTTCGCGTTAGTCTTATGTTGCTGAGTTTTATTTATAGGTAAGTTGTTGCATGGGTATCTACTTCTTCCTTTTTTAACGAGATAAAGCCTTAGTAGGTTTTTATACCTACGAAGATGGTTGGTTTAATTGATATTAGTTAAAATTAAGTTATAATTATGTAATTAAATAAAACCCTCTTATTAATTATATAATGTAGTAATATGTATCAATTCATATCATTAGCAGCAAGATTAATAACTAAGATAAAAATTTTAAGATTGTCCAATTGGCTAAGCGGTTGTTTGGCCCCAAATCTTTCCTTGGCAAGGACAGCAGTTTTCTTTGAATCTTGTGTCGGGATATGTTTATGTGATACCTTTATTGGAAGCCAATATAGTTGCCTTAATTGTCTTTTTTGTTACTGGGTTCAACTAAGATGACTTAAGATCACTTTTTTTTTATCAGCTTTGCATTTCTTTTCTTTATTTTATGTTTACATTTCATTTTGGAGAAATAATTACTTTTTATGAACTTAACCACTCGCAGGTCTCGCTTGCAGTTTTTTTGGTGTGCTCTTTGTTTTTCAACCAATACTCTATTCACAAGGTATGGATGTGTGACTAAAGCCTTCTTTTTTCTGTTATAATGGAGACTTTCTAATTGTGTAAAATTAGCACTGGTTGAACTTTGATGGATAACACTCCTTTATTTCTAGGTTTCCTTCTACTTCTTGTAGAATTTATGATCTTTTCCCTTGTATTAAACTATGCTTAAGATATATATATTTATCAGTAATGATAGATATTACTATGCTTAAGATATAAAGTCCATCGATTGTACGTGATTGACCTTGTGATGTGGTTGTCTAGGCTCTCTTTCTTTTCTGCAGGGGAGCTTGTTCTCTGCAGTATTCTGGCATGTTTACGATGACATTCTAGTTAAATTTGTTGGAATTTGTTTCACATATCATGTTTAGAATTTATAGGTGAATTTGGCAACTAAAAATAGGGATGCTGGCTTATATTTCCCGTACATTATATCAGAGACTTCAAACTTCCTCTTTTTTGTATAAGGAATCTCTACATGATTTAGTGTACCAAAAAGGTTAGTGGTTGCCTGGTCGGTCTTTGTATGAATCGGCTGTATGGTTGGGGTTTTTCTCCTCACTCCCTCCCTTCATGCATCCACACACACAAACAGAACCCTCCTTTTTTTTCCCTTTTCAGTTGCTTATTATGCACAAAATGATGTTTGATGTTATAGTAAAATGTATTTATAGGTACTAGTGATCCAAGGACAGGCAATGAATTTCTAATAGCCTTATATCATATTATGAGAACTTGATTATTCCATAAAGTTAATGCTTCTTGTGCAAAATTCAACATTAGTTTAGCAACGGTTCCTTGTTTGAAGGATGCATGTTAAAAGATCTAAAAGGCTAACGGAAGACCAAGAAGGACTTGAATATGGTTCATCAGAAATGATTTAGGGTACACAATCTGATTGTACATTTGTTTTTCAATAGATTGTAATGGTGGAATGGGTTTCACACAGTTGATACCGACTAATAGGGATACATAATATTGTTCATAGTGGGTCCTAGACAGTAAGTATTTACTGTGGGTGTTGATCATATTTTAGTGCTTAGCATGTGTGCCTAGTACATGAAACCATGTCTTGAATAGGCAGTGTCTGATGTACCAACAAAATAAATAGTTCCTCAGTCTGCATGGCTACTTCTAAAGGCGAAGAATATAAAAATAAATAAGGAAAGCTACGAATAGTAATGCCTAATATGTGCTGTGCCCCATTGAATGCTTATAAATTGTTATATAATAGATAAATAATAAAAAAATATGGCAATGAAAATGTTCTGACCTTATTATGATGAACAGTCCCTTTTGACATAATCTATCCCAATCCATTGCTAAGATGGGAAAAATAGAAAAAAGATTTAGAGGAATGGAAAAATTTTCAAAGAAAGCTAGGGTTTTCTTTGACGTGATATGTAGACCCTCGAAAGCATTATTATGTTTGATTTAAGAAGACAGAGTCAAAAGTCAAAATTAGGGAGCAGAGAGGTGGTTTAGGTTAAATGGGTAATCTGCCCCACACATGATGTGTTGGGTTTGGTAAGACATAAACCAGGTTGGGTTTATTGCGACTTTCCCATTACCCGCTATGTTTATGAATGTATATATTTATTTGTTTGTTTTTGCATGAAATATGTATTTTAGAAGCAAAAATGATAAGTTTAGGGCCAGGCTGGGCCAAACTCAACCTGATTTATACCTTACCATACATAATGCATTGGGTGTTGTTTAGGTTACTCATTGTCATCCCGAGATGGTATAATTCTTTTTTTTTGTTGGTGTTGTTTGTGTTCTCTGTCTGTCTGTCTGTCTCTCTCTCTCTCTCTCTCTCTCTCTATTTTGCTAAAATGGAGTAGACAGAGGGAGGGGACTTAGATTATGCTTCTGTTTTAGGGTAGGGCATTGCATTATTTATATGATGGTGAGGAATAGAGCCGACAGGATGAGACATCACATGTTGCTTTTGTTGTAATACATACTGCTTTGTTTTGCATTGTTGTTTTGTAGGATCTCTTTATAGTTTTCAAATAAAAGTTTAACCTGGTGCAATTGTGCAAACTTTATGTTGCTATGCTGGAAGATTAGCTGAAAGTGGAAAAGCAAGCAATATATATTTTGTTCTACTTTGCATTGTTGGTTTGCAGGCTCTTTTTGTAGGTTTTTGATAGAAGTATGACCTTATGGTACTATATGTACTTTATATCAATATGCAGGAGGCTTAGCTGAAACTGGAGAAGCGGGCGAAAGATTTGTTATTAGAGCATCACACCCTATCTATGCACTCTTAATTGGTTTATTTTCATCGGTTACACTTGGAATTAGCTACTGCCTTACACGAGCTGGAGCAAAGGCTTCTGATCAACCTGTGTAAGATCACTGTCCTTGGACCTGTGACCTGTGACCTCAAATACCTACAGGACATAATTTGTGATCATTACAGTAATCATTACTTTCTTTAAAGAACTTGATTTTTTATTACATTATTTCACATGTGATTATACTATGTTTATTATTTCTTAATGTCAAGTAACTGAAGCTGAGATCAAAGTTACTTTGTTGTAAGCTGGAATTTTTTCTAGGCCCATCTTCTGTTTGTCGTCAGTATTCTAATTCTACTAATATCAAAAGAATTATTATAAGTTTTTAAGCTGATTAGAATTATTATATAATAGCTGTTGTAAGAAATGACAACTACCATAAGTTTTTTCCTGATCAAAGTATCTCTTGGTGAAGTGCGTACTTGAAATTCTACAGTTCCTAATATATTCTCTTTGCTATATAATTAGGGTGAATTAGTTTCCTGTTAGAATAACTATTTTGCTGTTCAAATGTTGCTGTAATATGTTAATCTTGAACAGTGGAGCATCTGACTATAATTTTACGTCCCTTTTCAGGGTTACAGTTTTTTCATTTGGCTTGCTGGCTAGTCCTGCGGCAGCAGTATGTACATTTGCCTTGCAGGTAAGTTCATTGTATTTGTATAGAGTGACACAAAGATAAAACAGATTGGTCCGATGTTTGAAACCTGTTTACTGCATAGAAATTTGTTTTTCGCCAATTATTTTAGCACTGAATTTTTTTTCTTATTTTAGCATATTGGAAAAATCATGCAAGACTGTAAAGTCAATGGTTAGTTGGTCTTTCATTAAAATTTTGAGCTTTCAACTAGGAATTGAAACTCAACAGTTTGATTTCTTTGTTCCAGAGATGGTAGTATTTGTTTTCTGTAGTAAAACTTTATCTGCATAATTTTACAATATTCTTAGTACTCATACAGGAAAGACAGAAAAAATCAATTATCTGGAAGAAAATTCTGATTTTTTACCATGGCTAAAAGCTTCATTGGCACTGGGAAAGTAACATTTATATGGCCAGGATTCAGAATTTCATGGTAAACTTATATTGATTAGAATCTATGAGCTAAAAGGAATTCTGTATTGTTGAAAAGAAGTTGATTCAATTAGAACTTAATAATGTATTGAGTTTAACTTTATTGCAATTTTTTTTGGGGGGTGAATTCTTGGTTCACTGTTCATTCATTATTGTTTGTTTTCAATTACCAAAAATCCATAGCATAAGCTTGTGATTAAAAAGGAAAATGTAATAGCCTAGCTATAGAGATAGGGTATTAAGCTATGATACGGTAGGGCTGTCAACAGGTTGGATCAGAGCGGATATGACATAATCCAATTTGACACCGGTCAAATTTGACATAATCGTTTCCGGCCCTTAGTGAAACACCTATTGGCACTGGTCACTTCAAACCTTGCTTCAAATCATGGTCAGTAATGGAGGGCATAGTTTTGGAAGTTCTAGAGAAAAAAAAAGGAAAAAGTTAAATCACTCTTTGTTGTATGGTGGACCATTTCTATATTTTACTGAAAAAGTTATATTTCCATGGATAGTTGGAGTAAAAGAGCACATATAGGATTTAAAATGGGTGAAGTAGTCCAGATCTCAATCCCACCCTGATCACCACCACCCATAGACACGAAAGAAAAATGAATAAAGGTAAGAAAGAAAGTAATTCATCCAGGTTGAGATTTGAAGTCTCTGTCTTGCTACTTCTTGCCAGTAAAATGTCTTCTATATTAGTTTCTTTGTATTAAAGTTGTAAGATTATGTGACCCTTTATGGTCTTTTGCTTCTGTGCAGAATTTTGTGCTGCCGGACTTTGGTTCATTTCTTCTTATGGTTGTGCTTGGTGTACTGGCTTTTTTTGCCGAGGTACTGTTCTAGAATTTTTTTTTTCTATTTATTTGCTCCTCAGCGTCTAAGGTTTTTGTCCATAACATTTGTCATTCAAGTGGAAAGTTGTCCCTTTCTTTTGGAGGTTTTCTCCAGGTAACTTAAATGTGTCTGAAATTGTCTACCTGCAGGTATTTCTAGCACGTGGCCTTCAACTTGAGAAAACCAGCAGGGCTGCTAACATCCAATACATTGAGGTTTCTTAATTGCATGTGCTGCTTTTCAAATTACAGTTTAGTTAGAAATTGAAATGGTTCTATAATTTGATAATTTATTAGTACATTTGCTCCTAGAGAAAAATTACTAGATAATATAAACTATATTTTGATAAGGTGATCCTCAATGTATAATTTTATGTTCGGCTGGACTTGTTCCCTAGGAATAATAGGGAGGACTTTCCAAAATAACTTAAGCTTTGGTATGACTCCTGGGAATTGGATAATCATCATGAGACATTGATGGTGATCATCACCATTACTAGTATCATTTCATTATTATTATAATTACTATAATTATTATCATCTTTGGCACAGTAATATGATAGCGAAGTAATATTGTGTTTCTATGATTTCATTTATTTTTTCTCCTGTTGCACAGTCCTTTCTATTTTTACTAGATTCATCTCATAATTTATGTATATTATTGGGGTTTTTCGTGTTTCAGGCTGTCATCGTGCAGATATGGGGCATTGGTGTATCTAGGATAGCTCTAACATTTGGAAGACTCGCTGGGTGTTCACTTATTTTGGTTTCAATGTGTAGCACATTGTACTTTGGACCAGGGAAGGATATGGAATGAGAGACAGCAACTGATTCAGTTTTCTGTACAAGGTTGCACTCCATTTGGTGCACCCATTCTTTGTTGTATTCAATTTATTTCATTCTACCACACCAGCTTAGCAGATTACATTCTGCAGTTCCAGTTTGAATCTGATGGTTTTGCTTCACCTCTTTGCGAGACGGCGACCTAATCGAAATGGTGACACCTGTCTTCAGGAATGGTTCTTGATTCTTCATTGAAAAGGTAATTAAAATTTGAATTTCAAAGTTCTTGCTTCCATGGAAGGTCCTAAAAAATAGGAATGGAAGGAATCTTGTGATATGTGATGAATGAAATGAGGATTGGTTAGTTGATCGTCTTTAATTTTGGTAGGTAGTGTGTCATCGATTGGACTGCAAGGTTGGTCAGCATCCATTGTACATGGTGTTGGATAGAAACAGTGATTTTTCCGAATTGCCCATCAAGTACCTATTGGTTCTTTTCATGACAGAAGGGCAGGTAAGCATTGTTCCCAACTTGGTTCTTTGCAACTAGGTGATGAGACCATAAGGTGCTGCAGGAGTTGCTTTGATCCTCGTGTATTGTTTGTCTTCTTGTGGAGGTTAGCTTTCTGCATATGAATGTTCTTATCTAGTATCTACCATTTTGAATTTGTTAGATGCTCTGTTTTCTATATATCTGTGTACATTGTCGTACAAATTCAAACCCATACTTGAAATGAATTTAGTTACTCTGTTCACAGTAACCTGAAGTTAAAAACCCCAATTTTTTTAGATAACTAAAATCAAAGAGAAAAAATGGTAGAACCCCACCACCCCTCTCAAAATCCATATTAGCTGTTTTTTTCTGGAAATCAAGTAACTAATTCAAAAGCTTCTGTTCTGGGTTTCTTATTTTTTTATTTTTATCAAATACAATGTGTGGAGTGCTAAGGAATCAATTAAATATATAAAGTTCACCTCTACTGTCAGCTTCAGCTTTTAGTAGGAATGTTGTTCTACATGGTATTAGAGGTTTAGGCAAATGTCAAGGTCTTGAGTTCAAACCTTCATTCCACCCGTTGAGAAAAAAATATTCCACGTGTAGAGTTTTCTTAAAATGGGTTGGGTTTGAGTACGATCCTCATGTGAGAGGGAGTGTTAAAGAATCAATTAAATATATAAAGTTTACCTTTACCGCGTAGTTTGAGTCTTTACTGCAAAGTTTGAGTTTTTAAGTAGAAACGGTATTACACATGGAATAAGGCCAGGAGAAGCGGAAAAGATTCTATAGAAAACCCTAAAGTACTTCGGTACTGTTGAAGTTATGGTACCTGGGTTAATGCGATCCTCATTGTACGTGGCTTCTCTATCAAAAGCAGAGCTCTACAGTTGTAATACCTTTAATATATGTACGTGTCTGTACTTGGGCTTTTATTTAATTTTTTTGATGTGAACATGTCAATTATTTATTAATAAAGCTTCAACCAGGTACAGCTACAGTTTTTAATTCCGCTTCACGGTATACTTTCTTGGTAGAAATACTTCCTTTCCTCATATGAGTCTGTACTTCTGCTGCCTCGTCAACATAAAACTATGAATGCTTTTTAAATGTAGAATCTGTTACCAGAATATAACCGCATCATATAACCGCATCACTCTCGCATGATCACACACGTACGGAAAATGCGAGAATGACTTTTATCCAAAAATTATTCTCAAAAAAAAAAAAAAAAAAAAAAAAGGATGAGTGGCTGTAGTTCAGGCCATTATTTCCAACGGTAAAGGGAGATGATGATGGGCATTTCAAGAGCGAATCAGAAGTAAAAATGGCTACTTTAATTAACGAACTCGCCACCTGAACTAATTGAAATCATTAAAATTATGAATATTTCAACAAATTTCAATCTAGTTTCTCGTATCAAAGTCAGGATTAATGCACATGAACTGGTTAATCCGCTCCTCAATCGATACTTGGAACAGAGTTGGGGTCAAAGCAACAAAACTTGTATTGGAATTGTTTGTGCGTCGTCTTTTGATAGAGTAGTGCTTTTTTCTTCGAAGTGGTTTTGATGATTGATTTTGTACGTGGCTACCTTGTCAAGGAAAAAGAAAATTTTCATTTTCATTTTCATTCAATGCGTGTTAAAAAGGAGGGATTTCAGGAAGATAAATTCTTTATTTTTACGGCTAAGTTGGGGAGGTCTGTTTTAAGATTTGGAGATATTTGAAGGAGATACAACTTTATGTAGTGGGGGCAATTAAACTATTCTGTAGGGAAGAAAAGATAGCGGATATAGAGGATAGAGGATAGAGAATCCATCATTTTGTTTGTTTCTAACTTTCTATATATTAATGACTCTTTAAAACAAAGGGAAAATTGGTTTTTAGTAATATTTTTTCAAAATAATTCAGATTAAGTTGGCCAATTCTTGCAAATTAGGAATTACGAATGCTTTTTTCAAATAATTGGGATTCAGTATGATTTTACTATTCATAAAAAAGTTCTTCTAAAAATATCTTAAAAAAGACCTGATTGTATCATTTTACTATTCATAAAAAAGTTCTTCTAAAAATATCTTAAAAAAGACCTCCAAACCTCACTTGTGCAAAGAGTAAAATGATACTAAATCCCAATTATTTGAAAACAATATCACTAATTCCAAATTTTTTAAGAATTGGTCTACTAAATCCGAATTATTTTAAAAAATATCACTAAAAACCAATTTTCCTTGAAACAAAAGGGGATATGAGCAATAGAGAATCGAATAATTTGCTTTATGTTAAAAGATATGGATGATTATAGTTTTGAAGAATTAAAAAATTTTGAACTTAGAAGACTGATTGAGTAGAAGATATGGATGACGAATGAAAGACCAAATATTCTAAAGAGCCTAGAAAAGCCTCTACCGTCCTCAATTTCTAAGCAGATGCCAAGCTAATAACAATTTAACTTAACAACTTCCATTATCTATTTCCGGACGCAAACTCGATGGCCAGACCTAAGTTGATCCCGCCAGAACAAATCGGTACTATCAGTGCATAATATGCCGCTTCTACGGAAAAGGAAAATGGAAAAGAGTACGGCCAAAGTCGCTTACGTCGTTGTTGAGTCTACGTAGAGAGAGAGAGATAGAGAGAGGGGTGTGGACAAGACGATGCAAAGGGCGAAATAGGGGAATCAATCCCCTGAAGTGCTCAGCTGCCCATCCTGTTCCGCCTTTAAAGCTCACTCCCAAACATTGATTCCCAAAGTTGTACCATCCCTCCTTACCAAAACAAAAAACAAAAAGTTGTACCACCCCACTACACTTATGTATTACATTCAACTCCCTCAAATCTAATTTAATTACTGAAAATGACATTCTAAACAGGGACGGCAACGGGTGGGTTATCCCAAAAGATTAGAGTTTGGTAAGTCATAAATTCGGGTAAGTGTTATTTTCCAAACTCGACCTGAATCTATCCAAATATATTTTATTTATTATATCTACAAATATAAAAATACATATTTTTATAAGCTATTAAGTATATTATTTAAAGACAATAATATACTTAATCTCTCTATATTATAAATAACGCAGGGTGCCCCTTGGGAATCGTGCCAAACAAAATGTGTGACTTTCAAATCAAAAATAACCCTTGTATGTCCTTGTGAAGATTCATTTATAAAAATGGTATAATAGTATTATAACTGCCTCAATTCATTTAAAATATAGCACTTACAAAACTGTTCTTTGCCTTTTCTTTTTACATACATGCAATAATGAACGTGCACCTTGCTAATATTTTATCATACAAGCAGATTTATCTTGATATCCTTTTTAGTTTAGGGGCGAGTCAAGTTTTGTCAAAATCCTTTTTCTTGTCCTAAATTTGAGTTGATCATGACTGTTTGTGGCAATTGAAACATAAAGAAGGGCATTATGCAAAGAAATTCTGATGTGGAAATGCTTCCGGAAGCAAGTCAAGTTACGCCAAAATCCAAATATTATTTTATTCTATAGTTGTAATCCTTCTCTTAAGTCGTTATCACATGTTAGTATCAAAGAAAATAATTAAGTACAACACTTGTCCCCCCCTCTCTCTCTCTCTCTCTAGGCTTTTATAATTAAGGTTGTCGACCAAACAGACCACTTAAATAGACTTTCAGTAGCGGTTCAATGTACTAAGTAGCTAGCTATCCCTTCGTACTATGACTTGCAAATAAGATCCAAAGATTTACATGAAATTATCAATTGATTGCTTATTAGAATTCTGGAGTTAGCCGTTAATCAAGTGGGTCAGCAGGTTGCGGTTCAAACGGGTCTGGAAAATGGAGTTACGTGTAGAGAGAGAGAGAGAGAATCTAATTTAGGAAACATGAGAGTATAAGTGAGGGGGGATGTCTGGGAATATAAGTGGGAAATCGCGAGCCGAAAGTGAGCCGCACGTGCAACGTCGTCTTCCTTCTTTGACGTTTTATTGTCTAGTATATATCTAGCATCTGCTGTTGTTCGTCCGCCGACTCTTAAATTACCTTATCGGCCTTGCCTTTCATCAAATTACGATGCCCTCGTTTCCGTGTCCCCAACAGCAGATTAACGCTACTCAAATTTTCTTTACATTTCGTACCCCTTCCCAGGGATGAAATTTCCTATAATTTCTCAATGCATTGGTTATTGTTGGTATTACGAGATGCTGTTATATGAAGTATCTCACAGTCAATATTTCTTTTTTATTATTATAAATCTTTCATATGAAGTATTTCACAGCAAATCTTTACATGGCAACATCTCGCACCAACAATCATAATCAATGAATTGAAAAATTGCATAAGATTTCAGCGGCTCGCCATGCCTTCAAAGATGCCGCTTGTAGAACCAATCACTTGATGACATTGAGACACTTCAAATTAAAAGATCTATCTCTTCTAGTTAACAAAGAATCTTGAATAGGAACATCTAGTGGCGACACGTGCAATATTACACATCAACGAACCACAAACTATTTAGTAGGTAGCATGTGCATGTTATAAAAATAAGTTATGGTGGGTTTCAAAGGATATTAAAAGTCTTTACAATTTTATAAGGGGGTTATTTTAGTAAACCAAACGTAGGACTAAATTTTTGGAATTGAATCATCTATGGTTGGACCTATAAAATGGTCCAATCGTTAGCAAGCAAGAACTTGACAGACCTGACATGCAGCGCATGTGACTACGTGACATTGGTTATGGTTGGACCATAGATCAATGGAATCCAAAATTTTCATGCCTCTTTGTTATGTAAACAGTATAAATGAGTTTTGGCCTATATTTGAACAGGGGATTTTTGATATCACGAGTACATTCATGTGACAATGTTGCAGGGTTGCGAGATTATGAGATTCGCCGTACTGCTATACTTTTGATGGCATTATCGTCATTTCACTAGATTTCGGGGGTGGCGGAGCAATAGTGAACCAAGTGACGGGAGGGTAGAGTCGTCATTCTGTTAAGAACGAGGGGTGTTTCGGTAATCAAATGCCGCATTTCTGTAATCCCCTTGCCAGTTCAAAAAACATTAATCAGTGCAGTGGGGCGTCACTGAGAGGCTTCTCCTCCTTTGCATATTTTTTTTTTCTCTTTTCGTTCTTTCCTTTCTTTCCTTCTTCGCTTTTTTCCTTCTTCCTTTGCTTTGTTCCTAGTTCTTAGCTCCTCCTACTCTGTTATCTTCTCAGATTCTTTTGGAGCTCCCAAGCTTCTCTAATGGCGGACATAACCCATCTTCCAATGGAGCAACTCCAGGACCTGGAATATTGTATAGACTCTAACCCTCCCTGGGGTAAGAGCTGTATCTTTTCTCCGTTTAGCGATTTCTTTTCTCTTTCATTTTCGTTTTTTATTGTTATTTGAGTTAGATGTTTTTCTTATTTCTTTCAAGACCTTCCAACGCGTTTTAGATAATGGTTTTCTTCTTTTGAAATAGTTTCACCGAAGCTTCATCATTTGTGAATGATCTTACCGCAGAACAAATGGATGATATCCTATAAATACGTTCTCAGTTTCTCACTGATAGAAGTTGACATAATGTCTTCATGTTTGTTTTTGGGTGGTATATTAAACCCAACTGTGTTCTAGTTGCAATGTCATGGTTGATAGATATTGCAAGGAAATTATTCTCATCCAGTGGTGTGAATAATGCTGTAGCTTTAGTTTTCCTTCTTGTTTAAAATGCATCAGAAACGGAAGAACAACGCACTTAAAAAACTTACGAGAAGAGAGATTTGCATTTAAATTCTGATTAAATACTAGAAATCTCATGGTTTGTGTAAAGACTATCCCGTAGTCGGGAGCTCCAAGCCTTCTGTAGGAGATTGTAATCTGCTCTGTATGCTCTCGGCACTGTTATATCTTGGAGCTTACGCAGGCTGTAGTTGTCAATTTCTTAGAACTCAAAGGCCATATAACTGGTTGGATGGAGAATAAAGCGAATAAAGATCAATGCAGGCAAAACTAACATTTACATGATTTTACTTTTGTGTCTATGTCCATGGTGTGTGATTCAATCTTTGTATTTAGTAGAGTGAAAGTAAAAAGTAGTGCTAAAAAACATGCTTGTTTAATCCCAAACTCAGGCCATGGAACCCTTGTATACTCCTCTCCTCGTCTCTCTCCTAACCCTCAAGAAAATCTTGCATTCTATCCTAAAAAGGCCTAAATGATGTTACTTACAATGTTCCTGAAAAGATGCCCCTTCTAGCTGTTAGATTAAAATGTAAATAACAGCCATCACCTTGGCTTTTGTCATAGCAATATAGATGTTGTCTAGTATAATTATACTGCACGTAGATCTTCACGTCTTTATAAGAGATGCTTATCCCCGTGCCCTGGGATCCATCACTGATCTTCCAAAGTGTGAAAACATTGCACAAGTTCAAGCAGTATGTGAACTTTAACATATTCAGTGTCCTTTTCAAAATGTTTGCTGTATTGTTCTTGTGTGTTTCTTCATCAAATTCACTTTTCCTTCTTCAATCCACTTTAAGCAAAGGTACTTCGTCTGTTTGCCCGTATACTTTTCAAATATTGTTTTTTGCTGCTTGAATTTTGCTTCATAAATTAGACCTATACTTAAAAAGGTATATTTCTATGCCTCCATCTTGGTAGTCAATGCACCTTTTTGTACCATTGTATTGAATCTTAACTTTTTTATGATCTATGTTACTGTTTTTTCACCATAGAAAGTCTGCCTTGAGTGGATTTTTGGAACCCAAAATTGTGACAAGTATCCCAAAAATAAATACGGTTTGGAAACCAAAAACTCGTTTATATTATTTCCTCAAATGATCCTGATTGCTTAAGTACCAGTTCTGGATATTTTTGTAGTATTTATTCAATGTGTCGTGCAAGGAAGAGAATAAAGAACTAAAACTCAAAGGAGAAGAACATCAGTGGTTTGGCTTTATAATGTGAATCTGTGGGGCATGATTGATCTTCTTCTTCATGATGAGAATCAAAAGAGGTCAAGATCACCTTAAGACAGTCCATCCATTATTATTTATAGCGTTTTCTAAAACTATGTTTCTCCTAATGGTTAGACTAAAACCCCCTTCTTGTCTGTGAGTATACATTATATTATTATAGGTTTCATTATTTTTTATGGATGAAAATCCTTTCCTTTGCCGCACTTCGAACTCAAATCAGAAGTTTCTTCATCCTATTTTAATTAATAAGTGGATCAATGTATTTTTGTGGCAAAACCGAAACTTACAAAAAGAGTAATACTGAAATTTTTTTCTTCACAGTGATGTTTGTATATATAATTGCTGACTTACGGGAATAATTCAGGGCATTTAATTGGATCAGATTCTTCCATTAAAAAATAACAATAAAATAAAAAAATCTTCGTGATCTCTGAAATCTTGTAAAATAAACTGTTGGAAACTGATATAAAAAGCCGAGAAATTGTATACTTTGTCTTATTAACAAGTGGCAGTTGATGATCTTTCATTTTTCGTTATCAGTCTTAGTACAGATTTTACTTACAATTATGAGGAAAACTATTCTTTGGGCGAAATTTACTTTTTTTAAGTCTGGCGGTACGAAACTGGGAGTACAGACCATTTCCACTCTTTTCCCCTGGTATGCCGCGAAATGTAGTGGCATGCTGGCGAAATTTGGAATATTTTTCCCCAGATTGACAAAATTTTAGGGAAATGTGGTGGCATTCCGGTGAAATCTAGCGAAATTTCCCAGGATGGGGAAAATGTTCTTTGGTGTCTTGATATACAAGAAGAATTAAATGCTTTCCTGCACGACACGGCATCATGGACTCTTATTCCTCCACAATCTGCTTCAATATTGTTTTCTGAAAATGGATCTATAAGACCAAATGCAACACAGATGGCTCCATCAATGTCTGTAAGAATTTTAACTTAATAAGAAAATGGTTTCTGGATTTCAAGATAAGCCTGACTGTCAGGTCTTCATTAGCTTGTTCTTGATTCAGAGTGGATGATGGCGTTAGACATTCTTTTTGCCTGCGTCTTTGAGATGGCATACTACTCATTGACTTCAAGGTTCAATTCCCTGTTCCTCTGGGCAGGATTTGGAATTACTTCTGAATTATTCTAGCAGTTAGTATCTACGTTGTTTGAATCAACGGAAATTTTAATTGTGTACACAGAGCCATGTTTTTCTAGTTGTTTGGCTTATTGTATTCATACGGTGACACATTATGCTCCTAGTTAACATGAATTCTGCTTGGTATTTCTTAACTCAAAAACAATATCAATCTGTGCGCCTGATCAGTTGTAGAAGAATCACAAAAGGAAACAGTCAAAATAGTGCCGAACTATCATATGTAGCAATGAACTAAATTATAATATATGGTAATGAACTAAACTGTCACCTTTAACAGTGAAAAAATTTTTCTGAACATGTGATTCTTGCTTGTAAAATGAGAATTTCTCGTCATTATGAGTCTTGTTTGTCAAAATGAGAAACAGATTGTCCGCAATTTAATGCCTTGGTTCATATTTATGTTTTGAATGAGTTTAGTTTGTAAAATCAGAAACATATCCTGTGAGATTTAATGCTTTGGTTGCAAGTTAAGTTTTTTCTGAAGAGAATAAAATCCCGAAGTCATTGGTCCTCTATTATATAAAAAGAATCTTAAGCAAAAAAAAAAAAGAAAAAGGAAAAGAAGGCAACTTTAGGTACAGCAAATATTTCCTAAATTACTGTATGCAGCCTCATGTTAATTTTATAATAAATCACAGGTTTAAACAAGCTCTGTGTTTTTATTGAATCCTATGATTGATTTTGACCGATTTCTCTGCAATTCAAATCATAAATGCATGGTTTTCAAAATATTGAAAGGAGGAAATATAATTACTCTTTAGTCGTAGGTTGAGACTCGAAGGAAAACATGAGGGGTCCACGAGGGGTTCACAGTTAAATGTGAAAAATCATGTTAGAAAATTCAAAACACAAAAAAGAATAAGAGTCCCGCGCGCCCCCCCCCCCCCCCCCCTCTTTCTCTCTTTATGCACACCCACCTCTTTTATTGCTATCTTGCTTCCTTCAGACTAATGCCCTGTTATATTGTGCATGTATGCCTCATTTTATTATATAGCTTGTCAGATGTCTTTTATTATATAGCTTGTCAGATGTCTATGTTGATAATTAACTGAACTTTTTATGTTTCACATTTGGTTATGCTTATAGTTTTACTATTGCAGCTGAAACCATCGTATTGGCATTTCAAAACTACATTCTAATGCTGGGAACTAGTGTGATGATCCCTTCGTTGCTTGTCCCATTAATGGGTGGAACAGATGTAAGATGAGTCATAATATATTTGTTATATAATTCTATTTCCGAAACCATCCAATACCTTCTTGTTTTAATGAATACCTGATCAGGAAGTGAATAGCTTCATTGTGCAGCCTTTCTCCTGTAATATCTGTTATATATTCACATATTTGAGAAAGTTGAGACTCTGGTAATAAGATCTGGATTCATGTTGAACCTTTGCCCTGGCTGAAACCAATGCATGTTAGATGATAGCCACTGAAGAAGGCTTTTCTAGCATTATTGAAAAATAATTTATTTATTTTTAATAGTGAAAGCTTATGTTTTGTGATTAGAATTATAATTACAACGCACAAATAAACCCTAAAAATGGCTTAATGCCTGTCAGATTGCAAGCATGAATGCAGAGTATTCAAGCTACATGCACACATGTGATATTTAAATCCATGAAATAATGACTCAAAATAGCAGATAGTCCCATATTCTCAAGAAAATTCAAACCTACTAGAAAAACTGTAAAATTCTTTGTTCTGAAAAGAAATATGAGGTAAAAATGACCTTCGTGAAATCCCACAGTTTGCTTTCTTGGCTTCAATCCACACAGATCTGTTCATGTTCCAACAAATTGGACTTTTTGGGCAAAGATTCATTAGAGGCACTAAATCAATCTATAATGCAGAGTTGGGAGAGCTTGGAGCAAAAATTGGGGGTGATGATGGAAAAGCAAAAAACCATCACATACTTTGAACAAATTTTGTGGCTGTTATGTATGGTCAACATTTACTGTTTTGGCTGAAGCCTTAAGCATTGTTTTTATGTGGGTGAGGGACCTTTTAAATTTGGCCAAAACTTGAAACATGGTTGGGAAATTTCATTTGCTGGTTCCACCTATGAGACTTCCCTAGAACTAAATGGACCTATTCCAGTGCTTTAATGTTTAAACCGTTAAATTGTGGGTTTAGCCATTGAGAAATTGCTGCATTTTTCCATAGAAGTTCTTGTAGGTCCGCTCATCATTTTGTTTTGTATCAATTATTATGCAATTTAGTTGGGGATGGACACCCTGATAGTATGTATCATATTGCCCTTTTTGCTTGACTTTGACCCATTTTCTTCTACACAACCAGGGAGATAAGATCCGTGTGGTACAGACTCTAATATTTGTAGCTGGCATCAACACGCTTCTGCAAGCATTGTTTGGAACTCGCTTGCCAGCAGTGGTTGGTGGTTCTTTTGCTTATGTCATACCGATACTTTATATTATAGATGATTCATCACTACAAAGAATTCCTGAACCTCATGAAGTAAGTACTTTGTAAATACTAGTCCCTTTCTATTTTATTTTTGTGTGTATATCTGGGTGGGTGTTTTTTTTTTTGGTTGGGGGGGGGGGGGGGGGGGGGGGGTTGGTTTTGGGGCCATCTCTGAAGAATTATGAGGTTAGGTTATATATCAGTACTCTTCTTCTTGATTTGCAGAGATTTATACACACTATGCGAGCAATCCAAGGAGCACTGATTGTGGCATCAGGAGTACAGATTGTCCTTGGTTACAGCCAAGTATGGGGTCTGTTATCAAGGTACAATTGTAGTTGCCCAAAATTTCCTGAGGTTGTAAGAACGTTCTCTGAATGTTTATATTCCTTATTCCTTTTTGTTTTCTTTGTAGGTTTTTCAGCCCTCTTGGAATGGCACCTGTGGTTGGTTTGGTTGGTTTGGGGTTGTTTGAGCGAGGTTTTCCTGTGGTAGGTGTTGAGATTTCGATTGAATATGTTATACCCATTGAGTTGACCGGAAGGATTAACAGGAACCGCAAAGTGGTGAACCTAGCCCACATTTAAGGTGTAAGGCCTACCATATGACAAGATGTGTGTAAAGTCAACCCAATTGAAAGATCGTAAACTGTCAACATAGTATATTTACTATGGGCAATTCATCATACTTCTATTACTGGCCATTTAAATACTAAATATGGGCTCCTTTAAGTATAACTGAAAAACATCTAATGTGGTCTCTTATTAGGTCTAGAACCCAAACAGATGGGTTGTCTGAAGCTCTTCAATATAAGTTACATGCACCTCTGTTTCCTTATTGGACTGGTTGCTTTATCCAAAACAAAAAAAAGGGGAAAAATTCTTGAAATGTTGTTGCAGTACTGTGAAAGTTTCCCTCACATCAATAATTTTGCATATGATGTTTTGGATGACTGGTATGCTGCTGACTGTTTTTTTTTTAGGTTGGGAATTGTGTAGAAATTGGAATTCCAATGCTTTTGGTGGTTGTTGGATTATCACAAGTAAGCCTTATAAGTAATTATACTTTGACATTTCCTTTTCATAATTGTTATTATGTTTATTTCATATCTTGATGTCATTTTAGTGAAGTTTGAGTTCTGTTAATTGCAGTATCTGAAGCACATTAGGCCATTCAGAGATGTCCCCATATTTGAAAGGTTTCCTGTCTTGATCTGTGTAGCATTCATTTGGACATATTCCCATATCTTGACTGCTGGCGGGGCTTACAGAAACAGACCCCGTAGAACTCAGCTTAGTTGTCGTACTGACAGAGCTAATCTCATATCCTCTGCTCCATGGTCAGTAAAAGAAGCAGGTGTGCTTCTGCTTCAGTATTTATATTATACATTGTTCCTTCTGGATTTCTCATTTGATGAATGTTTTCAGGTTTAAATTTCCATATCCTCTGCAGTGGGGGGCACCGACTTTTGCTGCTGGCCATTCCTTTGCAATGATGTCTGCTGTATTAGTTTCTATGATAGAGGTATTGATGGGGGATCACAGATTTCTGTCCTTGACCGCTCTAAAACTTTCCTATTGTTCATATTGTCACATGCATGCGGCATGCCTTTGCCGTGATATAGGTTGTTCAATTGGTAGGTCACCTCATCACATGGTCATAAAGCTGAATGCATCGCTATCTTGGCCATTGATGAATTAAAAGTCTTATAATTTTCTTGGTGACTTCCTAGGAAGTCCTTGTATTACGAAGAAGAAAAAGTTCTTAATTTAGGGTTTGATAAACTTTACTATGAACGAAGGCATGGGGAAAATAGAAGGCAAAACTTAATTAGCAAAAGAATCAGAAAATCAGATAGCAAAACAAATAGTATACTGTGAGGAAGTGTTAATAAATTTGAAGCATATGAAGGAAAGCTTGTGCACTTCCAAGGGGTTCCCTACAAGTGAAGTGGTAGATGTTGTGAGGGATGCCTTTGGTAGTTGGTAAAGGACCACAATTCTTGTTCTTCATGAGCCAAAAACAAGTTTGTCATTTAAGAGATTATACTTTCTGCCTTGCCATATTTGTTTTTTATCCTTGTTTTTACCGCTGCAGTCAACTGGAGCATACAAAGCAGCATCTCGGTTAGCGATTGCAACTCCGCCTCCAGCTTATGTGTTGAGCCGAGGAATCGGTTGGCAGGTGAGATTGTTAAATACAAATTTAAATCCCAGCAGCCATTTTTTTTTTCTTCTGGGTCTCTTTCTTTGTTTTTTTTTTTTTTCTAATCTTATTTATATACTTAAGATGTATCTATAATCTACCTCATTCTTGCTCATGAATGCTTCTATTTAGCTCTACGTATGAAGATCATTAAGAATACAAAGCAAATAGGGATGCCAATCATTTTAGTTAATATGTAATAGTGTAAAAGCACAAACGAGGATGAGATTGCCAAAAGACAAGGAAATTTGAAAGGAGAAAACAATGATTCTTTTATTTCTTTTGGAGACCTCAATAGGTACAACTATTTGAATTTTAACGTGTTTATGGTAGAAGTATTATCGAAACGAAATATTCTTTTGCAGGTTGCTCACTTCGTTCTAGCCCTTACCTGTCTTGTCATGTTTGGCTAGATTTATTATTTTAGATCTGCACAAGGTTTTGGGATTTCTTGTTTAGGTAAGTAATTAACATAATAATTTGTAGTAGTTCAAGAAACTGTCATTGTTATTGGGAGTGGCCCAAATAGGAGATAAATTTCAACATGCAAATTAGAGACTGAGTGATGTGCATGTGAAAGGAGCAAGAAGGTGTGCATCAAAGGATGCAAAAGAGCTAGAAGAAGAAGAAGACTGAAATGGACATGGATGGAGTCAGTCAGAAATAATTTAGTTACATGCAATCTGATTGAAGATGCAGTTTTTGATAAAATATAATGGTAAAATATGATTTGCATTTGCTGTTATAACTAGTTAGAATAAGGCATTTTGTGGATGTGCTAACAGGTCTAAATTATGTTGTTTGGACCATGTAAACCTTGAGGCATATCAAGATGTAACCCTTCAGAATTTTAATATTGTTCTCTATGAAACTAGGAAAATGTAAAATATATGTATTAGGTTTGAGACAAATACAAAAAAAGTATCCTTAACAAGTTTGTCCTTTCTTTTCAACTAGAATCCTGGAATTCACATTATTAATATCCAATTTTAGATTGGTGGAGAAATCATGAGATTTCAGATGAGGTTGAGGCTTCTACAATAATAGTCATTGAAGGGTTGTTTCGAGGAAAGGTGTTGAATAAATGGAAATAAAATGTTCTGGTAATTGCATATTATTTAAGGGCATTTGATTTGAAGGGTTAAAATTGAGAAAATGAAACTATAAAAGGGAGGAAGGTGGGGTAAGTTTTACTTATTTACCTTGAACATGGTGGCTTGCATACATGGCACAACAATATCCTTTGTATAAGTGAGGCTTGGAACATGAGCGCGCTGCGGGTTAAGTGTAAGCTGCAAATTTCTTGGGTACTTGCAGTAAATAACTTCTTCAAAACCTGATTCCAATTGCTTTGTATTGGCTTAGCCATAATTTTTTTATTGCATCCAGGCCCTCCACCATCCTGCTTGCTGATTCTACTAGTTCTACTAGAGTCATAGCTTTTGTTAAATTTTGATTTTCTCACAACTTCATCCTTGATCTTTTTGTCATCCTCAATCTTCTATAGCTTTCAATCACCACTAGAACACTACTACTATTGTTGTTATTTTAGATGAAGCATACCAATGGCATTCTCATTAAAAAGTTGGAAATGTAAAGGCTGTAGAAGGTTTGAGGCAAATACAAAAAATGTATCATTAAAAAGTTTGCTTTTACCTTTTGACCTGGAATTCACAATATTGGTACCCATTCAGTATTGGTGCAGAAATCATGAGATGAGGTAGAGGCATTTATGAAACCTGTCAGTAATAAGCGCAAAGAGTTGGTCCAAAGACTAATTTTGAATAAGATATAGCATGTTATTGCAGTTGAATATGATTTGAAGCATTAAAATTGAGAAAATGAAACTAAAAAGGAGTATCGTAGGGGAATTACTGTTTGCTAGATTGTTACTGAAATTATTAACTTTTTTGTGTGTAATTAATCTTTAGGCGTATAAAGTTACTTCCACAACTCCTTTGCGCCATACGATCTGTAATTGTCTATCTATAGGATTGGGGTACCTGACGTCAGTTTTGGCATTATAATACCTGGTGGATAGGGGGTACTCTTCTTGAAGTGCTGACCTTTTCTATTCATGTGTTGCATATAATGTTGCGCTAGTCAAAGATCATAATTTCACATGATGTATCTCATCGATGTTTCTTAACGATATTGCCTTTGTGGAGTTTTGAATGTATTTGGTTTGTTTTTTATGCAGGGTGTTGGCATATTGCTTGATGGACTTTTTGGAACAGGCACTGGGTCTACTGTATCAGTGTAAGGACAGCTGGTGATAGCTATACAATCTTCTTGCTTCTTCAAATTTATCATTGACAGAGATCATTGCCATAATTTTTAGAGAGAATGTTGGGCTCCTTGGACTGACCCGAGTTGGGAGCCGCAGAGTTGTTCAGATTTCAGCTGGCTTCATGATATTCTTCTCTATCTTAGGTTGGTGTTTAAACATGGGAAAACCCGGGTACTCTTTTCAGACTGAAAGTTCCTTGAAATCACTAGTCTGTTCTACATATAGGTGACTTTATGCCATTTTGATTCCTAGTTATTTTTTGCAGGAAAATTTGGAGCACTTTTTGCATCTATACCTTTCCCCATATTTGCTGCATTATACTGTGTCCTATTCGGTCTTGTGGGTATGCCACTAGATTTTGAAAGTTGCTTCATTTTCTTTGTTTGCTGTTCTGAAGCTTGTGTTTGCATTTGCAGCTTCAGTTGGACTATCATTCCTCCAGTTCACGAACATGAACTCGATGAGAAACCTGGTTATTACGGGGCTTTCACTTTTCCTTGGGATATCTATCCCACAATATTTTAATGAATTCTGGGGTTCTTCTCATCATGGTCCTGTTCATACCAATGCAGGATGGGTTAGTTACAGCTCCACATTCTCATTTTTCTTAAAGTAATCCAATCCAAGGTACCAAAAAGGGTCTAACAACACACAGGTACATGTGACATGTAGGTAGGTAGCTGAGACCTGCCATCGTATGGGCTCAACCTTTTATCATTTTCATCAAACTTCAGAAATCTTTTTCTGCAATGCCCAACCAGCTTGGGTTAGCTCCCTCCTGAATGTTCACGTGTACCAGTATGTTTCCCAGTTCTAAATCATTGGTACCTTTGGCTTTTCTCTTGTTCGGTGAGGAGTTAGCTTCCGTCTTCTGACATGGTAATTGGGGTGTTGCAGTTTAATGCATTCCTGAATACTGTATTCTCGTCACCGCCGACCGTGGGCTTGATTGTTGCCGTGTTTCTTGATAACACATTGGAGGTGGAGAAATCAAAGAAGGATCGAGGAATGCCATGGTGGGTGAAGTTCAGAACGTTTAAAGGAGATAACAGAAATGAAGAATTCTACACATTGCCGTTCAATCTCAATAGATTCTTTCCACCAACCTAGCAGAACTTCATTGTAGATCGCAACAAGAATCAAACATACTTCCTGCTGCCGCCTCAAATTATCACAAAGGTTCAGTTCTCTCTGGAGTTCAAAATTTCATGGTAAGTAGACCATTCCATCTGATGCTGATCTTTCCCTTTTAAAAATCCTTCTATTTTATATCCTTTTTGGGGCCAATTTGTGACAGCTAAGTGGATGGGATCGTAAAGCACTTGTTGTTTATCAATCCTTGTTGTAATAAGAAAAACAGGTGGTAAACATGGCTTCATTCTATTTTGTGTATTACAGGGCAATTCCTTTGGGTATTCTTTTCACTTTTCAGCATAATTCATTAAAGCGAGACATAACCCAACTGCTGTTAAACATTCAACCATCAACCCAATCCCAAAAGTTGTTATTCGTTTGAAATTGAGAGGCTATGATACAAACCCAGGATTTGAATCCTCTTAAAATCCGGTGGTGAATTCAAAAACCAACTACAATATACCATATATCAGCTGAAGTTCAATGTCAATTCAATGCGATTTATAATTTCATCCTGTTAGTTGCAGGGCTTAGCCTCACCCTGAGCTAGAATTTAAGCTGACAGCCTCACAATGACCCAGAATTTTTTTTGACCGACAAAATCAGAATCCAAAATGGATCTAGACATTCCCATGTTTAACCATTGATGACCTTCATTCCAAGCATATGGCTCTTCCATTTGCTAAAGAGCTGCCCCTAACAAATCCTATAATCTTGTGGCCAGGCAGGCTGCATCACCTGTCTCATTGGTGTACTGCATAACTCATTAATAATATTGGGGATATGGCTAATCACTGGTTGGTGAGAACGTTTCATCTGAGTGGCTCCAGCATGAAATTTGCGGATGGATGGTACTTTTCAATAGTGAGGCCCACACCCCAAAATGCATCTCTGCCATTGGTCATTGACCTATTGGATTTTGGCTCTAGAAAAAATGCTCACTTAGTGGTGGTTGGGTTATGTTTGCAAGTCCAGATTTCCAAAGAAACAGTTTGATTGCAATGAAAGGAAGGGAAGTGATTTACAAAAAGAAAACTTCTTAAGATATTTTCTATTCTTTTCTCTTTTTAGGAAAAATTCTCTCCCAAAAAGGTAAAGATTTTGATAAAAAAAATTAATTTCCCACCACTACTAACACAACTAAACCCACCCACCCGACTACCACCCATCACTCCCATGACCACCACCATCCACCACAACTCCCAGTCACAAATCTTACCAAAAATAAAATTTTCTTCCTTATTTGAAAAGGAAAAGAAATCAAAATTTTCCCTTTCTTTTTTAGGTTTCTTTTCAGGGGCGCACTCAGTACTGTTACAGATCGTATCCGTTTCTCTCATTTCATTTAATTACTTACAGCCATTGCAACTTCTTTTTTTTTTTTTTTTCTGGTGGAAAAACTGCAATTTCATTAAGATCTAAACTAAACGAGTTACAGCCCCTCAAATCATCCAAGAGAGGAACAGAGATACACTGGGGACAATGCTTAAGCCGTACACAGGAGTATATATCTACAGCGAAATTGGCAAGGAGGTCGGCAACTTTGTTTCCCTCACGGAAAGTGTGGGAGAATTTAACTAAGGAGAAACCTGACAGCAACGTACGAATCTTTTTTTTTTTGTGGTAATGCAGCAACGTACAAATCTGAGAAATAATACCAAGTGTGGAAGAATTTAAGTAGGGAGAAACCTGGACAGCAACATACGAATCTGAGAAATAATGCTTCACCGGATATTGTTTTGCTTTCAGAAACTTTAAGTCAGGAGCATAATGCTTCCAGGATGGCTCGGAAATCTCGTTATCCAATTTTTTTTATCCAACCAGCTAATGGTCGCCGTGAGGGGTTTCTTATTATGTGGTCTGCATCTGTATCTATTTCTATTCTATTCACTACTGACTAGTTGATTTCCTTACCTCTCTTTGAGGGGGCCATTTAATGCAATGCTACATGATGAGGATAAACGAGGAGGTTCTGCATTGAAGCGACAGCAGCAAGAAATGTTTCTGAACTTGATCAATGATTGCAATCTATGTGAATTACCAATCAAAGGTTCTCAGTTCACCTGGTCTAATGGCCAGCAAGGCTGTCGAAGGATTTCATAGAAATTAGACAGAGGATTTGTTACTTCCACTCTCTTTGATATTTACCCTCATCCTTTACTTTATTCTCAGCCAATTATTGCATCTGACCATTGTTCAATGATCATCGAGCTACTGCATATAAACAGGTGCCGCAGAAGGCCGTTCAAATTTGAAGCTATGTGGATTGAAGAGGAATCCTGCCTGCCCCTTATCAAGGACACCTGGGGAAAAGCTAAGGCTTCTCTGTCTCTCTCATCTAAGTTAGGTTACCTTGCATGGCAACTTAGGAAGTGGAACAAAAAATATGTAGGTAACATCCATGAAAAACTCCTCCAAGTAAAAGAGCAACTTCACCAGGTGCAGGAGGAGATTTCCATATCAGCTGATCCTTTTACCCTGGAATCTGAAAAAGAACTTCTACAAGAATACACTAAGCTATTAACTCAACAAGAAGTTTTATGGTATCAAAAATCCAGGATCAAATGGCTTCATCTGGGGGATCTAAATACCAAATTTTTCCACAACACCACTCTTGTGAGAAGACAGAACAACTACATCTATTCCTTGAAGGATGAAAACAATGTTGAAATCAGTGATCAAAAGGCCTTAGAATCTCATATTGTTTCCTATTTTGATTCTATATTCAGGGAGCAGGGACAGTGGACAACTACTCATCTAACAGGCCTCATTTCAAAGCAAATTACGGATGTACAAAATTCGGCCCTAGCTCGAGTCCCCATGCCAGAGGAGATATGGGGAGTGGTCAAGGACTTTTCACCATATAAAGCACCAGACCCAGATGGCTATCCTGCAATATTCTATCAGAAATACTGGGACATTGTTGGCCAAGAGGTAATTACTTCTGTTCAAATTTTCTTCGAAACAGGGGATCTGCCAGATCGAATTAACCACACTTTTATTGTTTTAATACCGAAAGTTAAGAATCCTCGTCATTTAAACCAGTACCGTCCAATAAGCCTTTGTAATGTGATCTACAAGATCATTACAAAAGTACTGGTAAATAGGATTCGACCCTTATTGACTCATCTCATTGCCCCATATCAAAATGCTTTCATTCCCGGCAGGCACATTAGAGACAATATTCTCATTCACCATGAGATATGTCATATATTTCATAAGAAAAAAAAAGAAGAAGAGAAAGAAAGCACAAAAGCCTAAAAAAATCAGAACTTGCAGAAGGGCTGGTATGCCTTAAAATTGGATTTTTCTAAGGCTTATGACCGGGTCAGATGGAGTTTTCTTAGGCAGGTTCTTCTTGCCTTTGGTTTCAGTCCTCATCTTACCAACTTAATCATGACCTGTGTATCATCTGTGTCTTTTAGTATCTTGATTAATGGTACACCTGTTGGACAATAAAACCTTCTAGAGGTCTCCGACAAGGAGATCCTCTTTCCCCATACCTCTTTATTATGTGCCAACAGGTATTGAGCCTCGCAATTTCCCGTGCTGAAATAGATGGTAGATATCGGCCGGGGAATAAAAGTGAAGGCCGGAAGTCCAGCAATATCTCATCTGATGTTTGCTGATGACGTAGTTCTCTACGGTCATGTTAACCAAAGGGAAGCTCACTCCATGGTAAGACTTTTATATCAATATAGTGTGGAATCAGGTCAAGAGTTGAATCTACAAAAGTCTTCTATACAGTTCAGTAGCAATACTCCTTCATCTCAAAGAGCTTCTATGAGAGGCATATTTAATGTACAAGGAGTTCACCATGCTGATAAATATCTAGGACTTCCGGTGTTGTTCACGAAACCAGCCTACAAGGACTGCAAGGACTTGATTGACAAAGTGTCTTCTCGGCTAACTGCCTGGAAGGCTAGGCTACTATCTCAAATGGGGCGAGTCACACTGATTAAATCGGTCTTAAGTGCTATCCCCAACTATTACATGCAATGCTTTTTACTGCCAAAAATGGTTCTTAATTAACAGATTAGATCAACTTTCACACTCATTTTTCTGGCAGCAGGCGAGAGACAGAGGATCTGTTCCTACTGTTTGTTGGAATAAATTGTCACTTCCATGGAGATATGGTGGCTTGAATATCAGAAAGGCTACTGAGATCATGAAAGCCGCTTGGCAGTTACACTCAAATGATAGTAGCTTATGGAAACAATTAATGCAAAGTATTTATTTTTCAGGTTCCTCTTTTATGGCAGCCACTTCAAAATCGAAAGATTCATGTATATGTAGGCAGCTACAAAGTTTGAAGGAATATATTAAACAAGGCTCTGGATGGATCATTGCTAACGGTAGGAATATAAATTTTTTTCATGATCACTGGCTGATGAATGGAAGCTTGTTAGATGAGTCAACAATCTCTGCAGACACACTTCAGAATCCCCAGGTAAGTTCTTTGATTCATCAGGATTCCATGATCTGGAATATTAATTTAATCTCTTCACTGTGGCCGACAAATATAGCTTCGTCCATCATTGAGACTCCGATTGATCCTTTACTACAAAAGGATAGACCTGTCTGGCTTTGCTTTGCAAATGGCAGATTCTCGGTTGCTTCAGCTTATCGACTATTGTTGGGGCCTTGTCTTGATAATCTAGACTCCTTGTGGTTGCAAATTTGGCATCTTAAATGCCCAGCAAGAATAAGGCTATTTCTATGGAAGAGCTTATTGGGAGTTCTACCTACATCTCACCTTCTGTCAACTCGATTGAGGTATTTTCAGAACTACTGTATATTTTGCCATGATGGTAATGAAACAGTGGAGCATCTTTGGCTCCACTGTCCGTTCTCTAGAGCTATCTGGCTGGCGACCGTTGGTGGGTCAATGCAGCAAGATGGACCAACTTCATCCTTCTTCCTGTGGTTCAGAAATATGGCAAGCATCATCAAGCAAATGAAGGGTTTGAATGTCAATGAATTTCTGTCAGTTATTGCTGCTTTTGGCTGGATCATATGGAATCATCGTAATGCTGTTTTGTTTAATAACATTTCTCCAAACGTTTCTCAAGTGATAGCTAAATTTTGTAGATTGAGAGAGGAAGTAAGCAAGCTCTATCAGGATGAGAAAGATCAACATAGAGAACCTACACAAATTGCTGTTCGATGGGAGAAGCCGAGGCAACCATTCCTCAAGATTAATTTTGATGGCTCTTTTTGTAAAGGTAATAACAAGGCAGGTATCGGAGTTATTGCTCGAGATAATGAAGGAAGATTTTGTGCAGCTATAGCTTCCCAATGTCAAGCCCAATCTTCCCTTATGGCTGAAGGTCTTGCGGCCCTCGAAGCTGTAAATTGGCAATCTACTTAAACATTTCTCATCTCATTTTAGAAGGAGACTCCTTGGTCATGGTTCGGTCTCTTCATCAACTAATCCATTCTCACCAGCAGGATGCAAGAAATACTGAGCTCCCTTGGCGACTTGTTCCAATTTTAAACTTGTTATCTCAATCACTATCTCGTATTCAAGTTGTGGAAGTTTGCCACGTGTTTAGAGAAGGCAATGATGCTGCAGACCTTTTAGCCAATTACTGTATAGATAAGTTCTCCTCTTTTTGGATAAAGCATCCACCTACGGACCTAAGCCACCTTTTGTTTGATGAAGCTCGGGATGTTCTAAGAATTCGACATATATCTCTTAATAAAAGTCTCTTTTATTACCCAAAAAAAAAAAAAAATCTGAGAAATACCGAAAAGCTTCCAAGGGACATCCAACATACGAATTAATACCGAAATAATACCAAAAAGCTTCCGAAGGACATCCAACATACGAATTAAAGCTTCCGAGGGACATCCAACATACGAATTAATATCGAAAAGCTTCCAAGGGAGGGACATCCAACATACGAATTAATACTGAAATAATACCGAAAAGCTTCCGAGGGACATCCAACATACGAATTAATACCGAAAAACTTCCAAAGGAGGGACATCCAACATACGAATTAATACTGAAATAATACCGAAAAGCTTCCGAGGGACATCCAACATACGAATTAATACCGAAATAATACCGAAAAACTTCAGCATCCAACATACGAATCTGAGAAATAATACAGAAAAGCTTCCGAAGGACATCCAACATACGAATTAATACCGAAAAGCTTCCAAGGGGCATCCAACATACGAATCTGAGAAATAATACCGAAAAGCTTCCGAGGGACATCCAACATCGAATTAATACCGAAAGGCTTCCAAGGGACATCCAACATACGAATTAATGCTGAAAAGCTTCCAAGGGACATCCAACATATGAATCTGAGAAATAATACCGAAAAGCAGCTTCCGAGGGACATCCAACATACGAATCTGACAAATAATACCGAAAAGCTTCCAAGGGAATACCGACATACGAATCTGAGAAATAATACTGAAAAGCTTCCGAGGCACATCCAACATACGAATCTGACAAATAATACCGAAAAGCTTCGAGGCACATCCCCGGACCTTGGCTTGCACGCTGCTGATCCACAAATTTCAGTAGTTCTGCACGGGTTGAAGAGTTCCAAATTATCTGCAGTCACAAGCAGCAAATATTTTAAAGGCAATAAAAAATGAATTTAAGGACTTGAACTAAATTCATAACTAGGATAAACAAAGTCCACTTTTTTACAATCTAATTAGAAACGCAATATCTAACTATCCTTTTGCAGCTACCATTTGCCTAGAACAGTGAAGTACTGAAAAATCTCCACAAAAACCAAAGTTACAGAAGAAAAATAACAAGCTTCATGACACTTTGAAATACTAATAGCACCAAAATAAATTAGCAACTGAAATTTTTAGCATGTTCAGTCTCTGTCCATTGACCCATTACTCAGAAGTACATAACAAAGCAAATCAAATATTCAGATATTGCAGAGCAAGGATGCCAGTGACAACATGCCTACTTAAAAATAGTAACAAAGATGCAAAAACTCCAAATAAAACTTTAATCCTCTCACAATTAAAAGTTTTTACCTTCCATATCAACTGTATTAATGTGACCAGCTTCCAAAGGCTCCAAAAGGAACCATTAACTTTTGAACAAGGACATATGAAAGAGCATACCAAAACTTCGTATAAGAGAAAAATTAAAATAAAATCTAAACACCCAAAGAATATTAGCTAAATCTCAACCCTCATGACCCTATGGTTCTTACAACTTCAATCCCTGGCTTCTCCTCAACTTCTTTGTAGTTTGCATATTATTGTCCATAAATGGCAACATACATTTGTTCCATTAATTCATTATTCATATTACCTTCTGAGCATAAAATATCTGCCTTTCCTTTTCTTTTGAAATCAAGTTTTTTAAATTCAAATTCTAAGCCCGCTCCAGCAAAAGAGGTGAAGTAAACCAAATATTTGATCAGACAAAAGAATGAACATGGAATATCCACCAGAAATAATTGTAGAAACAAAAAGAAAATCATAATTGGAATTTGGTGACAAAACTGTATTTATTTACAAACTACGGGTCCAAAAAGGAGATTCCCTTGTAATGACTTGCACCTAAGAATCAGAGAGCCTTGCAATAGCTTGAATAGAAAATACCATTACAGCCCACATGGAAAGCATATGATACCACTATGATCTTTAAAATGGTGTTCTTTCGTTTTCTTGTTCCTTACATCTGAATATATATTTTTTGATCAGTAAGTAAAGTTCATTGATTAAATAAAAAAGAAGAGTAAACATTACAAAATCAAAAAGTGTACCAGAACAGAAATTTTAACTAAGCTAAAATTGACCACAAGCCATTCCGGATCTGAAACAAGATAAATATAAACTCCTAAACACCTGCTATCAACTACTAACAGCCCCTTACCTAGGTCAGAAAACCTTTTGCATTTCATAAACTCTTCCAGTGGAATTTTAGGGCCCTCCAGACAGCAAGCTAGCCACCTATGTAGTACTTTCAGAACCTCTTGTTCCACACACAACCATTTCCTTCGGACATTCTTGAAAACCCTCTTGTTTCTCTCTCCCCACACTCCCCATACCATTTCCTTACATCTGAATATATTGACAAGATATGTTATGCTATTACCCGCAGGCACCAACATTTTATATTTCAGGAAAATTTTGGAGAAATTCACAAAATACAAAATATTAGACACTTCTCAGAATTCATAGATTATAACAAAGTTAGACTTTTGCAGTACAAATTTCTGTGGGGAAATCAAAACAGAAATTCCCCACAAAACAAGGTAATTCTTTTAATAAAAAAAAAACTAGTCCATTTTTGTTCATCTTTCAAGCTCAAATTCTTCAACTTAATTAAACCCTTTTTTCACATAATTGAATATAAAGTGCAAATAGATGCACAAATGCCAGAAAGAAATATCAAATCTAAATGAGGAGAAACCAAAAAGTTAAAACAAATTATTTTATACTGGTTTTCTAAAACTTGAAAACATGCTATGATGCTAATATTTTCTACCTAAAATGCATGTTACCAAATGGGTTAAGGCAAATTTATTTTCCAAAATGTTTATTTTAACATTTTTATAAAATCAAATCAAATACTAGAGAAACTTTAGAAAATATAATTACAAAAGATATATGCAATAGATAAGCTGGGCACATATAACCATAAGCATATTCTTCATATTTTAGTTTAGGTCAAGGGTGCTGATATTGAGTTGAGACAACATGGAACATCATGCATGAGCATATGAGTGAGACATTTGAATAATATATTTGGATATCTTTCTTTCTTGTTTCTGTATTATCTTTCACGACACCAGAATTCTTGAAACTATTTGTGGATGGTATCCTAAATTTCAGTATTTCAGTTCACAATAAGACCACAAATATCTTGCTTTCTTAAATTTGTCTTTCCTATGCATGATAACTGATGTTTGCTATATTTTCAGTTACTAGAATATATTTTATTTTATTCATATATATCAGTTCACAATGAGACCACAAATATCTTGCTTTCTTCAATTTGTCTTTCCTACGCATGATAACTGATGTTTGCTATATTTTCAGTTACTAGAATATATTTTATTTTATTCATCTTATAACTTTTTCATTCAAAAAACCCTTAATACAATTTGAAATTTGAATAAAAAGCCACCAGAATGAAAATATCCCCATAATTTTTCCAAAAAAAATTTCACATAGGCAAATACATTAGGAAAAATGAAATTTTAAAACCTTGCAAAAAGCAGTAAGAAACATCAAAGTTCTTATTTGGCTGGATACACTCAGCTAGAATACAACTAGAAAAAAGAAAAGAAAAAAAAAGGAAAGAAATAAAGATTTACCTCAGGGGACTCCAAGTTTGTATTCAAGCTTGACAAGAGGTCCTTGGGTAATTCATCTTTTAACATTTTCGCAAGCTTAGGTGTCAACAAAGCTCTAATGGCATCAGCCGCAGCTTGATTATAGGGAACAAAGACTTCATCAGGGCACAAACCACTGAGCCTAGACAAAGCCTGAGATGCCCGTACAGCATACATATTTTTTGCAATTTGCACACTAGCACCAACACCGTGAGCTTCTTTAATATCAGCTTCAGCTGCAGTTGAGTCATACTGAAACAACAACGGCAAAAGGTACCTGACAAACAAACCAAGTTTAAAACTGCTATATAGAGCAGGTTATTGGTATGATGAAGCAGAAATAAAAAGTCTCCATGGTTCATCAATAAAATAACCACCGAAATACCAACACTTCTTTTATTAATATGTCATTGAAGTATCTATTAACCAAACAAGCAACCATTTGCACATACCATAAAACACCAGCCTTTAGTAAGGCATCCTGCAGCTCAGACGATACAGAAACATTGGCAGCAGTCTGAAGGGATGCATCAACAGCTGCTGGTACACGCTCTAATTCAGTACAGTGCACAATGTCCTGAACTAGTCCACCAAACTTAAGCATCTCAATTCTGGCACTCTCAAACTTGCTGAGAACAGAAAGGGTGTGCATTATGTTAGTAACAATGATGGCAGACAGTTCACTAGCAGAAGTAGTCGGTTGAACAACACCCATGCAACGAGAGAGAAGAGTTGCAAGAAGTGGTATCCCCCCATCTCTCACAAGCTCTTCACCATTCAATTTAGAAGCTGTACAACTAAATACAGTGGAAAAATAAAACAGTGTCAGACCCATCTAAAAGTGAAAGTCAGGAACTATAGGAAGTTCAACAACGAAAACACTACAATGAAGGCCCACTTACGTCAGCCAAATGAGCTCCGAGGCTGAAACAAGGAGAGGCGCTCTATCAGAAAGAAAATTATTGTCCTCATAGTCTACAGTGATTGCATTGAGCAACATTGGATAGCCAGCATATTTAAAAGGTTCCAACAAATCTCCATATCGTCTGTATAATATACACTGTCCCTTCAGCAAAACTATCAACCTCCAAATTTGGGGACCTTGCAATCCTTCCATGGTAGCCTGAAACACATCAAATGTTCAAACTTGCTTCCAACAGACTCAAAAGACAAGCTGATACACACTGATATTGTTTATGCAATGAACTTTCTAAATGGTCTTCACGGAAGAAGAGTTATATTTGAGACAAAAAATAATTTTTTGCCAAGATGTTTTAGTTTGCTTTCAATATTATATGTCAGGTGAGTTCCGGGAGCTTCATTTAAACTTTATGACTTTAAAGCAAACCTCAGCTTTGTTAAATTCATGAATTTTGATAGTAAATACATCTCATAGATAATGGATAGGTTTTACATCAGGGTTCAGCCACGAGTCCTTATACTTTTGTTCTGGCTATGAATTACTTTTTTTTTTATCAGTAAAAAGAGATCATGGTATATATATAAGAAATACAAAGAAGACATAGACCAGGTACACAAACTGTGTACCCACCCTAGCTAGAAGACTTCCTACAAGGAAAGGTGCCTCAATGAATGTTATCTATAGACATTATAGTATTGATGAACAAAATTAAATTAGCAAAAGTAAATCCTATAATATGTAATGAACCCTGGGATCAAACAGTGTTTAGCAAAATTTCGTGCAAATCCAAAAAACTTCACCGATTTGAACGATTCATATTTTTCCTCGAATTGACAAAATTTTCATTTTGATTACAGGGCAAAACACCCAGAAAAACCAAAACAGCAAAACTAGAGACCAAAAGATTTCAAAACAAGGTAAGGCTAATTATTTGGAATATAATATACATACAAAAGGTAGTCGGTATCAAGCAACAGCTATAATTGAGAACTGGTTGATTCCAAAAACCACATTTGTTATATTGGGTCAATCATTCATAAAGAAGGAAATATAGACAACGATGTTGCACATAGAATTAGAGATAAATAGCTTAAGAAGAAAGGCTTCTAAAGTATTATATGATTGACGTATCTCATTGATGCTTAACATCAAATTTATACAATAGTTATTAGGCCAAGTATGATTCATAGAGCAAAATTTTGGCAATAAAGAAGCAACATATTCATTGGATGATGCTGCTCTGATAAAGATTTTGAAATGGCAACAAATAAGCCATATATTCACTATAAGAGTGTTACTTAGATAAGGAGGAATGGAACTAATATATCCAAAAAAAGCCTACAATTGGCCCAAATAAGAAATAAAATAAAGAAAATAGTGCTAAAATAATTTCAAAACAAATAATAGAACAGGGTAGAAACTGTTGGTATTGATAACCTTAATCATCATCTCTGATACCAGTACCATTGCCTGATACACACAGATTTTACATCTCGGATTGTAATCATTCAATACTGGTATAAATAAGAATTGAAACCACGAAAGAGAGACCTACAGTGGCATCACCTATATAATGGCTGAGGGGTTGCATATTTGAAGGTTCAAAAAGGACAAGATCAAGTTAAAAGGTACAAAGATAAAGTGAACAGAAATTATTGCACATAATCTGACTAAAGATATGGTTTTTGAAAGATCTGGATGGCAGAACAATATTCATGCTGCTAACCTCAACTAATTGGGTATGGTTTTACACACACAGAAGAGAAATTATGTGCATACACAAGCATACATGTGGATTATGTGAGTCAGTAGTTTTGCATAATGCATCTTTCAGTGTTTTAGAAATTCAAATAAATTTATGACATCTGGATGACAAGGTACACCTACAAGCGTTCATAAGCCTTTTGTACAGCCAGAAACTTCTCCCTTGGGGATTTTTATCAGGATGATACCTCATTGCAAGTTTTCTGTACTGTCTCTTGAGTTTGTCTTCATCGATATTCCCAATTTGTTTGGATGTGCTGAAGGTCTCCTCGTTCGTATCAACAAAATTCTTTGTTTCAGCATTGTCACTGGAGAAATCATCCAGGGATATCTCCAATATCTTGCAGGCTTCTTCTTCAGAAAGATCCATGGGCCGTCGAGTTAGCTCTTCACGCCACATTGCCAACAGTGACTGTAAGAACTCTACATGTTCAACAATTGGCCAATTGGGAAATCGAATTTCATCACATAAATTTCTAAGGTAGTATCGGTGACACCACATTTCATCTCTTAGCTCTGGATATGTCACTGGTGGCATAGGAGCATAATCATATAATGAATGGCAATGCTGTGATAATTTCTGGGGAAAATCACCAAGATGCTGCAGGACCTGGAAGAAGGACTAGGAATGAATATCAACAAATGTTTGCATGAAATGATGAGCATCACTGAAATAGCCACAGATGTGACAACTTAAATCTCAGAATAAATAACTGCATGGATGTAAGTTATGGTTCATATGATTTGAAAGAGTCTCAGGTCTTCACATATAAAGCACTGTCTAAAGAACTTCATGTTGGAAATGTTTACTTGAGGGTCTATAATGATCAACCTGACTTTGAGATCAGTGAACCAGAGGGTTTTTGTTCTGCTCTCATTGATTTTATAGCGGGTCTAGTGCATGATCTATGCTCTACTCATTCTGATGTTCAGATTGAGCCTAATCTCAATGGTTCATCCCTGGAGTCACCCAAATCTCAAAATTATACATGTGATGGAGATGCTAATGGGCACCATGCTGAAATAATACCGAAAAGCTTCCGAGGCACATCCAACATACGAATCTGAGAAATAATACCGAAAAGCTTCGAGGCACATCCAACATACGAATCTGAGAAATAATACCGAAAAGCTTCCAAGGGAATACCGAAAAGCTTCCGAGGGACATCCAACATACAAATTAATACCGAAATAATACCGAAAAGTTTCCAAGGGGCATCCAACATACGAATCTGAGAAATAATACAAAAAACCTCCGAAGGACATCCAACATACGAATTAATACCGAAATAATACCGAAAAGCTTCGGCATCCAACATACGAATCTGAGAAATAATACAGAAAAGCTTCCGAGGGACATCCAACATACAAATTAATACCGAAAAGCTTCCAAGGGACATCCAACATACAAATTAATACCGAAAAGCTTCCAAGGGGCATCCAATATACGAATCTGAGAAATAATACAGAAAAGCTTCCGAGGGACATCCAACATACAAATTAATACCGAAAAGCTTCCAAGGGGCATCCAATATACGAATCTGAGAAATAATACCGAAAAGCTTCCGAGGGACATCCAACATACGAATTAATACCGAAAGGCTTCCAAGGGACATCCAACATACAAATTAATACCGAAATAATACCGAAAGGCTTCCTAGGGGCATCCAACATACGACATCCAACATACGAATTAATACCGAAAGGCTTCCAAGGGACATTCAACATACGAATTAATACCGAAAAGCTTCTGAGGGACATCCAACATACGAATCTGAGAAATAATACCAAAAAGCAGCTTCCGAGGGACATCCAACATACGAATCTGAGAAAAGCTTCCAAGGGAATACCGAAAAGCTAGGGACATCCAACATACGAATCTGAGAAGAAATAATACCGAAAAGCTTCCAAGGGAATACCGAAAAGCTTCCGAGGGACATCCAACATACGAATCTGAGAAATAATACCGAAAAGCTTCCAAGGGAATACCGACATACGAATCTGAGAAATAACACCGAAAAGCTTCGAGGCACATCCAACATACGAATCTGAGAAATAATACCGAAAAGCTTCCAAGGGAATACCGAAAAGCTGAATACCGAAAAGCTTCCGAGGGACATCCAAGTGAGGGGGAGAGATGAGGTGAATAATACCGAAAACCTGACAGCCATTGCAACAGTCTTGTTATTATACCACATGGCTCATTAATTACAGTTCAGGCAAAATCACCAAGACGATGGCTCAACGGGGATGTATGAAGACACCTGAATCCCAGTAAAAAATAACACAAAATAGGCATAAAACTTATGTAAAATAGGGGGAAAATATATATATGAAGAAGCCTCAGAGAGTGCTTGTTTGACATCAAGTAATGCCTCAGCCGGTAATTCCAACTTAGCTTCACATTAATCCTCATCGGCTTCATTCAAATCAGAAACAAAAAGCAAAAAAACAAAAAAACACAGAGAGAGCGAACGGATTTAAAAAAGAGGATGTAATCGCACAAATCGGCTCCGTGGAAGAACGAGCATAATCTGATCCACAGATTCCTATCAGGATGCGAAATGCATAACTTGATATTGACCCGATCATAGCATCGCCGGTCATCGCTTTTCTTTGCTATCGGCGACGTGGCATCGGGCCAAAATTAAAAAGAAAAAAATAAATTGGGGAAACAAACGAAGAAGAAAAAAAACGCTTCATAGGAAAAGAAGAAACCCTCAGAGACCCGTTTCAAATCACACAACAGCGGGGAAAATCACTTGCATAATCCCGACCAACGACCTAGCCCAGAAGATAATCGAATCGAATATCTATCACAGGAATATGGGTCCCTGGTTGATGGAAAGATGAGCGACTTCACCCGACGCTGCTTTGGAGTGTCATACGGCACTTCCTATCCTTTGGGATTTCTTCCTCACAGAGATCTCCCCTTTTCTTTTCTTGATCCCTCTCCTTTCAAATGACTCGGAGAAATCGATATCCAAACAGTGAACACAATTTCGAAATTCTGTGCCCTAGATAGATTAAAGCTTCATGGGATCCTTTCGTTGGGTCGACGATGGTTAGTTATATAGGCAGCAGCAGGGACGGCGAGAACCCTAAGGACGGCGAGAACCCTAAAACCCCAATCCCTAAAATCCTCACCGATGAATGGTGATGATATGAGATCTCTCGTCTGGTGTCTTCGTGGGCATACAATAACGTCACCCAGCCCACGCGAAGTCACTTCCATCGAAGGCCCAACTTCACTGCGCATTTATTATGGGCGTAAATAGGAATGACCTTCAACCGGCCCATTTCAAGGAACTCCTCAAGCGAACCATCCAGGTGAATTTTGGTGTATGGTTCGGGTCGCCCACGAATGAAAGCTCCAGCATTTCAGATTTTTGTCCAATGTGAAGTACGGCAGGAATTCTAAAGGTGATTGAGTCCACCTCTTAAACAGAGTCAGTGGTGGAACCAGGACTCCAAATTTGAGGAGGCAAAAAAAATTTTCAATTAACGCTTCTCATGAAATATAAAAATTTTAATGAGTTAGGGGTGCAAACCAAAAATTTTAGAAGGGGCAAAACATAAATTTCAATTAAAACACATAAGAAAAAATATATTTTAAATTAAAAAATAAAATTTTAGGAGGGACAATTGCCCCCTCTAGCTCTAAGGTGGTTCCACCACTGAACAGAGTAATGGCGTCACTCTTAGAATTCCATCTAAAATTTTAAAAGATACCCCTCAAAGAAGACAATGAATCATAAGCTAAAAATCATGTCCCTAGACAACCCACAAGCCTCATTGCAATTAAAACCTTATTGTATATTTTATATGCATTTCAAAGAATCTGGTAGGTGATCTCAAGGGACCACATTCTACCC
Organism: Buxus sempervirens; assembly: GCA_947561395.2. Classification (NCBI taxonomy): domain Eukaryota; kingdom Viridiplantae; phylum Streptophyta; class Magnoliopsida; order Buxales; family Buxaceae; genus Buxus; species Buxus sempervirens. The sequence goes on along the minus strand of OX387191.1, from coordinate 2,305,030 downwards.
ATCTAAGTAACATACTTAGTGTAAAGTTCAAAGCCACCTAATACTAACCTATAAAGACATGATCTACCTCTTTTGACATCATCATAATCCCTCCTCTTAGCCTCATCTGATTAACAATTGAAATGCTCCCCATTTTGCAGCTTTCCATGGCCCTCCATCATCCCATTCCTCATAGTTTAATCACTTTAAAATTGTATAAAATAAAGCTATAAACTAAATTAGGAAAAGAACATGATTACCACTTGACAACTACACATAAATGATTAGTTCTTAGTAGTACAGTACAGCCACTCCCCCACACTTTCACTTCTTCAAGGCTTCCTTCTTTTGGGGGTGTGCAAGAATGCAAGGTGTCAAGGAAATCAAGAAGCAGAGGATTGAAGTGAGGGGATGCGGCCCTTTCTGTTGCAGTTGTAAGCTCAGCGTCGCATCCTTGTCGGAAGACGTTGAGGGTTCGAATTCCAGTCCTTTGGTGCGAATGTCGAGCCTTGCACACGCCATGGTTCAGGAGAGATTAGACCGAATGATAAAGGAGAAGGCGGTGGATTCAAGAACTAGAGGGAGGGAGAAAGGAAGAGTGGAGTGTACCAAGTTCGTTGTAATGGTAGCCATGGACAAGTATTCTTATGATCCCAGAGAAGACTTCAGGAAGTCCATGGAGGAGATGATTATTTCTAATCAGATCGAGGATGCACAGGGCCTTCGTTCTCTCTTGAATTGCTATGTCTCGATGAACGCAAAAGAGTATCGATCCGTCATACTCCAGGTCTTCCATGAGGTTTGCTCCGGCATTTTTTTGTGATGTTGAGTGTGTAGATGTGAGATAAGGCTTGTTTATTTCATGTTTAGAACAGTTTTTTTATTGTCTGTTTGGGGCTGTAATTGTGTCTCATTCTTTTTCCAGAGATAAGGAATGACCCATAAGCTCTTAAGGGCTCATCGTGATTAATTAGATCGGGAACTAAGGGGTTACAACCCCTGATCTTCTGAAATCTTTTGGTGATGATACCCACTACGGCCATCAACTTGATCTGCATCAGGCGGCTCTAATCAAATTCAATGAATTCTATAATACCGATGCTTACAATTAAGCAACGCAGCACCTTTCAAGTTTCAACCCCGCTAAAAAACAAAAGGGAAATAAATTAAATCCAAATTCGGTTTTTGAGGCTTTTTGTATTCATATCCCTGCATTATAATAAATTTGTATGTTTATCATCTTGTTTTTAATATTTATATTTATACCCCCTATTTAGCATAATCATTGGAGCTCCAATCAGCACTTTTTATTTGCTTATATCGCAGTTGAAATCGTTTGCCATGCTTCCTTGAATTGTTCCCTAATGTGACCGCGAGATGCTGTCATGTGAAGTATCTCAGAGCATCTCACGGTCACTGTTTTTTGGTTGTTATAAATGTATCAAGTGGGCCTACATGAAAAAGCAAGGGCCATGAGATGCTCCACATGACAGCATCTCACGGCCATTGTAGTTGCCAATTCAAGCAAGCATGACAGAAGATTTCATTCCTATATATATCGCATCATGCCATATGTATTAAGAACCAAGTATGTGAACCTTGAGTAATTTAACAGTAAATCTTTTTAGTATAGTTGGCACAATCCTATGAAAAGCTCCAAATGCGTTCATTCCAACCCATTTAAAATCCAAGTTGGATCATCTTAAAAATTATGCTTGGAGCATGTTTCACATGCATGCTATGTTACCAAGATACTTAAAAGGCTATAATATTTAAAGAAAAAGGTTGCGCTGATGCCAACGTGCCCGATTTAAGGTGGGTTTCCGTTAATTGTTCAACTCGCGGATTTTGTTCGGTTTTGGAATTATCAATCCAAAAATAATCGAGTGGGGTTCGGGTTTGACTTGTAAACCCAGTGGTTCATTGATGTTTGTACAAAAATAAAAAATAAAAAATAAAAATATACATTTACATTAGCTATTGGGATTGGCTGTTTAGAGTTTTTTTTTCAAGACCCTTTGACATTGATATCTTCTTAAAGAGTTAAAGTTCAATCCCTCAAAGTCTCAAACCAAAAGCTCTAAAGTGAAGGCTGAGCGCTACGTTAAACATCCCCTCAAATAATGTGCTCTCTCCCCTTTTTGTTGTAGTACTATATTTTTAAATGATGCAGCTGATTTTCCTATCCTTGGGGTAAATTTTTGGAGAAATTGGTTTTTAGTGTTACTTTTTAAAATAACCTTAATTCAGTCAACAAAATTTTGATAATTACAAATTAGTGATACTCGTTAAAAATAATTAATAATGAGTGTCATTTTACATCACTGATTCGCAATTATTTACAAAAAGTTCCACTAAAATTGGTGACTAAATCAAGATTATTTAAAGACGTATCACTAAAAACCAAATTTCCCTAAATTTTCCGCACGATTTGGCTTTTTTTTTTTTTCCTTTTAATTAATAAAGCGAATGGGTTAGGAGTTTGGCTTTTGGGACGCTGAGGCCCTTGAGGGGTTGGTTTTCCATTTCGGGCTTTTTGACCTGTAACAATTCTCAATTTTCATTAATAATTTAAATTTTATCGGCTAATCCTAGATCAACCTGATCCGCACCCGCAAGAACCGACCCATTGCAACCCGATGCCGCTGGACGTGTGGACCCCACCAAATGCTATTAAGTTATTGTACGCGGTGGAGCCATCTCGATCTGTTGCAACGTTGCCTGCATGCTTCCACACTCTTTTCGGTTTGTTTTTTCTTCTCTGGCACCCACTTGCCCGTTAAAGGAAACTAGGAAAGCAGACGAAACCTCCTCTATAATGCATGTACCTTATCCTAAGTTTTTTTAATTCACGTAGGCTTATAATATAAAAAAAAAGATGAAAATTCCTCTTTTAGCCCTCAACGATACCTACAACTACAAGTTCTACTTGTCACCGTACCGAAGGAAGCCTCTGAGAACGGTTTGATGGTCCCTACCCACAAGGCCGCTACTCGTTAGGCTCATGTGCATACAACTGGTTGTGGGTCCCATCTGATGCCAACTACGCAATTCCAGATAGAGCCGCGTAACCCTGTATGAATATCCAGAAGGACGGCAAGGTTAAGGTACCCAACGGTTAAACCTACGCACGCTGTGCGCTACTGCTGGTAGGTAGTACGAGTCTGTGGGCCCTACATCAGTCCACGTGGGGAAAGGGAAGATGTAATTCCAGGTTAGTATGCTAGACTGCCAGGACATCGAATCTTCAGCGCGCATCCCGACCGAACAAACCTGACTCGCGTCGCCTCTCAAGTTTCTCCCGCATCGCGCGCTTTGAAATCGACCTCCCGCTGTTTCTCTCTCTCAAGTTCTCAATTCTTCTCCTCTGCGAAAACAAGCACAGCAACGATGGCGATCAAGTATCGGATCCCGAGATATTAGAGAAGACCTAGAGACTGTTTTGCCCTCCTTCTGTACGCGTTTCTTATCCAAATAAATGGCTCTCCCTTCGACGTGTCCTTGAATGGAGGCATCTCTAAACGGCACGCCTTACAAGCGAAGCAAATACTCAGAATTAAATGCTCCTCTGCTGGTTTCGTAAATTTGCCTTTATAACCCGCCTGCTTCTGCTTTGCTCTTTCTGATTCGTTGCTTCCATGCGCATGTTGTCTCTTATTGATGTTCTTTGTTGATTCCTGCCGTCCTTGAGTCGCGGCCGTTGCCGTATCGTTCTGGGACTCACGACCTGTCGATCACTCCTTGCATGCGTTGTCACTGTTATGAAGTTCGGCGGCGATTATTTCTTCATCTATTCTCTACCTAGTCGGCTTATTCTTCTGCTCTTATGGAATTCCCTAGATCTACTTCCAGGTTTTTTCATTTCTCTTTTAACCTTTTGTATCTGTCTTATAGAATTTCGTTTTTATCTTGAATTTATCTGTCTCCTTCTGATTGTTTCATATTTCATCTGGCTATTCTGTTTTGGAATTGCAGCGATTTCTTGTATTGTCGGTGTTAATTCGAGCTTTAAGCATAATTTAGAGAGTAATATCGATGGGAACAGACGAAAATGGGAAATGCTTCTTCCCTTTAACAAGTTTACAAATTGGGTAAGTCGTTCTTCTTGACCATGTCGTTGTCGTGTATTTGTTAATTTTTTCCCTTGACTAAATATAAATTGACTATATTCACATGCGCGGTTTGACATAATTCGAAATCCTTATTATTTGGTATATTTGTTTGAATTTTGACATTAAATATGTGAAAGACAATACGGACCGATTGAACAATATAGAAATTATGTGACATGTATTCTGTTAAAATTTCGAAAGATAGTTTGTTAATCACCCATGAGACCTAAAAGCATAAGCTAGTAGGTGATGACGAACTATGATCAAAGGGCCTATAATATGAGACTTAACACAGTTTGAATGGATGATGGAGCTGGGCTGTTCTTTGGCACATTGTGGAGTCATAGAACAAGTAAAAAATCCCTTTCGGAGCTAATCAGTGTTATTTTGGAGCTTAATAATAAATCAAAACGTCAGATTCGGAGATCAGATTTTAACGTTTTATTCAATGTTGAAACTACGGATTGTAAGACCACAACGTGCACACACACCGGTGAAGATGGAATAGGTCCGAGGTCTTGAATACAACTTTTCAGGACTTTATCACTATCTGGAGTGGTGCCTTCACTGGGCATAAATTTATTGTTTGATATGAGATGATAAAGCAAGAGTGGCAATGGGTCAATTTTTAGAATTGCGTGCACTATCCTTAAGTCTTTGCTTCAATTTGTGTCTTGTGTTTAGTATTTCTCTGGTTTTGATTTAAAAGTTCTATCGTATTTGATTCCTTAAGCCACTTTTTTTGGTGATTGGGATTTCAAAAGGTGCATAAGACTTTCTGTAATTTTTGTTTGTCCTCTGTCTGATTTTATTCAGTCATGATTTGGCATGGAAAGTTGGAATTTGTTAGCTGATTGACTGTTGAATGAGGTATTTAGATGGAGGCATCATATTGTAGTTGTGGTGGATGAATGAAGTTTTCCAAGAGAGTAAGAGCAACTGAAAAGGTTTCCTTTTCTGTCTAAGAACAATTCTGACATTCAATCCTCTTTAGGTCATTTTTTAACAGCTCAAACAATAAGGTAAATATTTTTTGTTCTTAGGTGCACTGTCTTGTCAAAGGAGCTGTTTTAGTTATATCATTCGAATGCAGAGGAGGCTTAGTATACATGAAGGATCTAGGCTATTCTTTGAGGAAGTTGTAACAAGCACAACTGTAGTTTTCAATTCCCATGACAACAGATGATACATGCTTTAGATATTTCCGGAACCATTTAATATACTAGTTTTTACTTCATCTGTTTTTGGTCCACTCAATACATGAAGAGAATGTAGATTTGTGCATGCAACTGAAAGTAGTTTTGAAGGTTGTATAGAGCCCAAAACTCATTACTGAGATCATAACAGAGGTACCTAAGATTAATATTTTGGCAGAGGGGGGAAATGATCTGTGTTATCAAAGATGCAGAATTTCCTGTTCAAATGTACGGTGTAATTTTGAAAAACAGGTCTATTTTATTGTCTGAAGATGCTTTTATATTCTGAACTGAATTATGCTGCTTAATTTTTTTATGGCCATTTTGTACCTGATCTTCTATAAATCTCTACGATGTACAGGGATCTGCAGTCTTATCTTTCACGCCTTACCCTGTTCCTAGCCTTTGAAAGTAACAAATTCTTTATCTTGGTGGACAATCGACCATGGCTAGATCTTGATCTACGGCCGGCACACCTGTGGCAATTGATGGTTACTAAGGTGGCAAAGATTTCTTATATGTGTTACATTTATTTCATAATGATGACGAAATCAAAAGAAAGTTAATCCTTATTCCTTTGCAGTCCAGATTGTCCCCATTTGCAAACACTAGAGCGCAGAGGGAAAGAAATGAAACTAGAAAGAGGTGTGATTTGAAGGCTGGGTCCAACTCTAACATCAGTGGAACCAAAAAGTTCAAGAGATGGTTCCACTTGATTGATGCTGCAGCACTATCTAAAAAGAGAGTTTTGTTGCCTGTTAAGAAACTGAGGAAGTCATTGCTTCTGAACAGTGACTTGCATCGGACCTTATATGGTTTTATTGTATTTGAGGTTTCTTGGACTAATGTCCGTGGTCTCAACTACCTGAATGAGCTTCAGGTGGTTTCCATTCTTACATGCTGCATTCCATTATTTATTCTTTTTGTTAGAGGTGTTGTTGTATTCTAATGTTGTTTAGGCTACTTGCAGACAGACACATCCATGGCCATAGAGACTAAATTCATGAGAAGATGGGAATTTGATAGTATATCACAAGCTTCCAGCTGCATTTCTTCCTGGTTCCCAGGGACTCATGATGAGGAGCTATTATTGCGAGATTATCTGGCTTCCATCCTAGGTATTCATTTGAGTATGATGGATTTTCATGTGGTTAAGATTTTTGTTAGCATGGGATCGTACCACTTATGCTGTATTTCTGGCAGTCCTGTATGAGTTATTGGGTTTTATTTGACCAACTAAATAGCTAACATTATTGAAGCTTTTCAGGAGAGGTATTTTATGATGCTCAAGAAGATTTATCAGGGACAAACTCTGTTGATGATTGTGGAAATTTCCGTTTTAACAAAGTCTGCATTGAAGATAAATTCTCGGATGCAGTTGATCACAAATTTGGTGTGTATCCTGCCAGCACAGAATGTGATAAAGATGGACTACACACACCGCCTCCTCCAAATGGACCCTACAAGAGAAGAAAAATAGTGAAGTCATCTGCCTTTGAAGTTGATTCATTCTCTGATGAAACTCATGGTGAAGTTGTCAACTACCCTAAATATGCAGAGAGTTTGCCTTTTATCAGTAGCAGTTGCAGTGAAAATAGAGTTGAACCTACCCAGTACAGGGATGTTTTGATCTTATTTAGGTTCAATGATCATGACCTTCCGTTTAAGTTGAGGCAAATTATTATGTCTGATCTGCGGTTGCTTACTTTGTTAGAGTCTGGGCTTCCTTCTTGGGTTATTTTTCTTCAATCATATCCGGGGTTTTGCCATCTATATCGTCCATGGATGTGCCCTCTAGCCAGAGCTTTATATGTGCTGATATCAGTTGTCACTGTTATAATAGGATTTTACGATTTGTACAAAAATGTCCCAGTTCTCAAAGCAACTGCATCGCGTTTGTGTGGGCCCCTGTTTGATTGGATAGAAACTTGGGAGATGATATCAAGGATCAAGTATCTGGGAACTATGCTATTTCTGCATAATTTTGAGAAAGCTGTTAAGTGGTCCCTAATGATGACACGAGCTGTCCGATCGTTTCTTTCAGTTCTCAGCAAGCCAATGGCGGGGCCACTTATGGAGCTTTTTGAGTTGGTCTTTCCAATTTGGAATATTTGTTTTCAAGTAGTGCAGACCTGCTGTTCAGTTCTTGGGATGGCTATTGGGTCTACTTTCAGTCTAGCAGCAGAACTGGTGGAGATTCTACTGTTGCCTTTATGGTTTACGCTTTCAATCATCTGGAGCATTGGTATGCCATTAGCTCTCTTATCAACTCGATTGGTTTATAATTCCTTTGTTTGTCATCCAAAAAAGTCTGTTGAGTCTTCTTGACAGCATGGTTCTTGTTTCTGTTCTGCTGCAGCTATGTCCATAATATGCCCTATCTTTGGGGTCCTTGTAGAAATGTTATATGCTCCCATTCGCCTAATTCTTCTCTTGGCAAGTTCGTTGACCCTCGTCTGCTCCTGCATATTCAATATGTTACAAGGAATTTGGTCGTCATTAAGTGGCATGTCCCACCTTGCTTCAGCTTCTGAGGCAACGATGAACATGCATGAGGTGTCTATGTGGCGTTCACTATGGAATGACCTTTTTTCCCAGGTTGTATTATAGTTGTATTCCATGATCTACATCTTTGTTTCTGTTCCATGGCTTGTTCATTTCAAATATAACTCCTTTTCTTTCTTTCAGGTTTTTCGGGCTCTCCGAAGCATTCTAAATGGGTTTGTTGCCTTTTTCACAACCTGCAACAGGCACCGTCTAAGGTATGCCTATATTTTTCTTTTACCTATCTGTGCTTAAGTTTGCCTTCTTTGTTATCATACATCATAAATTTGCTTTCAATGTCTTATTGAAATGGTGATATTTGAGTGTTTAATTTTCCTCCACGATTTTTCCACCTTCTAGTGACTAGTTATCAAAAGCAATGTAATATGCTCCCGTAACTTATTTTTTAAATATATATTTTTTGAATGTGTCTACTAGTATGCTTGATCATTAAATATTGCAAGAAAATTGGAAGTGAATGAGAAAAAGATAAAGAAGATACTGCCAACCATTTCAACTCAACCAAGCCCCAGACTAAAGCAACAATATTGAATCCCCACTGCCTATACTTTGAACCATTCTTCCTGATACTGAAAATGGAGTAACTTTTTCTGAGGAACGACACTAATATGCTTGATCAAAAGTACTTGCAGAATGGAATTCCTTCCAAATAAATATTTAAAACAAGCCAAGAAGATTACACTATCAGCAAAGCTGAAAGAAATGAACCTTCAATCAAACAAACAGTTGCCCATTTCCCATCTAGTGTGATTGGTAGCATAAATCATGTCTGTTCATTCACATGCACGTGTTCACATCTTGTACGTGTCTGTTCATATTCTCAGCTAGTATGTTCCAAACCCTTAATTTGCGCCTTCAGTTGAATTTATTTTGTACTTTGGTACACAGCATATATAACCATCTGCGAGAATTTCTCCGACGACTGTCTTGCCCTCGTCAGAGATCAATTCCCTTGGATTATCGACATTGCAGAAGTAATGATGCTCAATACCCTGTAAGTTCTTTTGTATCCATGAATAATGTTGATGTTACCAATAATACTTTTCCAATTCAGCATATTTTCATGTATGGATGACAATCTATACTAGCTACAAATGCATGTTTATAAGTATTTGAACTATTTGTCTAGAATACTACAACTTTTATCTTACCATAAAAATCTTACGGAATTTTGTATGCCAATTTGAGTTGCTTCTATTATACTAGGATGCTGTCCTTTTTTTTTCTGCTGTTTTCTTCTCATGAAGAATGACATTTTGATTTATATTTTTGTAACCTACATCAGAAATCTATCATATGAAGGGTAATTATGCAATTTTGTTTAGCTTTTTTATCTTTAAAACACACCTCCTTTTTCTTCCTTCAAAGTTCAGGATGTAAATAAAGTTTCCATCTTCCCCATATTCCTTTCTTATTTAGGAAGAAATGAGTATCTTCCAAACCTATCTACTAGTTCACAATTAAAATGGGTTTGGTAAAAGGATTTGAGATCTTTCTAATGATGTCAACTTCCAATTATTTCTGTTCAACATACATGTATGGAATGTGCCCTCTGCTAACATATGGTAAAAAAGGGCAGATTTTACTGCATTCTCTTGATCTAGTGGTGATGCTTGAAATTTGGGATCAGTACCCACACAACCTGTAATTAGTCACCAACAGAAGTAAGAGTATTATTCAAGGCCAACATGATGTATGTGCATCAAAGCATCAAATGCAGGGAGATGAATGGATATATTAAACTCATTCTTTAGTAGATTCTACTTCCAATATGGATATCAAATTTCGTTCTACAGATAAAGAGAGAATAAACCCGAGGAAGAAAGTCGGGCCAAGTTCTAGGTCAAGTCTCACACCTGAAATGCAGGAATACTGAACCAAGAGCCAGGATGTCTACTAGGATGCAATGTAGTAATGCACTCTTCGACAGATCTTATCATTCTTTTGGGTAGTTATTACTTCATTGCTTTCCATATATAGTATCCCATCTATCACTTACCTCTGAAAATAACATGTAGAGTTGCAGATATCCAGCACATTTCTAGGGATGCAATATATGTATGTATCCTGTTGATAAATCCATCTCCAATTCCAAGCTCTTTTGCCATTCTTTCTATTCCCGTACAAGACATCCAAGTGGGTCTAGAAGCTATTATTTGTTCCTTCGTAGAGGTGGCAATGGGTCGGGTTTGGGCGTGTTTGGGTCGGGTTAATGTATGGGGTTAACAAGCCAAGGCTCAACCCGAACCTGCCCGTTTAATAAATGGATTGGAATATCCCAACCCGCTCTAATCCGCTTCAACCCGCCAACCCGTTTGAATAATTTAAATTACTACTAAAAATTAAAAATTTTAATTCATTCTAATATCAAAGTCTATGCAAATTATATTTTTTAATTCATTCTAATATCAAAGCACACCTAACAAGCATTATAATACAACAATCATTAAGATATAACTAAAATAACATGAAGAAAATAACTAAAACATAATAATAAAGTCTTAAAAGACTTTACTTGTCATCAATGCCTTAATTTATATTAGTAGGGGCTAAGAAATTTGAAATATTTATACGTAGAAATTCTTTCTTCACTTTATCCTTTGTCATTATTTATATTAAAAGAGGAAAGGTTGAGTAGCCACAAATATTGTTATTATAATGTTCCAAACTTTTATTACACAAAAATATAATCGGGTCATTTCGGGTTGAGGGGTCAAACCCTAACTCAACCCGTTTATAATCAGGTTGAGAATTCATGACCCAAACCCAACCCGCGGGTTGAAACAATCAACCCAAACCCGCCTAAGACCAGGGGGGTTGGTGGGTCACAGGTCACAATTGCCACCTCTATTCCTTCGTTTAGTGAAGTAGGTTCCTCATAGTGATCTTTTAATTCCTCATAATAGCTCATACTACATTGGTGATAATTGTTTTAAGTTTCAATCTTGATCTCGGTATTGATCATCAGTTCACCACCAAGACCAATATACCTTGGTCGGTATGACTTTTACCAGCCTATATGAACTGTGGCTGGGGTGGAATCTATTCTAAATTACATGGTTATTTCAGTTGAATAGTCTTTAATTGTGCTTCTTTCTGCCTCAGTTTTTGCCACTTTTGCTGTATATGGTACTTAAAACTTTCATGATATGGTCACTTTGTCTTGTTGAAACAGATACTGATTATGCAATTTTACTTTGAAAATGGTTTGTGCACAGACCAAGCTATATATGACCTTTGATGGTTTCTGCTAGTATATAATATTTGCTTTGGTTGTGAAGTTTTAAATCTCACAAGAAAATTTATTTTCTTCAAATAAAAAATTATAATAAAACTAAAGAAACACTCTGTAAAGTGTTGCACCACAAATGTGTAGAAAGCTTTAGCCAAATTGAAAATAAGAAAGTCCCTGGACTTGATATTTGGAACTGACGTGTAGATATGCATTGGAGAGAATTGATGTTTTTCAGTTGATTAAGCTATTTGATAAAATTTTGAGGACGAAAAAATTGCCAAACTCATGGAGGGAAAAACACTACAGAACATGTCTATCGAAGAAAGATGTCCAAACTGAACCAATGACCATAAAATGAAGCTTAAGAGTTACATGGAAGGGGGGACAGAGCAGGGAATAGGAAAAATGGCACCAAGTGTCATCAAATACAGTTTGGATTTATGCTGGGGACATCTATAACTGAGTCTATCGTTTTTGCTTAAACAATTAATATAAGTTTAGATGGAAGAGAGACCTTCATTTGGTTCTTAACTTCTTATTGAGATTCAGAACATTTTAATCCTTAATGTTGCTATAGTTACAATATTTCATCATTGGGGACTTTAGTAATTTTTTTCTCCTCTTAATCTCTAGGGTAGAAAATAGGATAGAGAGACAAGATTCGTGTTGACTCTAACTTTGGTGGGAACTGGCTTTTGTTGATATATATGTTCTTAGTTTCTTCTTTGATTTGGGAAGACTTATTGCACCTTTTTTGTTCTTTTTCGTTTGATTCATTTTGTTGGTTTTGGCTTCAGAGTCCGAAGCGTGTAGAAAGGTCGATGCCTAGAAAGTCCAGATGAATCATTGAATGCGTAAAGTGGAAGTGAAGTGAGGCCTGTGGCTAAAAGGAACCTACTTGAAACATGAGAAATCAAACTGAAGCAATCAAACAGGATTCAGCAGAGACATATGTTTTGATGGATTTTTTTTTGGTAGAAAAAGATAAAATGAGATTACTTATGTATAGAGCGTACATTAGAGATGCCCCTAGTCTCATCCACAAGCAGTGTAGAGAGGAAGGCCGGTGGCTTCAAAATCCAAGTACAAAAAAAAGATAAAATGACATATGTTTTGATGGATGGAGATATAGCCAGACGCTGAGATATTCATTAGTGAGAGAGTTCTTGCTCCCTTCTCTTTGTTTCTATTCCTTAATAATTTGCCAGTTGTACATATTCAAAAGCTGAATGTATAGCGTCCTGTCTCAGCATTCTTGGTCTTGTTGTAATTAAAGGCAAAATGTATCTCGAATTTTTCTCAATATATTGGCAATTATTATCTGGGGAACAACCCTAGTACATCCCCTTTTTTTTTAATTTTTACAACGGATGATTGCGGCAATGTGTTAAGTTGGCCATCTGATCAAGAGCTTGCCATGCCCATTTAGTCAGTCTTTCATCTTCCTTGGGAAGTTAAGAGAATCATTAATACAGTCTGGCACCTGGGATAATCCCATTATGAAAATTCTAATGGTGGACCTCTGTGGTTGTCAGCTGTCATGACCAATCGAGTGGCCGAAATGTGAACAGCAGATGCGTTAAAGGTGGAAGCACCATGGAGGATTGCTTGCCCATGGTTTTGGATTTAAAGCCTCCATGGACGATCTTGTTAAGTTGCTCTAGCCGTCATCTACAAGCAAAAAATTGATTGATTTGAATTCAAATCATTCAAACCTTTGCAGATGACTGTCGACATGTTAATCATTTAACGGCAATGGACGATCACTTTTTAGAGGATTTATGTCCTTACCTAAACAAACGAGTGCCTACAAAGCGTGAGAGAGACGTTTAACTACTTTCCTATGAGCCAGTCATCTTTGCCTGGTTCACATTTCGAATTCTAATTAGGGGATGGAAATTTTCTACCGGAGCCCTTTCGGATTTAGATTACAGCCGGTTTGCATTGTCATAGCTACCTCAAATAACAAAGCAATTAATGCTGAAACAAGGACGCACCTTCAAATTCCCAACCAATCGTCTATTACAATATGCATTCATGAGAAACTTCGTTCCCATCTAAGTCAAGTTGGAAGGTTGGCGCCGGATATCTAACTCTCCAGGCCATCATTCTCTTTCTTGCTTTGTCTACACATCTTACGTTGCGTAGAATAGCACCTTTTGTCATTGTTGAGTATACTACTACTCTTATCTAAAATAGCTTTCTTAATGTCTTTAGAATATCTCCCCCCCAAATCCAAAAGCATTCCTAGCAAGAATAATCAAAGAGAGGAATGACTCATCTCAATCTCAACCATCATACATTGTTGACCTAATTTGTGAATTGTGATCCCCATGGTAATAGGTCATTTATCACGTAACGCGTACATTCCCAAACACACATGACTTATCAAGGCTTATTCCCTTGTAATCTCCCGTTCTCGGTGCCTAGAAACGCATCACTTGCCGTCACAAACGTCACAAATTTTGACCTCCATGCCTTCTTGGAGTGGGTGTTCACCTGCTCGTCTGAAATTGAGACCCATTTTATTCTGCCGCTTGTTGAACAGTTATTTGCCGACCTCTGTTTTTCCTGTTTGGAGCTTAATGGGTTGGTCTATCAAGGTCTCTTTCTCTCTCTCTCTCTCTAAATTTTTTATGCATTTGAATTTCTTACCTCTACGTAACCTGCTAACCTTAAATAAACCAAAAGGTCATGATCATAGACCTTATTTATATTATAATACAGTATATGCAAACGTTTTTTTTTTAATCTTTTCATGGGTTCAAACAATTGTCTTCTAATCCTTATCCTTTGCCCAAAAGTCAAATGGAGTTTTAACAAGAAAAGCAATGTTCTCATTTGGATAAACGTTTGGAAACAGTTCTTGATTTTTGAAAGTAACACAATGGAGGCCAAAAAATCCTGCTTTTGAAAACAAAAGATGAAAAAAAAAGGGGAGATGTGTGGTCTTTTACCATTGCCACCACTAACATCACTATTGGCATAACCACTGCCACCACCACCAGTACCATTGTTATTGCGGCCACCATTGCCACAACGCCTGTTGCTACCTTTATGGCAGAAGGTAGTTTGTGTGTTATTCTTTTTTACTTGGTAAAAAAAAAGTAATTTTTTATTGATAATTTACTAAATTAACTTTTAATTTAAAAAATTAAAAGATTTTGAAAAACAGGGTTTTAACTCTAATAACACCTAGAGGGGGTGAATAGGTGAAGCACAGCGGAATAAAAATTCTACTAATTAAAAATAAGTTCTTAATTAATAGGCATGCACAAGTCTATAACCAATCACACAAAATTGCAAATAAAGTAAAGAGAGAACACAAGCAATTTTGGTGACGAAGGGAAAACTCTATGAGAACTCTCACTAGAGAAAAACCCTCCGGGCTATGCAGGAGCCACCTAAAAGATCCAATATGAAAAGAAGACTTACAACCTGTAGTTCAGACGACTCAACATCCCTATGCTAGACTCTGCAACTCCTCAGATTTGCTTCACAGCAACACTTCAGAACTCTGAAGATCTTCTCACACGATCACCCAAACGAACTCGCCTGGTATCCGTAGGAACTCCCACGATCAATCTCTCAAACCCGGAACTCCAAGGTAGAGGAAGGAAGAAGAAAAGAAAGGTTTTGATGGCTCAACAAAGGAGAAGGAAGAGGAGGAATAACTCTTGCTCTCACACACGAATTTAGGGTTTCTAAAACCTCTAGAGTTACCCTCACAATAGTCTAGACACTCCTTATATAGATTAGGAGAAGGTAGACTCGGAATAGGAAACAAATCAGAAAAGATCGGAATTCTAAAACAGAAGTTTGTTTACGAACGTTCGAACGTTCAGCGAACGCGGGTCGAACGTTCAAGACAAAAACTCACTTTTCTTCTTCTCGTTCGAACGGTCCGAGAACGTGAGGCGAACGCTGCTCTCGGGTTTCTCTGTAGAACTCCATCGGTCGAACGGTCAGCAAACATTCAGCAAACGTTGCTCTCTGGTTTCTCTGAGTGACACCAACGGTCGAACGGTCAGCAAACGTTCAGCGAACGCTGCTCTCTGGTTTCTCTGTGTGTCACCAACGGTCGAACGTTCAGCGAACGCTGCTATCTGGTTTCTCTGTGTAGCATGATCGTTCGAACGGCCAGCGAATGTTGATCAAACGTTGAGCATAACTTCTTCAATTTGACCCCGATATTGACGCCGTTTGAACCATGACTTCTTGGACTCAAACTAAACATTCTAGACACACTTAAACACTTTCTCTTTGACACTGAATAAGCCAAACTAAAATATTAAACCTTACAGATTTCAATGAAGAAACAACTTCTTAAAGTAACTTTATATAATATATAACTTTTCAAGAGTCTATAGGGACAAGGGCTATGTCAGCGAAAAACCCGGTCCAAATCACCCGACCCGTTTATCGCTATCTCTAGCTGGCACTGCATTGCTTTAAAATTTCCTTCTTTGAAAATGATGCTGCAAGAGGGAATAGATTCCCTGATGCAAAGAGTTAAAAATACAAACATGGCTGTTTCCAAGTCCCACCTTTAGTGGTTAAAATAATGGCGCAATGCCCCCCAAAACATGTGATTGTTACAAAAAGAAAGAAAGGGACAATTGGAGAAGCAAAGCCAACACATCCCATGTACAAAGACCCGATCTAAGTGCTCAAGCTCCATTGCCCTTCTTTTTCTAGTTCGTTTACATCTGGGACTGCAGTTTATGACAACCAAAGAAAGCATCCAAAATCATAATTAAAACCCAGAACCCCACCTCAATGAATCCCAACAATGCTTCATAATTTCACCGACACCCAAACAAGGTCTAACATCCTTGAAGCAAAAGCATAACCATCAAATGATCCAATACACACTTGCACATCATTGCAATCTATTAGCATTAATTTACTCTATCTCTATATACACAGAGTTCTTCGGTTGTCCAAATTGCAAAGATTGCTGCAGACGATTTCAAACCGTGTTATAAGTAGTGCTGGCAATGGGTCAAATATAATATGGATCTAATATGATCTGATTTCGAATTGGAAAAAATAAAAAGGAAAAAGAAACAACCGATATCTCAATTCAATCCAAAATCCAAAGGATCTATTATACCTGAATTCGAATTCAAAATCAAATATGTATACAACATCCGAATTCAATATTGACCAAATGAAATAACTGAAACCGGAATTTGATTTGAAATTCAGTTTCTTATAAAAGCTGAAATCCTTCGATTTTTATTTTATTTTAATAAGATTGGTTAAGTTGTGGTTTATATAAAGTTTATAAGCGGTCTAATCTATCTCTGGTTTAATTTCAGTTCGGATCCTATTCAGATCAAATATGGGCATATTCGAATTTGGATCCGGATTTTGTCGGATCCAAAATTTCATATCTATATTGGAATCATAGATCTATACCTTATATCCAAATTTTACATTTTTTTTTGGGATCGGATTACCCATTACATGCCCTAGTTACGAGTATCCAACGATCTACTGTCAATTTTATAGTTATAAACCACACTGTAGGTCCTATAAACCTGATTTTAAATTTCATAAGCATTCTCTTCTCAGATTCCCAGAAGAAAAGCTCATTTTAACAGCCCATCCATTATTACTACCAAACAAATCACAGCTGTCGAAACCAACGTTCCAAAAATTTTAGCCACAGAGCCGAATTCCGTACAACAGAACTCATAAGGTACAACGTATTAATAAAACACGATATTGATGGACGGTCTATATCAATCTGAGGGAATCAAAAAGTTGACACTAAGAGGGCGATATTATAACGGTCCTTTTTCGCGTCCATGTGAACTGCAGAAAAAAAATTTTTTTTTTTTTGGTAAACGAACTGCAGAAATTTGATTAACGGTCGAGTTTATGGGTTCCGTCAATGGCGCACAGTAGACATGAGTGGGGTATGGCCCACCCACTTGACCGTAATTTCTTCTCGGAGCTGAGCCGTGGGGTCCCACCAGCAGACCTCGATTGGTTCAACGCCTCTACCTTCTCGCCTCTCCTCCCACGATAAGAAAGAGGGCGAGACACGCTCTTTACCTCTTGCAATCCCACTTTCACCACTCTGTCTCTCCTCTTCCTGGATCCTGTCTATAAAGAAGGCGCAAAAACAGAGAAAAGCCTCTGCCCTTCATCTTCTTCTTCTCTCTCTCTCTCTTTCATGCTCTGCTTCACTCAGGATCAGAGCATGGAGCGTCTCGCCATTGCTTCCTTCCTTGTACTAATCCTCTCCTTATTCGCATTTTCAGGTATAAAATGTTTACTATTTCGTCTTTAGTTTTTTTCTTCATGTAACTTACTCTTCTGTTGATTAATCTTCGGTTGCTACATTTGCAGATGCCGCTGGTTCGATTGGGATAAACTACGGCCGGGTGGCGAACGACCTTCCTTCAGCAGTGAAGGTGGTTCAGCTACTACAGTCCCAAGGTGTCAACCGAGCTAAACTCTACGATGCTGATCCGGCCGTGCTCAAAGCCTTCTCCGGCTCAGGCATCAAGGTCGTCGTCGCTTTACCCAATGAGCTCCTCTCCTCCGTTGCCAAGCAACAGTCTTCGGCCTACACCTGGGTTCAGAAAAACGTCGTCGCTTACCACCCTTCTACTCAAATCGAAGCCATTGCAGTTGGGAACGAAGTCTTCGTCGATCCCCAGAACACCAAGTTCCTAGTTCCCGCTATGCGCAATGTTCACTCCGCGCTTGCTAAATACAACCTCGACTCCGCCATTAAAGTCTCTTCCCCCTTAGCCCTCAGTGCCCTCCAGTCCTCTTACCCATCTTCAGCTGGGTCGTTCAAGTCCGAGCTCGTCGAACCGGTCATGAAGCCCATGCTGGATTTTCTCCGTCAGACTGGCTCGTACCTCATGGTGAACGTATACCCTTTCTTCGCTTACGCTGGTAACGCCGACGTTATCTCCCTCGACTACGCTCTCTTCCGGCAGAACCCGGGTGTGGCCGACGCCGGTAACGGCTTGCGTTACTTCAGCCTCTTCGAAGCCCAAGTCGACGCAGTGTATGCGGCCATGTCTGCTTTGAAATACGACGACTTGAAGATGGTCGTGACAGAGACGGGTTGGCCATCTAAGGGAGACGAGAAGGAAATCGGTGCAAGCGAACCCAATGCCGCTGCTTATAACGGGAACCTGGTCCGCAGGGTCCTCACCGGCGGTGGGACCCCATTGAGGCCTAAGATGAACCTCGACGTGTACTTGTTTGCACTGTTCAACGAGAACAAGAAGCCAGGTCCGACATCGGAGAGGAACTACGGCCTCTTCTACCCAAACGAACAGAAGGTGTACGACATACCACTCACGCTACAGGGTCTGAAACATGAAGGAGGGAAGAGCCAGAACCAGACGAAGCCATCGCCGTCGCCTTCGGACGGTGGTAAGAGCCGGTCAACTCCGGCGAACGGCGGGGGAAGCGTGTCGACGAGCTCGTCAGGGCATACATGGTGTGTGGCGAACACGAAGGTCGGGAAGGTGAAGTTGCAGGCAGCGCTTGATTACGCTTGCGGCGAGGGAGGAGCTGACTGCCATCCGATCCAGCCCGGTGCCACGTGTTACGATCCCGATACGCTTGAGGCCCACGCCTCGTTCGCCTTCAATAGTTACTATCAGAAGAAGAGCCGTGCGATCGGGACCTGCGATTTCCAAGGAGCCGCATACGCGGTCACTCAGCCACCCAGTGCGCACTCTATCCCTTATCCTTTTCCCTCACTTATTCTGCGCATGTTAAAATTTAGCCTTTATAAAATACTAACGTGCGCCCCGATAACCACTGCTCGGTCAATCTGATAATTTTTTTTTGGTAAACCTTGGTCAATCTGATGCATAAACCTACTAAATGTGGATACTTTTAATGCGTTTTGGGTTTATTTGGTGTTTTTGCTGAAAGCTAAAAGGAAGTTTGGTCTTTGCAGGATTTGGGAAGTGCGAGTTCCCCACGGGATACTAAGAAACAGACGCGATTTAACAGGGGTTGTGTGGTGGTGGTTTATGCTCAGGCGTAACCAAGAAGAGAAGGAAGGTGATGTTAGATTATAAATTGCTTTAGATTATGGGTGTCGGTGTTTGTTATTTTTTCCAGTAAGTATTAATGGTAGGAGTAGTGGTTGAGAGGTGGTTGACACTTGTTATGGCTACTTTGCGTTTGTAATTACATTACGAATACGTAAGCTATGTATGTATCATTTTCACTCAGTAGTTGATCATTTATATTCTTTTGCTATGGGAGGATTTCTTGCACTTTCCAAGTCTTTTTATTTTAATCTTAATTTTCTGATTCTAGATGAGAATGTGAGGAGCTGGGGATGATGGAGGAGAGAAACCTTCCTTGTCACTTGTCTTCCATCACAAGTTAACAGGGGGAAAACTAATTTCTTGTATCTAAATGATGTTTATAACCAGAAGGGAAAATGATGGAAGAGAGCCTGTTGAAGCTAATGTTTGCCACTCATGAATGGGACCTACACTGTTTTGAGTGGAGGAATCAAAGTGTGAGAGCTCATAGGGTTCCCTTAACAAATGAATTTACAATCTACGGATTGGATTCCAGACCCATATGATGGTACTTGGATTATACGGAAAGAGTGTTATTTTTTGGGAAAAGATGGGTGATGGTGTGTGACCCATGTGCTAGCTCTCTGCTCTGGTCACTTTATATCGGGATGAAATCTTTAATTAAGATAAAACAACAATTGGGCGTTAGATGGTCAAAGATTGTTGGTCTTTTCAGCTTGGGATCTGCAATATTCTTAGTGATGTCCCATTTGTGGAATCTTAATTGTTCTACTAATCAGGATCTGTTGCAGCAGAAAAGGTTCAGGGTGTGGTTGAAAAAACTGGAAAAACAAAGAAAAGAAAGTTAGATGGGGTCCCAAAATATGTGGCAAAGGATTAGATGGGGCTGGGCACATCTGATTTAATTTAGAACATGACACCAGCAGTACTACAAATTCTTCTTAGTTGTGCTCTCTTGTCTCCCTTTTTTCTTTTGCCTCATCTGCCTGGTGATTCCATTTTGAAATTAAAAAAAAAAAAATGATTTTACCCAACTGTAATCATGGTTTTTTATGGGATTCTAAAATCCCTTTTAACTGGGGCCCGTTTTGTGAGTCTGCGAGGCCTTGGTAATCTCAAAGCTCGGATTATTCCAGTATGATCTTTTATACTCCTCCTACTGGTATCTCATACATGAAGGAAGGGATGAAATCTTCTGTTTAAACACAGTCAGACCTTACCAATCTGTTTAATGGAAGAAGGGAATGATACAAGATAACGAAATCTGTTTAAACACAATCAGACCTTACCGACTCGGATTTTGAACCCAAGATGCATCCTCACTCCTTAATCATCAGCATCACTTCATACTGAAATGATTATGAGAAGGCAGAACCCACTAGGCTTTCACTCCCAAAAAGGAAAGAAACGTAAGAGAAAGGAAGATAACCCACTTCATATTGGAATCATCACCAGGAAACAAAACGCGGAACAAGAACAGCAAAAATTAACTGAAACCAAATCACTTTTTTGAATGTAGAACCGAAACCGATTGAAACAAAACCCAAAACGACTCTATTAGGTTCGGTTCGGTCTATCGGCTTTAGCATCCTCTAATTCACGAGTAATTTGATATAGACAAATGTTAGACGGCGTTGATTTAAGAGTGACTGCAACTTTTCTCTACAAGAGAATTTCTCCAAAGTTTCAGTCTTTGATCTCCTTGATTTTATCTGTGTCTGTAACCAAACCCTCTATTTATAGAACTAAGATTTTATAGAAATGATAAATTTATTCCTCAGGAGATAAATAATAGAATTTTAAATTAAAATATCCCATATTTATTTTGTGGGAAATGGGTTCACAGTTTGGGCTTAATGAATTGTTCTTTTACAAACATGGGTTTTGGGCCTTTCAAATTTTGATGCCTACAAAAACATAAGAAATATCGAATAAAAATTATACATGCATTGATACATAACCTTACAATATCATGTTACAATATGTTTTTTGGATGACAAGTTGGACTTTTAATTTTTTATTTCCAAAGGATACCTCCTCACATTTCTAAATGCTTTTACATCGTGTTCCAACTTTCATTTGCCTTCTTGGAATGTGGCAGTTGCTAGTATGTTTTAAAATATTATCCACGTCCTTGCGTCCTATTTCAACACCTTCCTTATCAAATAATGGTAAATATTAACAAGTTCATCCTTATACATGGCATGCTATGATCTATTACAATAATAAAATGCTAAAAAACCAAAAAGCTATTGGGACTTAAAATAAGACCCTTCGCTATATATCTTATATATAAATGATTAGTTTACTTGAAGATTTATATTGATTAAAATTTATTAAATATAGCTTGATCTTAATCAAGTTGAGATAGGAGCAATTAGGGATTGCAATGGGGTGGGTTAAATGAGTAACCTACCCCGCCCCTAATGGTTAGGGTTTGCTTTGGTTAAAATCGGGTTAGGGCGGGTTTAGAACCCACCCAGACCTTGATCTGAACTGGACCTTTATATATTAAAATATCATTTTTTATATATCAAATATATATATTCTATTTTTTAAAAAAAATTTTTTTTTTGGCATTTTATACTCCAACTTAGGGGTCAAACCCGCCACGCTGCGTTACGAACCCAATAAGGGCAGGTTAGGGTTTGCTATTAGATAAACTCCTATAGGGGCAAGTTCAAGTTCACCTAAACCAGCCCAGTTGCTATCCCTAAGAGCAAGTTTCATCTAAGCGTAGGTCTCCTCTTGAATGTGTTAGGGTTTTCTAAAACCCGGCCCACTGTCATCTATCGTTAAGATGAAGTTAGAATCCGAATCAAGCCGGATTCTTTGTCCCCCTGGGATTGCCATACTCAACGACCATTAAAGATCTCTCTTGAAGCTATCAGGGCTCTTAAAGAGTTCATGTAAATGTCAACTCTCTTATTAGACTGTTTGAAGGAAGGACGAGAAGAGCCCCATTTCGGCGAATGGGCATCGTCTACAGAAGTTCGTCAATCCAACTCAGGTCAAAACCCAATCAATTCAATTGTGCACACGGTCCAACTCAAACCGGTTCTCCGCTTTAGCCATGAGTTTCAAGTCGACCCGGGTCATGGAGTTAACCTTGTCCAGCAAAGTGTCCAGTCGAAATATCGTATGACTTGGTCAACTGACATGCCAAGGCTCGTCACGTACGCCTGTGTGTGTGCAGAATCCTTCAAATGGAGAACGGTCTCCATTTCTTGTTCTCATAACCAGGCACCGGCAAACGTCTTCCCGAAACAACCAGCCAACCATCCAACTTCTCTCTTAGAATTAGAAATCCTTTGGACGACATTTTTGGCGGGTGATTTGTTTCCCAACCAACCCCCACCTCTCTCTATGTGGTGAGGAACTCAAACCGGGTCCGAAAGCTTCTCTCCTCTTCCAAGCAACCAGAGTACAAAAAACCTTGTTTGAAGAATTGATACTTCTTCTGCTTCCCCACCTTGTGATAGTAATGTAATAATTAACCAGAAAACAGTCGCATGAATCAGCCATGTCAAGCAAGCTTAAGAAGGCAATCGGGGCAGTGAAGGATCAGACCAGTATTGGCCTTGCCAAGGTATCAAATAACAATTCGGCGAATCTTGAGGTTGCAGTGCTCAAAGCCACCACTCATGACGAAGTCCCCATTGAAGACCGGTATGTGAATGACGTCCTCCTCCTTACATCCTCTTCCAAGCTCAACGCCGCCGCTTGTGCACAGGCCATTGCCAAGCGCATTGGTCGTACTCGCAGCTGGATTGTTGTTCTCAAGTCTCTCATTCTGGTGCTCAGACTGTTTCAAGATGGTGACCCCCATTTCCCTAAAGAGGTCCTTCACGCAATGAAGCGAGGAGCGAAAATTCTCAACCTCTCGAGCTTCCGGGACGACTCCAATTCAAACCCCTGGGACTATACTGCCTTTGTACACACCTTTGCAATCTATCTTGACGAGCGTCTCGATTGCTTTCTCATGGGCAAGCTCCAGCGCCGAGTCACGCATCGTACCCAACGTGGAAGACGAGTTAATGAGCCTGTGCGTGACATGAAACCCCCGGTGTTGCTTGATAGGATGTCGTATTGGCAGAGGTTGCTTGAAAGGGCGATTGCCACTCAACCCACCGGAGCTGCCAAGAGTAATCGCTTGGTTCAAATTGCTCTCTACTGTGTCGTGCAGGAGAGCTTCGATCTGTACCGGGACATCTCCGACGGTCTGGCTCTTCTCCTTGATAGTTTCTTCCATCTGCAATACCAATCTTGTATCAATGCTTTCCAAACTTGTGTCAAGGCCTCGAAGCAATTTGGTGAATTATGTTCTTTCTACACTTTATGCAAGAACATAGGGGTTGGAAGGACCTCAGAGTACCCAAGCGTGCAAAAGATATCGGATGAGCTTATAGAAACGTTACAGGAGTTCCTTAAAGATCAGGCTTCTTTCGCAAGTGTTAGCGGGAGGTCACAACGCGCCCAATTGTTTCTTCATGCACCACCGAGTTCAGAAGTACCCCGTGAAGCCTCTGAACAATCCGAGAGCATATCGTCTGAGATGAGATCAGAACGCGGAACCTCCTTGGAGGATATTATAAGTATGACGGATGCAGGAACAAGCCCCAGTTCCTCCATTGACCGGGAACAACGTCTGCAAGATCAGTTTGAAAAACGATCCCAACAGGACGATATGATGAGTGTATACGAACCTGGAACAAGCCCAAATATTTCACCTCTAGATCTCCTATCCTTTGATGATGAAGCCCGATCACAGCAAGAACAGCAACAACCCCCATCGGTTTCAGGTTCGGCCGAGGGCACAAGAGAGTGCTGGGAACTTGTCCTGGCCGAGACTGCAAGCAACATTTCTTCAACACAAGTTTCCAACAACACGGTTGGGGGATTTGATTCCTCATTCCTTGGCAATTCGTTTGACGAATCTTCTCGACAACATCATCACAATAACCCGTTTCTGCAGGATACGCTTGTTCGAGCCTTCGTTCCTGCTGCAGATCCTTTCTCATCGGTCCCCGCATTTCCTGCAGCGCCAACCTTTCGTGCACAGAATCCTAGCGAGAAAACGACGAGTTTGCAGATTGGGGAAGACGACCCTTTTGCACCAGGTCCCCCCCAGATGGGTCCTGATCAAATTTTGAACGGGGACATCAATCAACAACACGTGTTGCACGAACAGCAGTTGTGGTTGCACAACCAAAACAAGATTATAGCGAGGCGTTTATCTTCCTGATTTCTGCAATGAAAGCACTTTCTTCTGTATATTACAACGTGTTGAAAATCTTAGGCCGGCCACAAACATGGTGATGTTAGCCATTCTTTTTTATTTTTTTCTTTCTTGAATCTGATATAGTGTTTGTTGTTTGCCGGGCGAACATCAATATGGTGGAACTGTACATTTATACTTCAAATTACAATTCAAATTAAATCCTCTTGACGCTCTGTTCCACTTTCCTAAATAATTTTGAAGGCCTCAAACTGTTTGCAGTATTTGGGCAACCTCTAATTTCTATAGCAAGATCTATGATTAATCCGTTTTGAAAAAGGGGGATCGCGCCAAAATATAATCTTGACTTTTAAGGATCAGAAAATGGAAGATAATTTTTGTGAAAAGGATCAAGTCAAATTTAAAAGGGCACGCTAGCTCTTGCAGTTGGATGGAGTAGTTGATAAAGTTCAAAAGTTATCCATCTCTTCTACCCTTTTTCTTCTTTCTTTTTATATTTGATTTGAGACATCCAAAGGGTAGCTTAGACCTTTGAATCATCTTCTGTAGCATCTACTTGGGAATGAAAAATCCGGCTAAAAGCTTTCCCACTGCATTAATAAAAGTTAGCCTAGGCAATTAATGCACAGTAGAGTTAAATGCAATCAAGCAGAAGGATCAGTATGTCCTCGGATTCTTTCATCTCAAGGGTACTACCAACATACGTACGCTAGTGTCTTTTCAGCGAGTACGTAGAAATTCACATCTGATGGAGCCAGAATAAAGTTTGATTTCTGTAAACAAGAACGACAGTATGGTTCTGACAAGTTCGGTCAAGAATGAAACCATCAGAACCAGTTGGTACATAGGACATATAACACAGATGTCGTTACTGTTAGGTGAAAGAAGTCCTCTTGAATTGCTTTTCTCCTTTCACTACTAGTATACCTCTAATTAAACAAAAATGGAGTGCTGAAAAGTCCATATATATAAATCTAAGCTAATCTCCCAGAACGTTTGTGACATTAAAAGATACAAAAGGGGTGTTGTCAAAGTGAACTGTCTTCAGCCTGCAGCGCTGAAAAGCCGAAAAGCTTAAAGTTTTTTTTTTTTTTTTTGGGTAGAACAAAAAGCTTAAAGTTGAATTGCAGCTCTACGGGGTTTTTTGACTTGTCACTCTTTGAGGCCAAGAAAAAAGGGAAGAAAGAGGAAGTTAAAAAAAAAAATGAAAAGTGCACAAAATCAAGAGACAGATGGAGCTTTTCAATTCCCAAATTCGACTTTATGTCCAAGTAAATCTATCGTAAACAAAATGTCCCCGTCTTAGGGTAACAAGCAGGTCGAGGTTGAGGTCTTTTGACAACCGGTCATAACTATCCAATCAATGGCAGTGTAGGTGTATGCATGTGACCTAGTTTTCACATGAAGTTTTCTGGCTCTCCAACGACCAAATATTGTAACAAGGCATGCTACGTGGGTCCTTCCTTAATCCAAAAATCAAATGCCCCGTTTAGTCAATTTTTTTACGAAGGGGAAGGCTTAGTTCCTCGGATCTCCATGAATAACCCTACTTCAATAACTTCGACTTCCGGTCAGTTCCTTCACTACATGGAAAGACTCAAAAATAATTTATTGCAATTAATTTCTTGCAGTTCCTTTGATATCCATAAGGGCAAAACAGAGGAAAACAATTTGGACTTTTCTAGTTTCTGGGCAGCTACAATTGCAGCCGACAGGTACCCCAATTGAGGAAAGGCAGAGGGAAAGCGACATGAGAGAAGAAGGGGAGGGAGAGAGAGAGCGTGTCTTTGGGGTGGACGGGAAGGTTTACGGTTTTGAGGGATCTTCGCGGCAAGAGGGAAGCAGAAGCAACCAAGCTGTTGTTGATGACTTTGATGCCTTGATGGTTAGGGTGTAGTTGGATAAAGTTCATGTGAAAAACCGAAATTGACCTGACCACCTCTATTATACATGTGAGTGCCTTGTTTGCTTCATGTTCCCCATGTGAGGTCGCTCTTCCGTTCTGTTTTTGGTAGGGACCCGGACCCGGGACCCACCCTTCTCTTTAACCTTTTTAAGATTCTTAAAAGATTTTACCCTATCCGGTTCACACAAATACGATCGTCCATCCGTATTAATATGGCAAATGAATATCAGAATATGCATCATAAGACAAATGGGCCCACTTCATCGTATCCATTGATTAAGAAATGTATTCAACTAAAAGTCTACAGTCAATAGCAATGAGATTATGAGAAATTTCCCGCCGGATTAACCCCAGTTCTAGATGATTTATGACACCAAGTTTCAAAAAAAAAAAAGGGCCAATGTGGTCAGCACCGATTGATAGAAATCCCGTGGGTCTCTTCTCTTTACATGGAATCCCACTTCGGCCAACATTGCATGTGCCGTGCCCCACCATCAAAGCGAATTGATAAAAGATAGAGAGACAATGGGGTCCGTGACTCTGGGAGGCATCTACACAATCACCTTCGGCCTCTCACGTTTCTAAGCCACTTTTCCCTATTTCTTTCTAATACCTCCTTTTGAACCCTCCATTTGGTATCTCAATACACTCTCTTACTCTACTCACAACTCCGCTACGTACAAGTCCCCCTCCCCCTGAGGTCGTCTTCAACATCATCCCATAATCATCATCATCATAAAAAAAATAAAAAGGCAAACATGCATGCTAAATGCTAACTTCATGGCCCATAAAACACCGAGCACTCCATATAAATAAGGAAAGAGAGATGAATTATGTATATCACACAAAACATGGCAAAGAAAATTGATTACAAGACAACCAACCCCGTGAACAAACCAACTAAAAACAATCACACTTTCTTCTACCAACCGCCCCACCCCCCTTTATCTTTTATCCCAATAAAGGGGGGTTAATAAATAAAGTACAAAAAAAACCTGGTCATATTACAACTCATTCAACTCTCCTGCAATGTACATTATCAATCTTAAATTATCAAAATATTTAAATAAAAAAAAAAGAAAACAATAACAAACTCCCATTACATCTTCTCGAGGTGTCAAACAATTAATATTATGAAAAGGATACTCCCTAAAAACCGCATCCATGCTCACTCTAGCTAGGAAATCCCCCATCTCTCTCTCTACTTCAATATAAACCCTCTCTCTCTCTCTCTCTCTCCCTTTTTTCTTTTCCTCTTTTTTTTTTTTTTATGGTCTTCGTTTTCCCTTGTGTAATCGAATACAAAATTATAAAATTTGGAGTATACGAGGTGTGTGTTTGTTTCTTGTCCGGAAAAAGTAGTTTCTTTTCCCGTTTGACAGTTAGAAACCCAAAGCCAAAGGAATACCTGCCAAACAGAAAGCGTTATGCGTAAGATCATCAGGCGATTAAGCAAGACGTCTGTCATCCGTCTGATTGGACAGAGACGTAGAAATCAGCCTTCACGAACGGTTTAGATATGAGCAGAGACTTTATTATGCTAACACACGGAGAATTAACTAAAGAAGACAGAATTTCATTTTCTCCGAAAAACTTACCTTTGCGGGGGTTAGTGTCTTCTTTCGTTATTCCCTCCAAGTCCTTCCGAATATTGTCTTCAGGCGATTTCCGGCGAGTCTGTGTACCGCTTTTTTAGCTCCGGCGACGTCCGTTTCAGCGAGCTTCTGCAAATGCGGGTATGCTCCCGAAGCTAATAACTTCTTTCGACATCCTCGACTCCCTCCGGCGAGGATCGCAGAAACCACCGATACAGGATGCTTCTTATCCACCATTTCGTTCTTCGGGTCCAACATCTGGACCAATCTCATTACACTCTTCTCATCCCTTGACAGATCTTTTCTATTGGATCGAATGCTCAAGAGAGAAACAAGCACTTGTGCCGCCACTTCCTGCAATCCCGCCGGCTTCGACGACTCTACCATCTTCACCAGAGCTCCCATACACCCAGCCATGGCTCTTTTGTTCGAATCGCTTATCGAGAGATTTGCCAGCACGGACGCTGAAATCTGCTGCAAGATTATGTTACCGTGCTTAATTAGCTCGGCAAGCTGTAATATGAATGGGGTTGAAGAAGATAAGGTCTTCGCAGTGGAAGACGATGCAGAAAGGGCGTAAATTGATCGGAGAACATGTTCTAACGTATCTGAATCAGACGATTCATGAAGCAGTTGCAGAAGTCTCTGCAAACCCCCTTCTTGTAAAATCGAAGCCCTAAATTCTTCACCGGCCGAGGCAAGGATCCAAAGGCAATTCGCTGCTTTCTCTTGAGCCGCGCTTGTGCCTGAAACCAGTAACTGGACTAGAATCGACACCGCGCCTTCCTGCCACAAGGCCGTTCGGATATCTTCGACGGCAGCTACGTTCTTCATGGCGCCAGCTGCGTGCGTCTGGGTTACCGGTGATCCTGATCGACAAGCTTCGATCAACACTGGAACTCCACCGTACGCAGATATCGCCCAGGCATTATCTAAATCAGCGGTGATCGCCTCGACAGCCGTCGCCGCCTTCTCCTTCAACCCCGACGATCCGGCCTCGAGGAGCCGCAGCAAAGGCCCCAAACCCCCTTCTTCGAAGACGATCTGCCTCGAGGAATCATTGGCCGAAGCAAGAACGGAGACAGCCACGGCTGCCTGTTCTCGAACGGAAGAGGACTGATTACTGGAGTCCAGCAGGTGAACCAAATAACCAACATCGCCTTCTTTCGCAACCAAAACGGCAGCTTTGTCGTCTTCAGTGAGAAGCTGAAGTAAGGAGTCCAGAGCTTTCTTCTTGAACTCGATCCCTCCGATCTGCAGCCGCGCGAAGAGGTCCCGAATGAAAAACCCCAATTCTTCTTTGCTGGAACCGGGACCAGGTTGGGAGAGAACAATGGCATTGGACTGTCGAAGAACGCCTGATTTGAGCAACAAATCCAAGTCGTGAAGCAGCACAGAGATTGAGGCGGAGGCCATGTCGAGGTTGCTCTGCATGAGTAGCTTCCCGCCGGTATAAGAAGAAGGATCGAGGCATTGATCGGAGAGGGATTTGGTTTTCTGGAGAGCAGAAAGAAGATTTGGGAGGAGGTCCAGTAGGAGAAGGTTTTCGGTCCAGTGAGGAGAGTCGGAGATTTCGGCGAGGGAGGACTGGAGATGGGCGAGTTTGGTGCGAATGACTTGCCAGCGTCCGATGAAAGATTTGACGGAAAGGCAGGAGAGGAGGAGAATAGAGAGGAGATGGCGGATAAGGTCCAGGACTTGGATTGGCGACGATGGGGATGGCGGTGATGGTGGTTCGGAGGTTGGATGCATTTGAGCAGTGACCGGACTAGAACCGGCGGGAAGGACGGGGGTGGAGCTCAGGTATTGAGTGCATCCGGAAAAGCGATAAAGGAGAAAGTTGGGTGCATCGATGTGCTGTAAGCTAGTAAGGATTACTTGACGGGAAAGGAAAGGGGAAGAGGGAGGTTTTCGCCGTTCCGGGGAAGTCTGACACTGACAAGAGGTTGAAGAAAAGCAAAGCCCCTGTGGGTCTGTAACGAGAGAGAGAGCCGCGTGAAAAATTTATTTTGGAAATAGACAGAACTGGATGATGCCGAGGGAGGAGGATATTGTGGAGGCCGGAGACCGGAGTGTACATATGAAAGTGAGGCATGTGCGTGGGGACATGGAAGCACGTGAGCGAACAAGCGAGAAGCAACATGGTCTCGGATGGACTCCACTTTGATGGTGTTTCCAAAGAGGCCATTGCTGGGCCATCTGTTTGGTAGGTTTCTATTATAAGTAGATTCTTAATTATTCCTGGAAATCTGTGATCCGACCCATCGGCACACCTATGGTAGGTTTGTAAAATCCATTAATAATTAGGGCTGCAAATAAGCCGAGCTTTTATGAAGAGTTTCTTGGCCCTAGCCCACTGCTAACTAATTCCATCTTTCACTTCTCAATCCGTTTTGTTAAGAGTTTCTTGGGCCCAACAATCAATAGCCCAATGACAAGACCATGCGGAAATGGAACTGAGCTAGGTCGGATTTAGCCCACAGAATTTCTAATGAGACGGAGGCGTAGCACCACGATCGTCCCCTCAACGGGATGATCGTGGAAATCGGGATCAAAGCAAACCATCCGGGGTTTATCTCCTGCGACAGCAACGGATATTCGTTTCATCCCCGTTCATGGAGAAGACAGGAAGCTGCAGCAAACAGGAACTGTTTTGTTTTTAATAATTAGACATCGGAAAGAAGGAAAATGGTGGCGAATCTAAAGCCATGGAAGATCATTCCAAGACCATTGCTGGAAACAGTTATCAACAACCACGCTCAGCACCACCGCGTCGCTCTGCCTCTTATTCTCCACGGCCCCAGGGGCGTGGGCAAAACCACTCTCGTCCTTCACCGTAATCTTCTTCCCTCGCTCTCTTTCTCTATCTCACTTCCTCATTCTTCCACTTATGTTTCTGCTTCTACAGGTCTTCTCGACGACTGGAACAAAGGCCCTCACGTCACTGGCTACGTCGACTTCGGTCGCTCGGTTCAAGGCTACCAAGACGGCTATAGTTCCTCACCTTGGGCATCTTGGTCCAATTGTCCGCCACCAACTCTGGACTCCCTCCGCGCGCAGCTCGAACGCTGCCTCGAATCAATGGTTGAGAAGGGCGTCCGCGTTGGAAACATCAGTTCTCAACAGGTCTTCTCAACTCTCAACAAATGGCACGGCGTCAACACTGCCCTCCGCCGGATTCTCCAAAACAGTGCCTCCGCCACCACTGCTGTCGCGGTTGCCAATGATAAGGTACCAACGTCGGTATTGTGGGCTAGGGCAGTGTTTGCAATATCTGCTCGATCAAAGTCCGATGAGATTGATGCCCTTTTGGAGTTGGATGATGGGAAGGCCATGACGGTCGAAGAGGCATCCTACTTTAGAGAAGCTATGGTATCTTTGAGATTAGCAAAGAAGGTGATTGAGCTTCAGCAGGGCTGGAGAGCAAATGCTGTCGCTCACTTGAATCGTAGTGGTGGATTTTCGAGGTCTCTTGCTAATTCTTCCACCGATTGGCCTTGTTTGTTGTTAGAACTGCTGTCTGCCGCTTCTGAGGTTGACTACTTTCAGGTAAGTAGACGCATTTACCACGATATTCCATATGTTAAGTTTTTTTTTCCCTTGGGTTGTTGCAGAATTTTTTTAAATTAAACAAATTTAAGAGGGAGAGAGAGCGTGTGTTGCATATGTGTATTTTATGTTTCTAATGCTACTTTAATTTTCACAATGGATTCTCGCCTATTGAACAGCCCAAGCTGGTTATAAACAATATTGATGTTCTTCGGAATGCAATCTTGACTGATGATTCAACAGTCTCTGCATCAATGTATCATGACAGTTTTCTGTATAGATTAATAGCTCTGGGTGTGAATGAAAGGTGCTTGCCTGTCATGCTTCTAACATCAGATGGGTATGTTCTGTCCTTTTGAAGTATGTTTGTTTTTTCTTTATCTTTCTATCACTTCACTTTTTATTTATGTGTTGAAGTTCTTATTACCTTATCTTTTTCTTTATATTCTTTTTTTTTCTTCTGGCACGTATATTTGTTTCTTTGTCCATATTATATGAGGTTTAGAAGGTTCAGATCTTGGTAATATCGTGTTCTGATTTGGTATGGCTTGTTGTGGACTTTATTTCTTTGTCATGCAAAGCTCTGAAATTCAAACTTGAATTAAAATATGTGTCAATCTCTGTAAGCTACTTAGTAAAACTTGAAATCGTTATGACTTGGGAGGATCTGAGTTGTATTTCTATAAATTTGTACCGTATCATTTCTCATTTAAGTGCTTATTTCTCATGTTAATGAATGCTGAATCAAGTCAAATTTGTTGAGTTGCTTCAATCTAAGGTAAAATTTGGGCATTGATCAAGTTGGAGGACCTTTTATTCGGTACAACTGATGGATACATCTAATCCCTCTAATGAGGCAGAACAGAAGACATTCATTAATAAAATGAAAATGATTACTAAACCTTTTTTACTCGATTAATCATTGAGTTCTAATAAGATGTGTATGGAACTCAGTTAAGATTACTTCCGATCTAATATCTTTGAGTGTGAAAATGCCTAATATAGTAACCAATGGCACCTTTACTTTCCGGACAATAGATGCCAAGAGTCAATTTATTTCACACATTTGACAGGATAAAATAGAAAAACAAGAAAAGAAATTCAAGAGATGTTGTATCATATCTTAGCTGCTGAGAAATTAGATTACTATCAATGGGTAACGTCTGTTCTGCACTTGGAACTAGGGGTCCAACCTGTGTCGGGTCCTTTTATTATTTGTTTCTTTAGTAGCTTCACTCTATATCTCTCTTTATGTTCTTTTCCAAACATTTTGTTAATCTGTAAAGTGACTTTTTAGATTTTTTTTTTTTGTTTATTTATGTGTGCACACCTAATAATCGCTTACATTTCCCAGCTATTACTCGTACCGAGCATTCATTGATTTTGGTTTTCCAGACATATTCATCTCACGTGAGGTATTCTTCTCTCTCTCTCTCTCTCAAATTGATGAGTCGTATTGCATATTAGGAGTAAAATTCAAAACCAGAGGGTAGAATGGCAAGGAGTCTATATGTCTCTGTGCCATACATGATTAAATCCAGGATTTTATGGGGTTGTATCCAACTTGATATTCTCAAAGTAAAAGAATAATCCATTTACGATGATTTCTATTGCTAAATCTAGTTTCTTTCTTATGGATGTCTCCATTTTTTTCTCTGAACAGATTAGATGGCTCGACTAATGTCATATTTTATTTGGCTTACAAATTTGCCTTAGGCGGGCGCTGCCCATTGAGCCTCTGTATGTATGGCCTCGGTATGGTACAGTTGATGAGAATGCCATAACCCCTGTTCTCCTGAACAAACATGTAAACTTATTGACAGTGAGAGGTTCACAAATGCATATGCCAGCTTTGACTTGATGATTTTGAGGGAAATATTGCATTTTCAAAATAGAAATTTTTTTGGGGATATTCGAGAGAAATATCATGTCTTGTCTTTATTCCTGTAGAATTTTTCAGAATTGGACCTTGTAATGGGAAACGTATCAACATTGAAGGCATTCCGATGATCTTAAAAGGGGGGAATTTTGAGGGAATTTCATTGAGTTTGTTGGAAATATATAAGTACATTTGAAATATATTATCACTTTGTTGGCTGTACTATTGAATATATGATTCTTTATTTGATTGGATACACATATAATTCCATCTTCATTTATCCTGAAGACCTTTGGATGGACTCCACAAGAAGCAAAAATGCATATGGTTACTGATTACTTCAGTCAATCTGAGGTGCGCTTTCTTTTTTGATCCGGTTGTAAGTTTTCATATCAAATAAGCTAATGGATATTTTTCAGCTGCCAATTTTAATTTTTTGTGTTAGTTTTTATCTAACTTTTGAAGTCATTCATATTTTTTTTATCACCGTCATTCTTGCTGAAGTCATAAGATTATGTTTATTGAAGCTGTAGTGGTTGGTGATTGCGGAAGTTCTTGGGGCAAACCCACAGCATCTCTCAGAACTATATGCACTTAAGCAAAGCACCTTCGGCCAGAAGTGAGTACCATTAACTGCTTATTTGTTATAATATGGCAGTGGCAGGTTCTTCCGTGCATTAGCCTGTTAATGTACTTATTTGGTTTTTTGAGGTTTGATACCTTCCGAAGTATTATCTTTGTTACCATCTTAAGGACCATCTCAAGAACCTTAGTCTACCAACATGCAAACACAGGTTGAGTTAGAGCAAGGCTGCTTTTCATATAAATGCCCAAGGTTAGATCTGTTGCCAGTTCACCCCTTCTAGGACCTTGCCTTGGTAAGAGATAAACCGCATTATATTACTTTCTGTGTGACCATCTTAAGAAGGTTTAGTTAGTTCATTTTTTGCACTTATTTGATCACATGCCCAAATTAGTATATTATCCAACAGTTTCATAAGTTTATAAAAATTTACTTAAACAAAGTCATGACTGGACGACCAAGATTCATGGCCATAGAAATTTCCTTTTTATTTAAGAGGGATATTTATTTTGGCTAATGTTTAAGACCCTCTCTCTCCTTTTTTGTTTTTTGTGTGTGAGTGTGTCTATATATATATATATATGTAAATATGTATGTATTTATGTGTATACTACAAATAGTAGTAATATTGAAGCAACAATAGGAATTATTAAGAGTTAAGAGATTTATAAATGTAACCAATTTGGCAATATTGGATCTGTTATTCACAAGGATGGGGATCTTGATGTAACGCCCCGATCCTGGGGCGTGACACTTGATGAGGATGTTACATTTAGAACTAAAGCCGGATGACTTAATTAGAAAGGTTAATTCAAGCTGTTATGTTTCAACTTCTCCCACTCAAACTAAAAAGTAAGTTCTACAAGATAGTCGTTTGGGCTGTTATAATACAAGATCAAAATCTTGCACAGCAAAGAAGCAGCATATGCATAGGATGGGCGCCATTGAAATGCATGGTTAGTTGTTGCCCAAATAGGTGATATGATTACCTTAGTTAAGATGGTTTAGCTATGCCAAGCAAAGACCTAGAGAGGCAGATGTGCAAAGGTTTGAAAAGATAGTCATTGAAAGATTTAAAAGGATGAGGAAATGACTGAAAAAAACATGGATAGATTTAATTTGAAACAGTTTGAATACCCATAGTCTAACTGAAGATATGATTGAGATGTAGTAATAGGATTTATGTTGTTGATAGTAACTAGCTGTGATTAGTCATTTGGTTACTTTTTTTGGGGGGGGGGGGGGGGGGAGGGGAGAGGAGAATCAAGAACAGGAAAATAGAATAGATTGAGTGAATTAATTTTAAACATGGATAGATTTAATTTTTTTTTCTTGATTCGGTATCTGGGAATTACATGAAGGGGCTTGACTTTATTGAGATTTCCTTAGCACGCAATATCTTATCATCTAAAAGATTCTCTGTATGCTTCAATTATTTTCTTGGCTTCACACTGGAAAATAGAATAGATCGAGTGAATTAAAGAATCATTTTTCCTTCCTTTTTTTTTGTCATGAGTCCTTGAACAAGGTTTCCAATTGATTATATTATATTATCTGATTGGTACTTCTGTTCCATATGTTGGAGAATTTGAATAGTGATATGATTGTATTGGTTGGAAATTTCATGCAATTATTATAACGTTCTGATCTTAGTGGTTTGTAGTCACCATTTTATATGACAATAATATTTTTTAGGCTTGGAGAACATGATTCTGAATGCTAAAGTGGTCACATAACAGATGGCATACAGAAGTTTATCATTGTGAAATCAACCGTGATGTACTAATATATGATATTCAATCATCTTTTTTTTTTGTTTCTTCACGTTCTTTTCTAATCTTATATTTTTAAGGCGTAAAGAGAATATATCTTAATTTTTTCTTCCACTGTCAATCATTACACTTGATGGTTATCTTGTTAACCACCTCATGGTATCATAAAGGATTCTGGACATTTCTAATCTTCGTAACACATATTGGTGTTCATTTTCAAAATCAGAAAGTATTTTTACTGGCTAAGAAGTTTTATTTATATTTTAATAAATCTCTCTCTCTCTCTCTCTCCTCCCTCTCTCTATCTCGTCATAGATTCATACTTGGCAAGAGTGCTTTTGAGGACATCATAGAGGCGTACTTGGCATATTTACAAGTAAGTTCTATGCATTTGTTGCAACTCAGTTTGTTTCTAAGTTTACATTTGCTTTCTTGAGCTATTATTTGCTTTCCTTTACAAATGGACATGATTGGTAAATTTTCAACTTGTCTTCGTGTTGAATGTTCATTGAAGCATGTTTGCATCAATTTAATATAGAGAACGCTAGACAGTTGGGAAAAAAATAAAAAAATAAAAAAAGGAGAGGCAGTCTACCTAAAGGAAATTTATCTTTCTCAGCAATTTGCCGTCTTCCAAATTCTTTGCATATTACTCGTGTTGCATGCTTTTTTTGTAACATTTTTAGCACATGCAAAACAATTTTTTGTGCATAAACAATATCGATCTTGAATATGTGTATTTAGATTTACTGTTGGTTCCTAACTTTTTTTCTATAAGCTCCAAATCATTTGCCATTCCGATTGTTGGATCACTCCACTAGTATAAATAATTCAATCATATTTTTTGATAATTGTTTTAGTAGGAAATCTATACTTTTTTGAATTTACATTTGCAAATTTGTTGACCATTTAGTTATTGAACGTAGCGGTAAATTTTATGTGTAAAGCTTGTTAATTTGTATCTGTCCACATACTTGTCATATTGTTAGTTCTTTCTGATATTTTTTCCTTCACATTTTAATTTAGGTGACAGTGGTGAATCCCGCTATGGAGTCTGCATTGACCATTTTGCAGAAGTTTGCAGTTGATGCACAATGTGGGAGGGTTTCAAAAGATAGATTACGTTTTGGTTCTCCTTGGAGGCATCCCCCCTGTACAGATGATGATATCTTGCTCCTGGAGTGGGCAAAGCTCCAGTTAGTGGATTTTGTTCAATCTCTTGTCAATGCTGAATTTGGGGTGATTCTTCTTTGTTTTGTATAGTCAGTTGCTTTCATTTGTTTGTGGTGATATGGAGGTCAAAATGCAACACAGTTGTCCTTAAAAAACTCATGGACTAGACAATATAAGGGGATAATTAAAATGAGATTCTTCTGGAATTTGAGGCTGCAACCATTATAAGATTAATGCCTATTCTGTTGGCCAAAACTATATATATGCTGTATGGAAACTTTATTGGATTCATAAAGCTCATAACTGTTAATTTATGTTGTCAAGGAAATAAAGGATAGAAGGAAATCTAGAAGATTGCCACCAGTAGAGTGAAGCCTACTTCATGGGAACATAACTGTTGAGTCATTTTCTGCATCATAGTGTCTGGTATTGTGGAGTTAGAAGATCAATTTTCTTAATCAATTTCATTATAATTCGTGATGCTGTAGTACTGCCATATTTTGTGTGTGAAATTTTGTAGATTATTATTCATCAAAAATTTTGACAGATGACTTATTGATTTTGTGTATACTTGCTCATGTCCAGCTACTATTATCTCATACGCCATCATCATGTACATAGCTGCAAGTACTACTTCTGTTCAGAAACAGAAAAGCATCTGCAGTTTCACATGATATGTTGCATTTATTTTTCCATGGCAAGCCAATAATCAGTGGTCTGATCAATGAGGATTGTCATATTTAATGTTGGTTTATAGGTTGAGGATACATCAAAGTATTTGATATGCTGATTTTTGAAGCTTTGGCTATATGCCTAATGAAGTCTCCTGTGAGTAGATTATATTTTCTGATTAGTCTGCCTGCCTTCCTCAATGCAGCTCAATTATTTTGCTGATTGTAGCCTTGAGATCCTGGATGATCCTTCTGCAGTAGCATTGTTGGAGGTACATGCTCTTTCCATCTGTGATGCACTTTTGCTTTTCTGGATCTCACTAATTTCTTGGTGTTTCCTTCATTCTTTCTTAGGTTGGATTGCTTTACACACAACGGGATCCGTCCTTTATTCGTCCCATATCTCGAGGCATTCAGAGGTGTCTTGTCAGATGGTGAGCAGTCTTATATTAATGACAAAATTCGCTCAGGGTGGTTATCAATTGTTATTATGGTTATCAAGTAAGCAAGCATGCTATATACAGTGCTTAAGATGTGCTGTCATTTATTCCCTGTGAAGCAAAGAGAACAATAGAAGAAATCAATAATGAACTTCAAAGTTGACGATTAAGAAATCTAACTACGTGCAGAAAATTTAAAATGAACTAGATTAAGGGGGATATAGATGGTTGGACATTGTGTCTTAATAAGAAAAGCCCAATTTGTTGGCCTTGTATTGGAACGTTTAAGTACACTATTATGTGACACATTGGCATAAGAATAGTATGGGTTTGATGGGTTCAACACATATCATACTCAAACCCTTCGTCTGTCAACATGTATAATTTGGAGGGAAAATAAAGGATCCAAGAATCATGGATTAATGTAGCAATGTGGTGCAGGCTTGTCCAGGAGCGAATGCAGATGGGCTTGAAGAAGTCAGTTCAGTACCTGTGGCATCGGATTATCCGTGGACGCAGCTATCGCCATCTGATGAAAGAAGCAGGCTATAAATAAACTGCTTAAGTACGTTCTATGTTCATATGATCAAATAGTTGTCAGTTTTATTTTCACCACAATGAATTTTGTTTTCTTATTTATCTCAAAAGATAGATTGTTTTGGATGTGTCATTAAATAAAGGATTAGAATATTTTCAGCTCCATACCTATTGTTGACAGAAAATTTGTTTGCCTTTCAGGTTACTTCTGGACAAGGGCATTCATTTCTTGTATATCTAAGGCAGGTCACTCCAGTGACTTGTACTAAATTGTTATAAGTCGTTGTTGAAGAAGCTTTTGAAATATTTGTTAGCGTTTTATGGTCTTTCCTTAAAAAATATTTTCTCTTTAACCATTGAAGCCTCACTGATGTTTGTATTAGTGTATTTTGTTTTTTATTTTATTTTATTTTTTGTGTCTTATTGCCGTTGAGAAAAATGCAACCTTTAAGTCTGTTGGAAATTTATCAGCATCCATATGTTTCATAATTGTTCATATCAGTTTAAACTTTATGCATTTTCAATTTTGTTTAAATCTCCTATTGGATTGGACAATCCAACTTGGATTGGGTAGCACTTTACCTGTGATGAACAGGATGGTTGTGAATATTTCATCGCTTCTCGGTCGTAAAAGCATTTCTGTTATGATGTAGTAAGATGTTTTATTGTGATGCACTGATCTGCGTAATCCTTTTTCCCAATATCTGAAATCCCTCTGTTTTCCCTTCTCCAGGAACTAATTGTTGCAATGCCAGCCAAATGTTGATTTTTGAGTGACTTGGGTTACCAAAGGTAGTATTGCTTTTTTCTTTATCATATATTGATCATTCATTGCATAATGATTGTTACAGCGGAGTGGTCATTATCTGATCATTGAAATTGAGCTGTAGAATAATGTTTCTAGTTAAATTTATTAAAGCCTTTTATGGGGCTGAGGATTCAGTTTGGATGGCCTTTTAACAGTTTAGCACGATTTATGGAATTCATGTAATTACTCTCTGATTTCGCTAATGTTTACTAACCTAAGTATTTATCCTGCTCCCAACTGTTCTTGTACTTATATAAATACTGTATTGTGGCTACCTTGAAATAATCTGGTTATGCCAGTTATTTTAACCTCTTGTTGAGGTTGAAACCCTGAATTCACAATTTTGTGACATTAGATCAGTTGGAAAGTTTCTTAACTTATTATGGTTTTCTTTCAAAACTAAACTAAGCTGAAAAAGAAAAAATATGCTAAAAATAAAAATATCTGGCTCTTATTTTCACCTTTATTCATCTATGGTTGATTACCAGTTGGAATTTCAGAATTTTTGTTTCCTTTTTTGGTCGAAATGCAGTCACAAATGCTACTTGCAGAATTCATTATGATTTCTGAATAACCACTGTAATTGATGGGTAGGTAAACATCTTAATGTCCTTCAACAGAAGCTGATTTTCAGTCATAATGTTCTTGCACAGTTTTTAAATGATTGGCATGACATGGTGTGTAACACCACCTGTTTGATCTGAACCTGTCCACCTAGCAGTTGGGCGAGGTTGGCATGTTTATATATGTATATAGCCTGTCAACTTACTGTTTTAAATGCATTTGCGTTAGTTATCCTAGATTCTTTGATAAACCAGATTTTAAATGTATTTCGAGCCTGCATATGCATATTGATACTGCTCTAATGATGTTTCGTCTTTTTTTTCTTTTTTCTATTCCTGGATTTTTCATATTATGGAACTCCTGTTCAAATGTGAGTGACAATTACAGTTATGAAACATTTAAAATGGTTTTGAATGAATCAATTTATTGGAATATAATCCTGAGGAATCATGTTCTATGTACATTTTCTTACAATTTCATTTTCCCCCCGTTTTGTGAAAAAAAAAACATTCCTAAATTCTCAAATTGGCTTGATATCTCCACAATGTCAGGCACAAATAAATTTTTTTATCTATTTGTTTCCCAATCTGTAGGTGTTACTGAAGCAAGGCCCAACATTTTTGACATGATCTTGAAGGCTCTGCTGGTCTCCATCTATCTTTTTTCTGTCCCAGATTACTTTTGGCATATTGGATTTTATAAGGTGCAATCCAGTTGCTCTCATCATAATAATGGATTGAGTAATTTTTTTTCCCCAGAGAGGGATGGGAAAATTTATTTCTTCAAGTGTGTGAATATGGTAAGCTCCGAGTCTGGAATGAACAAGAAAAGATACACCAAAAAAAGTTTTCTTTTTTTTTTTACCTGAAGGAAAACACACTATAAGGCTACTTTAAAGGTTTCCCTTCTCCCAATTATTTTTGTTATTTAAAGCTCTCCTCAGATAGCTTGTTGAGAAGCCATATCTGAATAAACTGAGGTATTTTGGAACTTTGGATGGAGAGCTTTACCCAAATGTCTATACCCAAATTTATTGATTTGATAATGAGATAGGGTTGCTCGGGCGGGCCGTGGCATGCCAGGCCCGTTTTGTCAAGACCCCCGGCCCGGCATGGCACGCCCCAGCAGGCGTGCCATACCTGGGGTATTAAATCCCTTTTTTTTTTTAAACCCAAAAAATTCCAAAAAAATCCCAAAAAATTCTAAAAAATATTTTTATTATTCACAAAATTGTTTTACACTTATTGAGATAGATTTTGCTTAAAAAAATAATAATAAATTACATACATTAGAGACTTAAAGTGGTCTAATTAAAAACCATAGACTTAACAAATATATTTAATTGGAGATTTTATAATAGCTTTTTGGGCTTATTTATACCTAATTTTCTTAGTTTTGATTAATTATATAAGAACTTCTATAATTATATTTTCCAAATCTTTAAGTTTTAGCTAAAATAATTTAATTATGATATTATTGATGCAAGAAGGTGCTATGTCCTAATGGTTAAAGAGAGGTTTTAAATCTATTGGGCAAGGTTCAAACCTTGCTATCAACAATTTTTTAGTTATTTAAGCTAGTTGGGTTTGCCCCATAGTGGGCTGGCACGCATGCTGACGAGCTGTGGCTCGCCAGGCCAGTGCCCTAGCGAGCTGTGCCCAAACGGGGCCCCATGACCCCTGGCCCGGCACGACACGCTACAGTGAGCGTGCCGTGGCGGGCCGTGCCCAAACGAGCCTTGGGCTTGCCCGAGCCGACGCGGCCCAATAAACAACCCTATAAAGAGACTTGGCTGGTAAAGACTAGTTCATGTTTGCTTCACCCTGCTGGGTTATGAATTTTTTTTTCCTCCCATTATTCGAATGATAAGAATTTTATTAGAAGGATTTTTTTGCTGTTGAAGAGCCCTTTCAGTTTTTCTTCATTTGGGGCCACAACTGTAATGATTATGCAAAATGAAGGGGTGTAAATATAATATTAAAAATAAGAGGATGCAGTTGCATAATGTAAGGATATGGGATGCAGAAAGCCCTAGTAAAAACAATCTTTAATTCACTTCTTAGAGGGATTGCTTCTAAATTAAACTGCTTCCTAATCTTATGAGAACTAGTTAAAAGCAAAAGAAGGAAAAATTTTCTTCGGGAGCGCATGCCCTATGCTTAGTGACTATTTTTCGTGGTAACTGAATCACTTTACTAGTCATGATTGAAATTAACTTTTAGGGATGCTTTTTTTAAAATAATAATTAAGATTCATCACTTTACTGGGCATATGCCATGATTGAAATAAACTTTTGTGCGATGCTTTTTCAAAATAATAATTAAGATTCAGTCAGTTAAATTTTGATTTTAAATTTTTAATAAACCTTTATCAACATAATTAATTTTTAGTTATCATTTAAGTTTCACCGACAAATTCTTTCAATTCAAGAATACCCTTGTACCACTTACTTCCAAGACTTGCACAAGCAATAAATTGACTTGTACAAATTGTTTTAAACTTATACAAACAATAAAATGATTTGTACTTTGAATGAATGACTTGTAAAAACCATTTGGGTGAATGAAGTGAGGGCATTCTTGGAATAGTTGATTTGTAATAGTAAAATATCGTTAAAAATTAATTATTTTGATAATGGTTTACTAAAAATTAAAACTTAAAACTTTGCTCATTGAATCTTAGTTATTTTGAAAAATTATCACTAAAAATTAATTTTCCCTTGAAAGAAATTAGGTCCAAGTACTTATCAATATTTCAAACGGCGAGAAAACGAGATGGATATCAATAAATTGTTGTGTTTAACAATTGAAATGAGAATTAGGTTGAAGTACTTATCAATATTTCAAATTTTGTTTTTTTTCTAAAATTTCCTTTTCGTTTGCTTGATAAAAGTTGCAAGACAGCTCAATTAAGCACATAAGCTACCCAATCAAACGGGGAAATCTGCTTGTATTAGCTGCCTACTTTCTAACCAAACGATTCCTTAACCTCCGCAATTCGTTAATTGCGTGATTTAATTGGATTTGAACAACCGCTTCGCGACATCAGGGGGCCCCACCAAAGAAATTAAACGTAAACGAGTTTGGCGGTGTCTCACTCACGAACTATTGCACGTTATCAATGGCTTCCATTTCCATGCTCTCAAAGAAAGTCCTAATAATCTTCGTTTCTTTTTTTTTCCTGACTCGTCGCTTTCATTCATTCCCTCCACGGCTCCACCCTTCTAACAAACTTGTCAATCTCACCGAGCCTCGCCTGCCAATAAGGTCTGGAGTCTACGTGGTCACCTCGATACCCGTGCCGATTTCAATGCCTTTTGACTTTTGCTTCGTTATTGCCGACGAAAAGCATCGGCAAGCTGCTATGAAGAATGTTAAAAAGAATCTTGACATTGGATGCTAATGCTAGCTACTGATGAATGAAGAAAACCTCAAAACCCCAACTTTTCCCTCCTTCCCTTCTCTTCTCCTCTCTACCTGTTCTCTGTTTCGATGATGGATCTGGCCGGGTTTATCTGAGAAGAAAGGGTTTTTAATTGATTTCCCAGGTAAGAATATACTTCTCTTTTGCACCCCCAATTCCCAGTTTGGCAAGAATTTCACTGGTTTTTAACATTTCATTTCCCTTAATTTGTCGTTTTGTTTCTCTTATGCTGAAAAGATGTTGATCTGATGCTGTGAGCCCCCCCGCCCCCACAAATAAAGAAAAAAAAAATACTGTCACGAGATTCTCATGGTGGAGAGACCATTGAATGAGATACCATAGCTTGCCGTTTTATTCTCTACAAATTAATGCGTTTAAGCATTCTTTCCCATTTTACATTCTTCTCAATCTTTCTGTTTAATGAAAATGGGCGAAGTTGGTGAAGTAACGATGATGGGTTTCCAGGAATAGGTGGAGAGGGGTGGAAGAGAAGAAAGACCGCTCGTGGCGTTTCTGAGAGAGAGAATGGATAGTGCAGAGAGAGGTGGGAGATGGAGGAATCTCAAAGGGCGTTTAGGATTTAAGGGGATGGGTTGTTGTGGGGCAACATGGGGTTCAAGGTCTTCCAACATGAACGTGAGAGAAGAAGAAGAAGATGATGATGATGAGACAATGTATGTGGGTCAGATTCCGGCCGGCTCGGGGATGAACTTGGCGACGGCGTTGGCAGCCGAACGTCATTTGCGGGCGGCGGGAGGAGGAGGAGGTGGTGGTGTGGGCGCGACTACAACAGAGATTGCACCTGATACGCCGTTGAGAGTATCGTTGATGAGATTGCTGGAAGAAGCGGATGGAGGTGATGGAGGGAGGGAGAAGGAGAGAGGCGAGGGAAGTGATGGGGTGTGTTGCGTGTGTATGGGCAGAAAAAAGGGTGCAGCGTTCATCCCATGTGGGCACACATTTTGCAGGGTTTGTACAAGAGAGGTGTGGTTAAATCGAGGGAGTTGTCCCCTTTGCAACCGTCCGATTCTCGAGATTCTCGATATCTTTTAGATAATTTCTTTTTTCTTTTCCTTTTTTTTCCTTTAGTGCAAGATATCATTTATTATTATTGCATATAAAGATATATTCTTTGATCAAATGGGAAAGCATATCAGCTGGAGCCGCTCAACAATGTAATATGTATCAATTGTTTGCTTGCGAGATTTTTTGTATGTGAGTCATAACTATAATCTCGAAAAAGAATTTCTAAGGCATTTACATTTATAC
This sequence comes from Buxus sempervirens, assembly GCA_947561395.2. Classification (NCBI taxonomy): domain Eukaryota; kingdom Viridiplantae; phylum Streptophyta; class Magnoliopsida; order Buxales; family Buxaceae; genus Buxus; species Buxus sempervirens. The sequence continues at coordinate 2,260,490 of OX387191.1, read as the reverse complement.
TATCAATCTATACTAGGGCTGCAACTTGGGTCAATTAAAACCAAAACTGAATCGGTCTAATCCTACTTTGGGTCAGTTTGATTTGGATTATATAGTCTTTAGGTAGGTTTTGGTTCTAAAATTAGAGAACCGAATTTGTTTGGTTCGGTTTTGGGTTGAAGGCTCGGGTTAACTGAACCGAACTGAAAACCAAACAGAATTTTTTTAAGTGTAAAACCGAATTGAACCAAACCGAAATATAATAATATATATAAAATATACCATAGATAAAGTTGTAATAATAAAATATAACTTATAAATTATAAGTTATAAAATAATGAATAAGATTATTATTTTATAAATCTTTTTAGTTAATTATTAAATTGATTTATGAGATCAAAAGTGTGATCCAAGACAATTAACATATGACTTGGGATTTTAAACTCTTTGCTCCATCTTATGTATACATGTGAACTACTTAAGGGATTGGATCGCATGTAAATGATGATCCTTTAAATTTGTAGTGTGTATTCTTTAAATTTTTTTTTTCGGCAAAAGTGAGAATCTCTCTCTTGATAACAAGGGTATGGGAAAATGATCTGAACCGAACCGGAAAATGATCCGAACCAAACCGAACCGAATTGCAAAATTCGGTTCAGTTCGGGTTGAGCTACAAGTTTTCTTTAAATAATCGGATCGGTTTTCAGTTTGGGTATTTCGGTTCTAAGTTTAGTTCGGTTTGGTTTTGGATCGACCATTAGTAACCTTGGCTCGGTCTTAGGTTGAAGCCAACCCGAACCAAACAGCACGGAGTTGTAGCCCTAATCTATACTATTAGTAAAGCCACTTTAGTGAATGACCTCATGGTGTAACTTTTCCTTTTTCTCTCTAAATATGCCTTCTCAAATCAAGAAATCAATCAATATTCATTCCCAAATATCTTCACGTTGTTGCATATTCAAACCTAATTAAAGTCGTTCCCTCAAACATTCTTAACTTGTCAAGTAACTACTTTTATTTATCTTTAAAAAATTATTACCCAAAGAGAGCCCACGTTAACCACAACCTCCCTTTGAATGAAAATGACAGGGAAAAAAAAGGGAGGATTAATCCTTTTAAATCATTTTTTTCTTATTTGAGAATTCATAAAATATATATGTTATCAAAACATGGAAGTTACTAGGCCATTTCCATTAATTCTCGACTTTTCTAAATAGGGATCTTCTCTTAACAAAGCCTAAATAAAATTAGGAATTGTATTTCATGAGAGACATGTAATTTTATATGTCCACATGAGATCATCCTTGAATCAGTTTAAGTGATTCATGGTTAGGGTTTGATAATTCATAAATCGAGATAAGATCAAGTTAGGGTTTAGCCTATATAACCCACCTTAATCAATTAAAATAGATATTTTTCACCTATATCACATTTACGAAGTACAAATTTATTATGGTTAAATTGGTTTTTAATGTCACTTTTTCAAAATAATTCAAATTCAGTCGCTAAATTCTTACTAATTGAGATTTAGTGTTACTTTTTTGAAATAATTGAAAACCAATGTCTTTTTACTAGTCATGAAACATTTCTTTCCAAAATGCCCTCAAAACACTTTGAAACCTCACTTGTAAAAAAATTATTCAAAAGGTTTTCAAAGTATTTTGTGGGCATTTTGGAAGGAAATACTTCATGTGACACTGATATTCAATTATTTCAAAAAAGTAACACTAAATCTCAATTATCAAGAATTTGATAACTGAATCTGAATTATTAAAAAAAAAAAGGTGACAATAAAACCCAATTTTCCCTTTTTTATGTGATAAATGCGTATGAGGTCGGTGCAAGAGAAGTTATGATTTCTCATAGCCCACACACCCCATTGCAATTCAATCTATACGATCTTTCTCAAACCACTCGAAATGGTGCAGGGGCCCTTCTGTGAATACTTTCGGCTGGGAGCCCAAAAACATGGTCCAGGATCATGGGCAGAAAGGCTGTGAATACTTTTGGTCCAATCTAATATCAACTTGACTCAATGATGGATCTTGAAATTTTTATACACATTACGTAACATACCAGCTTATGGGAATTGAAAATCTTTTTCCCCTTGATCCAAACTTAAAATTTTCAATTTTCAACTTTCCTTAGGTGCCAAACTCTACCAAATAAAATAACGTAAAAATGACATAAAATTCAAACGATTTGATTGGAGATGAATTAACTTATAAAACGTACTCATGATGGTTAAGAATCAATTAAATTCCATGACATGTGATCCTTGCACCATTTTATTTAAACTGGGCTCTTGAACTGATGGAACTCATGACTAGTTTTCCATTTTAAGTTTTTTTTTTCCAACCATATATCCCACGTTTATCATATAAATAATAATTAACCATTCCAAAGAAAGCGATTCACATCCTATAGGACCTTTATCTACAACCTTATTTGCAGCTTTTCATAGGATTGCTTAAAAATTTACAGATATACCATTCACAATACACATGGCATGATCCCAATGCAGGCTTCACTTAAGGTTGTAGATAAAAGTCCCACAGGATTTTAATTGCAAAGAAACTCATTAATTTCACGTGCTAGCTAACAAGATAAAGTCTTGATTGAACAGGCTCCAAAATTCCAAACCATCCCCGAGAGAGACATAACTTAATTTAATTTTACTTGGATTTTGCATCTAAGTCATGAGAAACGTATGTAACTTATGGTGGAAGCTGACTTGAAATCGACTGGAACCCTTCACTGGAATATCTAGTGGTCCAACGGTGAATGGTCCACCGTAGGCTCCAGCTGATATAGCCTCGTAGAAACTGGTGTTTAATGTTTCGTACAAGGCTTGTGTTTGAACTTTGAAGCATTAGCAATTTTTAGGTTAGTGGTTATTGTATTGGATATTTGAATGGAATATAAAGCTCACCACGAAAGTGAAAAGGGCATAAAAGTGTAGGTGCTTGCTTATCACATCCAATTGGCGGTGGATTGGTGGGTTCCACCAAACGAAAATCCTGCCAACCTAAAATATTATATCTTCCTTTCCCACTTTGGAGTTTGGTCCATGCATGTCTTTGTTCAGATTTCGTTTCTAAATTGCAGTCTGTTTCATTTACTCAAAAGATGTTCAATTCCAAGATGCATGCTGGTAACAACCCACTAATATTTAAGTTGCGTTCTTTCGGGTAAAACCGCAAACTCTTGTCATGAGAAATTCAATCTTGGAAGTGGTAATATGATACAACAAACTTGGGACTTAGACCAACATTTCATGTTTTATTTATCTTATATTTAAAAACTTGCAAGGGTAATTTGTTTTTTAAATATTACACATATCAATCTGCAGGTGGGGCGGTTAATGGTGTGGGTAGTTGGGGTTGACACCTTGGATTTGAATTTGATCCTTGGTCTAAGCTGTCTTGAGAGTGTCAAGGTTGGTTTTCAGTTTTCCTTAAACCTAACCCTGACTTGCTGCCGGATCCCTAGCTAAGTAGAAGTGGCAATTGGTGAAGATCTTTACGTCGAGAGGGTGCAAGCAATGGGGAGGCGGCTTCCTAAGAGTCTCGTTCAAAGCAGTCCCTAATAAAATTGAAGAAATTAATGGCTGCATGCAGGGATTAATTCAAACAAGGAAAGAAAAAACAGCAGCCTCTCGTCTTACAAGTCTTTGGTCAAACAGAAAGCAAAGATGAGTCCAGCCACCATGGCTGGTCCCGCCACCGAAGTGGTAAGATTCTATAAGGAATAGCGACCAAGATAGCATGAGAGGAGAGGTGGTGGTCCAACAGAAATGGTGGAGACTAGGGTTGCAACTGGGTGTGGTCTGGTACAGGTTGGTCTCAACCCAAAACCAAACCAAGGTTACTGATAGTCGGCTCAGAACCGAACCGAACCGACCTTAGAACCGAAATACTCAAACCGAACAGATTATTTAAAGAAAACCCGTAACCCAACCCAAACCAAACCGAATTGTTGGTTCATTTTCCCATACTTAAAACCTGTTATCAAGAGAGAGATTCCCACTTTTGCACAAAAAAAAAAAATTTTAAAGAACACACACAACAAATTTAAAGGATCATCACTTACATGTGGTCTAATCCCTTAACTAGTTCATATGCATAGATAAGCTGGAGCAAAGAGCTTAGAATCCCAAGCCATATGTTAATTGTTTTGGATTGCACTTTCGAGTTTATGAATCAATTTAATAATTAACTACAAAGATTTATAAAAGAATAATCTTATTCATTATTTTATAACTTATAATTTATAAGTTATATTTTATTATTATAATTTTATCTATTGTATATTATATATATATTATTATATTTCGGTTCGTTTTTACACTTAGGAAATTCGGTTTGGTTCGGTTAACCCAAACCTTCAACCTAAAACCGAACCAAACAAATTCAGTTCTCTATTTCTAGAACCAAAATCTACCCAAAGACTATATAACCAATTCCAAACCAATCCAAAGTTGGGTTAGATCGGTTCGGTTTCGGTTTTAACGGACCCAAGTTGCAGCCCTGAAGACCGCTCAAACTTCAAAGAAATTTACACAGGACGTGATCCCATGCGTCGTTCACGCTTCTTGTTTTCTTTTTTTCCATACTTTATGAATTTTCGTCGATCCTTCTCAGATCCTCCCATCAAACCTTTTTTGTTATTATTATTATAAGATTGTTCTTTCTGATAATTTAATTTTCTCGTCTTCAAACGTCTATAAATTGCAGACCGAGTACCCTTACTTCTCCACATAAGAGGGAAAGACATTTCAGACTGAGAAAGTGCGAAAGAGAGTTCATAGAATCCGAGAGAGATAGAAGAGATGGCGGCCTTCCCTGTGATTAACATGGAGAACTTAAATGGCGACGAAAGAGCAGCCACCATGGGAATGATTAGAGATGCATGTGAGAACTGGGGCTTCTTTGAGGTATATAGTACAAAAGCTAGCCAGCTCTTTCCTTCCTATATATGTTTTCATAAAGGTTTTTTTTTTGGTGAGATTCTTAAAGAGTATATATATGTATATTGTGTTTGTAATTGCAGATTGTGAATCATCGGATCTCTCATGAGTTCATGGACACAGTGGAGAAGCTAACGAAGGAGCACTACAAGAAGTGCATGGAGCAGAGGTTTAAGGAGCAGGTGGCAAGTAAGGGTCTAGAAGAAGTTCACAAGGAAATTAATGACATGGACTGGGAAAGCACCTTCCACTTGCGCCATCTCCCCGCGTCCAACATATCAGAGATTCCTGACCTTGAAGACAATTACAGGAAAGTGATGAAGGAGTTCGCCGGGGAACTGGAGAAACTAGCAGAGGAGCTGCTTGACTTGCTTTGTGAGAATCTGGGGTTGGAGAAAGGGTACCTCAAGAAAGTGTTTTATGGATCAAAGGGGCCAAACTTTGGCACCAAGGTTAGCAACTACCCTCCCTGCCCAAAACCAGACCTCATCAAGGGTCTCCGGGCTCACACCGATGCCGGAGGCATCATCCTGCTCTTCCAAGACGACAAAGTCAGCGGCCTCCAGCTCCTCAAGGACGGCCAGTGGATCGACGTTCCCCCAATGCGCCACTCAATTGTCATCAACCTCGGTGACCAACTCGAGGTACTGCTACCACCTACCCCATTTTTGTATCAGAGAGTACTGGGTTAAGTGATTCTGACTATTAATCTTTCTGCATTTTTGCTTTGTTCAGGTAATCACTAATGGCAAGTACAAGAGCGTGATGCACCGCGTCATCGCCCAGACAGATGGTACCAGAATGTCGATCGCGTCATTCTACAACCCCGGCAACGACGCCGTGATCTTTCCGGCACGCACTTTGGTGGAGAAGGATGCAGAGAAAAACCAGGTTTACCCAAAGTTCGTGTTCGAGGACTACATGAAGCTCTATGCTGGGCTCAAGTTCCAGGCTAAGGAGCCCAGATTTGAGACCATGAAGGCCATGGAAATTGATGCAAATTTGGGTCCCATTGCAACCGCTTGAGGGTTTCCTTCAAAAGACTAACAGTGGCAGAGTCTTCGTATCTATTCTACAGTATACATGGTGTGATTATCACCAAAAAAATGAACTTTGAAGTATTAGTCAATGGCAGTTTGCCAATTGTTTTCTTTTCTTTTTTTTTTTTTATGTTTTCTTCTGGGCCCCACAGTGCGGGGATGGAGGATGTGTCTTTTCAATTTTTTTTTTTTTGATTGGGTTGACTTTAGTAGTAGAAGATGCTGTTATTACTTGTTGGTGGAAATAAATTCAAATAATCACATTAATTATCTATTTTTAAATCACGGTCTTGAGCCTCCCTTCACATAATGCTAACTGCCCCTTTCCATCACAGAGGAGAAGCAACCATGGACATTCCTATTACTAATTGTCTTCTTCTCATCACTGGATTAGCTCGAATCCTTAAAAGGAAATAGATAAACCATCAGCATGACATGGTCTTAGAGAGAGAATCTTCCTGAACAAACTGAAACTTAGCAGTCTCACATGTTGCTATTCCACATCATTCTGATGCCATCAAGGTGAGCTAATCAAAATTAAGTGGATCAGTTAATAATAAATCAATTGAAGAAGGGAGATTTCCTCGTTTCTGATTGTACCCACACTGCTTAAAGGGCCATTTTGCCAAACCATCAACCTTTTGCAAATGGTGCAGGCTATATTCCTTCCCAACTGATCCTGTCAAGTACGTTCCTTAAAAATTCAGGACAATTCTTAATCCAGATGCATGATTGGTGATCCAACTCACCATCATAAAGTACTGTTGAACTACAATACTGTAAGTGCATCAACTGTCTGCCCTTAAAATGATCTAAGGCTTCTTGGACAGTCATGCAATCCATGAACATACCAGGTAAGATACCCTAAGGATATATATACTCACATGCTTTCAGAAAAATTTAAGCAATTCCAAGTTAATTTACCAAAGGAATAACTTTCAAGCGATTTCTCGCAAGACAATGTTAGGCCAAGGCAATAATACCGATACATGATCGAGGGTTAATTAACATTTCGTAGGCCAAGGCAAGTTGCAACTATGAAGATCAAGCTAAAAATATATACTCAGGTATGCTTTTAGTTTTCATAAGAGAGATTTTCAATTACAAAATGGAGGCAGTATCAGGTTGATGAGAGGGACAACAAATGAGAATAACTACATTCCAAAAGTTATAATACAGGCAGTATCAGCTCTCCTTGCCTCTGTGAGTGTGTGTGTATGTCTGTGTGTGTGTGTTTCTTATGAATAAACAAAGGATATTCCAAACAAGCTGCATAATCAGCAGCATAAATCTTGGTTGGGATTCATGGAGAGTAGTTTTATGTGCAAAAATTCTTGGTTTGGTTCAAGATTCACATCTGCTAAATAGATTGAGCAGATGTTTTATTCCAGAATGGCTCTTAGAAGAGCCAACTATACAGCTGAACAAATATAAAATTCATCCAGCTTATTGGAAACTGGAGGTTCCAAGGGACAAGAACAAGTAAGGAAGTGTTATTTATAGATAGATCTCTTAAAATTCCACTAATCACCAGAACCCTCTCATATATATCACATCCTTTTCTACAGGCAAGTTGAATCATGTTAATATGCCCACCAAAAACCATGCAGTCTTCATTCATTCCTGCATTAGCCACCTGAAAACATGAACTCCCCATCAACTCTTGGACCAAGGTAAATGATAGTTATGCCTTAGGCCATTAAAATTTTTGTTCTCATCTTTATGAAGGGGTAATCTTGTCCAGTTAAAATTATTTTACTAACTATCACTACAATTTTGATGGAAACTTCAATGAAAAAGTGTTATTGTGACTCATACACAAATCTCAAGGGTGGAAAGTGTTATTTCTAAAACCTCAAGGGAGGTAAGTGTAATTATAGCATACCTCAAGGGAGGTAAGTGTAATTTACCCTTTTATAAATCTTTATAGTTAATTATTAAATTGATTTATGAGCTCAAAAGTGCGATCCAAAACAATTAACATATGACTTGGGATTTTAAGCTCTTTGCTCCATCTTATGTATGCATGTGAACTACTTAAGGGATTCGACCGCATGTAAATGATGATCTTTAAATTCGTTGTGTGTATTCTTTAAATTTTTTTTTTTTTTTTTTAGCAAAAGTGGGAATCTCTTTCTTGATAACAGGTTTTAAGTATGGGAAAATGATCTGAACCAAACCGAATTTTGCAATTCGGTTCAATTTGGGTTAGGTTACGAGTTTTCTTTAAATAATCAGTTCGGTTTTCGGTTTGAGTATTTCGGTTCGGTTTTGGGCCGATCATTAGTAACATTGGTTTGGTCTTAGGTTGAGGCCAAACTACATCAAGTTGCAGCCCTAATCTATACTATTAATAAAGCCAACTTTAGTGAATGACCTCATGGTCTAACTTTTCCTTTTTCTCTCCAGATATGCCTTCTCAAATCAAAAAATCAATCAATATTCATTCCCAAATATCTTCACGTTGTTGCTAGAGCTGTAAATCTAGCTTGGACAGCCCAACCCAGCCCGAAGTGAGCATTGAATTTGGGTTTGGGTTTGGGTTGGGTTTTATTTCTAACCCGAAGTTGAGTTTGGGTTAGGCTTGGGTTCAAGCTATACAACCCGAAAAACCCGAAGTTAATGTTGACTTTATATACACGCTCTCGTATAGATATATGTATAAAACTCCACATATATATATATAAGTGAATATATTTGTATGTATATGTATCATTGTTTTCTCTTCCTTTTATATTGTCATTGTATTTATGCAATCAACTATTAAACATAAACTTATTAACATGTGATAATAAGTTTATGAATTTTTGTCAAATAAATAATTTTATACTCACATATATATATATATATATGTTACAATGAATGTAATATTGGGAAGCACATACTCTACAAGAAAGATTGTGCAAAACCACAAATATAGTGAACTAGTATTATATTTTAAAATTTTTAAGGAAATAAATTAATTAAGTATTTTTCCCGAATTCAAGGGACAAATCAAGAGGAATTTGTGACATTTGCATTTATAACAAACAAATATAAAAGCATGTTGATAGACAATTTAATGAATGATATTCCAACATTTTGTAATTATAAAAAAAATTCAAAATCTTACATTTTGTTTGGGCCAACCTGAACTCAAACAATAATGTTTGGGTTGGGTTTAGTGAGTTTGGGTTAGGGCGGGTCAACGACAAGTTTGGGCTAGTAAATCCTAGATTGGGTTGAGCCCGAACTCTCATAACCCGACCCAACCCGCCCTACTTACACCTCTAGTTGTTGCATATTCAAACTTAATTAAAATCGTTCCCTCAAACATTCTTAACTTGTCAAGTAACTACTTTTATTTATCTTTAAAAAATTATTACCCAAAGAGAGCCCACGTTAACGACACCCTCCCTTTGAATGAAAATGAATGAAAAAAAAAGGGAGGATTAATCCTTTTAAATCATTTTTTTCTTATTTGAGAATTCATAAAATATATATGTTGTCTAGGCCATTTCCATTAATTCTCGACTTTTCTAAACAAGGATCTTCTCTTAACAAAGCCTAAATAAAATTAGGAATTGTATTTCATGAGAGACATGTAATTTTGTATGTCCACATGAGATCATCCTTGAATCAGTTTAAGTGATTCATGGTTAGGGTTTGATAAATTCATAAATCGAGATAGATCAAGTTAGGGTTTAGCCTATATAACCCACCTTAATCAATTAAAATAGATATTTTTCACCTATATCACATTTACGAAGTACAAATTTATTATGGTTAAATTGGTTCTTAATGTTATTTTTCAAAATAATTCAGATTCAGTTGTTAAATTCTTGTTAATTGAGATTTAGTGTTACTTTTTTGAAATAATTGAGAACCAATGTCATTTTACTGTTCATGAAACATTCCTTCCCAAAATGCCCTCAAAACACTTTGAAACCTCACTTGTAAAAAAATGATTCAAAAGTTTTTCAAAGTATTTTGAGGGCATTTGGGAAAGAAATGCTTCATGTGACTGATTTTCAATTATTTCAAAAAAGTAACACTAAATCTCAATTATCAAGAATTTGGTGACTGAATCTGAATTAATTTGAAAAGGGTGACACTAAAACCCAATTACCCTTTTTTATGGAATAAATGCGTATGAGGTCGGTGCAAGAGAGAGGTAGCTTTCCATTATTGGACAGAGCTACTAGCATAAGTATATATGTCTGGATATTTGTGGGCAAGTGGATACGCACATATGTATGCAAATATCTAGTGCGGATATTTTCCAAAGAAGTGATGGGTACCATGAACAGTCCAACACCCACATCAACAAGTTTTTAATTAATATTACATTACACCTTCACTAAAAACCAAATGGCATTCGGCCAAAATAGCTTTCGGTCAACAAAAAAAAAAAAATTAAACCCATCTCATCCACTCAATAGTTGGTCCACTGTATAAATGAAATTTGTCCATGTTGGGAACATTTTCCTCGATCAATGAATTTCTCAATACTTGATTAATCAATGAATATAAGAAATGGATCCTCTGTGAAGCGCAATCCAACGGACCAAATTAATTTGGTCCGATCCTCTGTAAGGAGGTACTTTCAACTTGTAGGGAGGTACCTTTGATTTATATTGAGGTACCTTAGGCTTAGAAGGAGGTACCTTAGACTATTTTTGGTGATTGCATATGGCTTACCATGGGGGGTACCTTAGGCTTATATGGGAGTACCTTAGACTTACATGAGAGCACTTTGGGCTTACAGTTGGGTACCTTAAACTTATTTTGGAAGGTACCAACCACGATTTATGGAAGTAGCTTCAGATTATAGTGGGGTATTTAAGGTACCCCGTATTTGACAGAAGCACTCCATTGTTAGGCCGAAGGTACTTCCATGAACATGATCGGGTACCCCCATGTTTACCTGAGGTACCACGGTATTTGACAAAGGTACCCTATTATTTGCTTGAGGTACCCCATATTTGATATCTTTCCTTTAACTTGATCCAACGTTTGGACCGTTGGATTGCACTTCACAGACGATCCTCCGCTTCACAGACGATCCTAAACCGTGAATATATAGCCAATTCGATCGTCAGCATCTACACATGCTTCATAGACTGTCTTCAGGCATCAAATTTTAATACAAAGCTTGCGTTTCAATGGAATAGACTGTAAAGGAGAGGAGCGCGTACGTCATCTTTCATTTTCTATTTCCTTCTTTTCTAAACGCTGAAGCAGTAGTCACCTTTGTTGACCTGGCTATTTCTCATACTTTTCAAAGCACTTGAGGCATTAATAACTAAGAAAATTGGTCAAAGTTTTGGCGAACCATAAAAAAAATACTAATGACATTTTTGGAATTGAAAGTCAGACAAAGATGTTTTGAATTGATTCTACTAAAATCCAAACGTGATAAAAATTAGGGTTGGAACAGGTTGTCATATTTGTTTACCCGGAAGCTTGACATGGTAGGGTAGGTGGAAACTTCTGGTCTTGCCATATGAAACAGTGGAAGGCGGACTCTACAGCCCCTATCTACACTTTTACTTGCAACTTTAAAGTAGTGCCGTTCAATGTGGATCCTATATAAAAAAATAAAACCTAAAATGACATTGTAGATAGAAGCTACACAATCCCTCGTTCCCATGATGAGGGACTGACGTTGTAATCTTGTTCAACTTGTTTGTAACTTTCTATGAGTTAATTCCTAGTAAGTATTAGAAATATACAGTAATTATTAAAATGAATGTGAAAGGGACCAAACAAAAGAGCATTCCACAGGAAAAGTGAAAGGAAACGGTTGATGAGCAGGGTGAGTTTCAGACAAAATGACAAGAACTGGAGTCTAATGGACGGATGAATTGAATCGTAATATTAGCTGAAAGAGTCACGCGTGAGTTCGGTGCTTTGTTCACTTCATCAAGAGAGCCCACGGTTTGCCTTGTCAAAGAAGAGAAGTAAAAGTTTGGAAAGCCCACCGTTTAAAGGAGAAGAAGAAACTCTCGTGGTAATAAAGACCAATAACAGCGCAAAACGATAAAACCCTTTTACCTTTTACAATGCCTGCTTTTGATCTATCCCAATAAAATAAAATACACCGTCGTCCCCACATGATGAATTTAAGTCGCAACTGTTTCCGTCATAATTTTTTCTCTTTTACTGTTTCTTTCTCACTTGTTAATTACTTGGTGAATATCCTTACGTCGAGAGGGTGCAAGCAATGGGGAGGCGGCTTCGTAAGAGTCTCGTTCAAAGCCCCTAATAAAATTGAAGAAATTAATGGCTGCATGCAGGGATTAATTCAAACAAAGAAAGAAAAAACAGCAGCCTCTCGTCTTACAAGTCTTTGGTCAAACAGAAAGACAAAATGAGTCCAGCCACCATGGCTGGTCCCGCCACCGAAGTGGTAAGATTCTATAAGGAATAGCGACCAAGATAGCATGAGAGGAGAGGTGGTGGCCCAACAGAGATGGTGGAGACCGCTCAAACTTCAAAGAAATTTACACAAGACGTGATCCCATGCGTCGTTCACGCTTCTTGTTTTCTCTCTTTCCATACTTGTATGATTTTTCGTCGATCCTTCTCAGATCCCCATCCAACCTTTTTTATTATTATTATTATAAGATTGTTCTTTCTTATAATTTTATTTTCTCGTCTTCAAACGTCTATAAATTGCAGACCGAGTACCGTTACTTCTCCACATAAGAGGGAGAGACATTGCAGACCGAGAAAGTGCGAAAGAGAGTTCATAGAATCCGAGAGAGATAGAAGAGATGGCGGCCTTCCCTGTGATTAACATGGAGAACTTAAATGGCGACGAAAGAGCAGCCACCATGGGAATGATTAGAGATGCATGTGAGAACTGGGGCTTCTTTGAGGTATATAGTACAAAAGCTAGCCAGCTCTTTCCTTCCTATATATGTTTTCATAAAGGTTTTTTTTTTTGGTGAGATTCTTAAAGAGTATATATATGTATATTGTGTTTGTAATTGCAGATTGTGAATCATCGGATCTCTCATGAGTTCATGGACACAGTGGAGAAGCTAACGAAGGAGCACTACAAGAAGTGCATGGAGCAGAGGTTTAAGGAGCAGGTGGCAAGTAAGGGTCTAGAAGAAGTTCACAAGGAAATTAATGACATGGACTGGGAAAGCACCTTCCACTTGCGCCATCTCCCCGCGTCCAACATATCAGAGATTCCTGACCTTGAAGACAATTACAGGAAAGTGATGAAGGAGTTCGCCGGGGAACTGGAGAAACTAGCAGAGGAGCTGCTTGACTTGCTTTGTGAGAATCTGGGGTTGGAGAAAGGGTACCTCAAGAAAGTGTTTTATGGATCAAAGGGGCCAAACTTTGGCACCAAGGTTAGCAACTACCCTCCCTGCCCAAAACCAGACCTCATCAAGGGTCTCCGGGCTCACACCGATGCCGGAGGCATCATCCTGCTCTTCCAAGACGACAAAGTCAGCGGCCTCCAGCTCCTCAAGGACGGCCAGTGGATCGACGTTCCCCCAATGCGCCACTCAATTGTCATCAACCTCGGTGACCAACTCGAGGTACTGCTACCACCTACCCCATTTTTGTATCAGAGAGTACTGGGTTAAGTGATTCTGACTATTTATCTTTCTGCATTTTTGCTTTGTTCAGGTAATCACTAATGGCAAGTACAAGAGCGTGATGCACCGCGTCATCGCCCAGACAGATGGTACCAGAATGTCGATCGCGTCATTCTACAACCCCGGCAACGACGCCGTGATCTTTCCGGCACCCACTTTGGTGGAGAAGGATGCAGAGAAAAACCAGGTTTACCCAAAGTTCGTGTTCGAGGACTACATGAAGCTCTATGCTGGGCTCAAGTTCCAGGCTAAGGAGCCCAGATTTGAGACCATGAAGGCCATGGAAACTGATGCAAATTTGGGTCCCATTGCAACCGCTTGAGGGTTTCCTTCAAAAGACTAACAGTGGCAGAGTCTTCCTATCTATTCTGCAGTATACATTACAGGGTGTGATTATCACCCAAAAATGAACTTGAAGTATTAGTCAATGGCAGTTTGCCAATTGTTTTCTTGTTTTTTTCTTCTGGTCCCCACGGTGCGGCGATGGAGTATGTGTCTTTTCAATCTTTTTTCTTTCTTTCTTTTTTATTGAGTTGGCTTTAGTAACAGAAGATGCTGTTATTACTTGTTGGTGGAAATAATCACATTAATTATCTATTTTTAAGTCACAGTCTTGAGCTTCCCTTCACATAATGCTAACTGCCCCTTTCACATAATATGTATCAATTGTTTGCTTGCAAGTTTTTTGTATATGAGTCATAACTATAATCTTGAAAAGGATACTATCAATCTATACTATTAGTAAAGCTAACTTTAGTGAATGACCTCATGGTCTAACCTTCCCTTTTTCTCTTCAAATATGCCTTCTCAAATCAAGAAATCAATCAATATTCATTCCCAAACATCTTCACGTTGTTGCATATTCAAACCTAATTAAAACCGTTCCCTCAAACATTCTTAACTTATAAAGTAACTACTTTTATTTATCTTTAAAAAATTATTACCCAAAGAGAGCCCACGTTAACCAGAGCCTCCCTTTGAATGAAAATGAAGGGGAAAAAAAAAGGAAGATAAATCCTTTTAAATCATTTTTTTTCTTATTTGAGAATTCATAAAATATATATGTTATCAAAAGATGGAAGTTACTAGGCCATTTCCATTAATTCTCGACTTTTCTAAACAGGGATCTTCTCTTAAGAAAGCCTAAATAAAATTAGAAATTGTATTTCATGAGAGACATCTAATTTTAAATGTCCACATGAGATCATCCTTGAATCAGTTTAACAGATTCATGGTTAGGGTTTGATAATTCATAAATCGAGATAAGATCAAGTTAGGGTTTAGCCTATATAACCCACTTTAATCAATTAAAATAGATATTTTTCACCTATATCACATTTACGAAGTACAAATTTATTATTGTTAAATTGGTTTTTAATGTCACTTTTTCAAAATAATTCAGATTCAGTCGCTAAATTCTTGCTAATTGAGATTTAGAACCAATGTTATTTTACTGTTGATGAAACATTCCTTCCCAAAATGCCTTCAAAAGACTTTGAAACCTCATTTGTAAAAAAATGATTCAAAAGGTTTTCAAAGTATTTTGAGGGTATTTTGGAAAGAATGCTTAATGTGACATTGATTTTCAATTATTTCAAAAAAAGCAACACTAAATCTCAATTATTAAGAATTTGACGGCTGATTCTGAATTATTTTGAAAAAGTGACACTAAAACCCAATTTACCCTTTTTTAGGGGCTAAATGAGTATGAGGTCTGCAAGAGAAGTTCAGGATTTCTCATGGCCCACACCCCATGGCAATTCAATCTATACGATCTTTCTTAAACCCTCTGGAGCAGGGGCCTTCTGTGAATACTTTCGGCTGGGAGCCCAAAAACATGGTCCATGATCATGGGCAGAAAGAGCTTGGGCCAATCTAATATCACTGACTCAATGATGGATCTAAAAATTTTTATATACATTACGTAACATACCAGCTTATGGGAATTGAAAATCTTTTTCCCTTGATCCAAACTTAAGATTTTCAATTTTCAACTTTCTTTAGCTGTGTTTGGAACCTTGAATTTGGGGAGAAAAGAAAAGAAAATGCTAAAAAAAAATTTCTCTTGTTTGGTGTAGATGAAGGAAAATAAGATTCTTTCCAAATTTTCTCTCCATATTTCTCTCTAATGTAAAAAATTTTCTCTTAAAAAAGATAGGAATTTTGAAAGAAAAGAAAATTCACCATCACTTATCACTATTCACACCACCCACCCACCCCACCACCACAACCCACCACCATCACCCGCCACCACCACCCACCGCCACCACCAACCACCACTGCCACCACCACCCGGCACCACCCACTAGCCGCCCACCACCACCACCACTAGCGGCCATCACCATCACCCGCCGCCACCACCACCCACTACTGCCCGCCACCACCACTTGACACCATCGCCCACCACCCCAACCCATCATCTTACTAAAATATATTTTTCTTTTCTTCTCATTTCTCATCTCATCCAAACATCAAAAAAGGAAATAAAATCAATATTTTTCTTTTCTTTTCTCTTATTTTCTTTTCCTTTTTAGCTTTCTTTTCTTTTCTCCCCAAATCCAAGGCTCCAAACACAGCTAGGTGCCAAACTCGACCAAATAAAATTATAAAAAATAACATAAAAATGACATAAAATTCAAACGATTTGATAAATTGGAGATGAATTAACTGATGAAAATGTACTCGTGATGCTGACGAATCAATTAAATTTCATGACATGTGATCCTTGCACCATTTTATTTAAACTGGGTTCTTGCACTGATGGAACTCATGTCTAGTTTTTTGTTTCAATTTTTTTTTTCCAACCATATATCCCACGTTTATCATATAAATTATAATTAACCATCCCAAAGAAAGCAGTTTACATCCTGTAGGACTTTTATCTACAACTTTATTTGCAACTTTTCATAGGATTGTTTAAAATTTTATAGATATACCATTCACAATACACATGGCATAATCCCAATGCAGGCTTCACTTAAGGTTGTAGATAAAGGTCCCACAGGATCTTAATTGCAAAGAAACTCATTAATTTCACGTGCTAGTTGACATGATAAAGGCTGTGTTTGGTAACGCTTTTGCTTTTTTGCTTCTAAAAGCAAGAAAGCAAAAAAGCAATTTTATGCTTTTCGAAAGATCTTTTCTTGAAGCAAATGCGTTTGGTAAACTTTTGCTTTGCTTCTAAAAAGCAAAAAAACATGTTTGGTAATAAATCAATTTTGTAAAAAAATTGATGAGCACGAGAGTATCGAGGGGTTTTGAAAGCAATAAATCAATTTTGTAAAAAAAATTAAGAAGCAACGTTTTGTTGCTTCCGGTGAAAAGCAATAAAATTGCTTCTTTGCTTTTAGTAAATTGCTTCTCGTGTGCGTTACCAAACGCTACTTTTGCTTTTAAAAGCAATTTTTTACTTTCAAAAGCAAAAAAGTACTTCCAAAAAGCGTTACCAAACGCAACCAAAGTCTTTGATTGAACAGGCTCCAAGCCTCCAAATTCCAAACCATCCCCGCGAGAAACGTAACTTAATTTAATTTTACTTGGATTTTGTATCTAAGTCATGAGAAACGTACGAAACTCATGGTGGAAGCTGGTGCTTAATGTTTCGTACAAGGCTTGTGTTTGAACTTTGAAGCATCAGCAATTTTTAGGTTGGTGGTCATTGTATTGGATATTGAATGGAATATAAAGCTCACCATGAAAGTGAAAAGGGAATAAGAGTGTAGGTGCTTGGTTATCACATCCAATTGGCGGTGGATTGGTGGGTTCCACCAAACGAAAATCCTGTCCACCTAAAATATTATATCTTCCTATCCCACTTTGGTCCACGCATATCTTTGTTCAGATTTCGTTTCTAAATTGCAGTCTGTTTCATTTACTCCAAAGATGTACAATTCCAAGATGCATGCTGGTAACAACCCACTAATATTTAAGTGGCCGGCATTCTTTCGGGTAAAACCGCAAAGTCTTGTCATGAGAAATTCAATCTTTGAAGTGGTAATATGATAAAACAAACTTGGGACTTAGACCAACATTTCATGTTTTATTTATCTTATATTTAAGAACTTGCAAGGGTAATTTGTTTTATAAATATTATCCATATCAACCAGCATTGATCAAAATATATATATAAAAGGTGGGGCAGCTAATGGTTTGGGTAGTTGGGGTTGACACCTTGGATTTGAATTTGACCCTCGGTCTAAGCTGTCTTGAGAGTGTCAAGGTTGGTTTTCAGTTTTCCTTAAAACCTAACCCCTGACTTGCTGCTGGATCCCTAGCTAAGTAGAAGTGGCACCAAACCCTTTGAGATTTTATGCGTGCAATATCCCATGCAACACCGTTTTTTGATGAGAATATCCCATGCAACACCAATCAAATAGTGTTATAGGAAAGCACATAAATAACCAACAATTGGCAATCGTTCGAAACTTAGTCAAAACAATATATTGAGGGAAAATTATGAAAAAAGGGTCACATTTGGGTGAAACTTATTTTCAAAAAAGAGTCACTTTTTGGAATGATTAATTACAAAAGATCACTTTTAAAAAACTATAATTAAATTATAAGATCACTTTACTTGGGACAAAAGCGTGGGATACAAGCTTCTTTATTTAAGGAAGCTTAAAGGAAGCTTGTATCCCATCTAAGCTTATCCTATGTGGGGACACGAGCGTATCATATGTGAATACAAGTTTTACCTAAGGTAAAGTAAAACTATTTCTTTTTTCGTTTTTTTTTTTTTTTGAAAAGTGATCTTTTTCTATAAAATGAGATATTTGATGGACTGTTTTTATAAATACGGGGCCAAAAAATGACCTTTTTTCATAATTTATCCGATAATCTATTCCTGGTTACCTATGCCACCGTGTGATTCGTGCTGTAGAAAAAAAATTTGTGTTTACCCTGGGAAGGTAGCTTTCCATTATTGGAAAGAGCAACTAGCATAAGTATGTCTGTGGATATGGGCAAGTGGATACGCACATATGTATGCAAATATCTATTGCGGATATTTTCCAACATTAACATGCTATATATTATCAGTATAATTTAGAAATTGAGTATCACTTGCACATTTTTGGGGTGTGTGATGGGGAAGGAAATTGAAGAAATTAATGGCTTCCTGCAGGGATAAATTCAAACAAGGAAAGAAAAAACAGCAGCCTCTCGTCTTACAAGTCTTTGGTCAAACTGAAAGCAAAGATGAGTCGTCTTACAAGTCTTTGGTCAAACTGAAAGCAAAGATGAGTCCAGCCACCATGGCTGGTCCGGCCACCGAAGTGGTAAGATTCTATAAGAAATAGCGACCAAGATAGCATGAGAGGAGAGGTGGTGGCCCAAAAGAGATGGTGGAGACCGCTCAAACTTCAAAGAAATTTACACAAGACGTGATCCCATGCGTCGTTCACGCTTCTTGTTTTCTTTCTTTCCATACTCGTATGATTTTTCGTCGATCCTTCTCAGATCCCCATCCAACCTTTTTTATTATTATTATTATAAGATTGTTCTTTCTTATAATTTTATTTTCTCGTCTTCAAACGTCTATAAATTGCAGACCGAGTAACGTTACTTCTCCACATAAGAGGGAGAGACATTGCAGACCGAGAAAGTGCGAAAGAGAGTTCATAGAATCCGAGAGAGATAGAAGAGATGGCGGCCTTCCCTGTGATTAACATGGAGAACTTAAATGGCGACGAAAGAGCAGCCACCATGGGAATGATTAGAGATGCATGTGAGAACTGGGGCTTCTTTGAGGTAGTACAAAAGCTAGCCAGCTCTTTCCTTCCTATATATGTTTTCATAATGTTTTTTTTTTGGTGAGATTCTTAAAGAGTATATATATGTATATTGTGTTTGTAATTGCAGATTGTGAATCATCGGATCTCTCATGAGTTCATGGACACAGTGGAGAAGCTAACGAAGGAGCACTACAAGAAGTGCATGGAGCAGAGGTTTAAGGAGCAGGTGGCAAGTAAGGGTCTAGAAGAAGTTCACAAGGAAATTAATGACATGGACTGGGAAAGCACCTTCCACTTGCGCCATCTCCCCACGTCCAACATATCAGAGATTCCTGACCTTGAAGACAATTACAGGAAAGTGATGAAGGAGTTCGCCGGGGAACTGGAGAAACTAGCAGAGGAGCTGCTTGACTTGCTTTGTGAGAATCTGGGGTTGGAGAAAGGGTACCTCAAGAAAGTGTTTTATGGATCAAAGGGGCCAAACTTTGGCACCAAGGTTAGCAACTACCCTCCCTGCCCAAAACCAGACCTCATCAAGGGTCTCCGGGCTCACACCGATGCCGGAGGCATCATCCTGCTCTTCCAAGACGACAAAGTCAGCGGCCTCCAGCTCCTCAAGGACGGCCAGTGGATCGACGTTCCCCCAATGCGCCACTCAATTGTCATCAACCTCGGTGACCAACTTGAGGTACTGCTACCACCTACCCCATTTTTGTATCAGAGAGTACTGGGTTAAGTGATTCTGATTAGTTATCTTTCTGCATTTTTGCTTTGTTCAGGTAATTACTAATGGCAAGTACAAGAGCGTGATGCACCGCGTCATCGCCCAGGCAGATGGTACCAGAATGTCGATCGCGTCATTCTACAACCCCGGCAGTGACGCTGTGATCTTTCCGGCACCCATTTTGGTGGAGAAGGATGCAGAGAAAAACCAGGTTTACCCAAAGTTCGTGTTCGAGGACTACATGAAGCTCTATGCTGGGCTCAAGTTCCAGGCTAAGGAGCCGAGATTTGAGACCATGAAGGCCATGGAAACTGATGCAAATTTGGGTCCCATTGCAACCGCTTGAGGGTTTCCTTCAAAAGACTAACAGTGGCAGAGTCTTCGTATCTATTCTACAGTATACATGGTGTGATTATCACCAAAAAAATGAACTTGAAGTATTATTAGTCAATGGCAATTTGCCAATTGTTTTCTTTTTTTTTTTTTTTTTATGTTTTCTTCTGGGCCCCACAGTGCGGCGATGGAGGATGTGTCTTTTCAATCTTTTTTTTCTTTTTTCTTTTTGATTGGGTTGGTTTTAGTAGCAGAAGATGCTGTTGTTACTGGTTGGTGGAAATAAATTCAAATAATCACATTAATTATCTATTTTTAAATCACGGTCTTGAGCCTCCCTTGATCCCTTCACATAATGCTAACTGCCCCTTTCCATCACAGAGGAGAAGCAACCATGGACATTCCTATTACTAATTGTCTTCTTCTCATCACTGGATTAGCTCGAATCCTTAAATGGAAATAGATAAACCATCAGCATGACATGGTCTTAGAGAGAGAATCTTCCTGAACAAACTGAAACTTAGCAGTCTCACATGTTGCTATTCCACATCATTCTGATGCCATCAAGGTGAGCTAATCAAAATTACGTGGATCAGTTAATAATAAATCAATTGAAGAAGGAGATTCCCTTGTTTCTGATTGTACCCACACTGCTTAAAGGGCCATTTTGCCAAACCATCAACCTTTTGCAAATGGTGCAGGCTTTATTCCTTCCCAACTGATCCTGTCAAGTACATTCCTTAAAAATTCAGGACAATTCTTAATCCAGATGCATGATTGGTGATCCAACTCACCATCATAAAGTACTGTTGAACTATAATACTGTAAGTGCATCAACTGTCGGCCCTTAAAATGATCTAAGGCTTCTTGGACAGTCATGCAATCCATTAACATACCAGGTAAGATACCCTAAGGATATGTATACTCACATGCTTTCAGAAAAATTTAAGCAATTCTAAGTCAACTTACCAAAGGAATAACTTTCAAGCGATTTCTCGCAAGACAGTGTTAGGCCAAGGCAATAATACCGATACATGACCGAGGGTTAATTAACATTTCGTAGGCCAAGGCAAGTTGCAACTATGAAGATCAAGCTAAAAATACTCAGGTATGCTTTTAGTTTTCATAAGAGAGATTTTCAATTACAAAATGGAGGCAGTATCAGGTTGATGAGAGGGACAACAAATGCGAATAACTTCATTCCAAAAGTTATAATACAGGCAGTATCAGCTCTCCTTGCTTCTGTGAGTGTGTGTGTGTGTGTGTTTCTTATGAGTAAACAAAGGATTTTCCAAACAAGCTGTATAATCAGCAGCATAAATCTTGGTTGGGATTCATGGTAGAAGGATTTGGCAAAGTTTTACAGCAGCTGCTGCTACTTTCAACTACTGGAGACAATTATCACGGCGTAGCTGTTTCAATATTGAGAGAATATATCAATCAAAAGGAGGGAAATAAAGGAAAACCACCAACAAAGACAGCAAAAGGCAGAGGATATTAAAATAGCAGCAACCTACAAAAATGTATCTTGGAAAGTAAATCCGCCACCCACATAAAAATCACTAAGGAACTCCAAATCAACCACTAACACTCCAGTATTGAGCATACTCATTGCTTCATTTTGCCGTATAAAGAGGGTTACAGTTTCCTGGTCCAGCTCAAACAAAACAAACTTTTAAGGACCCTTCCACCTCATTCTGCAAATGCGCCACCGGTACCTGAAATTTGACTAACCAAGCAACAACAATCACAACTACAACTTTAACATAAAGAAAAACTGCAGCAAGTCCTTAACATAGATGACAAGGATGGATAACTTAAAGTACTGCTTCCCAGACATGTCAAAAACTCGACCATTTGAACCATTCTGTGACCCCAAAGGATATACACCACCTCAACTTAATTATCAACTGCAGCACAGAAATCAACAGATTTACCTAAAAATCTACAAAAACCCTCCTATTTCCTGCATGAAACCTCTCCTGGGAACAGACTTGTCCTTGCATTTCTAAATATGTAACAGTCATAATTTTAAGAAACTTGCATATTTCAACACTGTTTGGATTTTTAAGCACACCAAATATAATATGGATTGGTATCTTTGGCATTAGGCTCCCACAAATGAAAAAAATCATCATCCAGATGAGCTTGAAGAAATCCAAAAGTCAAAATGAAATGAGTTGCAAGTCCCACAGATAGAATCCTTGTGAGAATCTTATAGGTGCTACCAAGGTAATTGGCCTAATATCTAGCAGGATACATACTCCCTTTGTAGGAATGGCAAGAATGAAGGTAGTGTTAAAAGCCTTTTGTTCATCATTCAAATCATCTATACCTACAGCCTCGCCACTTCTTCTGCATTTTAATCTCAATTTTTTGAACTTCGTTTTATAGCTAGAGAACCTTATCTAATCAGACTTTCCGTCCTTATTTGTCTAATCTTGGTCACCCAAAGCAAATCAAGAATAGAACAAACAAACAAAATAATAACAAGC
The DNA here is from genome assembly GCA_947561395.2 of Buxus sempervirens. Lineage (NCBI taxonomy): Eukaryota > Viridiplantae > Streptophyta > Magnoliopsida > Buxales > Buxaceae > Buxus > Buxus sempervirens. The sequence goes on along the minus strand of OX387191.1, from coordinate 2,237,617 downwards.
AACTAGTTTGGGTCAGCAACACGTATCCTATTCCTTCATCCCAATCAGTCAAAAATGTAATATGAAATGAATCCTGAGCCAAACCAAGAACAGATTTCAAGTATCATAAGCCCAAAGTCAAATTAAGGAGGGTTGCATGAGGTTGGTAGCTGGAATAAAACATCTGCTAAATCTATTTAAATGTGAATCTTGAACCAAACCAAGAATTTTTGCACATAAAACTACTCTCCATCAACTACTAGAGAATCCTAAACTAAAAGTCCATTGATGATAAAGTTAAAGATAAAATGCCTCTTGCTCCCATTATCACCCATGTGGAAAATGGTGCTGATACAATAACCTAGCAAAAGGTTCTTCCAGAAGTAATTAATTTCATCTTAATAACAGCTGATAGTAAGGGGTGAACTTTTATATATTTACTTATATTCCTAACACTCCCCCTCACGTGTGGGCCGGACTCAAATTCATTTTTAAGTGACCCATTTTTAGGAAGGCCCTACACATGGAATATTTTTTCTCAACGGGTGGAGTGGAAATTTGAACCCAAGACCTTGGCGTTTACCTAAGGCTCTGATACCATATAGAACACTGTGCATTTTTTCAATGAATAATGAAAATATTATTAAGCAAAAAAAACAGCAGAATTAACAAAACTAACAAAAATATTATTACCGAACTAATGAAAATATTATTAAGGAAAAAGCAGTTAGAATTAACAAAACTAGGGCTAAAGAGATGCTATTAGAGAACTAGGGAAACAGGAACAAAAACAAAGGCAAAATCACAAATGAAAGATATCCTCTACGCTACAATCATATCCTGGGAAGACCGTGAATGAGGTCACTCTCAACATGCCATCCTTAAGACAGTCTATCAGCCACACCATTTGCAAACACAGGCACATGGAAGAATGAGATATTCGACCCATTTAATAAATCCAATGTTTTATGGACTATATAAGATAGCCCCCAAGAACAGGCCTTATGATCCCTCGTACAAGCTATGCATATATGAACAAGCTACTTTTATCTTTCGATTAATTCTTCCATTTAAGAATACCGCCAAAGCCCCCACTAAGCTCAATCTCCTTAGTCCTTTCCAATACTCCTCCATTTTTATTTAGCCTATCAGTCTCAATACAATTTTCAATTATGGATTCAACAAATGCTAAGGACTTTTTTGCTCCAACTTTATTGGTTTGAATTAGTCAAATTGAAGTCTCTCCATCATCTAGAAACCTACCCAACCATCAAAATCACATTCTTCTTCCACTATTTACCATCTTAAGAAAGTGATCAAACCAACCACACATTCTTAAAACAAAAGGAAAGAGACTCACTATATCCTTTCTAAAAGTCTATTCTGCAATGGTCCAGAATGGCTCTTAGAAGAGCCAACTATACAGCTCAACAAATATAAAATTCATCCAGCCTATTGGAAACTGGAGGTTCCAAGGGACAAGAACAAGTAAGGAAGTGTTATTTATAGAGGTATCTCTTAAAATTCCACTAATCACCAGAACCCTCTCGTATATATCACATCCTTTTCTACAGGCAAGTTGAATCATGTTAATATGACCCACCAAAAACCATGCAGTCTTCGCTCATTCCCACATTAGCTACCTGAATACATGAACTCCCCATCAACTCTTGGACCATGGTCCAAGCATTGCCTAGACAACCAATAGCCTCACCAATGTGGCAACCTCCACCAATGCCTATCTGAATACATTGGGGAATAGATCTTGATGGCTGTATGGCAGTCATTCATGTATACCTATGTGATAGAGACCGGTGGACACATTATGAAAGATAATGTAAAATAGTAGAAATCATTTGTTTGCAAGAGGAACTAAAACAGTTCAATATATTTTTCAACATTAAATCATTATCAAGAACCCTCCAAGAGATGCTTCCCCAAGATGACACAGAATTACTTTTAGAAATAAATTAATCAACAAACATTATCAAACAGAAATAATTTTGTTTGTTAGCTTGTTGGAGCTGTAAAATTGCCTTATGATAAATTTAAATATTACTAGAGATTAATGTACAAGAGGAAAATTTTCTTTTTCTTCTATGATATTCATCAAAAGAAAAAATTCATTATGCAAATTTCCTCATTATTTCAGATTTTTCCCGAAATTTGGCCAACCAAAAGATAATGTAGTTCACCAAATTAGGCTACCCTATGCATGCAAATTAGTGAAACAACTCAATTCAATCTAACCCAAAATCAAGTCAACTAATCCTGATTTTGTCTTCTTTTAGATACGTTCGTATACAATTTTTCTTGCTTAGAGGTAGCAAAAGTGCAAACAGAATTAAGGCTGGCTAAGTTATAGGATAAGGCTTCAGGAAACCAATCCAAAATCAAGCTCAATCATTATACATAATGTACATAAATAAATGTCATAAATGACTGAAATATTTAATATATAATTTGTCATTCATTTATGCAAATACTTAGAATCTATTTTAATATCATATAGAAAAGAGATCGTTTTGACGGTCAATTTAGTTTACAAAATTTTATACCGTTTCAAAACATATTACAATCCATCAGAAAAAAAAACATATTATGAATTTTTAGACATCTAAGAGGTTCAAGATCAGTTTGTTTTCTTGGGATTCTCAGAGAGTAGAAGTATCATATTAAACATTACAACATTTGCAAACACAAGCAGTAAAATCTGATAATCCTACACAAAACACATCCCATGTTTCCACTTCAACCCAGTGCTTTGGCTTCACATACAAACAGAATTAATGTACTATTACTGCCTAGGGAGAGAATGAAAACGCAGGTGACCAGTAATACTGCCTCACAACACCAACACCACCATGTACATTTTAGCCAACTTCAGGTTCAGGTCTACTTACTCCCCTCTAGCGAATGACCTGACATAGACACACTAACCTGTAAGCACTAATCATCAGCTACAATGATGAAACAAAACAGTCTAAAAAGATCCTACAATCGCCAACTGCAAATCTGAAAGATAGTGAGAGAGAGAGAGAGAGAGAGAGAGAGAGACCATTTTAGAGGGTTCTGGTGATTAGTGGAATTTTAAGGGATCTATCTATAAATCTCTTAAAATTTCAATCCAAGCTCAACATGATAAAATATACAACCAGAAAAAGCCAATACCTTTAAGTTGGAAAGTTCAGGGCCCAAGTATGGTTCTTTTCCCATATTATTGATGAATCAAGAACATCGTTACCTCTTCCCCTTAAATAAAACAAAAAGGATCCGTTAAATCCATAAGCCGCATATAGAGAAATTCTAAGTTTTCTCTTCCAATGAAATAGCTCTCAATTTTTTATCTTTTTTTAGGTGGGCAGGACACAGGGACCCAGCCAAGGAGATATCCTAACTTAGGGGCGTCTAGAGTGGGGTGAAGGAGGGCTTGGATCCAAGACTCAGCCATGACATCCCAAGACTTCTAACTGCCAGAACAGACAGCACCTAAAATGTAAGAGCCATCTTAAGGTTCCTTCACTAGCTCAATGCATATTTAGGAAATGCACATATAGTCATATTCACCGAAAAAAACCACATGTATTGATTATACTGAAAGAACTGCCTTTTTTCCCAAAAGTACTACAGGTCATGGATTGAAAAGTCAATACTGATCAACGATAGCACACTATTGAAAGCATCCTCTAATACAAATGTCAACAGTATGCCCCAAAGGATCAAGACTGCATCTGTTAATGGTTCTACTATTAAGATAGTTGCAAATCCCTATAATTAAAACAGGTCAAAAGCAAAGAGATGTAATCAAAAATTAAAACACTAGCCCAAAGGGGGGAAAAAGAAGGAATAGCAAAAAATCATATCCTTGCAAGCAAAGTTTAGATCACAAGTCACCTTGAAAGATGCTTGGATGAACTCAAATCCAAAATCTTCTGATTGAATACATATGTCTCCTTCAGACAGTTGACCCATAATTTTTCTATTTCTACAGAAAGAATCCACAACTGTATTACCCGTACTAAGTTAAAAACTGCTGCAACAGGGGAACGCCCTTCTTTCTCCAGTCCCAACTCTTGAATAATAGATGAGTGAGGAAAAAAACTGCAGAGGAAGTTCTTTGAAACAATCAAGAAACCAGAACTGCTTGTTTCACCTTTCTGAGACCTCTCTACTCTCATTCTTACCATTTGCTTCAACAGCAACTTCAGTGGTTGGATTTGCAGTCTTCTTCTCATTAATCTCCACAACATCAGCATTAGAGGTGTGGTTCTTCATAACCACAGAGATGTCAGCCTCAGAAGCTCCAGCAAGCTTAAAACGTTCAACAGCCGCATCTAGATTCTTCTTCCAAATGTCCTTACCTAATTTGAACTCAACCTGGGATCTCTCAAATAGCATGTTACCCCAGAAGAGATGTATCTGAGATCTCATCACGGCTGCTTGTTCTGCTGTTTCATCAGCGGAAACCTCCCCCTGACCCCCATTTTCAGAGGATCCACCATCAGTTCCTGTTGATTGCTTCTTCCTTCTTTTCAATAATTCCTCCTTGACTGCATTAGGGTCTTTTAGCTCTTTAGCTCTCTGTTCCTCTACCTTCTCCCACATTTCAGTTGCTGCCTTCATTTTTTCTTCTGCACTATCAAAGAGTTTTATTGTCTCTTCAGAATCCCAGTTTGAGAGGTCTACCTTATTTGCAAGAGCAAAGGACCAATGAAGCTTTGCAGTTTCAAAATGTTGTTGCCCCAAAGCCAGCAACCCCTCATAGAAGTCTGGCTTGATCCGGAGTGCCTCCTCGTACCTCTCTCCAGCCAGAGAGTACTTCTCCCTGACCCAGTCATAAGTTGCTTGAAGCTTGGCTGCCTTCAATTCCTCTGATGCAGATTCATCCAAGGGTATCCTCTTCCTTGCTGCACACATGTGCACATTTCCCCAGTTGAAGAAAGCCAGTGCTGCCACCTCCTGGAATTTCAAGGCAGCATTGTCGAAGAGTCTTTGAGCCTCTTCGCTTGTCACAGTCTCCTCAAGAGCCTCAGAACAAAGCTCCATACCCAGCTCATGTAGGTCAATATGAGCATCAGGGTCAATACCCACGTGTGTCCGGAACAGCTGAGCAAATTCAAATAGCCAATCATCTATCTCCACTTCCTTGCACTCAGCATCTTCGGCTGCTAAATTTTTCTCCTTTGTAGCTTCTCCCTCAGTCTTCTGAATCACATTCTCAACAGCACCCAACGTAGAATCGCCTGCTGAAGAATGAGACCCACTCTCATCTCTGTTTATTCCCTCATCCTCCACCTGCTTCTCCTCCTCTTCTTCCTCCAAGAATGGCTCCTGCTCAGGGCACACCTCAACGATATTCAACCTCAACATCCCAAGCGAATTAGCTTTTTCATCTTCTGATTCCTTCAGCATAAGGCTGTCCACGCAGGACTCCGCCAATCTGAGTTCACTAGTACAGGTAATGGTCACCAAATCACCATCATTATCCTTATACTTAATCAAAACTGATTTAGAAGATGGAAAACGTTTGCTTACAACCTCCCTCAACACCCTAAAACTGCAATTCACGGGCATCTGAGCAAGCCTAATATCATGATCATAAACAAGCTTCAAGGGCCTCCATCTGGTGATAGCGGAATCCGAAACATTGCCGTGATTGGGTACTGACATCGAGGAAGAGGACGAATGACCCTTCATGAAATTATCCTTTATTGAATAAGAACTTGGTTCTGAAGAATAACCCTTGAAGGGTTTCGAAACAGATTTTAATGACTGGGTTTTCATTATTTCAGGAACATCAGCCGTGCCAAGAAGCTGTTGGGGCTTTTCAGACTTGCCATTAGGAGACACAACCGTTCCCGCTGGCGAAGCTGGCGTCTTCTTCGGAATCGGCCGAGCCGGCAGACACGGACCAAGACCAGCAATTGGAGCCCCACGAACAGCCGAGGCCCCAAGAGCAGCCGCTGAAGGGCGGCTCTGTAGATCCTGCTGAGCCTCCTGGCGAGGGCCAAGCGCAACCCGTAAACGACGAGCGATCTCCAAAGCATCCCCATGATTTGGATCGGAAGCTAACAAAGCTTGAACATCCTGCAATGCCATTTCATATTTACCGAGAGCTTCAAAGGCCCGGGCACGGCGGAGCAGGGCTCGAGAGAATTGGGGCTGAACCTGGAGGGCCAAAGAGCACTCAGCGATAACAGTGTCGTAGTCAACTGGCTTCATCTGCATCAAACAAGCTGCACGGTTGCTGTGAAAGACGGCACGGTCCGGATGGGTCTTGGGCGTGAGGCGAAGGGCATGGTCGTATTGTTGAAGGGCACCCACATAATCCTTAGACTGAAATCGCTTGTTGCCTTCTTCTTTGAGTTCATGCGCTCGTTTCAAGAATATGGACGAATCCAAGTCCACAACACCATTAGCAGCAGCGTTCGGAAGATCCCCTGCAACTTGATTTCCACCACCCTTCTTTCTCCTCCCTCCTGATTTTCCCATACCCCTCTCTCTCTCTCTCTCTCTCTCAGACACTCGCTCAAAAGGGGCTCCCCTACCGATGTTTCTAGAGACAATCTGGTGTCTGTATATCTGCGAATCTAGGTGCTTCTCAGGCCCAACGGAGTGGGAGAACAGAATGCGAGAACGATGGGTTAGTTTTGATAGAGTTTGAGGTGGGCGCGATCACTCGTCGAATCTTTCATCAGGGTTTTTAAGGGTCGGAGCTTCGCCCAAAACCTATTTCGTTCCGATGGTTAACCGAATCAACGAATGATGCGAGGGTAGGGTACACAGAAGATGATAGATTACTTGTCCATCGTAACGAAAGTTTGATATGGATATGGCATTTGGATGAGTCTAAAACCCTATATGTTAGGGGAAAATTAATTTTAGTGGTAACTTTTAAAAATAATTACAAGTCAGTCAATTACCTAAGTAATTACATTTTAGTGACATTCTAGATAAAATTAAATTATAGTAATATATTTAGAATAACTAAAATTCAATCAATTTTCTGAGTTTCACCTTTATCAAAACAATTAAATGTTAGTGTCATTTTACCGCAAACGAACGCCTTATGCCATTCGATAAAACGATACTAAAATTTAATTATTTTAATATGGGTTACTTTAAGTTTAAAACTCAGAACATTACTGATTAAATTTTAATTATCTTCAAAAAGTGCACTAAAAGTTAATTTCCCCTTATTATTATTACAATTTTTTTTGGGGGTAAAATTTGAAGGATATATTACAAAAACCTCGTTGAGCCTTATGTTATACCAGCTCTCACGGTAACGACCAAATTTGTTGCACATGGTATCAAATTTTATGTTACAATCGCAGCAAATTCAAGTAATCATTTTGTACCCAAAAAAAGGAAAAACCTAGCAAGAAGAATATAGTATAAAAACATTTTCTTTTTCTTTTTCTTTTTTTCTTATTCTTTTTTGATAATAACAAAGAAAGAACATTTTATATTTAACCAAACATGGGGTGTTTCGTCGCCTTACATCATCTTGGACACTTGCATCAAGAAGACTAAGTTTAGTATTCTTCCGTCCAAATTGCTGTAGTTAAGCTCTCCAAAACAGAATATTTGCCCACTGATCAGCAGCCATTTTGCAGAATATGTGAGAGATGCAGCATTGCTTGAAGATAGATAATAGCCATTTTTCGCTTCGGTGATCAACCCAAGTATCTTCCACAACTGAGCCATTCCATGACATTGCCCTTCCATCTACAACTTCCTCAACTTTTGTTGGGATGCCGCCACTTCTTAACCAATACAAGCTGCTCCGGTTAATGGAACAGATCCTATAGGCGATACGAGCAGCGCAGGAACATTAAAAGGCGATTGAAAATTAAATACAAGACCTGCGTTCAGCCCAACACACCTTCACAATTTTACAAAAGAATTACGGTTCTTTTCCCTTTCGTTATCCTTTATTTTATTATTCAAGCTGCAAGTACAAGCACTTTTATTGTTCCTTGACTGTTAGCGGTAAGCATTGTTGGGCTATCACTTTTCCAACAGACAGCACTAATGAAGTATGATCCTGCATCCTCGTCAGTATCATCCAAATCTGACGAACTAAATCTATGCCAAGCTGCAGGTCTCGAGATTGCCTACAAGTGAATCCCAAGAGTGAGTGAGTGTGCAGAATTTAATGCCAGAATATCAATTACAATTTGAAACATTTCTAACCTTGTGGTAAACAAACACTTCATTTGTTTCACTGCCACAGGCAATGTATTCGCTATTTACCGTCAGACCCACAAAGTTCTTCTCATTTGTGTGACCTCTAAAGGTGCGAACCTGAGAACATTACCCACAAAAGAAAAGTTGGGGGGCAGTTTAGTTTTCAAATCTTGTGAACAACTTAAAAACTTTACCAAAAAAAAAACTTAAAAAGCTTTCAAGCATGAGAGAGAGAGAGAGAGAGAGAGAGAGAGAGAGAGAGAGAGAATTAAATAAAAAAAATAAAACAGAAAACTGTAAATATGTCACCCAGTCGAAGTTGAGGATTATCATATTATACAGTTGATGTCACAGAAACAAAATAAAATAGTCAAAGAAGCCAAAGTGAGATTTACACTGAGAGTTAAAAATAATTAAATAGAAACCATGGTCAAAATATGACTTTGGCTTGGCTGGGACTGGGTTTGTGCATACTCCTAGGTTACATTGATGTTCGAAGAAATAAACTGGTTATGATCACAAAGGTCGAAAGTTCAAAATTTTGGCACCAAACCTTACACATATATGCAGGTGGACGATTTCTATATATATGACTATTTTCTTTTGACTTCTGTTCTTTAAAACAAAATTGTTTTTGATATAACCTTAACCAATCGTAAAATTAGCAGTGCCATGCAAAAAATAATTTCTTTGAACATGTAAAATATTACTTCCAATGTGAAACTTTTCAATCTATAACAACCCAATTACAAAGTATGGTCCGTTGTGCTGGATCTGGGGTGATATCCCAGACCCTGCGGCTGAGTTATGGTTGGCATCAATTCAAGCATACAGATTCTTCTCTCCTCCAAAACTTGTTAGGAGCATGCAATTCAAGTTTCTTCAAGCTTCCGCATATAATTTTTTCTTTGATAACTTTTGCTTGAAATGCTATAGTATTCTCTAATGAGTTCTATGCTGTAGTTGATAATGTACAATACCCCAATATTATGGATGGCTTTTCCAACTACACAGACATGTGACCTGTCCCCAGCCACACATGCTTTTGTTTTGGTGAAGATGGTCCCCACGCCATTTTACAAGGTCCGCCCCCAAATCAAGGTGAGATTAAAAGATACTGGAGAAATGGAAATACCTATGCTAACCTTAAAGCATAAGAATAGATTCAAATTCTTCCGTATATTTTCTCTTTTGACATAAACCAAGAAAATTAAATCTCAATCAGCATTCTGCATGCTTTCTCAGATAATATTGGATCTTTTGTAGTCCCAAATTTATAATTCTTATTCATACGAGAGTGATCTCAAGGCACATTAATTTCTGTAAGTTTTCACATGCACTAAACCTGCTATTTATTCCTAATATTGTTAATCATATGTTCCCAATTCCATTCAACTAGGTTCTCTCCAACAGAGAACTAAAAAATGGGCATTCAATTTAGGAATTTTTTATTCGGTTATCAATCCATGACCATGTTCTGAAAGACACTAATCTCTGAATGCTTAACAGTTCCAACAACTGAACTGCAAAATGTTCATAACTAACATGTAAACTGCACTAAGAAACAAAATGATATCATCAACAGAATAACTTACTGGTAAATTTTCCCTCACATCCCACAACCGCAGTGTACTGTCCGTAGATGCAGAAGCAAGCTCATTGTTAGACAAGAATTTTACATATGAAACAGCTTTTCTATGCCCACTGAACACATGGAGGGGGTGGCTGACGTTTCTCAAGTCATAATAGTGAATGTGATGATCTGCAGAACCAACCTGTAAAACACAAAATGGCATGATATCTATCAGTGATTACAAATAGATGGCGCCTCAAACTGGAAAATAAAAGGTAAGAACTTTTGTAAAAGGACAAGAACCAAAAATGAGTATGTATATGGGATTATTACCGCAACATGAATACTAGATCCAGGATTATACTTGACGCAACAGATATTTGCTTTCATGTCGATGTTAATAACACTAGCTTCCTGCTTTGTGCACCAAACTTTGACCTGTTGTTTCACAAAGAGCATAAATTCACAAGAAGATTACTATAAATTGGAAAAATTATCCAAGATTAGTACACCATTCAATCTGAATTATTGAAAATAAAATGCACTCCAGAGCCTTTTTTGCATAAAATCCCCAAATATATGTTTTTCAGTAATAGAGAGTATATTAAAATACTGAAGGATGAAAGCACACAAATCAAGAAGGAAGAAAGCACACAAATCCCCAAATATATGTTGAGAAAACTTGAGAATGTATACGAAATTTATGGACCAAGTGCTTAATGTATTCCATGCAAAAGCAAGCCTAACCCTTCCAGAAGTTAGAAAGTAAGACTCCTGAAATTCTTTCTATCAAATAATGCCCTGAATGGCTGATCATATTTTTCTCTTCAAAGGCACATGAAACTTCTTTCATTCTGATTCCTGTTTCCCCAAAAAGGAAATTAGACAGACTGTAAGATTTCTTTACTTCAGGCCACACAGGAATCATGTAGCCAAATGTGAACTTAGGGACTGGACCATGTTTTCAGTTCCTCTACCCATCTGAGCGATGCAACCTACAAATGACTCCTCCCAGTCAGCCCGTAACTTTATTGTTGTTGTTGTTATCATCAACATCTTTATCATCAGTCATCATCATCCCATGACAGACCCTTAATTCCACTTGGAAGATTTTGCACAACATCTCAGCCAAAATCCACCTCATTTTGGCCTACTTACTAAACATAATTTTTAAGGCCCAATTACTAAACATGTTGTTTTATCTGTGATTAATGGGAACAGGTAGCTAGTATAAATCATGGTTTTTTCATTTTACTTACCTAAACCCATCAATTAGCACTGCTAGATGGTGAAAGGTTTCCTAATCAACAAAGTGCACTTTCTGTACAGACAGCTGCTCTTGATTCTAACCATTGACAATATTATTCACTGGAAATGCATAATCCTAAATCATTGTGTCACATGCCAGGAGGACATAGAGATGGAAAAGGACTTGGTCTTCTCAAAGTATGGGGTTCAACAGGTGACACATCACCATTTTAAGGACTTCAAGGAAACCTATATTCTACGTCAAGGAACAAGAAAATCAGATTCATATATGAGAACTGTCCCTTCAGCATGATAGCAAATTTGGAAAAGGAATTCAGGAGTCTTCAAATATGAGCAGAAGTTATCCAACTTAGTCAAAAGAAAACTTTATTTCATAGGGCAATAACAACAGGGAATTTGTGGCCACCCTGTTGCACATTTTTAGCTTCTGTGTTCAGTTTTTTCTTTCTTAGAGCACTCTTTTTGTCTATGATGTTTCTCTACCACAGCAATCCTTTCCCTCTCTTTCAATCAAATATAATTCTCATTTACCAACCTGGAACAAGAAAGGTCATCACCAGCACTAGTTACCACATGATAGATGGACTTTATGCCTGGTGGAGCAATGACATTTTCAATTCAAACTCTCCACTTGACATCAAAACCATTGGATATGAAACATGGATAAAACTTCAACCCACTTGGGCCTACATGTAGATCAGGTTGTTCATGCAACAATATTCATTGATTTTTTTTTTTTCATGAATTTGACTCTACAAGGAAGAAGTTTGAATTGGGAGACGATATTCTTTGATGTAGAAACTATGTTGAAACTTAGCATCTGAAGTGGAAAAAAATTCTATTCTTGACAAGAATTCTCATATTCTTAAACTTCAGTGTTCCAAGTCTCATGCAATCAAGGAATTTTCAATATTTTTTTCTTTTTGTTCAGCTGGGAGAAGGCTTTCAACCTCTTCCACTTTGAAATGGATCACTTACCAGGACAAAGTATATTAAGTTTACAATTTACATGGAAGTGATTCTAGAGTACCTTGCAATCATCACTACCAGATACAAGCATTGAGGGTTCTGTACGTGAAAAATCAACACTCCATGCCCGCTTTTCGTGCTCTTCATACTCCATCACACTCTGAAAGCCAAAAGTAATATTACCATAACCTAAAGTCATTTGAATGAACTGAAGCAAATATAATAATATCACAAAACAAGCATTCTTACACACATACACAAAAGATTAAGCTTTGAAGAGAAATAGGATCTCCATCGGAAAGACTACTATTACCTCCTGAGTAGTTACATCCCAAACTGTCACTATCCCTTCATAATCACTACTAGCTATATGGTTCTTAGTGTACTTGTTCCAACTCAAACAACTAAGCTTAGATCGTGTGGATATTTCTGCAACAGGACAATGCACATCTGCAGGTTCATTCACCACCTGAAAAGCATTACACAGGCAATGGCAAATTACAAAGTTAAGCAGCCTGTAAGTTTGGTTGGATACAATATATAAGACCTAACTGAATGATCTCAAAATAGAAGATCTCATATCAGGAAAATTAGTTTTCTTTCCCTGCTTTTTGCTGACACATGAAAAGACAGAATAATAATACTTGAATAAAAGATATCCTAAAATGTACCCCTGAAGCTCCTGTCACAGAGAATCAAAGAAGCTATATATATGATTATTATCATGTATATACATCTCAACCTGCTAGTATCTCCTTAAGTGAATGACTCTGCACATTATTCACTGGCCTTTCAAACCATGTCAGGAAATTTTCATATCTTAACCTCCTTTACAAAGCTGATATAGACAGATAGTTTATTTTGTCCAATGCCAAATCAATAATATTCCCCAATATCCACAATTCCTCGTCTTTAAGGCACAAATCCTACAAATTATTTACAGAGAGAAATATCATCATTGCTAAGTATCAAGAGCTTACCGATGGGAACTCAAAAACCTTAATACGTCGAGAAACTCCAGCAGTGGCAAATAATTCATCATCACGATCGAACTCTATGCTGCAACAAAATATCACCATTTACAAATTTGAATACATAACAATTAGAAAAGAGTTAATGAGAAGGGGGAGAGAGGGAAAGATGAAATCAAAATAAGAGCTCCAAACCAAATCATGAGCTTTTTGACTTATTAATTTCTCCAAAAACTGGAGTACCAACATTAAGAATATTGGTATAAGCTTTTTGACTTATTAATTTCTCTAAAAACTGGAGTATGATCTCTTGATTGCTTCAGGGCTCCCTCAACTAGCAGTGTTTCATATATCCTCAAAATAATAAACATATAGCTATTATCCATGATTTAGTAAATACATAAAGCCAGCCAAACAAAGTTAATCCTTCAAAGTGAGTCAGTGTGTAATGGAAAATCGTTTATCTTGGAATTTATACTCGAACATAAAGGAGAAAGCAGTATATTTTATTATCCTTGAAGATAATATAGAATACAATAGATTTCAGCGCACCTTGATACAATGTTGGCAGAGTGGAAAACATCCCCATGCCTAAGTTCAGCAATGACTCTAAGTCGACTGTCTCAAAAAAAAAATTAATAAAAAATTTTAGTGTAGATAAAAACAATAAACTGATGGAGCTAGAACTAGCAAAGTCCAATTAAAGTATCTCAAAGCAACTGGGAAATGGGTTGGGAAATAATGTACCTGTATCGCGTAAAAGTAGTAAGCACAGATTGGAAATCCTCAAGACCAGCATGGTAACCTTCTCTGTTTCCAATGTTAGTATCCCTCTCTTCCTGCTTAAGTGATTGACCGGCCAAGAGTCGACGCTTTTGTAAGTAACATTCTTGCAGGTCATTGAACTGTTGAATGATACCAGTAAGAGTTAAATTGCATGTTATTGAGCATTTAATTCCAGCTGTGAAACCTAAATTAAAGATATGGAACACTATCCATCAAGCAACCTGTTCCTCCACATAAACGCACAAAAGACAGTTTAACAGAGAATTTGAAGCAAAGGAACACAAGAACTTCCAACAACTTGATAACAGCACTTAGGGAGTGCTGAAGGGGGTCAGACTAAATGGTATAACTCTTCTGGACATCCAAAATATCAGATCATATGGTTAACTTCTCATGAAGATATGTGGGGAAAATCCACTGCTTGATGTAATCAAGCATATATTGTCTAGCAGTAAATTGGGTAGATAACCCTGACAATCCACCCAGGAATTTTGGGTAGTCTCAAATGTATGTATAATCCAGCCTAAATGCAGCAAGAACAGAACTACTTGTACCAATATCCAAAGTTTAAGCAAATGGAACATTATAGGATCAATAACCTGTGCATGGACCCGTCTTTTTCTTGCAACAGCCATTCCTGATTGTGTAACAACATGCTGTGAATCTGAGCCACTGAAAGCATCCCTTCTTTGGAGTCCTTTAGTGCTTACTTGAGCCCTTGCATCAGCTTTCTTGTTTTGAAAGTTGCTTGAAATCATGCCACCTTGGATACTCCGAGCATTAGAGATAAGCCCACTTTGCCTATCAACTGATAAAGGCCAAGATTTTGCAGTGTTGGGATCATCAGCAAGCATCCGAAGTTTTGCCGAGTATCTTTCCCTTGCCCGATACAACTCTATTCTATGTCTCTCTACAGCACTTATGTCCTCCTTAATGTACTGGAGATCAGTTTGTATCTAGAAAAATAAGAAGAATTCTGTGAAACTATATAATAAAATGTATTTGTTTCTTCAAAGATTGAATTCATCTCATAAGACGATGGATGCTGAAACAATAAAAAAAACTTAGTGACACTAATTCTTATTATAAGACTTATATCTGACATCATGAGTCCTAGCATAAAATGGACCTATCAGATAATATAAGGGCAAGAAATAACCATATTACAAGCAGTCAAATATATGCCTACAAACCTCATTCAACTCTTCAGCTTTTTGCTTCCGTAGGCAGTGCAAAAAGTCAAGCAGAATTTGCATATTTGTTTCAGCTTCTTCTTGCTCCATTTTTCTCTTCTTCTCAGAAAGGAGAGATAACAAGCTATCTAGCTCCTTCACCGAAACTTCACAACCCTGTCTAGGGATCATAAAAAAGTGTTACATTTAAAATTTTACAAACGACTAAACATCATATTTTTCCCAATTTGACATATTATACGAAAGGGGTATAAAAAGTGTAGAAACATCCACAATTTGATTTTATTATTCAACCATCTAAATCTTAAATGATCACGCATGACAACTGTATATTAGGACTTTATATACATAAGGCTTATATTCTCTAGAAATATGAGTAATTTATAGCCAAATATCAGTGCCAGGTATAAATATCTAAGTCTATCCTAGGCAAGAACATGGAAACTTCCAACCTCATGCCTAAGTGTGAAAATGCCTATGTGTGTGTGTGTGTGTGTGTGTGTGTGTGTGAAGTCATAGGAAAAAAAATTCTGCTAAAGTTCAATTTTCCATCTTGCTTCAACCTTAAAAGTTTGAAATATGAGCATGTCAATGTAGGAACTGCTCAAGCTCACATCATAAATATTTAGAAATTTTTCAACAGATCTAGCGAAAAAAATAATACAAAAATTAAGAGTATAAATGCACTTAAACAATGAGAATTATATCAAGACAAACTCATCACTTCTCAATGCCTCGTTGTTATTTCACAAGCAACAAGAGTGCATCAAACAAGTCCTCTACTACTAGGAAAAGGATATTTTCACAGGACTGTACAATAATATCTCAGAAAATGGAAAGGTAAAGTCATAATTAATTGTCCTGATTTTCAGATTCTTGATGGCAACTTGCATCCCCTCATATGAAAGGGGAGACGATATTATAGCTCCATACACCATTTATGTGAAAGATGATCATTGAGTTTAGTCCCAACTCAGTCTCTTATTCAGGAATAGATAAAATCTCGCAACTTCTAAGGGCGTAGATACTTTAAAGTCATATGTCACTGGGCTCCTGAGAATTTTTTCCAGAGTTGTTATTTTTCCAGGAAGAAGAGAAGAAAACGATATTATGCTTTCTTGTCAACTATAGCTGTAATTCAGCTTAAATGAAATTCATTCCATAATACAAAACAAAAGGAGTATATAGCTTTGGCTTTCTGGATTTTGAATATCTCAAAATTTCAGCAAAAATAATATGGATTCCAGTGATAGTCTTACTATTCTGTATGATTCAAAAGTCTAAAAGGGCAAATGAGGATATGAAACTTCAGAGATAAATAAATAAATATTCTTCATTGAAGCTAGTTATACAATTTTCCAATAGTCATAATCCAATCAGTAAAGCAAGGAAGCAGTTGACATTAAGAACCACACT
This sequence comes from Buxus sempervirens, assembly GCA_947561395.2. Taxonomy (NCBI): domain Eukaryota; kingdom Viridiplantae; phylum Streptophyta; class Magnoliopsida; order Buxales; family Buxaceae; genus Buxus; species Buxus sempervirens. The sequence goes on along the minus strand of OX387191.1, from coordinate 2,221,268 downwards.
GGAGGGAAAAAGCTAAAAGTAAAGATAAAGGACTAAAGATTGAGGCAAATAGTAAAGGACAGGGTTTAAAGACTATCCTATTAAAAAAGGTTGCTGGAAATTTTCAATGGGTCCCTGAGTTCAAAAATCAGAATAATGGAAACATGAATTCTGTAAATAAAAAACACAAAGACAAAACCAGAATAATGAAATCAAAGACTGCTGTGAAAATGAAAAAAAGGCATACTGGCAATGAATCCACACAATAGGCCAGGAATTTGATACAAGATGGTAAATCCTTCACCAAATAAATATGCACCCATGAAAGCCATTTACCATTGTGAAGCAATCAATAAAAAGTAATCATCTGAGAAAAAATTATGGGTAACAAGAAGAACTCCATGCAGAACAATTCCTTTGTAATGTTGCTGGTATTTAGTCTATGGTACATTTTACCTCTCAGAAATCTTAATTTCTTAAATCAACAGCAAGAATAAACAATTTCAGCTAAAGGGAAAACATAAGTGATGAAAGCATGGATTGAAAACATGTATTCAAAAAGGAATGGATTATCTATGAGTCAACAAAAATCAGTGTATTCCTACCAATAAAAATAAGTCCATCCCATCAGGTATGACATGATAACTGACCTGTTGTAATGCCTGACGAAGATATTCAACAGGGGATGCTGTTTTTGCTATTTGACAAGCCGAAGTCTTCTTCAATAGCTACAAAATTTGGCACAGGGAAACTGTAGAACATAAGCTGCAATTTAAGGTAGATGATTTCAAGTTGCGAAATCATTATTAAAAATAATTTAATAATTAAGCATTCAATTCGGTACCAAATCAATGCATGAGGAACAAATATTATTTTAGCCATGATAAACTTTTAAATATAATGGAAATATGCAGAGGCATAGCAGCTGCAAGGAAAGATTAGAAAACTGAAGCTTTCAACCTGAATTTTAGAAGGTGCACGCACATCAGTTGTCCTGTATTGGAGATTGCATACAGAAATCAACTGAGAGAGTTTTATTCATAAGATTATTTGTAATCGGATGAAACTCATGGTTGAATATCTAAGAACTTCATGCTATCAAAGCCATTTTCTCCTACAAAAACAAAAATGATGGAACACATGCACAATTACTACTACCCAAGCTTTCAGCCCCCCCATTAGTCTGATTTCCACGCATGCAGACTTCTTCATATCATGGTTGTTAGTCTCAGTTCTAGATAGGGTCTTGCACCCCGTCAAAAACAGCATATCTGATGTTAATATGAGTAGGAAAAAAATGAATGCATTTGTAACAATCAGGTTTAGATCAATCTATACTGAAACTAACACATGCCAGTTACTGCTGCCATGCTTTTGTTTCAGACTTCATCAAATACCAAAATATATCAGCTAATGCGTAACGGTATTGCCAGACACCATTAAGAAACTAGTATATGATACTAATGAAGAGGAGATCTTCAAGTATTGGCCTAGACCATAAGCTTCAGGCATCAATGCCTATGGGCTCATTTATATCGCCTTTGGCGAAAAACCAACTGTTGATACCCAATTGGTATGTGCAACGTGCAACAGACAAAGACAATAAACTTATGGAACTAAACCACAGTGAACCAGTCAATATATAACAGTATTACCAGTGCATTTCAACCCAGTCCCCAACCAGTATTGGTATTTTAAAGCATGAAAGAACAGTCCAGAGAGCTATCAAAAAAACAATCTGGTTAACTGCACCTCTTTCCAGCATGGTAAAAACCACTGGGGGACTGTCAAAGGCGGAGCTATCTATATTGTAAATTTATCCATCAAGGACATATTGAAACTATAAATCTGATGGACTTAATATGACCTATCACAACAACCAAGCACCATACATAGCTTAGAAATTGCTTTTCACTGTATTTCCAAAAGGCTAAGTGGTTTCTTTTATGCAAAAATGGAATAAAAATCACTTCGAGAGTTTCCAAAACAGCTTAATTACTAATCACTTTTCAAATCTCTGTCTATAGTCTTTAACACTAGGCATAGGTGCAGGAATATGGTGTACTCCGCTAGACACAGCTAATAGAATAACGGCATTGTGCAGGAATAATCATTCAGAAGTGTGTACAAATGCTCAGGATTAGATGTCTGGCATTTTGGTTCTTTCACTGTTATTGAAACTCACTCTTTAACAACTGCCGGATAAAACCCCAATCTCACTTGTCCCGCAAGCCTGTCATATCGCATGTATTTCAATCAAAGCATTGTCCCCTAACTTAAGTAAAAATATCTATAAGCACCTCATCAATGTCTGGAGCTGAGATTCTCCACATAAAGCCACTAACATCAGCTAATTTTCATATGAAAGAAATTCAACCACACAAAAATTAGTAATCACGATTTTCTTTCGAAATTCCGATTCTATCAAACTTATTAATGCTGTAAATAACAACAAAATCAAATCAAACCTCCTACAATTTGAAAAAGAGAAAAGCGATCGAACTAGACAGCAGGTTCCAAGACAAGATTAGATCGAATTGATACAAATACAGGATCCGTATAAAATGCATTTTCCGGAATGATCACTAAATCCAATTATTTGTCAAGAACAACGAAATGAGTCACTGAAAAACAGGAGGATTAGAACAAGAGGGAAGAGTTAACTAACCTTGTTGAGGAGAAAATTAGGGAAGAGCTGGTTATTAGTCAAGTAGTGGCCACAACAAGGACAATCGTTCTTGTTATGAAGGTGAGTGATGATGCACATATAGCAGAAACTATGGCCGCAAGCCGTGAGAAATGCATCTTTGATGATCTGCATGCATATTGGACAACAAAAGTCCTTATCGAGTTCGCCTACTGCATTCTCGGCAGTATTTGTAGCTGTGACTGCTGCTGCTTCTATGGCCGAAGACGACGCTACTGCATCTACCGCTACTGCTGAAGAAGGTTTGCCATCCGCCTTCACGGATGGCACAAGAGCTCCAACAGACTCCCCACCCATCTCTCCCTCTCCCCCGTTCTGTGACCGAATTCTGGAGAACGGACGAGTTTAAAGTTCCAGAATTTCCATATCAAGAAAGGAAGATGAGAGGAGAGAAAACGTTCTCTTTCTTTTTAGTGGTCGTTTCCAAATGCGTGAGCGAGAGATATTTTTGCTGAGGGTAGAAACGGCCCACGTCAAGGGGGCTCTTGATTCGTTTTCTCGAACGTTGCAAGAGTGCTTCGCCGCTGCAGCGCAGAATCCGTTTTATTTTGGGAACTTTTAAAGTCTTCCCCTCAAGGACCCTCATATGATTCTCTCAACCGTCCAAATTTTACTTCAACGGATTGTCGGCACATCTGAACGAGACTGCGGCTCCTAAGTAGTAAGTCCTAACCCTTTCACACATTTTTTTAGGGTTGCTACTTGCTAATCATGCCATTACGGCACGGCACGGGCACGTTTATTCCGGCGGGTTGCGACTCGCAGGCTTCACACAACACAGGTTACACAGCCCACTTAAGAGACGGGCCGTGCTGCGTCAGGGCGTGACACACAAGCTAGTAGGTTATATAATAAATTTATTAAAAAATTTTGAAAAAATAGAAAAAATGGAAAATTAAATAAAAAATATAAAAATTTCTAAAAATATTTATTTATTATTCACACACAGTTCTTACACGTATTAGGATACAATTTTTAGTTCTCCAAAATTGTAACCAAAAAAAAAAAACCCAAACAAATGGTTAAAAACCCCCCTTTTGTGATATATTTGGATAATAAATAGGAGAATAATTGTGTAAAGTTACACTCAGATAGTCAGATTCAAACAACTTTAAATCTTTAGAAATAAATTATACATGTTTAGGAAAAATAAATATGTTTTTTGGAACGTTTTACAACAAAGATGTAGATAGATGAAATCATCTGTAGCATTACGTATGATGTCAATGTAAGTGCGCTATTTGCCCAGGGGAGTCTATCCAACTTAGTTAGCATGCCATATTTTCCAAAAATAAAAAATAAAAATAATAATATTACCACATGTGAGTTCAATCCTAGGTTTGCTTTATTATGTATATATTTTTAATTTGTTTTTTATATATTTGTTACCGTTATAGTCTTCTGGATATTAGTCTCGTCGAGTAAAAGAAGGTTATTTTGGAGTCAACATGGTCGGGACCCTCTCGTCATAGAGCGAGATCATTATCATGCAACACATTGACGACGCTTTACCTTCTTTTGTTTTGTCCTCTAACGTGCAAACGGCTACGTTTGTGTTAAGCTACCGGACAAGGTCGCAAGTTATTATTGTAACAAACATGCTAACTTCCCCTGACAACCCTCTGTTCCACCCATAATTACGAATTCATCCTTGGGTGGCAACTCTTTTTAGCGCACATAAATAATGGATTTTTTTTCTTATAAATAAAAAAAAGGAAATAAAGAAAGACACAAATAGAGGTCTAATTTCAGCCGTGTCATGTTGTTGCTGAAACCAGAATAGAGATTTAAACCAATCATTTTTTTAATCTATACTATTATTAGTAAAGCTAACCTTGGGTTAGGGATTCTGGCCCTCACTTTGTTTCCCAGTAAATACCCTCTACAACAAATAAAAACCCTAAATAAGATCACTATCCTAATCCAATTTCCAACTTCAACCACCTACTTTCATGCTGCATCGTTATAAACAATGTTAAAGGCAACTCTTATTGTTCAATTAATTATTTTCAATTAAGCATTAAATTTCCCTTTTTATTGTACTATCTTATAACTAAGGTTAGCTAAGTATGGTATATTGCTTAAACATTAAATATAAAGATTAATTAGTTGACAAAAAACAGTTAAAAAATAAATTGAAAATGTTAGCTATTAGATATATCTTGGTCCTTGGCCTTTATTTATTAAAAATTATCTTTCCTTTTTTTTACTGTCACTTCCTAGTTAACTAACATATTTTTAAGAACATAATATTAACATATATGCCATATGTTTATTAATATAAATTTACAGCGGTTCACAATAAACAATAAACGACTATGTGTTATGCTAAGCACAGAGATTTTTTTTTTCTGCATTTTCCTATCTTTCCAATCTTTTTTTTTTATTCTTTTTTTTTAATCAAAGAGAGTGTTGTTTATACGTTTAGAAAGAAACTTGTTTTCTTTTCTTATATTTTTCATATGTTTCTTATATTTTTTAGGGTTTTTTGCAGTTACACCCTTACCTTATAATAAAACTATATCCTCTCGTTTTTTAGTATTTAAACTAGTAAATATGCACGTGCGTTGCACGTGGGAATTTTATTTAGAGTAATAATAAAAAATAATATGCAAATAAGATGAAAGATAGCGATGATAAAAGTAAAAAAAAAAAACATATACTGTTTGCAATGAAATGCAGTAACTCAGTTCACTGATGTTAACCATGATGAGAGAATATGACATATAAAAAAGGCAAATAGTGTTTAATATGAATTACAATAACACAGTTCAATAAGAAGACAGTTTTTCCTAATCCTTATCAACTTTGATCTTTTTTTGTTGATAAATGGAAATTGAATCTTCATATTGGGTGGACTTAAATCTTCATATGAATTACAATATAAGAAAGGATTTGGACACTTAAATCTGCTAAAGAAATGGTTTTTGACAGATTGGACAACAGAAACAGAATTCAAATTTGCTGACCCAACTAAATTGGAAGGCATTTTGTTAATGTCCTTATGGTCCTAGAGTTCTTTATTGGGAAATTTAAGTTTTAGTGGTGTTTTATCAAATTATTTAAGATTTAGTCGGCAAAGTTTTGAGTTTTAACTTTTAATACACTTTTATCAAACTATTTAATTTTTAGTGTCATTTCACTGTTACAGATAAATTCTTCCAAAAATACCCTTATACAATTTACTTTCGAGACTTGTACAAGCAATAAATTGACTTGTACAAGTCATTTTAGACTTGTACAAGTAATAAAATGACTTGTACAAGTCAAAAATTAACTTGTACAAGTCAATAAAGTGACTTATACAAGTCATTTGGATAAGTGACGTAAGGGCATTTTTGGAAGAATTTATCCGTGACAGTGAAATGACACTAAAAATTAAATAATTTGATAAAAGTGTATTAAAAGTTAAAACTCAAAACTTTGTCAACTAAATCTTAAATAATTTGATAAAGTACCACTAAAAATTAAATTTCCCTATATATTTGCTGACCCAACTTTGTCATTGCTAAAGTGATGTCTACAACTTTATCATTGCTAAAGTGATGTGGAGGGGCAAAGAAATCATAGAACTTCAAGGAACCGAGACTAATTTAATGTTAGATGTAGGAAGGCTATTAAAGCAGAGTAATTAGATAACTTCTTCACTGTCTGTCGCTAATTTAATGTTGATGTTGCTAACATGAGAAAAATAAACAACTTAAGGTGTTCTAAACAACTTATTACAAATGTATTCTAAAGTTTAAACTAAAATAAAGAACCAGTTGTTCATCAGAAATAAATTAAAGAACCACGTACAGTAAACAATCTAATTAAAAAAAAGAAAAATCTAGAACTAAGCAACATACCATCATAGAGTCAAAACATGTCAGAGATGTTATGGCGATGATAATCAATTTCTAAAATTAGAATATATTAAGAACAACATAACTCACTCTTCAATAATAGACACCAATGATATCTAGTAGTGTAGCAGCACACCATAATATATTACACATTCCTAACTAATTGAAAATATCAGATGCAACTAACCTGTTTGCTCGTATTTTCTCTGAAATTTGTGACAAGATTATGAACAGGCAACAATGCGAGAATGTCTCAGAAACGGAAGAGACTAATCTGGTTGAAGAAGGAAATATTTCCAAAGATGATATGGAGATGGAGCAGAAACGGAGACTGCAGATGCGATCAGAAATGATGGGAAACAGCTGTTCTTTCGTTTGGAGTCTGATGTGGTAGTACGTAACTGTTTGAAAGGGTATGACAGACAGTTGTCATGGTGGTTTGGATTGGAAAGGGCAATCACGGATTTGCAGTTAATTTCCTGCTTCAACGTTAAGTTCCTGCTTTAGATAACGGATTTGCAGTTAACTTCTATTCATCTCTGTCTCACGTTAATTTCCTGCTTCAACGTTGCTGCCTTCTCATTTTGCTCTACAATTTTCTTGGCTTTAGATATTTCCTTCAACATATCAAGCTTATATTTCAAGCGCTCATAATTAGGAGCCTCTGGTAGATTCTGGTTCAACTCCTCCTTAGCCTTCTCAATCTTGTCCATTAGACCAGGATGCATGAGTTGATCTGGTGACTTGCCTGCTTTACAAATTCCTCCCGCAGCATCTCAAGTTTGTCCATTAAGCCCATGGCTTTAACTGCCTTAGAAAATTACTGCTCAACCTCCCTTTTCAGTTTCTCTATCATATCATTCAGACCCAAATCCGGAGGCTTTGTAGATGACTCCTTGGCTTTCAGAATTCTGTTTCAGCTTTTCAACCTCATCCTCTAGTTCAAGGTCTGGAGTTTTGCCAATCTACATCTTCTGATAAATTGGTTTCTTTTTCATGTTAACTTTCCTTACAGGTCCTACCAAGTTTACGGAACTTAAGCATCCTATGGTTTAGTAGCTCTGAAATGTCCATCTTCACAAGCTCCTACAAAAGCTAAAGACAGGATTTAAAGTTTTGAGATGCCACTTGCCAAAGTCCCGATGGAGGGAATCGAGGAGTCCCTCCTCATGCTCCTAAAGCAGCTTCAGAATGCCTTGGATCTGGGTTTTCCTCCAGGCCACGCTTCGTGTCCTCCCACTAATTAGCTCTTTTGAAGAGATCTTAATCAACTGCGGCTGTGATAAGAACTGTAGAGACACAACAGAGTAGGGTGCCCTGAAGAAGGGAGAATAGCTTTATGCTGCTGCTATAATTGATTTCGTAGTACGTGACTGCAATAACACTTTTTTTTTTGGGTGGAAATAACACGGAATAGCAATAGTGACACTCACCTCATGAATGTTCCCAACCGGTGAATCATCGTAGTACGTGTCAACGTGATTCCAATAACACGGAATAGCAATAGAGACGCTCACCTCATGACTATTCCCAAGTGGTGAAGCGAAGGGATAGGTCCGTTGAGATTTGCTTTGAGGACGAGGGTGTTTTGGGAAGAAAAAAAGTAGACAAACACTAAAGGCTTTCGTCCTTTTTATAGGAGTAAAGATTTATATCTTTCGATCTAGCATAAGTGTTGTTGTTGTACCCCTAGTGTTAAATTCTTCTAAATTTTATTAAATGAGTAAAGAAAAAATAAAAAATATTTCGCATTTACCTTCCTATATTATTTTATATTTACATTAATGTCCATGTATTATTGTATTTGTTTATTGCATTTATCCTTGAGGTCATTGATATTAATTTATTTAATTGATAATTATTCATTTAAACTCAGCTAAGCATATAATCATTGGGCTATTTAATATATTTTTTATCTTATGAAAGGTAGACGTGGCAATGGGTCGGGTTGATGTAGGGGGTTAACAAGCCAAGGCTCAACCGGAACCCGCCCGTTTAATAAACGGGTTGGAATATCCCAACCTGCTCTAACCCGCCATCCCGTTTAAATAATTTAAATTACTACTAAAAAATTAAAAATTTTAATTCATTCTGATATTAAAGTCTATGCAAATCCTATTTTTAATTCATTCTAATATCAAAGCGCACCTAACAAGCATAATAACACAACAATCATTAAGATAAAACTAAAATAACATGAAGAAAATAACTAAAACATAATAATAAAGTCTTAAAAGACTTGTCATCAAATCCTCAATTTATATTAGTAGAGGCTAAGAAATTTAAAATATTTATATGTAGAAACTCTTTCTTCACTTTATCATTTGTCATTATTTATAATAAAAGAGGAAAAGTTAAGTAGCCACAACTATTGTTAGTATAATGTTCCAAAATTCTATTACACAAAAAAAATAATCAGGTTGTAATAGGGTCATTTCGTGTTGAAGGGGTCAAACCCTAACCTAACTCATTTATGATCGGGTTAAGAATACATGACCCGAACCCAACCCACAAATTAAAACAGTCAGCCCAAACCTACCTAAGATCGGGCAGGTTGGTGGGTCACGAGTCACAATTGCCACCTCTAATGAAATGTTACTTTAATCCTTAAAAAAAATTAAATGTTAAAAGTTAATGGAATTTAATGTTAGGGGTGCAGCTGCAATAATAATGCTAAATTGAAGGGTACAAATACAAATACTAAAAATAAGAGAATAGAGATACGGATTTACCATAATGTAGGGATCATGGTTGTAAAAAAACCCTTTTTTACTATATTTATGAAATTTCTATCTTGTTTGGAATTAAGGAAAAAGTAACCATCTCGAGGAAAGAGAAAAGGGGTTTTAGGCTTTGATTAGATCAAAGACAAAGTAGCCAAGTAAAGAAAAAAGAAACCAAAGAAGATAGCTACATGAAATAAAGAGAATCCGGTGTTTGAATTGGTATTTGAAGCATATGCTTTTATATACATATAGATTAGATTCGATAGAGCACAAAACTATTTTAATAGTTTTAAATGCATATTCAAAATTTCCAAATATATAGAATGTAAATGCATATTCAAAGTTTCAAAAGAATGTATTGCATTATTGTGTAGCCAAGTACATCCCACGTGCCTTTCCCAACTCCTCGTCTTGCTAGGTCGACGGGATATCCCGGTGTGATATGGGTGAAATTGGTTTTGGGTCATACTTTTCAAAATAATTTCGATTTAGTCAACCAATTCTTGGAAATCAAGAATTAGTAATACTTTTTTCAAATAATTAGGATTTAGTATCATTTTACTATTCATAAAGACTTTCTTCCAATAATACCCTCAAAAGACTTTGAAAACCTTTTCACTCATTTGGGTACAAGTGAGGTTTGCAAGTCTTTTTGAGGGTATTTTTGAAATAAATATTTAATGAATATTAAAATGACATTGAATCCCAATTATTTGAAAAAGTATCACTAATTCTCAATTTGCAAGAATTGGTAGATGAATCTGAATTATTTTAAAAAGGTATTACTAAAAACCAATTTTCCTATGTGATATGTGTGATCCTATATATATTTAAATTGCCTGCCTTTTGAAAGAAGTAGAGGTGTAAGTCGGGCGAGTTGGGTCGGGTTATGAGAGATCGGGTTCAACCCAATATAGGATTTACTAGCTCAAACTCGTTGTTGATCCTTCCTAACCCAAATTCATTAAACCCAAACCCAACCCAAACATTATTGTTTGAGTTCGGGCAAGGTTTAGGTTGGCCCAAACAAAATGTAAGATTTTGAATTTTTTTACAATTTTTGTTATAATTATAAAATATTGGAATATCATTCATTAATTCGTCTATCAACATGCTTTTATGTTCATTTGTTATAAATGCAAATATTACAAATTTCTCTTGATTTTTTAATTGAATTTGAGAAAAACACACTTAATTAATTTCTTTCTTTAAAAATTTTAAAATATAATACTAGCTTACTATATTTGTAGTTTTGCACAACCTTTCCTGTAAAGTATGTGCTCTCAAATATCACATTAATTGTAACATATATGTATATGTATGTAAGTATAAAATTATTTATTTGACAAAAATTCATAAACTTATTATCACATGTTAATAATTTATGTTTAATAGTTGATTGTATAAATACAATGACAATATAAATGGAAAAAAAATGATACATATATATATACAAATAAAGATTCATTTATATATACATATATATATATATATATATATATATATATATATTTGGTGGAGTTTTATACATATATTTATATGAGATCGTGTACATAAAGTCAACATTAACTTCGGGCTTTTCGGGTTGTATAGTTTGAACCCAAACTCAAGTTCGGGCTTGAAATGAAACCCAATCCAAACCCAAACTCAATGCTTACTTCGGGCTCGAGTTAGGTTGGATGGGCTTTGGGCGGTCTGGACTAGATTTATAGCTCTAGAAAGGAGATCGTTGAGTAGCTTTCTTTACTATATATATATATATATCCAATAGGAAGCGCCATAGAAGAATTTAATTTAAAAAATACCTAAAATTATTTCCAAGAAATAATTTGACTCTAAAATATTTTTTCTAATAAAATAAGTAACCTCGCACCGGAAGGATATATAGCGCCAATCAGGATAGTAGGTGTCTATCAAAACACGTAATCCGAGGCGTTAAAATTATTTTCCGTCATCAAACGTTTTAGAGTTAGGATGACAATGGGAGAGCACTTCCGAATTTTTGTATCGTAAAGCACTGGAATTCTTCCGAGGGGTTATATATAAACAGAGAAAGCGCTCTCTTGCTTTTATTCAAGGAAAGTCATCTTCCCTCCAGTACCACGCCTTCTTTGAAGTTGAAGGACGGGAGCGGTTTTAGCGCGGGTTTTCTCTGAGGAGAAAAAAAAAAAAAAAAACCCTAGAATCTCTCCCAGAACCTTCTCTCTTAGGTACTTCTTGTACTCTTCTCCGGTGCATTACTTGATTTTGTTTTTTCTATAATAACATGCTTCGTGAATTGAAGAAAAAGTACAGATTCTCCAGAATTCTGTTTCGGAAAGGATCCTACTAGTGTCATCGGAGATGATATTCATCTGTACTTTACCGCATTCATCTTTGTTTTTATTATCTGAACTTCATGTTTATAGTTGAGTTTTACTTGTATACTGGGCTGTAATTGAATCTGTAAGTTTGGTTACACTCTAAAAGCAACTATATCTGCATTCCGCCTGTTTTCTTAGTTGATGATCGTTATGAATTAAGTTTGTTTTCCTACAATTCTGGCGTGGCGTTTCTTTGCTTACATTTCGTATTCCGTTTTTTCGCATCCTTTTTTTCTCCTCTGTTTTCTTCCTTCCTTTCCTTTTTATTTTTATTTTTGTTTTTTTACTCTTTTATTCTTTTCTGATGTTCTTATGCCGTTTTGCTATGTTTTTGGTTATTTAATCCCTGAAAGTTCTTGGTACTGGTGCATCTTTCAAAAGTTATTCATAGCTTTTGGTAAGCGTTTATCTGCCCGTGTTACTTTAGTGCGGGTGATTACTAGATTGAGTAGATTCTGGCCACCTTGCATTTGTTTATTTAATAATTTTACTTTTGGTGCTCTTGATGTGCTCAAATTGTTTGGTATCTTAAATTCTTAATTAATTGTGGCTTCTGTTACAGTTTTTCAGTTCTATGTTACCACTCTTTGAGATTATGAAGCCTGATACCCCAGGGAATTGTTAGTTTTAGTGATTGGAATATATTGCATGCTTTGTGTTTTAGTTGATGCTAGGCTATTACACAACTCATATAGGAGGAGTATCCTATGTGTAACTACGGAGTCTGCAATTACTAACTCTGGAGTATGCGGTTACTATGTTCATCTTGCATAATCATGTTATATATATTTTGATCGTTTGTGCATTGTTGATTGTTTGATTATGTTTTTATATTACTGGTATTGCTATGAGTTCCTCTTAATTGAAGGTTAGTATGCTGTTGAGTTATTTGAAATGGTGATTGGTGTCAAATTAATAAATTGCCTCTTGTGGTACTGAATACTGTTTAGGTATTCATTCAATTAAAGATGGACAAAGCAGTGGAAGGGAAGTTAGGAGGTGCTTCAACTTTGCCTCCTCCACCCCCAAGCATACCACCCAATGTGAAGCCAGAACTACTTGAGCCTCCAAAACGTTCCCTGATAAGTAGGCGTGGTTTTGGAAGTGAAGGACGGCGCATCTCTTTGCTTACTAACCACTTCAAAGTTACCATCAATGTTTCGGATGGAATTTTCTTCCAGTATAGTGTATGATTCCACCAGTCATTTCCTGTGATTGGTCTTTCCAGAACATGATTGCTGAACTTACTGGTCAATAATGTGTACAGGTTTCTATCACCTCTGAGGATAAACGGGTTGTTGAAGGCAAGGGAATTGGGAGAAAAGTCCTTGACAAACTTTACCAAACATATGGTTCTGAGCTTGCAGGAAAGCAGTTTGCTTATGATGGAGAAAATTGCTTATATACAGTGGGCCCTCTCCCACGAAACAACTTTGAGTTTACAGTTGTGCTTGAAGAATCATCAGCAAAACGGTTCTTATTTCTTCCTCTACTTATTGCCACCTTTTTTTTTTTTACATTTTATTCGTTAACATTCCTTTATACCTTACCCTGTTCTGGTATCATGGATAGCACTAGTGGCAGTCCAGGAAGGTGTGGGAGTCCTAGTGAGATTGACAAGAAGCGAACAAGGCGTTCTCATCAGTCAAAGACCTTTAATGTAGAAATCAGCTTTGCTGCAAAAATACCTTTGAAATCCATTGCTTTGGCTCTCAAAGGAACTGAGGTGGAGAGTACTCAAGATGCATTAAGAGTTCTTGATATTATATTGAGGCAGCAAGCAGCTAACAGGTGTGCTGACCGTTGTTGCATTGTATTTTCTTAAGTTGCCTTTTGTTCATAAATTCTAAAGCCAAGGTTACTGGACATAGGGGGTGCCTTCTAGTCAGGCAATCCTTCTTTCATGATGATGTGAGGAACTTTACTGATATCGGAGGGGGTATAATGGGCTGCCGTGGATTTCACTCTAGTTTCCGTACTACTCAGGGGGGCTTATCCCTCAATATGGGTATGGCTGTTGTTTGCTTTCTTCATGTTCTCTTTATCTGTACTGATTCTCAGAGTCTATTCTTAAGTGCTTTTCTCTTTTGTCCTTTTTGTCTTCTTCCTTTTTTGTTTGGCAGACGTTTCTACAACAATGATATTGACACCTGGTCCTGTTATTGACTTTTTACTTGCAAACCAGAATGTAAGAGAACCTCGCCAAATTGACTGGGCAAAGGTAAGAACTCCTAAACCTCCCTGCTTTAAAGGTCCACATTATTCTTTCCTTATTACATTATGTGGAGATGTGCAGGCGAAAAAAATGCTGAAAAATCTGAGGATTATGACAAGACACAACAATATGGAATTCAAAATCATTGGATTGAGTGAGAAACCCTGCAATCAACAATTGTATGTTTCATTTTTTGTTTTTTCAAAATTTTCTTGTTATGTTTTGAATTTTCATATAATTTTCTGAATGTTTATGTCCTAAAGTAGTTTCAACGTTTTCTGAATTTTCATATAATTTTCTTGTTATGTTTTGAATTTTCATATAATTTTCTGATGTGACCACTTTATTAGTAATTTTCATGTCTTTAACTGCAAATTTTTTCTTTTAATAAACCATCTAATGATATATTTTTTTATGTTTCAACTAGTTTCCCATTGAAAGTTAAAAATGGCGAGGCTACAAATGATGAATTGCAAACCGTGGAGATTACTGTCTATGATTATTTTGCCAAAAACCGTGGCATTGAGCTAACTTATTCTGCATACATGCCCTGCCTTGATGTTGGCAAACCAAAGCGACCAAACTACCTCCCACTGGAGGTCGGCAGAAATATTGTTACTATGTTGAGTGGTGCTGTTAATCTAGCATCATATTTCTTGTTACACTTTCTTTTTAATCCTCTTTTTCCTTTTCCACAGCTCTGTTCACTTGTGTCACTTCAACGTTATACAAAGGCATTGTCCACCTTGCAAAGATCTTCTTTAGTTGAAAGATCTAGACAAAAGCCTCAAGAGCATATAAGGACTGTCACGGATGTAGGTTTATCTGCACCACTGTTACATTTCCTCATTGTTACCATATGCTTTGCACTGACAAAGTTTGCAGGCTGTGAGGAACTACCGGTATGATGAAGATCCATTGCTTGCTGCTTGTGGTATTTCTATTGACAAACAGTTGACTCAAGTTGATGGTCGTGTTCTTAATGCACCAATGGTGAGTTTTTGTTCTCTTTTCCTGCTGCTTTTTTCTTTTAGTGGATGCTTTTGATATTTTGCTTTTGTTTCTGATTTACTATGACTGACCTCATTCTTGTTATTTTCTGTACATGACAGTTAAAGGTTGGTAATAGTGAAGATTGTATTCCTCGTAATGGACGATGGAACTTCAATAACAAGGTAAAACATTTTGTGAGGGTTTTTCTGTATTCGATTAAGCTATAAATATCATTCTAATATTCTCTTCTCCAGAAACTATTGGAACCAATTAAAATTGAACGTTGGGCTGTTGTCAACTTCTCTGCTCGTTGTGATACAAGCCATCTATCCAGGGAGCTTATTAATTGTGGAAGAAATAAAGGAATTGTATGATAAGATCCAAAATTTATTGATTTTATCTGATATTCTCTTTGTCAGTGCCATCTCAATATTTTCTTTGTTTAAATATGGTTCCTTTCCATACAGCATATTGAACGCCCACATACATTAATTGAAGAGGAGCCTCAAAATCGGCGAGCTGGTCCTGTTGTAAGAGTTGAAAGAATGTTTGAACAGATAATGGCAAAGCTTCCTGGGCCACCTCAATTTCTTTTGTGTGTTTTGCCGGAGCGGAAAAATTCTGATATTTATGGTACTACTTGCGCATTTTTTCCTATCAACCCTTGAGCATCTGGGCATCCCTTTAGAGTGTGTATTTCTCTTGTGCAGGACCTTGGAAGAAGAAAAATCTGAGTGATTTGGGAATTGTCACACAATGCATCTCTCCTACAAAGATCAACGATCAGTACCTTACTAATGTACTTCTAAAAATCAATTCTAAGGTGAATCTTGGTGAAAAAGTTCTATATTTAGTCCTGTTTCCATTTATTTTTTTCAATTTTTTTCTTTCTGACTCCTTTATATATTTCCAGCTTGGAGGAATTAATTCTTTATTGTCATTTGAACGCCCTGCATCTATTCCTCTGCTTAAAGACACTCCTACAATGATCTTGGGTATGGATGTCTCTCACGGTTCCCCTGGTCAATCAGATA
The DNA here is from genome assembly GCA_947561395.2 of Buxus sempervirens. Taxonomy (NCBI): domain Eukaryota; kingdom Viridiplantae; phylum Streptophyta; class Magnoliopsida; order Buxales; family Buxaceae; genus Buxus; species Buxus sempervirens. The sequence goes on along the minus strand of OX387191.1, from coordinate 2,205,406 downwards.
TTCCGTCCATAGCCGCGGTAATCCTACTGTAGTATTTCATTTCTTGCTAATATTTCCTTTATTTATTTTGGTAATTGTTGATTGACTTACTTGCGGACGCTACAATATGAGGGAAATGTTAGGTTGTGGGCTCCCGATCATGGCCATTGATTTCAAGGTACAGGGCAGCTGTAAGAACACAGTCACCAAAGGCTGAGATGATTGATTCATTGTACAAACCATTGGCAAATGGGGTGGATGATGGAATCATGAGGTTCATTTCAAAGACTAGTTTTTACTTCATTATATCATTCTTTCTAGAGAAAAGATGCCCTTTAGTTACCCTTATTATCATGTTTTACAGAGCTGTTTAAGCTTCATGTTTGTCTTTTTTTTTTTTACGAGGCTCCAGAATATTTATTAAAGATATGTTATTGTTCCTTATATTGCAGAGAGTTACTGGTTGATTTCTACAACACTAGTAATGCTCGCAAGCCTGCTCAGATCATTATCTTTAGGTATTTTTACACTCTCTAATGGCTAATGGCCACTTGTTTCAGATTTGATTTTCATGCTAAATTGCTTTTAGTCACGTAAATTAGCGACTACTTAAGGTGCTTGTTTGATTTCACTGAATAATTTATATGACACGGTTTGTCTGCGCTTGTAACTCTTGAAAATAGCATCTGTTTAATGAATGTAAACTGTTGGAAAACATTCAAAAATTGATTTGGACAAAAATCAAATTCAGCTGCAAATATGGAAATTTTTACGTGTTCTTTGGACAATGAACATCTGTAGTTGTTATTGATGATATTACCTGATTATTGATATATGATAAGATAAGTGCTGGGCCCGCTGGTTGGAGCAAAAATCATCACAGATACTTTATCCTTTGGACAGTACAAACATGTCTGCCATGACTTTGAACTCTTGAATCTAATAGAACAGCCCTGTATTGTCTCTTCTTGCTCTCTTGAGCATTGGTATTGATTTTTACATCTGACCACAAATGTAAACATAGCGTATCTTCTAGGAAAATACAGTGAATAATATTTTCTGTGACTAGATTTTTCTTAACCAAACCAATCCATATAATATTTGGTTTCTTTCAATAACCTCTTCGCTCTCAAATCATAACCTCACATAAGCAGGGCTACATTATCACATGTTCATTAGTTTGTCTCATGAAAGTCATGCATATTATATACACTGAGAAAGTTACCTGGATTTAACCAGTGTAAACAAAATGAAAAGTTTCCCTGGAAATTTCCATTCACTTTGTGAAACTATTCTCAGGTCTTTTTTTTAGGACTATTTTAGATGCAACAGTGTATGGATGCTGGCACACAAGTAAGGTTATATCGCTTTATTGGAGAAAGGGCTTGTGTTTTTAAATGGATTACAATACAGTACGTTAATATTCCATCCTTCTTCCCCTAACCCCGTGTTTGAGTCTTGTCACAAGTAACTGAAAGCATCCATTACTAATTTTAGGAAATCTTCTTCTCTCCTCAGGTTGCATGAATTTTGAAACCTGTCTCTTTGTTTGCTAATGCAATAATTATTGACTAATCATGCTTTTGGTCTTTTAGGGATGGAGTGAGTGAATCGCAATTCAATCAAGTTCTGAACATTGAGCTGGATCAAATCATAAAGGTTCTGCTGCCCAAGTGAAATACAGTTTACTTTGTTGGATAATATAATTTGTGTGTGTGTGTGTCTAATTCATGGAGGATATTTATGGCCCAGTATGGTAGACTGTATGTGTCCAATCACCTGTAGATGTGCCCACACATATTACGAACTTGTTTGCAGGTTGGATCGAAGTTTGCTCATGCTGTAGATATTCAATTCATAAAACAACTGCAATGACTGGTCTAGTGAATTATTTAGCTATTAGGAAATATTCAATCAGGTTTACAACGGAATTAGTGAGTAGAGAATCAAACAAGTTTGGTAACTAGGGTTTGGACCATTCAGAACTCCCCATCAAAGCACTGTTTTCTTTGTTTTTTTTTTCTTTTTCCCAGATCCCTTCATTGAGGACTTCTTTATAGACCATGAGTTATTCATATGCCTAAATAAGTTTGATTTCACTTGATATTCTTTTCCAGCAAGTGATTGGCATGGGGATCTTCCTGAGGGACCAATTAAATGGTCTGTGGCACCCACTTGGTGCCCCTGTCATAGCTATGTGTTATATATGCTTTAGAGCAAAGTAGGCATCCCTGGATTTACTAACTCAATCTTGAATTTTTAATTTTCAATTATATCTTGGTCTGGACTTAACATGCTTGCTGCGATAGGCTCTTGAGCATTTGGGCGAAACCAAATTGCCAAAGTTCACCATAATTGTGGCTCAAAAAAACCATCACACAAAGCTATTTCAAGCCAGTGGTGCCGAAAATGTTCCACCTGGTTTGCATTCCTTTTCAATTCTTTTTATTTATGAATGATTTTTTGGTCTCTGTATTTCGTAGTGGTAACTTTGCTGAAGTGGTTTCTCTCTTCTATTATTTGCCTTTCTGCAGGAACTGTGGTGGATACAAAAGTTGTGCATCCAAGAAACTATGATTTTTATATGTGTGCTCATGCAGGAATTATTGTAAGTAATCTTATTTGTTGAGATACGTCCATAGAGCATTCCATATTCTGTCTAAAAATCTTTTTGGACGGTGGACTTAAGAGGCCTCTCTAGTCTCTATGCAATTCTGTTATTTTTGGCCGACATGCATGAATCTGGAATTTACCATGCCTTGTCTCCTGCCTTTGGGAAATTCTTAGGCAAGAAATGATTTGATCACATGCATCTTGGAACACGTTTTAGGGTACTCCAAAATTATTTCCATGTATTCAGGACACCTCAGGGCTTATGTCATATGTTCAAGAATTATTTATTTTCCATTGGAAGATTATACTTGTGACTTGCCTAACATGCCATATTTTCATCTAAATTTTCTTCTACTTGTATTTTTTTCATAACTCAATTTGTTTTCTTTTTAAATAACTTTTTTCCAAATGAAAAGGGAACTTCTCGGCCAGCACACTATCATGTATTGCTTGATGAAATTGGTTTCTCTGCTGATGATCTGCAAAAGCTTGTTCATTCGCTCTCTTATGTGTAAGAGCTCAAATCATAATTCCTGATACAACTATGTTAGTGTTGATGATGTTTGATTGCTATCATTTTGGCTCATTCAGGTACCAGAGGAGCACAACTGCAATTTCCATTGGTAATTTCATTTTCCTAAGTATTGTTTTGAACCAGATCTCCACAATTCTCTATGTATTTTTCATCTTTTGTATGTTGGAAGTCCTTAAGAATCATGTTAGGAACCATGACCATAAGGTGCTCTGACTAATGAGCCATTTCAAATGGACGGCAAATAATTCATTTTTATTGGGTCAATCTGATGTATGTCTTCATACTTCTGCACACTAGTGTAATTTTATTGATCTAGGCCATTTTTTCTTCTCCAGTGGCTCCAGTTTGCTATGCCCATCTTGCTGCTCAACAGATGGGGCAGTTTATGAAGTTTGAGGAATTTTCAGATTCTTCGTCAGGTCGTGGAGGTATCACTGTAGCAGGTAGTGTCCCTATTCCAGAGCTCCCAAGATTGCACGAGGGAGTTTGTGGTTCAATGTTCTTTTGTTGAGGTGATAGCACCATGAGTCATGGTCTCATTTTTCTGAAATTTCTTGTCTTGATACACCATTAAGCCAAGGCTCCATACTAAACAGAAACAGGGTGAAAAGCCGTCAAAAATTTTTTTTTTTAATTTCATTTTTGAAGTAAATAGTTCAATCTAGGGTTAACGGCCACCTCTAATTTTCACAACTGTGTAATGTTAAAAATGATATGCCAGTGGAAAATTTTCTACTGGTTACACAAGAGGATATGGAGATTTCTGTTTCATCTTAAATTTTTTGTTTTCCAGTCTTTGATTTAGGCTGACTTGTAAATGAGGAGCATACTGATGCTCCTGTATACTTCTTTATATTCTTACCGTGAATCCATTTGGTAGTTTTCTCAACTCCTGACATTAATTGGAATATTCATTTTCTATGTAACTCTTTAACAGAGTTGGCTCAGTTGAGAGGATCTTTTACTAGTCATGTGACCTGATGAGTTAGAAATTCTTGCATATGAATTACATTAAAATTTTATTTTTATTTTTAAACCCATGTTTAGATTTTATTGTATTATTATTCGTTGTCATGCGGTGCAGAGAAGGATTTCTGTAGCATCTGCCCTTATTTTATGTAGTGGACTGCTAGGGAAGCTCGTCTGGTTTTGAGATTCACAAACCGTCGAGTTTGCCGATAAAGGTTTTGTACTTGTGCCCACCACCTTAGTACGAGCGGAACGATAATCAAGGTGGTCACTGGTCATTTGGTTTAGGAATATTTCCAAACTTCTAATATCAGATCTCATGTTTGATTACTTGGTTTTTTTCATCGATATTATCCTGAAACTTGTCTTTCTTGAATTGGTGGATTTTTTTAGAGCTGGCAACGGGCTGGGTCATAATCGGGTTAGGGTTAATTGGGTTGGAATCGTTTGTGGCAGATTGGAAAAACCCTAATCTGAACCCACATCGCTAATAAACGGGTTTAACCTGCCAACCCGTTTATTATTATTTTTTATTTTTCAAAAAATATGATTAGAAAAGGGTTAGTGGGTTAATTGGGTCGGGTTGTGTCGGTTTCGAATTGGGTTGGGGATAATCGGGTCGGGATGAAACACTTTTTACCACTTTTTTTTAAGTGGGTTATTTGTTGGGCTGTTGGGTCATAATCAGGTTGACCTCGATTATTGGTGGGGTTGGGGAAACCCTAAGTCAATTAATATACAGGTCAACCCAAATCCGTTTAAATTGGGTTGTTTTGGGTTGGTCCGTTGGCTCGGGTCACATTTTGCTAGCTCTAATATTTTTGGAGTTAGTTTTAACATACACAGGCAGTCCCTAGGGGATGAAATCATCTGCTGCTGCAGTGGTCATGCGGTTTACCCTGTACGGATGCTGCCATCTGTAGCATCCCACACATGTTGTTAAACTCACATTAAGAAATGTGAAATGTTACTTGGAGTGATATTTCACATTTTCTAATATGAAAAATGTAACATCCGTGGGATGCGCAAGGATCTTGCGGCAGACGATTTCAATCCTTTTCTTAGGTTTTGGGGGATTCACATCACCTATTGGACGCCCAGCACTGTTGGGTGCCCAGCAGCCAATGGGAATACATAAGGACAGGGCCACATCACTGCAGCCCTCACATGTGTCAGGTCTGCCGGTGATGTGGCCCTGTCCCATTGCTGGATGCTAGGCGCCCTGCACGTGATTTGAATCCGTTTTGGGTGGATATTTATAAAACTCCACGTGGCATGGAGTGCTCCAACGTGTATTGCTGGGCGCCCTGCACGTGATTTGAATTCGTTTTGGGTGGATATTTATAAAACTCCACGTGGCATGGAGTGCTCCAGCGTGTTACACGCTGACTCATGTGGATTAATTACACAGCTGAAAGAGGTCATTCTCGTCTATTTAACTTTCCTTAGTTAAGGGCATATATGTAATTTGAATATAGAATGTCGTCGTCTCCTCTTCCCACCACGTCTTCCGGTCGCGGGCGGTACGGACAGGAGAGGTGTTCGGGAGACCGCAGCGCGTGAATAGGAGGGCGGAGAATATCCCGTATGATGGTGGGCCCCGCTTTCCGCGAGCGAGCGAATGGGGGAGGAACTCGTCAGGCTGCGTGGTCTGTGTGAGTGATCTGTGGGACCCACAGTAACTTATATCCAACGGCCTCTTTGTCTACAACAGCTTACGCTACATCCCAAAAGCAGGTTTCGCGCGCATTCACGGCGACGACTTGTCTGTTTTTATTTTCCCGCACTAACTAATAGTGCAATAGGACGCAAATCGTGTGGTAGAACGCTCTAGAGATGGAAGCCTGATTTGACGCTGTCTGCCACGCGTCAAGTTATGTTAAGATTATAATTGCTTACTCCTCCTAAATTAATACAAATTTATGTTACAAAGAAAGTAAACCTGGTGAAACAGAGCAGAGGATCATCGCCCTACATATAATTCGTACGTACGAAGAATAGGAAGAAGGAAGGAAAAAGACTACACCGGAGAACCCTTTTCATATTTGGGTTCTTCCCTTCCCTTCCCTTCCTTTGATCATTCTGATTTAAGTTGAAAAAAGTTCTCAATTTTCTCCTACATAGAATTTGATGAAAGAAACAGAAACACGAAGCTATTGTTGACTGCCTCCATTTATAATCTCAACAGCGAACAGATCAATGTTGATTGATCACTTTAGATTCTCTTACTTCTGCCTTTTCTATGTTTTCTGGGTTGAATCCGTTGGAGTTAGGTTTGAACTGGAGGGCTTTTGATTCTCGATGAATGGACGGATCATAGCGAAATGACGTTGTTTTGGGTGGAAATTCTCGGATGTTGCTTCGAGGAAGATATATTCGAAGGTTTTTCTGGGTGATTTTTCTCTTTTCTTAAGAGTGTGAGAATTGTAATTGGTGACGGGAGTGAGGGTTTCAGTTTTTCTTTCTGGTATATTTTTCTGTTCTTTGTTTTTTCATCGATGCCGGACAATCGGCAGGTTCAGAACAATGCTGTATCCACCACGGCGGATAAATTCCGTGGTAATCTATCTTGCTCGTTTTTGGTTCACCGATACAGATCAAATGTTGAATTCTGCCGTTATACGAGATTCAGAGATGTGCTTTGCTTAATGTCGATTAATACTTAATTTCTTATTCTCAATGTTCCGTTCTTAATGTGGTTTCTGTGTACTTATTTCGTTTAAAATTATAGATCATATAGCTATTGCATCTGTTATGATACTTATGAAGCTTCAGATTCCAGAATTAGTTATATGTATTACTAGTTTGCTCGATTCGGATAAATTTATGATTTATATATTTTGTTTTACACTTTGATATTCTGTTGCTTTAAATGCTGCAAAATGTGATAATTCTACTTTCTTATGCATCTAGATGGCATTTGGCGGTTGAAAATTCAGACCCATGGTAAGCAGGAGGGAGGGTCTGCTCATTCAAGACCTTATCCGGACCGTCCTGGTGAACCTGACTGCATATATTATTTAAGGACAGGGCTTTGTGGTTATGGAAGCAATTGCCGATTTAATCATCCTATTTATTATGGTCAGGTAACAGCACGTGTACTGCTCTGCCCTGAAATTGTTTGAGAATTTAATTTTTTTTTCCTTTTTTGTTTTTTTTATTGTAACCCTTGTGAAGGATTCTTGCATTTAATGGCATATTAATTGTTATGGTAAAGTAAACATTCCACTTTGAGCTTGCTTATTTTTCGTGAAATTCATTGGTTTTTTTTCCAACCCTTAATATATATAAACTTTATAAGTTCTAACATGTTATTGTGATCTTTTCATGCAGGGTGCTCAGTACAGAGCTGAACTCCCAGAAAGAGTTGGACAGCCTGATTGTCAGGTAGATTTTGTCAGCTTTTGAGATTGTCTCATTTGCTACCAAATTATCACTTTTACCCCACATGCCTTCTAGCAATGTTTATGCTTTTATGTTATCATATGAAAAGCTTGCTACCTTTTTTTACAAAAATAAAAAATAAAAAGAAAGAAAACTCTGGTCATTTTATCCTGAAAGGTTTTTTATTTTAAATTTCAGTAGGCAGAAGATAGCAATAAGTTTTATCTACATCTCATTTAGATTGTTTGAGCCAAAATAATGACTATGTTCTACAAATTTTCTGTTATAAATTTATTATGAGTATCAGTGCCAGTTATCCTATTGAACTGGACTCAAATTGCTCATATATGTAGCCTCTTTAGTTTGAGCCAGTTGTCCTATTTAACCAGGTGAATTCAAGTTTTTGTTGGTTGATATCTATGGCTCTTTAGATGCATACATTTTCACAAATCCTTTCTTGTAAACTAATAAATGAAAATCATTAAATAAGCAAAATGTCTGAGAAGGAAACTCTATAAGAATGAATCGAACACCACTTCAACAATTGCAATTTACATGTTTGAAAGCCCTAGTGCATTGATGCTTGTCTGCTTATTGCATCTGCTTTGCAGTATTACCTGAAGACAGGAACATGCAAATATGGAGCAACATGTAAATATCATCATCCACGGGAGAGGCAGGATACTAGACAGGTCCAATTGAACATGTTTGGTCTACCTTTGCGTCAGGTGCCTACATTTTTCATTCAATACATGCATCCAGAATGGGGATGGGTTCTTGCAATTTTCACAACTTACCCTTTTTTTTTTCAGGAAGAGAAATCTTGCCCCTATTATATGAAAACTGGAGTCTGCAAGTTTGGAGTTGCTTGCAAGTTCCATCATCCCCAGCCTTCCACACTTGGAGTTGTGTCTGTAACAGGATCTGTTGCCTTTGGATCAACAGGTTCATCAGTAATGGCTTCATCTAGTCTACCTTTCATGGGTGGAATTCCAGCATGGTCTCCACCGAGAGCATCGTATTTATCTGGTCCTCGTGCACAAGGTCCCCAAGTTTACATGCCTATTGTTCTGTCTCCTTCTCAAGATTTCATGTCTGGACAACAAGCCTGGAACACATACACGGTAACTCTCTTAACTTAAAGCGCATCTTTAATATTGAGTTCTGATTTTGGCTTAAACTCTATAATGATTTCCTGAAAATCTAAACCCTGATCTCATCAGACACACTGGTGCATGGAAGACTAGTTTCTGATGTTGTATGTTTTTTTTTCCAGCTGGTTGTATGCCCTTGTGTTCTAAATGCTATTAGAGTTCAGCAGCATTGCTAAATTTAGGGAAAAAAAACCATCAGATGTTTGTTATGTTTGAAACCATGAGCCCTATGACGTTAAGCACGTGGACACTTGCATACATATTATAGGGGTGTTTGGGTCATGTCCCAGCCTTACATTACTTTCATTTCTAACATTTATTTTTAATACAATCAGGATCTTATTTTGATTAAAGTATAACACACGAAGGTTTGGAACATGACTGCCAGTTTCTATCCATAGACACCCAAGGCAAATTACCATAATTAATCACCAATGGTTGTTCAGTCTCCACCTCACCGGAAAAATTAAAAAAATGTCCAAGTGAGCCAACACAACTCGGTAGGTGACAATCATTATTATCAGTAATTACAGAGGAGAATTCCATTTATACTAGTTTAAATCTCGTGTACATTTTCTCATCCTCTTTTAATTTCAACATTAATTATTAAATCATTTCCATTATAAACTTAGCAGTCGTTACATATTGTAGTTAACCACAATGCTTTAGAGCAACTAGGTCATAGATATAATGAAAACAAATCTATCTTTTCCCCATTAATAGATTTTACGCTATGTTTGCTGGTGTATGCAATAGGATATGATATCAGACAAACAACAAATCTTGGCTAACAACACAATATACATAACCCGCATTCCTGTTGAACCATTGTATACCATCTATTTTTGTACATAAGAAAATTCCAACTTTTATAATCAAACATATAGACATTGAGTAATACAATTTGTCATTCTACGCATGGGCATTTCTTGCCTTAATTACAGCACTTCAAATCATATATGAATTTAAATGATCATAAATCATAGTTGGAATTATACATTAATTCATGTATCATCTATTCCCTGGTCCTGGATAGCTATCAGCTATGTCATACATGATGAATAGCAATCATGTAGTCCATTTTTTCCCTACAGGGCCAGTTGAACTATACTGTTGTATTCTAAACTATTATTAGTTAATTTTCCCCCATAGGGCCAGTTGAACAACACTATTCGTGGTCCATTTGACCCCTATTGAACCAGGCTGGGAGAATTGTGATGTTAGTGGTCCATTTTCCCTCGTTCGGTCATTTGGATGAAACTATTACTTGTGGCCACAATTTTAGGGTATCTCTTGACCCCAATTGTATAATTTATGTACTAGCACTTCCCTTCAGCCATGTACATTATTTCAAACATTTTATCTGGAGCAACTTATGTCAATGACAATTGACAAGATATGCAAGGTTTTAATAAGGTTCAATTAATTGAGCACAGAGTGTAGTGATGGGGTGGATGTTGAAGGAGATTTAGAACAGATCTTAGAGTCTTGGATTTTGTTGAAGATCATAAGATCTTCAGTTTGGTATCCTTGAAGGTAAAATGAGAGACAGGTTGGCATATATTTTATGATGTTTTCAAATTTCAACCAATGGTTGGAACACTGATCACAATTTCTAGCATCATGGTTGTATTGGGAGGTTCAAATATTTTTGTTGCAGCAATGATTTATGACTATTATGGCTGAGAACTATGGGCGATTGATCGAAGGTGATGCTGTACTAGCGGTAAAGTCTTGGAATGTTGTTCTTGGATTTGAACCCTCCTTCACCCATACTATGATACTTCTCAAGTATGGCATCTTGTGGTTGGGTCCTCCCTATAAGGAGATATCCAAGGACCAAGTTGCCCAGCATAAAAGAGAAAAAGACAGAAAGAAAAAAAAATATGGGCGATCTTGATCCATTTCCATAAATATCTCTAAAATCTTCTTCAAGGTTTATTGTCCAACAATTATTATTACCTCATTCGTCCTTCCCTTCATTTATGTTCAAAACATTATGGTTTCCTCTTGAAACAAAGCCCTTGGTTGGATTGCCACCCAGGTGAATATGAACTCTATGAGTTATTTTCAAGATTTCCTTTCTCTATGTGTTCTTTTTGATGCCAGTTACACAGGAATTCACTATAATTGCTGCAACAATCAACATCCTTCAGACAAGAAAGCGTTGTGTCCTAAGGTGTGCCTAGTTTCATGGGAGATATAAAATTTGTAGCACATCTTTTCTTCAATGTGATGTGGCTTGGTCACGTGTCAGCAATGGGGACTCAAGTGTCTTGACACCAAGGGAAAGTAATTGTTGAGATGCTTGATCTACTCTCATCATATGGATGACTTATCGTGTATGTACTGGGAGATTAAAGCTCTATCATGTTGGATGTTATAAAGATTTTTGATCCTAAGTGTCCAGTGGCCTTGTGCGAATTTCCTTCTTAGATATTTAAAGAGACTGGGGGATCTTAGACTCTTTCATCACTAGGAATGATGAAAATGCATGCAATTTGGTCCATCTCTTTGGAATGGATCGGAAAGTTGAAGATGGATGGTTTTTCTTGTATGACATTTGGGTCTTTCAACTGTTGAGATATTTTTTTCTCATATATATAAAGCTGCTGTCTACTCTGTTACATCTGGGATCACATGGGAGGTGGACAATATGACAACAACAACAACTAAATCCGTTGTTCTTTTGAGACTGTTATGTTGGCTTATGCATATTGTTTGATGTGGGATTGCTTATTTTGGCAATGGGTTCAAGTAACATGTAATATGTGCATGGATACATGAATTTGGTGACCTTGAAGAGTGCTGATTATAAATAGTCTTGGATGCTCTAGATTCTCTCCTTGTTTATTTTCGTCAACGAGTTTCAATATGTGACCCTAATGAGATGTTCACCAGTACATCAAATGCAGATGACCGAGGCTTTCAACCAGAACAGATTCCAATGAGTGACTATTTATTGGATCTTTCGCAATTTTTTTAAGGTTGTGTGAAGCATGATCAATTTCTCTGATTGGAAATTAGTCATCCATACGAATTTGGTAGTGTAAATGATCTAGTTCTGCATACTTTTAGCCTGGAAGATGTCCTAGTTAAGACACTTAAAATGGTGGATTTTAACAAATGAACTATTTATTTATTTATTTGAACATTTTCACTATCTAACAGATCTGATGGAAACCTATGTTATGCTCTACTTAGGCCATTTTGTCAATAGATTGCATTGATAAACCTTCTTTATGCTGTTCTTATTTTGTCTCTATTAGGGTTTCCTGTTGACAGTTTTTCCATTTGATTGTCATTCAGGGAACTATGAGCCCTGCATCATCAACCAATGCTCTTGGATCCAATCTTCTCTACAACTCCAGGCATCAGGCTGAGTTGGGTTTGAATGGGCAGGTGCACTTGTTATCAACCTCTGTACGACATTTTCCCGAGCGGCCTGATCAGCCAGAGTGCCAATATTTCATGAAGACTGGGAACTGCAAATTTGGATCCAACTGCAAATACCATCATCCCAAAGAGAAGATAGCTCCGGTGGCAACAAGTACTCTTGGCCCACTCGGACTTCCCCTTAGACCTGTAAGTCTCATATCAATATCTATCCTGTTGTTGCTCTTCCTCTTGATGGCTGACTTTATATTCTCCTTTCGTGTGTAGGGCCAGCCCATATGCTCATTCTACAGTTTGTATGGAATCTGCAAGTTTGGTCCAAATTGCAAATTTGATCATCCCTTGGCAGGGCTATCTTATGACTATGGTGCAAGCTTACCAGCTCTGTCCATTCCAGATCCACCTTTCTTCCCATACCGGAGAAATTCACCAATGACTGGATCATCGGAAACTTCTCCCTCAAAATCATCCAAGTTCCCTAATAAGATCACAAAATCTGAGCTCACAAACACCAAAGATCAGAATACAGACACAGAAGAAGCTCCTGAAGATTCTCCACAACAAGGGACTCCTACATTGCCCAAGTCACCTGACACTGAGGGATATCAACAGGATCAATCTGATTAAAACTTCCTATTACCCCCCACGATTCATTCTTTATGTCCAGTTGTTTTGGAGGAAATTCTTCAAGAACCTCTTGTACACTTGTCTAACCCGCAGTTCTACAAAATGAGACAAAGTATTCAGAGACCAGTGTGCTGGGTATACAAGGCAATGAACGCCTTTCTTTGGGGTGGGCCGGAGTGAATAAATTGGAGGCGAAATTGTAAGTTTATTTTTTATTATCTTTTCCTCCTCTTGCTGTTGTCTCTGGTAGATTCAATAAATTCTTAAAATCGAATTCTTAGGGAAGAGAAATCTCTGTATGCTTCAATCTTTCACTTTCTACTTTAAACATTGCAACTAATCGTCTCATCACCACCATTGAAGAAGAATTTCTGTGATGATGATGGGCCCACAAAATCAAACGATGATGGGACAGGACAGCAAATTATGGCATGTTCGTGTTGGTTCAACGTATCCTAGGCCTCAGTTCTGAAACTGATCCGAACCAGGTTAGTGTCTTTTTTGGAATTAAAGCTTGAACAATATTCATAAACAATCCAGCCCAAACTTAGGCCCTTCTGCCCATTTTCAAGTTGAATACTTATTATAGACTGCATCAAAACGCAAAACTTTGTAACTCTGTTCATAAGCCTCGTTGCAAGCCAGTGAAGCCACAAAGATCTGAAAGTTGGCGCCACATCTTTTGAATGGAGGTGAAACGTTAAAATGGCCTCCATTATTTTAATAATGCAGTGGCTTTGAATTATGGAGCCACGCATTTTTCGTGGGTTGGGTCATGGGTGGTGGACCCTACTCTCAAATACTGCGTAGTCACAGCGCACAAATGTAGCTGGACTCCATCAGAATACATGCACTCAGCTTTTCAGACTCATTGTCTCTTCGTTAATCCCCATTATCGCTCATAGGGCTGACTGACCTATTCTGACTTTGACCTTTTAAACGGCCGGTTTTAACTTTTAAGCGGGTTTTAGTTTGGCATGATTTGCGAATTTAGATCTCTGGTGGTCGTAGTTGTTGAGTCTTTGTCAGGCAAACCACTCCACCGGATCCAATCCGACCTTTAAATACACGGGTTTTTGGTTTGACAGACCGTCACCTTCAGCCCGAATCAGTTATGACCCGATCAGACCCATCTCATTGCCAGTGGAACTTCTTTCTTATCCAAACTAGCTGATTCTACTGGTTGGACCAAATTCATGGTAGAGCAGTTGGATCATTGGCATTAACCGCTTTGAACCCAAAGCCCTTATTAATTTGGGTGAATACTAATTTAGAGGATATGGATGTACTTTAAAGCTTCTAAAGGGTATTATCAGAAAAAGAAAAAGTTGAAGAATTAATCTAAAAAAAATAGATTTCGTGAAGTATTTCATGGAAAATCAATTATGAAGCATGGTCAAAGAGTTCATTATTTTCATTTTTCCCGGTCACAAAATGGCGCGAACACCACGCGCCAATCCCTTCCTTCCCGAGCAGTTTGGCCCTTTTCGCGCCTTACCACAAAATACAGAAAAGGTCGCAGCATGCAGCAGCTGCAGCTGCAGCTGCGATTCCCGGAGCTAACGTGCGCGGCTCGCAATCAGAAAAAAGAAAAAAAAGTTTTTAAGTATGCGTTTAACGCAATACGCTCACTTTAGAAGCAACCACCCGCAGCTGGCGATGCTTGATGCGGTAACGTTAGTATAATCCCTGTGGTGGCACTCAGACCGCGCCACGTCATCGAGATGGCCCGCTGGTGGGCCCGACAAACAGCCCCGCACTAACGCGGCTGTCCAGTGTCCACGCCTCGAACGAAACTAGCGCCAGCGGTCAAAACTGACCATTTTAATAATCATTAAAAAAGGTGCCAGCTGTACACGTGGCTATCCTCCATTGATTCCTCGAATCGAAAGGCATTACACATGTCGGTTCGCGTGACAGGAAAATCACGAGATACGAGTCCCGGGTCAGAGTCGGCAGAATAGTCACGTACTCACGTATTGATCGGATCCCGCTTTTTGTCCGCGGCGGCCGGCCGAATCGCGACGGGGTAACAGGTACCTTGCTGGTGCGGGTAAAGAAAGCGTCTCGATCCCCGCGAGTCCGAATACTGACACATGGTTGACGTGTGAGAACGTGGGCCCAGCCCTCAACATGGTCAAGATCCCGCATCTCGGTTGAGGACAGAGAGGCAAGACCGTTTGATGAACATCAGACGGCTGGAAGCCTGGAACTTCATCGATAAGGGATGGATGACCTCCGTGCCACCTACCTCTGATTGGTCATAAATGCGACGTGTGGTCCCACTGAAATTCCCAGCAGCGTACTGATTGTTATCAGACGGATCACGTGTTCCACTCGGGGACCGATAACAGATGTGGGGTCCACTAAAGCTGAAATCCTCCGGACACATTAATACAATCATGAATTACCCTCCGACCTCCGCCCACCGATTTAATTAAAAAAAAAAAACAAAAAGGAATAATTCAAGTATAATTGGGAGTATATCCGGTGTGAATGCCACGCCACGATTAAGTTTAGACGGTGACTATTGAGATTTGGACTTTTTTGAAGCTTTTTAGCTCTCGACGTGTGTAATTTCCTCACGAGATTCTTTTTTTTCCTGATTTAAAAATAAAAATAAATGTGTAAGATATGTGGGGCATGATCGTCATATTGGGAAAGACGAGGCTTTTCATTTCTTTTATATTTTTTACTTTTCTTTAAAATTGTTAGGGGTAGCTCGGGAATAATAAACCCTTTTAATTTCATTGAGAGGGCCTGAGAGCTCTGCGGAAACTGATCACATGGTCACATGCTAGCGCGTACAACAATGAAGAACCACCGATCACAACTTTATGACCAAAGATTTCTCTGGTTTATTCATTTATAACTGTTTAGATTTCTCTGGTTTATTCATTTATAACTGTTTAACGACCGCAGCTCTTGGCCATCTTGATAAAATTGAAGTAAACAAATTCATACAATTTGTGTGGTTCGACAAAGATACCTACGTGGCTACGTCCATAGATAATATGCATTCCCTCACTAGTGTTACAAACTAAAAACCCTCTCCCTCTCCTAATTGAAATTTGCACACTTATTCATGGCCAGAAAACCTAATTCAAATACATAGCAATAAATTAAACAGATGGGTTAGATGGGGATAATGTTTCAACCTATATAAATCCTAAAAATATGTATTAAAGACTTTGGTTAAATCAAAACTTTTAATATTTTAAAGTTGTGTACAAACCCTTTTTACCATACAATATTTCTATAAGATATTAGGTTGGTCAATAAGTGTTTGGTGGACTAATTTGCTTCACTGTTTAATATCTTGTCGTTCATCAGCTCTTGCTTGTAAATTTGGCTTTATTCAAACTCTATTGAGTATAAATTATCCTTTTTTGGGGGGTAAAAAAAAGGGGGGGTTTTACTTCATCTTAAGAAGATTCGTCTTTTTTGAGAAAGATCATGAGATTTTGAAACTTGAAAGCTTTATTTTTTAATTATAGCAAATTTATAATAATAACATTTAAAGTTCAAATCCTTCTTTATCGAACTTGAGCACAATTAGATTCGCTGTAGCCCTTCTCATGATCTTCAAGCTCCGTTTATCGTCGTTGGAATTATTAAAAAGTTAAATTGAATGATTAATTGCTATTTCATTTAAATTGGCATTTATTTATGTCTCCTTTGATTGCTACTAGAAATTACTTCTAGAATTATTTTATTGTGAAATAATTCTAAAAATTTCATATATTTCTTTTGTAACTATATATTTTTGTAAGAATTGACATTTTAAAGAATCCAAATTCAGATCATCTATTGTCGAGCTTTTTTACGGTATCAAACAGCTCCATGACACATTAACAAGTAGCTTATCACATTAGTAGGTAGCTACTTGTTTCCTTTATTGTGACAAGCAGTTGTTGGGTAATATCGAGCCCCTTTTACGGGCTTAACAGTAAGTGATCTCAATCAACAAAATCACACGACTAAATATAAGATACTTTAATATTAACAATACATCTAAGGTCCAAATACCTCAAAATTCAGAGACACAAATTAATGTCTTGGCTACTCAAACATAGAAGATATATATACTACTCTCTCAAGGATCATAAAAGGCTCCAATAGGAATTTGGTCTCATTGCCCTAAAGAGCAAGAAGCTATAATCTCAACACTCCAAAATGGGTACATATTTCTCAATATGATATATTTTTTATTTCATAAACAAGTGGACATGATTGTCTTATTCATGCTATAGAAATATATAGGAGGAGGAGAAATTGGAGGAGGAAATAATGCATTTCTCAAGAAAGGAAAGATGAAGATATACACGTTGCCTTGTTTATGTGACATATATATAACATAATATGCCCTAGTTCATATTCTAGCTTTAAGGTGACTCATTATAGGGGGTAAATACTTAAAATGCTCCAACCATTCACATATTCTACATATAAGTTTGTACAAAATTCCAAATCTAACAAGGATAGACTAAATTTTAATCCCAAACATATTAGATAATTTGTTCTCCATAAAAATTTTTTTTTTAAAAAACTTATTCCTTATAACACCCCTAAAAAGATGGTGAATCCAAATGCTTAAGCAAATTATCAAAATCCTCCAATATATAATTGAAATTTCTTTATTATTTTTTTTTTGGATATATCGTTCTCAGTCACTGCCCAACACATGGTCAGGATTTAGGAGTAATCGAGGAAGGGGGTACACACACCACTTACCTCCAAAGGGGAGCACGATGTTCTTAGATTCGCGTGAGCCGTATGGTGCATCAACTGGGACCACGATTGTTTGAGCAGGAGGTAAGACTCTTGAGCATTCACCCTTGACATCCAATATCTCTTTCAAAAATTTTTTAATAAAAAGAAAAATTTCAGGCCTTCTAGAAATTTATTATTTTTAGCTTTAATATTTGTGGGCTGTTGCAAGCCTAATTAAACCTGGTTTTTATATGTATATACTATATAGTGAGTATCATGAGGCGAAGGAGGGCTTGAACCCACGTCGACGGGGTGCTTTAAACAGATAATAAAAGAAAAAAAGAAAAAAAGAGAGTGGCTTGAAAGTTGAAACCGTGGTTTTCATTGCCGACTAAAAAAGTCAAGGAAGGGGTGTTTCCGTCCATCAATAATTCCGATTATTTGCTTCGAAAAGGAAGAAAACAGAAAAAGGAAAATGAAGACGAAGCAATCAAGTCGGTTTGTGGGGGCGAGAGAGGTAGAGAAATCGAGAAGGAAAGAGGAAGAGAGAAGCCAAGAATTAACAAAAATAAAAAACCAAAAGAAAAGAAAGAAAGAAAGAACCAGGAAGATTGATTTGTTAAGAGGCCTGAGGCCATATTTCAAGGCACCGATTCCCATTTCACTCACCCCCCTTCCTTCTCCCTCTTTATTTCTCGCCTTCTCGGCCACTTCTCTCTCTACCCCCATCTTCTCTTCCGGGTTTCCTTCTCCGTCTCGCTTTAGTCTCTGACGGAGAATCACCCCAGAAGAGGAAAAGTTCAGAAAAAGAAGAATTTCCCTTCTTGATTTCATTAGAAATCATTCATTTGGGCCGAGGCCATGCGGAGAGGGAGAGCAACCGCAGCGGCAACGGCGGCAGCTGCAGCAGCGGCGGCAGCACCACCACCGGAAACCATTGGATCAGGATCGAGAAACCACCTGGTGAAAGAGACCAGATTCAGAGGCGTACGTAAGAGACCGTGGGGCAGATTCGCTGCAGAGATCAGAGACCCTTGGAAGAAGACTCGGGTATGGCTTGGGACCTTCGATTCAGCGGAGGATGCTGCCAGAGCTTACGATGCAGCCGCGAGAACACTCCGTGGCGCCAAAGCCAAAACAAATTTCCCTTCACCGTCGTTTCATCATCATCTTCCATTCCAACAACACAACCCCAATGATCCTCACTATAACCAACACCCGTATCCTCATCATCACCCGCAGCATCAGCCTCAGATGCCTACGACGAGCAGTTTAAGCAGCACCGTCGAGTCCTTCAGCGGTCCCAAGATCTCACCGCCGGTGTTACCGGTCCTGGCTCCGAGACGCAACCGCCGGCATCATCCGCCGACGCCCCCGGTTTTACCGGACGATTGCCGCAGCAATTGTGACTCCTCCTCTTCGGTCATCGACGATGGGGATATAGCGTCGTCGTTCCGTAAACCGTTCCCTTTCGATCTTAACCTTCCGCCGCTTGATGTGGTGGACTTCGATGGTGATGATTTTCAGAGCACCGCTTTATGCCTCTGATCCTTGATCCTTGAGAGGAGGGGAATATATTAATTTCTCTGATGATATTTTTGTTCCGTCTTTTCTTTTATTCGGAAAGAAGTAGAAGAAGAATATATGATCATGATAAGATAAATGGTCTTTCTTCTATGAATCACTCGCTTGCTTGGGGGTTGGAGAGAAAATTTTTTTTTTTTTTGGGGTCCCTTTTTTCTTCTAATCCTGTTGTTAGAATATATGTGGATTAGGGTTTGCCATCTGATGCGATCTGCGATCTGGGGTTTCTTCAACTTAATGGACTTGAAATGTGGTCTGTCTTGTTGGAGGTCGATCGTATTAAGCAGTATCAGATCGGAGATGGGTTCTTTCCCTCTTGATCTGATACGTAGTACTCATCTTTCTTTGTACAAAAATTACCTAATTCAATGAACAAGAAGATATTGAAAATCTCCACTTCTGGTTCTCTTTCTCGTCCCCTTTTCCTTTTTGCCTTTTTCTTTTATCTTATTTGGGTGCCGAATTTTTAGGTTTATTTGGTTCTGATTGCATTCAGATGACATAACTTGTTTCATTTGGAGTGTTTTCCCCCCCTTTTGCATTGTAATCCATTACTGCATTGTACATTTCTCTCTGTAAAAGAGTGATTTGGTGACCAGCTGAGATTCTTCTGGTTTGTCTCTGATGATTAATGGATTTTGAGGAGGATATATGTCAATATTTTACCCATATTGTTCTTCTTCTTAAGATCAGGAGGAACAAAATCCTGAGCAAAGGTAGAGGTGGGCATTTTGTTTTTGGTATTATGCATTCAGCATATCCATGAGGATAGGGTGTTTGTTTGATTAGAAGCATTTAATGTGCTTGTTGTGATGGAGATGGAGCCAGCCAGGTTCAAGCACTGCATTTTTATTTATCAGTTCTGTATTCTGATAAACTTGTAATTGAATGGTTGCAAATGGAAGGAGAGGTTTTGGTGTGGTGGCTGATGCAGACTGCCCCATGTGAAGGGCATATGAGATGGGTGTGTGGGTGTGTGTTCCATCTCGAGACTGATGCAGACGGAGCTGGGGTTGTGAAGCCATTTCATGTGCAGCTTTTGGCATCTAATGGTGGAAGACTAGATTCTTCACATGCATCACGATGCATAGATGTGGTTGAACTTTGGAGATGTGTGCTCCTCCATACCCAGTTGACAACCTAATCAACTCAACCGAGATCTATCCTTGCTTGTCTGGTTCAGTCTGGAACCATTGCAGGAACTTTTCAGGGCAGCTCTCTTGGCTCTGAGATCTCTGATATATTCAAATCTTTTCAACCAAGTAGCTCCTGCACCTCTTGATCTCATGTACCCGTTAGATCTTTTTGACGTTTGGAATGGGTAACTGAACGAGTGGTGAGGGCCTCCTTTGATAAACTTTAAAAATAAAAGAACACAGAAGAAACCCTTTTGACAGGAGTGGGGAACGCTAGCTAATGGAGCTTTGACTGTCTTTCGATGGAAGCTTTTCTGAATTACATTGATGCCGATCTGTGTGAAAGGGATGTCAAAAGTGCATTTGGTTTGGGCGTGCTTTTAGGGCAATTACTGTGAATGATGTACAATCATGTTACATGTCTCCCTCTTCGCCATTACATTAACAATTAATGTTATTTTAGAGCTAAATCAAGATACACATCTCCTATTACCAAAAAAAAAAAATAAATAAAGGATGCACATCTCTTGTTGTAATGTGTTTTTTGTTCTAGATTTTCCCGTTTGCCAGGTTGCCAGCATGAGGGTTCAGCACAATTCATTTCTTGTGGTGGCTCTATCTGCAGCCTTTAAGTGAAGCCTCCACATGATGCAAATACGTATCCTGTGGAAGCAAACATGCAACTAATAGTTTCCAGTCATAAGACATGTGTTTGCATTTTGTGGAAGCTTTACTTAAGAGCTGCTGATAAAGCCACCATAGGAAGTGATCTGGGTTCGGTAGAGATAGGGTTTGGCAAAGGCACAAGCTACGGCAAAAATACGTGTTGTAAGCTGTAACTTGTGTTTGTTACAAAATGCTCTTCTTGAAGAAATTATAGTTTCACAATATTGTCTTGAAAATTGCAATTAGATCAGATGAACAAACCATTCGGGCCATCATACAAAACATTGTTTTTTGTCAGCATAAGAAAACCGCAAAAAAGAGAGAATAGGATGCTTTCTCCACGTATATCCTTAGGGTTGATAGCTTTCTCCACGTATATTATTTAGCTAGGATGCTTAACACCGAGAATTTATATATATATATATAACCTTGAAACTTGTCTTCTACAATGTACTGCAGTATTAAGAAATCAATCAGTTGTGAATAATTATTTGAGGGTTTGATACTCTTTTAAATTTTTGTGGGTAGTTTGGATTAATTGAAGTTTTTTTTAAAACTTTCTAGGAGACTTATTAGTGAGAAAGTAAATTAATATTGAGCTAAAATCTCCCATGTTTGCTTTACCATACCATGGAAAAGAGTTAGGAAGGATGCTAAACAAGTAATTCTCATAATTTATTAAACTAATTCTGCAACTATTCAATAAGATTTTCTTAGTCTCATTCTTACCAAATTTGTTTTTTAAGTTTTTGCAGGCCCGAAAAACTGGTAGGTGCAGGTTGAGTGGCATGTTATTGGTGGGCTCCACCCACCAACTTGCCGGTGAGACGCTGCTAACGTGGTGCGTTGCGGTAGGTGGTGTTCACCATAGCGATTGAGAACCCGCCACGTCCTGTCTTCTTACAGATGCTCGTCACCTTTGATCACCTCGATATCATGGACGGCCAAGATATCATCCATTCGCTAACTTAAGATGTGGGCCCCGTTTTAATAAACATTATTTCGGGATCCTATTATCTCCACCGAATAAAGATAAGCGCCATGAACATGATAGAGCATAGCGGGTTACGGTCCCGGTCAAATCGGACGGGTTATGATGACTTCATCCGAACCCAACCCATTGAAGCACCTGCTTATGTGTTATGTTCGTAAGTCCTTGACTGACGCTACCTGCAATTTCTTACCGAAGAAACCAGTGGTTTCTGCCATTGCCGTGAGAAGCTGCTGTCTGGAACATCTCACCAGAAACCACTTCAGAAAAAAATTTGCGGATGATTTCATCCCATCCTGGAACAAAGAATTCTCCATAAATTAAGGGTTTGATCGAGCCGTGGTGGGGCAGAGGACAGGCATGGTCTGTCTTACTTTTCAACCAAGGTACTCTACTACACTACTATCTTTTCTTTAGTTAATTTCTTGGATAGTTGATTGGTAGGTAATGATTAAAATGATCTTTGATGATGTCCCTTCTTTCGCTTTTGCCGTTTTACAAATCAGGGATTCGCGAAATACAATCTTTAACTTGTTTAGCATCTCTTGGGATAATCCTGGATGGAGTCCAAGTTCAAGTTAACTTGAGTTGCCTTTTGTTTCTTTTTTTTGATGTTCTGTTCTGCCTTCCGCTTGCAACCTCATCGAAGCTGATCGGGGTTCATTGTAGCGGAAGGCAGAGCTTCATACTAGTTTACAAAACACATGTCGTTAATTTTGGCCGGGGATGATGTTGATGTGCCTTGTTTTATACATATGCAAGAATAAGATTTGCACGCAGTATTGCTGAAAGTTATTGATCGATCCCGTGACTTTTGACAGGGAATTTCTGATACACGTCAGTGTGACATCCCAATCCCATATCAGAAACGGATGAATGCTTGGGAAGATGAAAGAATAAGGGAGAACAATCTAACCAGCGAGTCGCCTTTTGGGGGGCAAAACTGTGTGGGGTTAGGCCCAAATCAAATAATACCTCGCTGGATTAGGCCATTACAAAATGGTATGAGAGCTGGTTCCGAGTCTAGTAGTCTGTGAGTGGTGTGGGTCTTGGCATTGCCCGTAAGAGGTGGTTGGACCAACAAGGGCGTGCCTATGATGGACTGGCAGGTATAAGAGTCGGGGAAAACAATCTAACTAGTGAGGCCCCTTTTGGGAGCAAAACCGTGCAGGCTTAGTGGCACTGGTGAAATTTCACTGAATTGCATTTCTTGTGCTCAAGTCTTCTGGCTCGTGTATGTAGATGTGTGTGTATTGCATAAGATCATACTAGTGCCCTCTCTATAAATCGATTATTTAGGATGCTAATGGTATTGCTTTTTTTTTTTTTAAGATGGTGCATAAAGATGAATGATCCATCCAGGATGATCTTTGTAGATGACTAAAAAGATTGCTCATGCGTAAGTAGAGAAAAGTCTTCTCTTGTATTGCCACGAAGTTAATATATGGGTTACTTGTCCTGTTTCATGACAGGTTTCAATCTCATTTGAAAATACTTTTGGTGGTATTTTTGACTTCCCAAGCTTTTTGTTTGTTTTGGTGAATCACAGGCTTGTTTTGGCTTCGCATTGTGGAAGAAGCAACTCAAGATATATTTACAAAATGGAAAGAAGCACTGTTGAGGAGTTCCTTTTATTCCAGATGAGAGAGTTGTGACAGAACAGAACAAAATGAAGGTTCAGAATGGAGCCAGATAAAGCCTAAACGGTGGCAATTCCTATTCTCAAGAGCATCATCGACCAGGATGTGTTCTCAAATTTGTAAAGCTGGACAATAGTTGCTCTAGGTTTTGTACTGATAAATATTATGCAGACTAAAAATATGACTAATGTACTCATCCTCTTTGTTATTAGCCTGCTTTATATGAACCATTTTAAACTATAATAAACGTTGAGGTTACTGTAACAAGTGGATATGGTCAAATTAATAATCCAGCTCAACTATTTGTTTCTTTTGATCATCTTCCATTGAGTATTTATGTTTCTATCAGAATCTCTACTGCTTACTGTTCACCATTTCTGATTGTTGCTTAACAGTGAAAAAAATTGAACGGTAATTTTTGCTTCTCTAGAATTAATTCATGAAACACTATTCCGTGGTCTTTGAAGCTTCCTTTAGTCTGGTTATATCTACTTCCATATACTTGAAGAGATTTACCTTCTCTCCGATCTATGCGCAGCGTAAAATTTAATGACTGGATTTTACTGAGGTTTATTCTAGAGAGGATTTGTGTACTAAGAATAATAATCAAATAAAATCTAGACCGTTTGGATGAAACAGTTCAAACTGAAGTCTCCGCAACATGTTCCTTATCATTTGTAAGAAGTGCGTACGGGGTTGAGTTTTCTACGCATCAAGAGAAGCTACATTCTTAGTTGTTTACGAAGGAGACAAAGGATGAACCAAAAATGCTGTCAACATTTATAAATTTTGTTCACATTAGTTACAATAATTTCACATAAGATGTCTTGTTTAATCTACGGAATTGTTACGGCGACGAAATCTCAATCTCATCCGGGTTGGTGGCTGATGATGGGGAGAGAGAGATAGGGACACTGGGTCCACCAGATGCCTTGTTTAAGCTTCAACTGCAATTGATTTACCTTAAATACTAATAGGTTTGATGGAATATATTCAGTTCTTTATGTATCTGTCTTCTACTTTAAAAAGAAGGTATAGGAAGTAGTAGGCAGCAGCACAACCAGATGGCTGACATGTTAACAATTGTGGTTCTAGTGATTATATTGAGTGGAACAGCACTTGGGGCTATGACCCAGATGTTCTCAAGCAACGATCAGGATGTCATGTCTGCGTCTACTGCACTTGTTGATGATGATGGTATATGCAAATCGATGGTGGAGACACAAGGCTTTGCTTGCCAAGAACATAAAGTACTCTGTCATGTCTATGTCATATATTTGTTTAGTTTTCTTATGGCTTTCTTATGTGCAATGAAATTGGTTTGGTTTTAGGTGACAACCCAAGATGGTTATATCCTCAGCATGCAAAGAATCCCGGTGGGCCGGTCAGGTAAGACAGCCGGAGACAGACCCCCGGTTCTGTTACAGCATGGAATCCTGTCGGTAAGTCTTTAAGCTTTCATAAGCATGTTTTGCATTTGCAATCTGGGGAATGGCAATTGTGCATAGCTGATTCACTCTGCCGGTGCTTAGACAAAAGAAGACTTGAACTGATGGCCTTAACATTATGTTTCTTCCTAACTAAAAGAATGAATTGGTTGGGATGGTTCAAAGCCTCTCAATGGTGGATTCCATTCACATTCACACTGTGTCAGTGTACCGAGGATTCACCTTTTATGGACCAGTATATCATATATTCAGTTTGACCGCAAAGGATATGTTATACTTCCTTACTGGGGTTTGCAGTGTGATACAGTTGAGTCAGATTCTGGGACTTGCACAAGTTTCTTCATCCAAATTATGTTGTGGTGGCAGGATGGAGTAACATGGCTGCTCAATTCCCCAGATGAATCTTTGGCATTCATCTTAGCAGATAATGGATTTGATGTATGGATTGCCAATACCCGTGGAACAAAATATAGCCGTGGACACACATCACTTGCTCCCAACGATCCGGTTTGCTTAATGTCCTCCATGTCATTACAGTTCAATGGAACAGATATATTTTGTTCCTTACATTACTGATGGGCATATTTTTTTTCCCTGCTGCAGGCTTATTGGAACTGGTCATGGGATCAATTGGTTTCCTATGATCTTCCTTCTACATTCCAATATGTTCACGAGCAGACGGGCAAGAAGCTGCACTATGTTGGGCATTCCCTGGTGAGTGCTTGTAACACTCCTTGCTGGTTTCATATTACCTTTTTCAGTTTCATGAAAAAATGACTTAAGAAGCCATGACTGAACTGAATTATCTTTTTCTTTCCTTTCAGGGAACTTTGATTGCATTGGCTGCTTTTTCCCAGGAGAAGCTGTTGAGCATGTTGAGATCAGCTGCCTTGCTGAGCCCAATTGCTTATCTGGGTCAGATGACCTCCCCACTTGCAAGAATTGCTGCAGAAAATTTTCTTGCTGAAGTAATTAAAAACCCATCCTGTTTACATGGGATTTCATAGCCTATGCTATAACATTCATTGATGCCATTTATTATGTCTTTTACACAGGACATCTATTGGTTGGGTATTGATGAATTTGCTCCAAAAGGGTGGGAAACTACTCTACTATTTAATCTTGCTATAACAGTTCAAGCTATTTTTCCCCATGATTTCACTGATATCTTTCATTGATTTTCTCGGCAAATTTAAACAAAGAGAAATTCAAAGACTAAACTGGAAAGAAAATTTTGACTATATTTTTCTGATACGTGGACAGGGAAGCTGTCGCCAAACTTCTGAAAGATATCTGCAAGGAAAAAGCCTCCATTTGCTATGACTTGATGGCCTCTATGACTGGTAATACCAACCTGCTACTTGTTACATTAAATTATAAACTTTGTTAGTCCCATTACTAATTCAATATGTATGATCATTAATTAAAGGTAAGAACTGCTGTCTTAATTCTTCAACTGTCAATGTTTTTCTTGACCACGAGCCTCAGTCGACAGCAACGAAGAACATGGTCCATCTGGCTCAGAGTAAGTCTCTCATGATTACCCATTCATAATATAACAGGGCTAAGGATTGTCCACATGAGTAACAAGTATTCAATTCAACTAAAAAGCATAAACAACAAAGTTAAACTAAATTTGCAGCATCCCCTCACAATAGCTTTTACAAATTACCACTTCCATTTGATGATGGTAATATCTGATACAGTTTTTTCTCTCAATGGATGGATAGTGATTAGGAAAAACTCCATAGCAATGTATGATTATGGCAGTGACATCGAAAACATGAAGCAGTATGGGAAGCCCACACCTCCTGAATACAAAATGGCCAGAATTCCAAATGACCTTCCTCTCTATCTCAGCTATGGAGGGAAGGATGAGCTCTCAGATGTTAATGATGTGAAGGCCTTGCTGGACATCCTCAAAGATCATGACAGTGATAAGATGGTAGCTCAATACTGCGAGGACTACGCTCATGTCGACTTTGTCATGGGTGTAAATGCGAATCAGGTTGTCTATGAGCCTCTTATGGCCTTCTTCAGAAAACACTGAGAATGTCACCATGCCATGGCAAAAAATTGCTCTCATTGCTGCTGATCATCCACTTTGAGAATGTGTATATCCTCATTGTATGATTATTGGTGTAAAATTTTCAATCTCTGAGAAATCATACTCCAAAATTTTGAGGGTAATGCAGTGATTGTTGATCTGACAAAGCTCTTGCTCTTGGTTTCATTAGTCTAAGGTCCATGTTCGTATTGTTGTCTACTCGTAATACTTTTATCCAACCATGTGATATAGCTAGGGCTATGGGCCTAGAGCTGTAAATCTAGCCCGGACCGCCCAAAGCCAGCCCAACCCAACCTGAATCAGTGCCCGAAGTGAGTATTGAGTTTGGGTTGGGTTTCATTTCTAGCCTGAAGTTGAGTTTGGGTTTAAGCTATACAACCCGAAAAGCCTGAAGTTAATGTTGACTTTATGTACACGTTCTCATATAGATATCTGTATAAAACTCTACCAAATATATATATAAGTGAATATTTATTTGTATATATATGTATCATTGTTCTCTTTTCCTTTTATATTGTTATTGTATTTATGCAATTAACTATTAAACATAAATTATTAAGGGGAAATTGGTTTTTAGTGTTACTTTTTCAAAATAATTCGGATTCAGTCGGCTAATTCTTGAAGATTGGAAATTAATGATACTTTTTTCAAATAATTGAAATTTAGTATCATTTTACTGTTCATACAAACTTTCTTCCAACAATGCACTCAAAAGACTTTGAAAACCTTTTCACTCCTTTAGATACAAGTGGATTTGCAAGTCTTTTTAAGGGTATTTTTGGAAGGAATTCTTCATGAATAATAAAATGACACTAAATCCCAATTATATGAATAAAGCATCGTAAATCCTTAATTTTCAAGAATTAGCCGACTAAAAATGAATTATTTTGAGAAAATACCACAAAAAACCAATTTAGCCAATTATTAACATGTGATAATAAGTTTATTAATTTTTGTCAAATAAATGTTTTTATACTCACATACATATACATATATGTTATAACGAATGTGATATTTGGGAATACATACCCTATAAGAAAGATTGTGCAAAACCACAAATATAGTGAGCTAGTATTATATTTTAAAATTTTTAAAGAAATAAATTAATTAAGAGTTTTTTCCCCAAATTCAAGGGACAAATCAAGAGGAATTTGTAATATTTGCATTTATAACAAACAAATATAAAAGCATGTTGATAGAAAATTTAATGAATGATATTCCAACATTTTGTAATTATAACAAAAATTGTAAAAATATTCAAAATCTTACATTTTGTTTGGGCTAATCCGAACTCAAACAATAATGTTTGGATTGGATTTGGGTTTAGTGAGTTTGGGTTAGGGCGGGTCAACGACGAGTTTGGGCTAGTAAATCTTAGATTGGGTTGAGCCCGAACTCTCATAACCCGACCCAACCCCCCTACTTACACCTTTATATGGGCCAGGCTGAGCTTAGTATGGGGTCTAAGAGCCTTTGTGGATATTCAAGCCTGGTCTGGTCTGGCTTTCAAGTCTTAACAGTAAATCCAAGTCTCTCCTTGAAGAATGTTACGAGGTCAAGCTTGACTTTTTTTCGTAAACTTTTAAAGAAAATTACACTTATCTCCCTTTTGGTTTTTTGACAAATGTAAATACCTCCCCTGAGGTTTTTGAAATGTTACTAAACTCCCTTTGGTCTTGTTATTTCCTACTTGTCCCTCGAATTAATTTTATAAAAATTTGAATGTTCTTGATGAATTTACCCCTTTTTAAGTAAAAAATAAATAAGATTTTGAGATTTTTTATTTTAAAAAATAAATGAATTTACATTTGAAGATTCCTATCCTCTTAGGCGGAATGGGAGAGGAAGGAGGATGGGTTCTCACTTCTCATGGAATAAAGTTATTATCTATCTTCGCTAAATAACAAGATCAGAACAGCCTTTTTATTTTTTATTTGTTTTTCTTTTGGGCCTGAGCCCAGAGCAATCCATCAGCCCAGAACTATTTTACTTGTTCATGTTACAGAATTAATTGAAAAACAAAAAACGTGTAATTTTCTCATTGGTAAAAATACGTGGCTTTGATCTGACGGGCCTAGCTTAGAAATTTGGCCCGGTGAGAAGGAAGTGGAACATGAATGAGGGGTTTCACCTCTGCGCGCGAGTGCTTTTTCTTCTGTGTCGCTTCGTCGCGAAAGTAAATCTGGGTGCTTGAGGCAGAGATAGAATGTCGGGATCTTCTTCGCTACAACAAATTTCCTTTCTATTAGGTCTATTCTTCTTCAGTTTCGTTGTATGCGTCAGTGCTCTGTACGGACCTTCATCTCCTGTACTTCAGCTAAATCCATCTAACTTCAAGTCCAAGGTATTCGATCGCTCTTTCCTTCTGTTAGTTTATGTCTTCGTATCATCTTCTAACCCAAGTTCGATAATAATTTCTTCACAAGAACCCAAAAAAATTCCGTACCCAAGAAATAAGAAACGAATTGTATTCCCACGTAACGGGTACTCGCGGATTCAGATTTTTTTATTTTTTATTTTTTTGATCTGGGTTCTGGTTTTGGAGCCTTGTCAATGGCTGCCTCTGTTGTTAGTTGACAGTGTTCGCTTCCAGGTTACTATTTCAAAATTTATGCTCATAGTTAATACAGCTTTCATTGAGTTGGATCGTCGCGGTAGCAGTTTTTCAGACGACATTTTGACTGAAACACGAGAAATAGTTTGATTAGAGCACGTTGTTTAGCAATTAATCTTTTTCGGGAAATGGTGGCAGGTCCTAAACTCGAACGGAATTGTTCTGGTTGAGTTCTTTGCACCTTGGTGTGGTCATTGTCAAGCTCTGACCCCTATATGGGAGAAGGCTGCTACGGTGTTAAAGGGTGTCGCTACTGTTGCAGCTCTTGACGCTGATGCTCATAAGTCACTTGCTCAGGTTTGGTTCTTGAACTTTATGGTCAACTCTGGAATTTCTTTCCAGCAACCAATTTTCATTTGAAAACGTCGTATAATAAGAGATAGCTTTGGCAATTGTAAGTTCTGCTTGATTTTGGTGTCTATAATGATATTACACTGTTGTGAAAGCCTTCCCAGTCAAACTATAGTATTGGTACTATTTTTTTCCCCATACTGTGCTTATGTTAATTGATAGTCATACAGATAGAAGAAACAATACAAACTCAAACCTTCCCATTTTACTATAGTGTTGCTAGTACCTTTTTTGTTCTCTTCCGTATTGTGCTTCTGTTAAGTGATATCCATACAGATACAAGAAATAATCTGATGAAGAATTTTTATAGTTTCAGCATGCAGAATCACATCTTGCGCTGTGTACATTTTCCAGTCAGTTGGGTCTAGGTACCCACAATTTCTTATTAGTAAAATATGATATTAATTGATATATGCAAGAAGTGAAGTATAATAAACTGTATATATAGCTACAATGATCTGTTTATACGAACTGCACACACATGTGATACGATGAAAGCATACAAATTGAACAACAAAAGCTCTATATATCCAACATTTGCTTCCAGTCCTGTACAAAACCTGAAACAGAGAGACCTCCGAATTCAGATATCAAAATGCGAAAAGGGATAGAGTAGCAGATATTCTTGTAGTGATTATCCAATGCTACCATTCCTTTTCTTTAAATTTGTCTAGCAAGCTTCTGAGCATAACTTCCAAATCTCATCATATTACTCATTTTTTGCGGAATTAAAATTTTCCAATTGAGTAACTTTTAACCTTATAAATGGCATTCTAAATCTTCACTCCATATGTGCCTATGTGGGTCTTTGAAGCCTAATCAACCGGCCTACATCCATGCTTGGCTGCAATATTAAACCTCCACAACTTGGTTCTTTACTATCTAAATTTCTAAAATGGCTTTCTCAACAAATATTTATTTGAAGGTTTTGAAATTTTCTCAAACCAGGACTTGTCACCTTTCTGTGTCTGCAACCTTCTGGCCATTTAACTGGATGGTATTTATGAACCTCCCCTATGATAAACAGTAGAAAATTCACCGTCTGGTTTCTCTGTCTCTGTCTCTATCTTACTCGTGATGGTGTTGATTCTAGCAACCTATTGAGTTACTTTTTCACCTTATTTGGCGCCCAATAGCGAAGAGATATTTCCACGCAACTGGCGGTCCATTAACTTGTTGTCTGTATGTAGTAAATTAACCTTGTGGAGACCTGGGAATCTCTTGGTCTGTCATGTTTTTATGTTCTCATGTTCTGCATTTTTCATGCCAATTAGAAATCCATCGGGGATTCTTCTTAAAATGATTGTCTTTATGATGCTATTTGTAATTTCTGATTTGTTGTCTTCTGCTAAATATAGGAGTATGGCATTAAAGGATTTCCAACTATCAAGGTTTTCTCTGCTGGCAAGCCTCCAGTCGATTACCAAGGAGCAAGAGATGTTAAACCAATTGCAGAATTTGCACTCCAGCAGGTTTGTAGTAATATTTTGTAGAACTTGAAGAAAATTTTGGTACGTATGTTTCTTTTTGTTATTATACATTTTTAGGTGCATATAAATGCTAGGAAAGAAAAGGAATTAAAAGTATCTTAAATTTGATATATTGACAGTTTGTATACTGAGTATTTGAGAACCATTAGCAATCATTTGTTCAAATGCCACTCTTAATAGCAAAAAATTAACTTTTTAAGCATTGAGAAAACCATCTTTCTCTTTTTATGGTGCGCCCCACCGCCGCCGCCGAGCAGCCCCCCCCCCCAAAATTGACATATTAACTTTCATTAAAGAGATTAATTGCCACTTAAATTCCTAGGAAATATTTTCACGTTCTTTTGTTTTTGACTTCAGAATTTGCCAAAAAAAGCTTTTGATTTCTGAATTATTTAAGTATCACTAGTCACCATAATGTCGTCCACATGTAATATTGTGCTGTAAGCCTGTAACTAACTCCCCATCTTTCTTCAAAAACCATTTATGGCTCGCATTGCTTTGTGTAAAATCTAACTCTTTACAGCATCTACTGAACTTTGTCAATCATGCTGTAGGAGACCGTCTGAACCCATAGATAAATTTCTTTAACCTCTATGCCCCTTCCTAAAGCTTTTTATTGCTCAATGAATACTTGAGCCATCTCAAACTTAGCCGATCTTCTCTATATAGACTTGTAAACTCTTTACTTATTTGGATGTTGAGGATATTGTTTCACACATGTTTGTTTTCTGCTCATATGTTTAGCTATATCCATCATCCGATCAGAAATATGTGAAAATATTAATATGCTTCAGTTGTGGTCAGATCAAGGCACTTCTAAAAGAGCGTTTGGATGGAAAAGCCACGGGAGGATCAAGTGATAGATCTGAACCTAGTGCATCAATAGAATTGAATTCTCGCAATTTTGATGAATTGGTGCTTAAGAGCAAAGAGCTTTGGATCGTTGAGTTCTTTGCACCATGGTAAGTTGGTGTTACCCACTAATAAACAATCTTAGTTGGTTCTGGTATCTGTTGGATGATTGGGGTGTATCTTTGTGTTTTTGGCACAGAGTCATGTATTAACCTGCCCTTTTCACCAATACTGTAATATTTCAAGTGTGTGGTGTTTGGATCCTCATTCTGTCCATTATTCATGTGCCATGCATTGTATTGGAATGCACAAGATAAACAGTTGAAAATTGTAAGGTCAGGTGAGAATATTAGCAGCTAGAAGGCTATTGGAGAATATGAACTTCTTTTGTTAACAAGAAGCATAGAGAACTTCCTCAGAAAAATCTATGACTGACTTTATGTGGATTTAGCCTTCTTCAAACTATGCTTGAGTGAAGGCGTGCAAACAATAAATAGAATAAAATAAATTAAGCGGGAGGTAAAAAGGAAAAATTAATTCTAAGGAGTCTCAAATATGAATGTTAAAGAGTACTATTGTTGTCATAATAGAACAATTGTGTACCTTTTGTGTGCCTTGGTGATCGATATATTTTAGGTACTAACATTTTACTGGTTTTATGCCATGCCTTATAAATGGTCATAACTTGTAACATGGATGAAATGATTTTCACATGTGCATCAAATCTCTAATGCTTTCCAGATTGTACTTCATATTAGATTTATTTATTAATAGAATTGAGAATCTTTTTCAGGTGTGGACACTGTAAAAAGCTGGCACCTGAGTGGAAGAAAGCTGCTAGCAACTTGAAGGGCAAGGTGAAGCTGGGTCATGTTGATTGTGATTCAGAACAGGTATTTGAAATTTTGGTTTGATAATTCAACTGGACTTTCTCCTGTTCATTTTAATAATGTCTAAGAATCACCAGCAGAATAGGCCAATAATTACCTAAGTAATGTTTGAGGTTTTCATGCTACGGACTTCGATTTGGTGTGATGGTAAAAGCTTCAGGATGCCAAGTGGGAGTGCGGCTCAAGTTTGAGTGCACAGCTACTTTGCATAAAAAATACTAAAGGTTAATCTGTTGTCAGTCCACCCCTCCCAGGACCCTAATGTGGTGGGGCTGACACCAGTTTATGGTCTTAGTTTTTCCTGCTATCAAACTTTAGCACTAATATGTGTACAAAAACATCTGTTGTTCACAATGAAGGCATTAACCTAGCACTCACTTGATCCCATTTCCAATCAGTTCTTTTGGTTCTGAATTTACATTTTCCAATTTGAACCCATCACTGTTCAGTGCAAGTTTTGAACCTTCCGCTGCTTTCTTCAACCCAGGGGATAGTGAGAGGGGAGATGTGGAGTAATTCTGTGCTGTGTTGGAGATTTCAGTGTTTTTGAGATGGTTTCTATTACTTTCTAATGGAGGTGAATTGGCAGTCTTTGATGAGCAGGTTCAACGTGCAAGGATTTCCCACCATCTTGGTATTTGGTGCTGACAAAGAAAGTCCTTCCCCATATGAGGGTGCAAGAACTGCCTCAGCGATTGAATCATTCGCATTGGAGCAGTTGGAGACGAATGTATCACCACCTGAAGTGCATGAGTTGACTGGCCCAGTAAGCATTTGGTTCTGGCAAGTATATTGCATGGTATGTTTTACTGTTTAATTAACTGTTTATCTTCACATAGGATGTGATGGAAGAAAATTGTGGTTCTGCTGCCATTTGTTTTGTCGCTTTTGTCCCTGATATTCTGGACTCCAAGGCAGATGGGAGGAACAAGTACCTTGACCTCTTGTTATCTGTTGCAGATAAATTCAAAAGAAGTCCTTACAGGCAAGCTATTGAAACCTTTTATGAAAATTTACTCTTTTTCTTGATGACATCTTGTGAAGTTGTGTGTTTGAGAAGTTGCTGGTCATACACTTAAAAGTTGAGGCTGAATTTGAAGTGCTTAAAACAGTACTTTAAGGGTTTTTTTTTTCCCTTTTTTCTCTTCTTCCCCCTATCCCACCCTCAGAACCCTCTCCCTCCTCGTGTTCTTGTGGCATAATGTGTAGGCAACATTTTTCTGATGGTCCATAGTTTAGTGTATCAAGATGAGATTTTTTGTTGCAGCTTCGTTTGGGCAGCCGCTGGTAAGCAGCCTGATCTTGAGAAGCAAGTGGGTGTTGGTGGATATGGGTACCCAGCTTTGGTAGCCTTGAATGCAAAGAAAGGTGCTTATGCCCCACTGAAGAGCGCATTTGAGCTTGACCAGATCATGTAAGCCTTCTGATAGAGCCTCATCTCGAATTCAGTATTATTCTTAAGAACAAAAGCTGATAAGGTCGTGCTGGTTTTGCAGAGAGTTTGTGAAAGAAGCAGGGCGTGGTGGGAAAGGTAATCTGCCTCTAGAGAGTACCCCAGTCATTGTGAAGACAGAACCATGGGATGGTAAAGATGGAGAGGTTCTC
Source organism: Buxus sempervirens (assembly GCA_947561395.2). Lineage (NCBI taxonomy): Eukaryota > Viridiplantae > Streptophyta > Magnoliopsida > Buxales > Buxaceae > Buxus > Buxus sempervirens. Next base: position 2,170,701 of record OX387191.1, on the reverse strand, counting down.
GAAGAGGATGAATTCTCACTTGAAGAACTCATGGGGGATGACAATTCTAGCAAGGATGAGTTATAACTATCTTAACACAGAATGCAAGATTGAACCACAAAATGAAGAGAGAGAGAGAACTTTAGCTGGACCAGTGGAATTTTATCGTTACATTTGTAATCTCATGCGAAATGATGTCTGGAATCACTTCTTTAACATTTTTCTGCAATAATTTTGTCTTCTTTAAGCAGTATGGTAGCATGTCTCTTGTTAAAACGAACAGCAGTAAAACGAAACAGAAAATAAAGTAAACAAGAGGTGCAATTTGCATGGTTTGACAAAGATGCTTATATCAGTGGGTGATGGGGTTCCTTAACTATTATCTGTGAAAATAAGATTACGAAACATAACCCTCTCATGGTCGAAAGCGACACAATCTTTCAACAATATGACCAAAAATCCTAATTTTGGGTTTTATACAAGAGACAGCTAGAGTTACAAAAATGCCTTTCATACGATTCAATCGGATTGACCGTACAGTAAAGCCCATACCTATTGAATTCAAGTTACATACACAACAATGTCCTCTTTGTTTTCTTGTTTCATTAATTTCTTTGAATTTGTTGTTAATATATCCATGCATCCTCAGTTGATTTTGGCTTTGAAAATATGTAATAAATTCTGGTCTTTCTATGTTAAGTAATATTAAATAGCTGTTATTTTCGTACAAAAAAAAAAATTAAATAAATAAAGACAAAACCTTTTGACAACCCTATGGTGCTAAGTACCCTAGGGTAAATAAATAAATCGTTTGGATCACAAAGTTCAATTAGACAGTGGTTACATGATTTAAGTCAAACTATACCAACTGTGCATAACTTTCATTTTGATGACTTCTTATCTCTCATAGCTATGTTTGGATGGGTGTTATGGAATCACCGAAACAAGGTACTGTTTGATAAAGTTCAACCTAATCCTTCTCAGGTTATATCACAGTTTTGGAGGCTAAGGGATGAGATGGAGCTAAAGAATCAGATGCACCTGCCAACTCATGATAAGAGGGAATGCACAATGATCTCCTGGTTATCACCAAGGGAATCACAAATTAAATTGAATTTTGACGGCGCCTGGCGCCAGTCTACTGGAGCTGCAGGTATTGGTGTGATTGCCAGAGACTGTTGTGGCCGATTTTTAGCTGCTGTAGCAGTGACTTGTAATGCCAACAATGCTTTACAGGCGGAGAGTATTGCGGCGTTGGAGGCCTTAAGATTGGCATCATCTAGATCTTACAATAACATTGTTCTCGAAGGAGATTCAAAGGTTCTGGTTCATCTACTTCATAATCGATCTCCTTCCCCTCCTTGGCGCATAGCTGCTACTTTGGATTCGATCTATTCTCTGTGGCCTAATTTCCAGCAGGTTGAGGTCAATCACACTCTAAGGGAAGGGAACAAAGCCGCTGATTTATTGGCAAATTTCGCCATAGACAATTTCTCCTGTGTATGGATAGACAAACCTCCATCCTTTTTGACTTCTTGTCTATTTGATGATGTAAGACATGTACCTCAGTTGCGTTCATAATAAAAATTACTCTTTTGTCCACCAAAAAAAAAAAAAATGGTGCTAAGTATCCAATCTCACCTCAAACTTGTAAAACCTTTTGAACTTGCCTTTGGTTCAATCATTTTCTTTTCTCTTTTTCAAATGTTCCCTCCATTATTTTGCAAGACTCCAGGCACCAGCTGGACACATGAACTGGTAACAGAGGTGAGCCATGATCTTCTCTCTCGATCAGCAGCCTATCTACCCCCACTTAAAATGCGTTTGTTACAAAACTGGAACCAATCATCGTTTCACACGCCAATACCAGCTCCGTTGACCAACTGAAACGCTGTTAGGATTCTTGGTTACGCGTCTTTCTGGGATTAAAGGGTGTGTTTGTATATGTTATAGAAGCAAATCTTGACAGTGACACCCCATGTCGCAAAGGGTTGCTCTATCGGCGCCGGTGATAATGGTCCCAGGCACAAAGCAATCCATAGGACAATTTTTTATACTCCCAACACCAGACAAAGTTCTCTATCTTTAATCCATTTTTCTTGCACTAACATGCTTATAATATTGCTTTGGTCAATCATGCAATTACAAAATAGATACTGTTTGATCTCACCATAACACCTGTGCAGCTGAACTGTGCCACCTGAAGGATCATCACTTTTAAATTTTCAATTATACTTGGTTTGATGTGCCACCTGAAGGATCATCACTTTTTTTTTTTTAATGGTAAATTCACGCCTCTCATGTTCTCTGTCTTACTTTCCAATGGTGAACAATTATTGATGGTCACCTGGGCACAAGTTTCTAGAATTAGATATATAAATTAAATGTTACGAATTTGTGAAAATATTCTAAGATGTAGATTCCCTTAAGATAGAACATTTTTGGATTTTAACTTTTGTTTATACACTTCCCACTTAAGCACCCCAGAGCCTAAAACAGTATGTGTTCCAAGGTAATCATGGATGAGATGGCAAAAGAAAAGAAAAACATTACAAACAAAACATAAAACACCATATTTTACATGGTTTTAATTAATAATGGCTTTTGTAGATACGATGGAAATATTTATACTAATAAATAAGAAAGTTTACAAAAACTTAGCAATGAATGTCCTAATTTAACTATAAAATCACAAAACACCGAATATTTCTCTCATAAATCGTTTTCACAGAAGTCTTATACTCGGACACCCAAAACAAATGCTTTTCCACTTAGTAATAAAATGAAATATAAGAAACCTATATTTTACAAAATATTAGTGGGTCCTCTAAATTAGCCGAAGTCATAGTTGAGTTAGACGAAAGCATTTTCTCTGCAGCCAAAATCCGGTGGTTCTATGAAACCACAGGTTGAGATGGAATTTGAATGTGTGGGCCCCTTTTGAAATGGCATCCATCCGTGCGTTTCACCGTGACACCACAGTGGCTCTAGGTGAAACGCTCTTGAGTTAGAAGGCATAGTTTTTTTTTTCTCTTTTCGTTGTTGTGAAAAGACAGAATATTGAATTACTCATTAATCAATCTTACAATATTCAAACAACCAAGAAAGTCCAAAAGGTCCTCCTTCAGGACATTTGACACAAACATTAGTGCTTTTTTGGTCCAATAGCAAGAGTATTCATCATTGGAAAAATTGGATCATTTGTCTATCACTTTACTTGCTTCCATCTGAACACAATAGTTAAATACAAAACCCATCTGAGAAAACAAAAAATATAAGCTTTAGATCCAAAAAAATACAAAAAACAAAAAATTCAACAAAAAAACAAGAAACAGGGAAAAAGTTGACCAAAAGTAAGAGGGTGTAATCAATCGGACGGTAAATGACGGGGGGTCTGATTGATTGATTATTCAATTGATTGGTCCAGGTGTCGGATCAGCATTGGAACATTCCGTTTAAGGATGTCAAATTTCCAGGAGACTTCTGTTTCGGGTCGAGATCTCGCTGTCGGTTTCTGAATCTTCCGGGCCTCTGGCGCGAGAACTCATCAGAGTTTCTCGGTTTTGTTCCATGATTTCCATCTAAATTTGCTCAATCCAGCTCCAGACAACAAGTCCCCATTTATCCGCCACGGAAATTAAAGTCTGCATCTCAATCTCCGTGTTTCGGATTCTTTCGCAGGGCTCTTCTAAAACCTCATTAGGAGGGAAAGAAAAAAAAAAGGGGAAGAAAACGAGAATGGGCGACAAAGGAGAGGGCTTGTTAGGGAAGAACAAGGCCTTCGGACGTTCAATTTCTCACGCATACGATGAGTTGCATAGCTTCCGATCCTGCCTAAAATGGGTGTGCGTGGATCAGTCTAATGCTTGGAGGGTCGTTCTTTCTTGGACGACGTTCCTTCTCTTGAACATTGTCGTTCCGGTTCTATCGCATTTCTACCTTGCCTGCCCCAGCTGCGACGATAAGCATCATAGGCCTTACGATGGTGTCGTGCAGTTGTCTCTCACCGTGGTTGCTAGCCTCTCATTCTTTTGTCTCTCTGCTTTTGTGAACAATTACGGGCTCCGCCGACTTCTTTTCTTCGACAAGCTCTACAATGAGAGCGAGAAGGTTCGAGGAGGTTACACCGCACAACTTGATGTAAATCTCCTCTCCTCTGCATATCTGATTATCTTCTGTGTCATTCTTCAATTTCGTTGAATTTGAGTGTCATTACCCTTCAAAAAATCCCAAATTTCCCATTTTTCCCCTCTCTTTTCCTAGTTCATATCATCTGACTAGCAAGATTGAGATCAACCCCCATTATTGGTATTCAGATTTTTTGGATTATCACCATAATTTTGATGCTCTGAAATCGACATTCACGTTTCTCATCCACAAAGAAGGAAAATTTTGGGATCCTCTTCTAGCTAGTTCCTTGCCTCTGCCAGCCTACCTTAAATGAATCTCCCTAATCGATGCGAATGAATTTGATCGAGTCCACCTGACTATTGTATGGCAGAAATGGGGACAAGTATATATAGTTCATGCGTTCATGGCAGACCCCGTATGACTAGGGCCATTTCTGACATGGGTTGTGTTATTTTCTGCAGAGATCACGGCGGATCCTATTAAACTTCGTGCTGCCCGTCTTCGCAGTGGAGAGCGCTTACAAGATATGGTGGTACGCCTCCGGCGGCACCCGAATCCCCTTCATGGGCAATGTGTACGCCAGCGACGCCTTCGCTTGCGTGATGGAGCTGTGTTCATGGCTTTACAGAACCTCCATTTTCTTCCTGGTGTGCATCCTCTTCCGTTTGGTATGCTCCCTTCAGATACTGAGACTAGAAGACTTCGATCAGGTCTTCCATAGCAAATACGATGTGAGGCCTGTGTTAAAGGAACACCTCAGAATCAGGAAGGACCTTCGAATCATCAGCCATCGCTTTCGCTTGTTCATCGTTTTAACTCTGATCATCGTCACGGCGAGTCAACTCGCTGCGCTGCTCATGACGACCCGTCATAATGCCGACGTCAATTTCTACAAGGCCGGAGAACTCGCTGTAAGGGGTTGACGGTAGACCGTAATTTAAGTTTATGGGACTAGTATTGTAATTTTACGTGTAGGAGTTGAATTGATAAGGTATGTGCGCGCGCAGCTATGCTCGACGACCCTGGTGATCGGGCTTGGGATTTGCCTGCGAAGTGCGACAAAAATCACACACAAGGCACAGGCAATCACCTGCTTTGCTGCCAAGTGGCACGTGTCGGCGACGATCAATTATTTCGACCCCACAGATGGCGAGACTCCGACGGCCGAGATTGCTTACAGTCGATCATTCCCGGTCAACGGGAGCGAGGAACCGGACGACGACGAACCTGGAGATGGAGATGATGACCTAGACAACACCAAGCTCGTGCCGTTGTACACAAACACCATCTCCTTCCAGGAGAGACAAGCTCTTGGTGAGTTCCTTTTAAATTCTTATTAGGGTAAATTACACTTACTTCTCTTGAGGTTTCTGAAATAACATTTTCCTCTCTTGAGATTTGTGTATGGGTCACAATAACACTCTTTCATTGAAGTTTTCGTCAAAACAATAGCGATAGTCAGTAAAATAATTTTAATTGAACAAGATTACCCCTTCATAAAAATGAGAACAAAAATTTTAATGGCGGCATAACTATCATTTAACTTAAATGGGGGTAATCTTGTCCAGTTAAAATTATTTTACTATCATTACTATTTTGGCGGAAACTTCAATGAAAGAGTGTTATTGTGACCCATACATAAATCTCAAGGGGGGAAAGTATTATTTCAGAAACCTCAAGGGAGGTAAGTGTAATTTACCCTTCTTATTATTATGTCTTTTACATATATGTTTGCTAGTTGGCAGATGTGGGGTCTGGGTTGGACCATGTTGGGCCAAGAAATTAATAGTAGGTTAAGCAACATATAATTGGATGACTGATTGAAAAATGACAGTATAATGAGACCAGAGTGGACCGTAATTGAGAGTTTAGGTTTGAAAACACAACCAAATTGGAAAAAATGACAAAAGAATTTTTTTTTTTCTGAAAGTGAAAAAAAAAGTTGATCATCATATGAGTAATTGTTTAGAACATATAAGAGGCTAAAAATTATTAAAGGATATTTTTTAGAAGGTAAAAAAAAACCAAGTTACCCTGTAGAAATATAGGGCAGCAGAACACTATAAGATTATACAGGGAAAAAATTTTAAGCGGAATAAATTTTTTCTTAGATTGGTTTTTGCAGTTGGTGTGAGATGCTACCACGTGAAGCATGTTTCATGTTTTTTCTTTGTTTTAAATGTTTCAAGTGAGATCATTTGAAAAAGCACTAACCATTGGATGCTCAACACCACAGCATCTCATGCTAATAATAAAAACCGATGTATGAAAAAGTTACAGGTGAATTTGTGTACAGTAGAAATACATTTGAAGAATATGAAATTGGTGTCTGAATGAAATGTATTCATTAAAATAAACTGATTTGAGGGTTGTGACATGGCAGTGACGTATTTTGAGAACAACAGAGCGGGGATATCGTTGTTTGGGTTCTTGCTGGATAGAACTTGCATCCAACTCATTTTCGGTATCGAGTTGTCGCTCGTGCTCTGGTTGCTTGGCAAAACCGTTGGTATTTCTTAAATTTTAACTGGAGGATGTGGTTATCTAGTGCGGCTTTTCTTTTCTTCTCTCCTTTTTTTTTTTTCTTTTGTGATTCTAAATTTGTATTCTTTTTTTCATTTTTTATTATTATGGAGATCCAAAATTTTTATTCTTTTACATATGCGCACGTGCCTTGTCTTGTGCGAGTATAAAGTGTAACATGACTGTGTTTTCTTCCGGTGCTACCTGAAAAAGTCTCCCAAAAAAAATAAAATAAAAAAAATGAATAAATCAAATCACGTTGTCTTGGCAAAGGGGAGTACAAAAAATAATTGTAATTTTTTGTTAAGAAAAGAAAACGTAAAAATTGTTGAAACATGAATAACCTTTATCATTACAAATAGATACAAAAAAAATATTATTTTTGGCCTCACAATTACAAGAGTTCAACCTAAAATTATTGTTACTAGCCGGGTGCACATCTAGTATTGCATGTATGTAGAAAAAGTAAATGTAGAGGGAAGGGGTGGAAGGGAATTTAAGTTTTAAACTACTGTGAGACAGGGATGTCTATCTAATCTCATGTGGGGTGCCCTCTTGGGAATCGCATTAACCAAGATGTGCAAGTTTCTAAACCCTTACATATTATTATGAAGATTTATTAATAAAAGGGTACAACAGTCAAAACCGCTTCAATTTTTTTAAAAACTTATCAATCACGCGGCTAGTACCCATAATAATAATAAGGCCTAACAATGAAATCTAAGGGCATATCAGGAAAAATGAACATAATACTTTCTGAGTGACGCCTCGCTTTATGTATAGTATAGTTAATTAGATTTGTAGTATTGATATAGATTTTAAGAAGGTTTTGTCATATCCATGAAACACATGGACATGCAAGGGGGGCCGCACCCCCAAAACATAATCTCATCCGTGCGTTTCATGGGGGCCTCGATTCGATCGCTTCGTCGCGGTGAAAACGGATATTCAGACTCAGATGTTCAAACCCAACAAAGACGTTATTTGATTTACGATGGCTTCACTTCTGCGACATAGGAGGCATCGAAACATTGTCCGCAGTGACGATTGCACCTCGAGATTTCCAACCTACATCTCACGCAAATTGCTCTTCGACACGTTTTCTTTCTTCTTCTCGTCGGAGGATTCAGCGAAAAGCTTTTCTTACGAACCAACAGCTTACCTGAATAATGGCTGTGAGTGTTCTTGTCATTCTTTTTGCGTGCAACTGCTGTTGTTGGGATAGCGGAGTTTTGATTTTAAGTGATTAGATGTCTTAGGCATGCTCCATGTTTTGCGTTTGAATCTGGGGTTTCCATCTTTTAATTTGGTGGTCCTTTTGAGTTGAAATTGTGAATTTGACATACTAATATTATTTGAGTGCTTCACGTTCTTGGTATTCTGATTTTATGGGCCTTTTGAAATCTGGGATTCGTTACATGGTATTTAAGTTTATCCTTTGATTGATCTTGTTGACGCTGATAGATTTACAGGGACTTCCAAATTTTATTGCTCTCTTCTTCTTCTTCTTCTTCTCTCTCTCTGTGTCCCCCTTTTTAATCTCCTTTTAACGGGGATCCTAGTTTAAGAAGTATTTTTTGCATTGGAATTTTTTTCTTTTAAGTGATCTCTGTCCTTTAGGGGTTTCAAATTTGATAGTGTTTGATTTGTAAGCTCCAGCTGTTCCTTGAGAACGTGTATTTGCTTGTAATCTGGAAGAAAAAAAATTTAGATTCTTGGATTTATTTTGGGTGTAATTTTTGATAAAGAAGATAAAATTTAGATTGTTCGATTCATTATTCTGTTTTTAAGTCGTTTGGAAATTTTTAGGAGGATAACAGAATGTAGATTCCATTGTCAAACCTGCTCTCCATTAAGCACCTTGGCCTGTGTTTACAGTTTATCCAATCTCGGAAACCATAAATTTTGACGTGTAGATTCTTGAACTGCTCTATCAAATGGTCCAAGTATTAAAAGATCATGACTACTACAACATTTGTGTTTTAGATACGAGCATTACACTCATTGCATTTCTTGTATTGATAGTTAATGCAGTTTGTATTTCATGGATTTGTGTCTTTTTAATTTGAATCCCTCATACATTTAATACATCTTAATTGGAAAGCTACTGTATCAGAGTCCACTCAAATAGTGTTACATAAGTTACAAAACTGGTGTAGAACATGCCATTGAATCTGGAAAACTGAAAGCCTTTTGGGACTAAAAACCTCTCTTATTGTCCCTCAATAAGAACACTTTTAGTTGGATTCAGATGATGTAATTTTTATCAGTATCACCTTGTTAAATTTAAATCCTGGATGAACTACTCTACAATCATCTCATAGATGACAATTTGCAGCAATGTGCCCGGGTTCCAAAGTTTGGCGATTGGGATGATGAAAATATAGCTTACAGTATATGTTTTGAGAATGCACAGAAAGAGAAAGGTACTGGGTTGAATGTAGATTCCACTGACTTCCAAACCTGCCCCCCGGTAAGCACATTTGCCTGCTTTTGGAGTTTATCTGATCTCGGAAACTATAAATTGTGAAGTGTAATTTTTTGGACTTTCTCTGTCAACCGGTCCTAGAATTAAAAGATCATGACTACTACAATATTGGTGTTTTGGCTGTGAGCATTGCACTTTTTATTTCTTGCATTGACAGTTAATAGTGTTTATGTCATGGTTTTGCAACTTTACAGTCTTGAGTTCCTCATACATTTAATACATCTGAATTGGAAAGCTACTGTATCAGAGTCCACTGAAACAGTTGCCACATAATTTGGAAAGCTGGTTTAGAACATTCCATTAAAACTGGAAACCTGGAAGCCTTTTAGGACTAAAAACCTCTCTTATTGTCCCTCAATAAGAACACTTTGACTCAGATGAAGTAACTTTTATCAGCAGAATCGTATTGAATTTAATTTCCAAATGAACTACTCTACAATCATCTCATAGATGACAATTTGCAGCAACGTGCCCGTGTTCCAAAGTTCGGTGATTGGGATGATGAAAATATAGCTTACACTATGTGCTTTGAGAATGCACGGAAAGAGAAAGGTACTGGGTTGAAGATCAACCCAAATGATCCAGAGGAGAACCCAGATGCCTTCGAATATGCGCATGCGAGGCATCAAAGTGATGATGTTTTTTATGTTGCCCCAACTCCATTCCTTGCCCCAACTTCTGATAGAATGGTTCCTGCAGCAAAGCACCATGTTAAGGAACGTCCCAAGACTCCCAGCAGGGAAAAGGGAACCAGGCAGCATTCTTCTCATCAAAGCATCTCTCTGGATGAACAAAGAAGTAGGAAGCCTAGGTTTTCCATATCTGAACCTGGCAGTGAAATAGGCAGCTTTGACTATTCACTTTCACATACTAGCCATCATCGAGCAAGGTCTGCGCAAAGGAAGAGTCAGGTTGAGAGTATCAACAGCTTTGATCCATCATATACAGGGATTGTTGGACAAAGAAATAGGGACCATCAAGGAGAAGTTAAGGTGGCTTTCTAACTTATTGCCTAGTTTTCTATGGTTTATGTGTGTGTAGTTTTAATCTTATTAAGTTCGACATGGTTGCAGTCTCACAGATCAGTAGGATCCCTGCCCAAATTTGGGGACTGGAATGAAAGAGACCCCAAATCAGGGGAAGAATTTACCATCATTTTCAACAAAGCAATAGAAGAAAAGAAAATTGGAGCAGCAACACCTTCAAGGATGCCCTCACATCCAGAATATTATTCAAATGATGATCAGAAAAGACATGGCAGTTCATTCTGCAGATCATTGGTATGTGATTCGTGATTTTATCTTCTATCTTTCAAGTTACTGCCAAGTAGCATTAACAAAGTTCACACGATTTCCAAGGATAAACTGTAACAGATTGTAATCAAACAGCCAAGAATGGTATCACCTTGTTTTACTTCTAGTATATTGTGTTTCCAAATCTCATGATTTTCTTCTAACATGGTTCATGCAGATGTGTTGCAGCTGCCTGTTTCCCAGAGGAAACTGCTGACCAAAATGAAGACATGGTCATGGCTATTTCTGCTTTACAAGGATTGGCAAGGGATGGGAAAAGTAATGTTTATGTTTAGAAAATAAAAATAACTTCCTTTTCAATACCCTGTATTCTATTTATTTAATTCCATACGATAAGATAGTGTTTGGATCACTAAATTGAAGGATTATGATGTTCTTACCAGATTAAATAACTTTTAAGTTCCAATTGCTGACTTGAAAGATTTTCCAAAACAAAAAGAAGAAAACAGGGCTTGAATATAATTGTCTGATCACAAAGGAGGTTCATGATCCCCATTCCTGGTTCTGGATATGTATGTTACCATATGTTTGGTGAAACAGGTCACAGTATAATCATCCTAGTGGAGTAGCTTGAACAATGCAGAATATTCAATTACAAGGTTTCATATTCTCATGGTTTGTTCCTTTTTTAAAAACACAATAAAAAAAAAGAAAAAAAAAAGGCTACCATGTCTTCAAGTAATTGGGTAATTTACAACATTAATCATGTTCCACGCTAGGGTGGCTCATTTGGTAATGGGTAGACGAGGGCGAACCGTAGAGTTGAACATCCTGGGTTCAAACCTCTTCTTGGGGTTCCGCTGGTTTGATTTTGAAAAAAAAACCGAAATTGAACCAAACTTAGAACCCTAGATTCTAAGCATACGTATATTGTCGGTTCGATTTTGTTTGACCTTAAAATTGAAACCGAACTGAAATCGGATCGGCTTTTTCGTTTAAATCTGAAACCAAATCGAAACGGGTGTGATCCCCGAGAAGAGGTTTTGGGTCCTGAGCTCTGAGAGAGAAACTGATGGATAAACTGGGGAAGAGATTTCATGGGAAGGTAGCAATTGTAACGGCGTCGACACAGGGGATTGGCTTCAGCATCGCTGAACGACTCGGCTTAGAAGGCGCCTCCGTTGTTGTTTCCTCTCGCAAGCAGGTTAGTGGGTCTCGGAATACCTTGATTCTTGTTTTGTGTTCTAGGGAAATGAATCCTATCTTATAGTTTTGAACTAGAGGTGAATTCTTCTGGGTTTAATTCTAATCTTAATTTTATTTATTAAATTTTTTTCTCTCAGAAAAACGTAGATGAGGCAGTGGAGAAACTCAGAGCTCGAGGAATCGAGGTTTTGGGCGTCGTTTGTCATGTCTCCAATGCACAACACAGGAAGAATCTCATTGGGAAAACTATTGAAGTAAGAAAACTGATTCCGTTTTCTTTATTCAATTCCCATTTCACTTTTCGCCTTTGCAGTATTCTAGATCATGGTCTTCTCAATTTTTTCCTACCTTGAATTTTCGATCGAATTGAAAAATGGTGGAACTTCAGTAAGGTACTTGAGATTTTAATATATATATTGGTTTCGCCTTCCCTCCCTTTTCTACTGTTAAAGTGCTAGTGATTCTTATCTAATTCAAAGATTATGCTTTTTTATTTGTTTATGGCCTTCTACATTCTGCGTGCATTTTCATGATCCTAAAATTCTCTGCCGTCAACTTGTTTCGCTCACGTATTACTCTGAGTTAAGCTTAACCATTGTTCCGATAATCTCCTGAAAGGGTTCTCCATTTTCTAACCTCAACTCCACCAATGTAAACTGAAGCTAACAGGAATTCTTCCAATCTTCTCCACCTCAAACAAAAACTCCATGTTCACCTCTTCTAGAAACTGGAAATACTAATTCCATTAGCGGGCCCCGAGGAATGTATTCTTCATGTCTTGAATTTTCTGATATGGTGGTCCGGTGCTCCTTTTACTTCCTGATTTTCTCAATTTTGGCTATATGAAAAACTTGATTTTTTACTTCTTGGTGATCTCAGATATGGGAATCAGAATCTTTTATTGTGGCTGAATGTGTTAGTGATCCAAGTTCTTTGGATGTGTTGCAGAGATATGGGAAAATAGATGTAATTGTGTCCAATGCTGCAGCTAATCCATCTGTTGATGCCATCCTGGAGACTCAAGAATCTGTCCTTGATAAGCTTTGGGAGGTCAATGTAAAAGCTTCTATACTTCTTCTAAAGGTGAGTTATATCCTGGGAAGACCAGAACTCCTGTCATATAGACAACAAAACAGAAGAACAAAATCACAACTGGCCTTTCATGTTTTAATTGCTCAACATACATGGACCCTCTAACGCATAACAAAATTAGAACTTGATGGTTAGGATCATGCAGCCTAGTTAATTTCTTGCTCTTCTCCTGGTCAGGCTACCTTGAAGGTTCGCAGACTATACTAGTAGATCATATTTTAATACCATGGCTTTCCCCCCTTTACATTCTATTATTACCGTGATTCTCAATTAAAATCTGAATGGCCTTCTCATCACACCATATTGGTTGCAGGATGCGCATCCATACTTGCAAAGGGGATCTTCAGTTGTTTTCATTTCTTCAGTTACTGCCTTTCAACCCCCAGCAACAATGGCCATGTATGGGGTGACAAAAACAGCCCTTCTTGGGCTCACTAAGGTATTTTTGTGGATCTAATATCTTCATGCAATTGCTTTACCTTGTTTCTAGATTTATACAAATTAAAGTCTATTTGCTGCTTCAAAAATGATGTATACATTCCTCTGATATCAAGAAGTGAGTGTCTGATCTGGGCTTCAGGACGTTTAAAGTGGAATGAGTACGAATTAAATAATCATGGGCATATTTTCAGTGAATCAGACATAACCACTAAAATGATTCCATTGAATACAATATGGTACAATAAATCAGTGTATGGGATTATTTTTAACAGCATGATTGTCTATCATCTTTTTGATACTGCTGGAGTAATTTCCAACCAACCAGAAGAACGTAATGAAATCAATTACACAAAAACATTTGATCAAGCTGATTTTTATTGCACTTTGTCTTTTCAATAAGACCTATCAGATGATGGGTTTCTATCTTTTACAGCAGCTATCCCAAGATCTTAGTTTTTCCATTAGGTATTGGACAGATCAGGACCTAGATTTATTGATCTTTAACCATCATTCTCTTTTCACCAATGAAGTAGCAGCAATATATCATATGAGTATTACTATGATGAGAATGTTGAGATTGATATGTAAGAAGACAAGGAAAAACAAAGTTAGGAATGATCATATATATTTATGTTTTTGCTGAGTAAGAAATACGACAGAGGACAGTATGTTAAAATGGTATTGGTGTGTAAAGCAAAGACCTAGGGAGTGAACACATTGAAAGATCTAAGAGGCATAGAAGAAGACCAAAAAGGGCTTTGACGAAGTTGGCTTAAAGGATTTTGTGTTCTCGACTTTCAACTATTTAGGAGAAGATATTTTGTTATTGTTGTTGGACAATTACAAGGCCTAAAAGCAGCACCATTGATACTTTGACTCTTGACAGAACTTAGCTGCTCTTATTGCATCTGTAGCATCTCAGTGTGATTCTCATTATCTGTTAGGCTCTTGCGTCCGAGATGGCACCAGACACGAGGGTCAACTGTGTTGCCCCCGGATTTGTACCCACAAACTTTGCTGATTTCCTCAGGAAAGATGAAGCTATTGTAAGTGCATTTATGCCTTCCAGTTTTGTTTTTTTTCACATTTCATTCAGATTCAAGATTTCTGTCAATTAGAGAATATGATTGTGAGATTTATGCAGAGGAATTCCCTTATGGAGAAGACTTTGCTCAAGAGACTTGGAACCACAGAAGACATGGCTGCTGCTACTGCCTTTTTGGCATCCGATGATGCTTCGTATATAACAGGAGAAACCCTGGTGGTAGCTGGAGGCCTTCCTTCAAGGTTGTGACTGGTGCCTTGGTTGGTCATCCTAAGACAATATGTTTGGAGGGTTCCTGTCATGCATGTTCATGTGGTGGATTGCTCGATGTCAAATTTGAATAATGATAATATGAGTGTTCTATAATGTATGAAAACTGTTTTTAGACATGCTGATGAAAAATAATAAAAAGATATATGATTCAAATACTTAACAAGGAAATACTTAGGAATTGAATGATAGGATCTAGGGTTTATACAACTCTATGCATTTTGTGGGGGAGAAAAAAAAATAGTTCTATGGTGATTTATAAAAGTGTAAATTACAGAGATTTGAGTGGTTGGATGGTTTTGAGCCATCTAAATGGTTCTCGATCGTTGCTGGGATGCCCTTCTATGGTGATTTATAAAAGTGTAAATTACCGAAACCCTCCTTGAGATATACAATAATCACATATATCTCTCTTCATGTTTCCAAAATGACAATTTCCTCCTTATCAGAAAATGTTTATTTTACTTAAATACCCTGTTCTTTACCCAAAAAAAAAAAATTTACCTCAATTTCTTTCTTTCTGTTTCTTTGCTTTATTAGAAAATTAGCTCTTTTCATTTTTTTTTTTTGCTGTTTACTTCTTTATAAACCTCTCAAAAAATTACTTTGAAGATAAATTGCCCCTTTATACTTGAGGATTGCTGACATTAGGCATCTGTGTAAAAAAAAATTGATGGGAAACTTAATAAAGGGTCACTGATTACCAGCTTTCTAAAAACTTTCGGGGGAAAGTGTTATTTCAGAATTATGAAGGGAGGTATATGTGAGTTGTGCAAACCTCAAGGGATGTTTTTGTAATTTATGCTATTTGCAAAAGTAGTACAATCCAGGTGGAAACAGTGGCTCACCCTCACCCATCTTGTTGAGTATCTTGAGCCTTTGATCGGTGGGACCTGTCTTCACGGGCTCCGCCCACGCCGCACGCAGGCGGAACACATGCGTTCACATACCTACCGATCCACTTACTGGGAATATCATCCATCAAACAGTTGGAAGGTATATCTAAATAGTTCCAACTTCCAAGGATTCTAAACCAAAGATTCCCAAAAGTCAACCTTCATTACGATAATGATTTGATCACCATGACGACGGGACCCGTGACTGCTCAGAAAAATATCCAGGGATTTACCTAATCCAATATGCCTGTGAGTCTACTCCGGAGTTTTGAAATGTAATCCACACATTTTTTTCCCCTCCGCGTAAACAAAAGAGATCATCAAATTGACTAAACAGGAACAAATCACATCGGATGAGCTCGCTATAAGACCGTGTTGCTCTTTGACTCGGCCAGCCGTGGATTTGAAGTTCTCCGTTCAAATCTGTCACGGTCGGGAAATTTTTAGGCATCGTTTGGTATTCATTCTTATCGTTGGACTCACGTTTGGTAACTTACTTTTCATTATTATAGATATGATAATTATTACAGGTTTGCCACTATTATAACTTTTCAAAAATAGCAAGTTTATCTTTATCATGTAAATAAGTTTTTAATACACTATATTTCTGGGTTTTTAAATATTAAAAGTTTATCACTATACTTTTGGAAAATAAATTTTGAAAGTTCAAAAATGGGTCTAGCTCTCTAGGGATGATTATTTTGGGAGTGCATTCCAAGGCTTGGAATGAGTTCTACGGCTTACAAGCTGGGTTTTAGAAAATAAAGTGTCCAAAATTGGGTGCAAACCCATTATGGATTCTCATTTTTTATTTCGAAAGTTTATGGTGGCAAACTTATAATATTTGTAATCCTAATAGGCATATTTAAAATCTTTCTATAAAACATTCTTGTTCTTGAGACAAAAATAAAGCTATCTTCTATAAAAAATTTTGAAGACAGAACTTAGAAGGATGACAACCTCGTAATAGGATGACAACCTCGTAATGTTTTCAACTCTGTACAAAAAAACTAAAAAACGTATAAACCAAAGGTTTACCAAACGAAGCCTCAGTGAATTTTTGAAAAATTATTTGAGGAGAACTGGTTCTCAATTCCCAGTCTATGGTCAAACCATCCTCGTACACAAGGTTTACAGTTTCGGCGGCACGCCGCGGCGTGCCGCCGAAATTTCGGTTTTTGGCCCCCAGCGATGCGTTTCGCTGGGGGAAATCGTTAATTTGTGTCGTCGGCGAAACAGACCGAAATTTCGAGCGAAACGGTCGGCGTGCCGACCGAAACGGGCGAAACGGTCGAAAAATGTAATTTTTTTAAATTTTTTTAAAAATTTTTTTAACGAAACGGACGGCGTGCCGGCGAAACGGAGCGGCGTGCCGTCGAAATTTCGCCGAAATATAAAAAAACATAATTTTTTATTTTTTTTTGCCATTAAAATTTTTCCGGCGTTTCGGCGGCACGCCGCCGGCGTGCCGCCGAAATGCCGTTCGGTGCCCTGGGCGGCACGCCCAGGGCCACCGAAACTTAAAACCTTGCTCGTACATTATCCAGAAATGGTAGCGAAACGAGGCTTTAGTCCCCAGAATCGCCACCCGTTGAGAATAGCAAACTTGCAGCCTTCTTGCTAGCATAAACCTCTTGAAGCCCAATTTTACACCACTCGTTTTAAGCACGGGAGATAACATCCAACGCGAGTCTTCTTGGACCAATTCCGGACATTGACCCATCAAAATACGTGGACCATCCAACGATGGAGACAGATTGTGATCCGGATGCATGCACACGTGCCTTGCTGGCATTGGATAACCTAGAGTCACAACCCCAAGTCAAACACGTTGTACTTACATCAGACCTTTTCCATCTGAACATCTATCAAACCTCCTCCACCCCACCCCAGTCCAAAGGAGCGAAGGAGCCCCGAAGAATTCAAAATTCTAAAGAGAGAAAAATCCCAAGCAAGTCGCTTTTGTCCGATATAAACCCACCCCCGCTGATCAACGCTGAAAGATCGTGACCGCTGACTAATTCAAACAAAGAAGTTTTTGGACTCTGGACATCGTCTACAAGCTCAACAAATCCAAATCCCTTGACCGGAATGGAACCCTTTTTCCAGATACCGATTCACCACTCAGTGGTACAGTGTGAAACGTGGGGATGGATGGCCCGTTTCAATAGGGGCCACATACCAAAACAAATCCCATCCGGTGGTTTCATGGCACCACCGGATTCCCACTCTAGAGGAAAAATGCATTCCTTTTTCCAAAGCAAGATCCTGTACGTGCATGCTTTGACAAGAAATTCAGAATCGGCGCGATTTAAGCTTCCTGTCTCTCCGGTCGCGAGGCGGTGTGTAAAAGACGGTCCAGACCAGACGACAGACAGACACGCATTCCTAAGATCCCAGCTTCAAGATAAGGGCCCAGGTTTTTTAAAAATAATTCTGCAACCTTTTGTTTTAATTACCGATGCATCCTCATACTTGTAGATTTAATCCCCAGGATTTAAGGAGCAGGCGGAATTCTTTTGTGTGAGCGAGGGCATTCTCGTCAACAATCGCAGGAATAGATGCCGTGGAATGGGACACCTCTCCAGGCTCGAGCTCTAAAATCTAAGTACTTTGCTTTAATCGATTCCTCTTCTGCTCACCTTGTCCCTTGATAATGGCGCTCAAAAAAAAAAAAAAAAAAAAAAACCCTCAACATATATAGCACCTGTTTGATGAAATGACCACCTGCGCATAAGAACTCAGCTGCGCTTTCTTACCGATTCTCCGGCGAAACAACCATCCAATCGATCAAGTGACCATGTTTTCACGAGTTCATCGAAAGCAATTCCGTATAAGACAATCATGGATTACATAAAGATGTGAAGGAAAAAAGATAAGAAAAATAAAAGCTTGAGCACGATCGATCAAAATACCTTTTTTCTTCTTTTACATTTCAAAATGTGATATTTACAACTTACAAGTAAACAAAAGCAAAAAATTAGGAAACTAAGGAGAAAAAAAAGTTTTTAGTCTTCTGAAAAAGAAGAGTTTTATAGCTACGAATCCGCCATTTTCTTGTTCTACTGACCCCATACACCCCAGATCCTCTCCCCTATAAAACTCATAAACCTCCTCACCGATCCCCTCTCCAGCTCCTCTTCTGCTTCATCATCCTCAGCCTCACCACTACCCTCACTCCCGTTATTCCCAACTTCGGTCGATTCCGACTCGCCCAGCTCGGTTGGTTCCAAGCTCTCTTCCGAACTCTTCGTATCGCTCGATCCACCACAACCACCACCTCCTCTCTTCCTTCTATCTTTCTTGTTCTTCGTAGTCTTCGCCTGCAACAAGCTATCTTCATACGCGTCAATAATCTCGTGTATCAGTTGGCGGTTAGGTGAGGAATCCCACCGAACCCAGTAGCTCATGTAGCATCGAAAGCAATCACAGTTGAAGAGAGGCGGATGGTCCCCGCCACCGCCAGTACTACCACCAACACCTGTAGTCCTCTGGGTATTCTTCCGACCGCCGGAAAATTTCTCCGAGCTGCCAGAACACGAGATGAGATAGGCCAAAACCTCTCTGTCCTCCGGCGATAGAGCCGCCGTGAGAGTCAGAATCGCCGCAGGAAGAAATGATAAATGATCTGAAATTAGTGGGGGCGACGGATGGACTTTGCCCTTCCTGTTGTAGAGCTTCTTCATATCTGTGCTTCTCTGATTCTTCACAGTCGCGCCTTTGGATCGTTTTGATTTAGAGCTCTCCAGGGCCGTTGAAATCCCCCTTTTCACTCTTCCTGCGTCGTATCGTATATAAAAGAAGAAAGCGAAAGTGTGTAAGAGAGAGAGAGTAGAGAGAGAGAAGTCATCGGTATTTGTGACTTCGGAATCATCTGACTAGAGTTTCCGTGGATCGCAAGAGTTGGATGCTCTGTACAGTCGAGGACTTTGGGTCGAGCAAGTGGGGCCCGGTGGCGGCCTCTACTTCTCGTGGAAAGATTCTTATTCGGTTATTCCTTTGGATCCATCGAACGTCTTGATGGATGGTGCATAAGCATGACGGAGGATAAATAGCCAGGGTCAGCGAAGAAAAAATGTAGGGAAAATTAACTTTTAGTGTTATTTATAAAATTCAGTCACGGTATTTCCGGGTTTTATTTTTAGTGAGGTCTTATCAAAGTAATTAAAATTTAGTGACATTTCAATACCACATACACCTCGACCACTTGACTACTTGAGGTAAACCCCTGAAGTCTTGGCAGGGACAACCAATTGTGATTCAACAAGTTGGTATACTCGTCAATTTTGGGAAATTCCACTAAAGAAGGTATGACTAGTCAATGATATTGTAGAGAAATAAATGCTGCATGCAAAACCAGGGGCGGAATCAGAAAATTAAGTCAAGAGGGGCAAACAATAAGTCCAAAGATAAATTCAACTATATTAACATTAATGTTTTAAAAAAATTGTAAGAATTTAACATAAAACATTTTATAATTAATCTCTCCCAGTCTTTATATTTTGAATACTTTGTATGATTGTCTCATTGTCCGTCAAATGGTCTAACAATTCTACAAATACCTATAACAAGACGAAACCTCTACATAGGGACTGGTTACTTTTAGAAATTTTTTTTTTTATATTTTCGGGTGTGGAAAATAACATTCAAATGTCTTTATATTTTGAAACCTCTACACAGGAATTTTAAATAATATTTTAAAAATAATAATAATTTTACTTTTAGGAAAAATTTTTAGAGAGGGCAATTGCCTCCTCATGCCCCCCCTTGGCTCCGCCCCTATGCAAAACACTGTTTATATAGTCTCATTAATCAATTCTCTTTTCAACAGTGGATATTAAATCGAAACCAAATCGGCTTTCATGGTATAAAACCAAAACCAAACTGACATTGATTAATATAAATCTAAATTGATTCGATTTTAACGGATAAATTGAACCACTCCTAATTGTTTGCTTGACTTAAACACCAACTAGCAAAGTGCACATGCAAGTAAGTAAAAAAAAATGAGGGAGGAAACAGTTGTACAACTACTCAAATTTTAAATAAATTAGACAGTTATGATTATTATATCATTTTATTAAAGAATCTTAACAATAATTTATAAAGGTTTTTTTAAGAAATGGGCAGATTAAGGTTGACAAGCTTTCCAAGGGACTTCTTCACATTATATATACTAGTAGGGTGCAAGTGCAAAATTGCACGTAGGAGAGGGAACAATTTCACTGTTTCAATTTAAAAGTAGAAGGTGGTTGTGGTGGTTAATTGGTTATATGTTGAGACTTGGGATTGTTTTGTTTATGGAAGGCAAAGTTGGAAAAGAAAAAAAGGAGGCTAGAATCTAAAGGGAATATTCCCCCTCTTCCCTTTATTAATAGTATAGATAGATTTATAATGAGCTCGACCTAACCTTAAAACCAAACCCGAACTCTTTTTTCCTTTAATTGTATAAAACCAAAACTGAATCGAAAAAACTTAAAACGACTCTAAATAGATCTGGTTTATTAGTTTTAAGGTCAATCCAAAATGAACCGCTAGTAATCGCTTGCTTACACTCATTTACTAACCGAAGGATGGGAGGCGGATATTTCCGAGAAGGTGCTTAAAAAATCTGCTTACCGAATCTCAATTATTATGTTAAAAACGAATGACTAAAACTTAATTTTGTAAAATATGCACGAGGGGCATCGTACATGTGCGGCGCGTATGAGAATTAGGTTAGACTTTAGAGCACGCAAGACGAGAAAGGACAAGACACGGTGACGACGGTACGAATGAGAATTGTATCGGCGGTTTAAGAAACAAACATTACCTAACATTAAAGTTGGGCTCTGGGCTCTGGGCCGTGTTTCAAATACTTTCCGTTTTGGTGAAATGAAAAAGAAAATGTCGGGAAAGCACTGTTCTCTTGATTAGTTTCCATCAGAAACCGGGATTTGAAAGGAATTGGTTAAATAATTTTCTCTTTCATTATTAAGAACATTTCTCTTATACCAAAATTACACTGTAGCAAATTTTTATATTGATTTATATATACATGAAACTAATTAAGAATATGAGGAATACCTTAGCTCTATATCATTGACCCACATGAAAAAAATAATTTTATACTATTATAAGGTACAGGGTACAGAGTTTAGTCTAAATCCTTAAACAATCTAAGACAATGATGTGCTAATTATAACTTTTTCTTTTATCAACTTGTATGCCTAAACTCTTTTGTTTAGTGAAAATAAAAATATCAGCCAAAGGTGTGATCCATGCAAACAAAATTATATTTGTCTTTTTGTTTTTTTTTTTTAATTTTTAATTAAGATATGATATAATGCCTCTTACTTTATGAGGCTTATATATTTATTATTCCAAGCAGGAATCATTCCTTAAAAATCAATTTAAAAGTTCATCGTTTTTAATGTGATTTATGCATAAAGACAATGTTGGAGTGGATTCTACGATGACAAAAAAAAAAAAACAAAAAACAAAAAAAGAAGCACTAGACACTTTCGCCTATATCTATTAGGGGTGCAATAAACCGGCCTGAACCAAACCGACTTCGATTTGGTTTTGTACAAGTTCAGTTTGGTTTTAGTCTACAAAATACTAATCCGAATTAGATTGATTCGGTTTTGGGTTGGGTGTTCGGTTAAACCGAACCGAATTAGCATATTTCCCTAAACCGAACAGAACCGAAACAGACCCAGATGTATTTATATAATATTATGTTTTATAAGTTTACCTTCAAAATTTAATAATATTACAAACACACCCATCTCTCAAGTTGACAACACTTCCTCTCATTCCCCATTTGCAAACCCTAGTTTCTCAACCCCATTACGCCCAAATGCCGACCGTGATCACCGACGATCACTATGGAATCGTCTCCAACCCTTCTTTGATTCTTCAAAGTTCTCAACTTCTCATCTGCTGCTCGTGCCCATCATCTGTTCAACGAAGAGGAATCCCATTTATTCGTTCTTCAGTTGCTCTGCTCTGCTTGTGCGCACACCTTCTATGGTCTGTTTGTGATGACTGATCTGGAAAGCTGAAGGAGTGCTTTGTCGTTGTTTGGAAATGATTTTACTCGCTGAGGTATTGAACTTTCAATGCATGATGACGACGGAGACGAAGGTCTTCCTTTCATTGTGCTTCTCAGAAGCACATGACTACACGAGTGGGACTTTGAGTTGTCTTTTTTGAGTAATGATGAGCAACTAGGATTGGTTAACAAGCACTTAGGAGGGCTCATTTGCTAGAGAACACAATGGAATATTAGTTGCGGCTGATCAGCAGGGAGTTTTACTGGATTTTATCAACAAACAAATACAGAGGAATGAGTCAAGCCCTATTGAGAAAGTTTGGGAATGAACGATGGTGGCTTGGAATCCAACAATGGTTGCCGGCTTTGGTGATGCTTGTGCTGGAATTTGGGGAAGTTTTGACGAGATTTCTGGGTTTGGAAGAGAGAGAGAGAGAGAGAGAGAGAGAGAGAGAGAGAGAGAGAGAGGAAAGAGATGATGAATAGTGCAAGTAAGAGAGCCCAAAATTTTTCCTTCATTGGATTCCTTAGTCAACTTGATCCACGGTAAGCAAGAACCACCACCGGGATCCTCTTTGAATGAGCTTTTTGTCTCTAGAAAAATTAATTTGTAGTGTAAGCTACATTAGCTGCCAAACACTGTGTGAAGAGGGACTCGTTATTCGTTTAACCCGAACCGAACTAACCTAATCTAATTCGGTTTAGTTCGGTTTGGATTTCGGTTATTTTATTTATTTTTGGTTCGGTTTTCGGTTTAGAGTTCGGTTCGGTTCAGTTTTGGGTTGACTACATGTAATTTCGGTTTGGTCTTGGGTTAATGACAACTCGGACCAAACCGAACCGAATTGCACCCCTAATATCTATTACTACTATAAAGCGAATATGGGTTTTCTGGCTGAGATTTTGTATCGAAAAAGCCCTCTAAGTAAACCTTATTTTACAGTTGTGTTACCCCATGCCTCTTTTTTTTATTTTATTTCACACCCACACATCACCATTATAATCGATGAAATCATATACAATTTAAGGGATACCTAAAATACATTCTGCTTTTTTATCAAATTAACTTTTACATCAATTTGTTGATACTGCCTAATATTTTAATACCAAAACATTCTCAATTCTCTTTCAAATTTGTTACGTGCATAGCTTATATGTTCATTCCCTTAGTTTATTATAATATAAAGGTGGTGATAAGATTCTAACATGACATTTGTTTTCGCATTACATTAATTTTATATAACACGATTATCTCAAGTGATATAATCATTATAAAGCATAAACAAAAGGAAAAAGAAACTAATAATAATAGTATTATTAGGGACGATATAATTTTAATAGTACAAAGGAACATGGGCGAAACAGGTAATACTGCCACACATTCTGTAATTGACTACCTCACACATAAAGAGAAGAGCTCGATCATAGAAACTGGGCAAGAACAGTCTTAAAGACCTTATCCGAAATGATACGATTAGTTTTGTCTGTGGGGTGGAATGAATCCCAAAATACAAACTTGCTTGCATCCGTACACGTGAAAGGGTTGAGCTGAGCGCACATGTAACCCATCTCAAACATTCCCGTTGCGCAACACGCCACTGCTGTACTTTCAAAACCTGCACCAACCGTGAAGAACGAACTTTGATCAATTTATCAGCTTTGTTAGTTAGCTTTGATGAGGACTTGTTTGAATCAGATGCTATGTGTGGTTAGGAAATCTGATTCCAAAATATGGCATTTAGTGAGAAAAACATTAAAGGGTAATTACAAAAATCTTCCTTAACGTTTCAACACATACCTCTCTTTATGTTTTTGAAATAACACATTTTCCTTTAGGTCTCAAGTTCCAAACCTCTTAGGTAACCCTAAAGGGTTGGCCTGGTGGTCAAGGCTTAGGGGTTTGGGGGTGTTTTCCCTCTTAGGCGCTATCAATTTTTTGGGGCTACCTACATGAGATCTATGGGCTTTAAGACTTACTCGGGCCATTTAGATTGTAGAGTCTTGCATATGTAATTAGTCGGTCGAGCGTAAGCAGGCCCAAATACCCTAATTAAGTTTCCATCCAAGTGTTTTATGGAGATAGCCGTTGTTAGCAATTTTTTCAAGTATAAGAAAATGAATTTATCTTTCAAATAAATTTTCAAGAGCATTAGAAAAAGGAATAAAGAAAGAGAAGATTTAATTTTTGATAAAAAAAAAAATTGAAACTAAAGAAATAAATAGAAATAATTTATACTATCATATAAACCTAACACCCTATTTTTACTTATATTTTATACCTAAAACGCTTTTAAATTTTTCTTAACTTAAGTCGAAGATCAAAGATTATTACTACCACATATATTAATATCATAACTAACTCTCGTGTGAGGTGAAAAGCCCACGTAACATTTTATTCAAGCCTAAAAGTATTGAGTGTTAATGTAAACATAAATATAACTTTAAGATCATGTTTTGACAGCGGGAAATTATTACCTCGAAAACGTGAAGGCAGACACGTGTGAGGTGAAAAGTGGAGACCTCGAGGGAAGTTTAATGATAAACCCATTTTCAAAGGAGAAATTGGTTTTCAATGATATTTTTTCAAAACAATTCAGATTCAGTCGTCGTCATTGACATTGAGAATTAATGGTATTTTTTTTTAAAATAATTGAAAAACAGTTTACTGCTCATGTAAAATTTCTTCCTAAAATACCCTTAAATGACTTTGAAATCGTTTTTATTCATTTTGTTAGAAGTAAAATTCTCAAGTCTTTGAAATCCTTTTTATTCATTTTGTTATAAATAAAGTTTTTTGAGGATATGTTCGGAATAAATTCTAAGAAATCAATTATTTTAAAAAAGTGTTACTAATTTTCAATTATCTAGAATTGGACGACTGAATCTGAATCACTTTGAAAAAATATCACTAAAAACCAATTTTTCCTTTGACATCAAAGGGGTGGAGGTTAGCATGTCAAGGTTCATTAATTCCTTGCTAAATTCGAACCCAACCGTATAATGGCCGCGTCAGATTCGAGTGTGAACGTTTCCTTTAACCATAACTAAATGAGCTTTCTTGGCCTTCGTTACTATGCTACACGCTCGCGAACCAAATGGTATCCAATGGCTTTGGGTGGACCCGGTTGAGTTTGTGAGCCGTAGATACTTGCAGCTCCCCTTCAACGCATAACACGTGTCCACTTTAGACGTAAAGTGGCCACGTGTCCTGCAATTAGGACTGCAAGATGGATTCCACGTGGCAGTTAATGACTTGACGTCGGACTAGAGTAAAGACATGTAACGTGAAGGTGTAGAGAGAGAGAGAGAGAGAGAGAGAGAGAGAAAAGTGGTTACCAAAAAAGGTTGGCCTCTGAATAATGTCGAGCAGCACGAAATAAGGGTTGGAAAGTACAACTTTGATGCCGGGCAGTTCCCGGTTCAGCTTCTCCACCAGTACCTGCAACTTCCCGTTGAAATCCCTGGCGACGTTATTGTACTCATCCACGCATGTACTTCCAGACATGAAATGTGTGCTTCTCTCCAAAGGCAGGCACCCCATTGGAGGCACTCCCCCCAGAGAAACTTTCCGAGCACCAAGTACGTACAGCTCCCTGATGAAACTCTCTGCGATCCCGGCCAGGAATATCTGGTACTGCTCCACTGTGAATTGAGATCGTCTCTGCGGGACCGTATAATAGTTCTCCAAGAAATCGTTGGTTCCCATACTAAGCAGATACAGCGCCTCCGTTATTATCGTGTTTGCCTTCGCCACTCCCAGATACCGCTTCAGCCTCGCCTGGTACTCCTTGTAGTATTCCACTTCCTTCCACAGAGGAAGCACAGACTGCAACCCCAGAAGCGTAATTAGTAGATTGATGATCTCAGCTGATCACTTGATCGAGTATCTATAAGTAATGCATATGTAGTGTTAGAAAACTTACCAAAACAGAGGCGGTGGCGTTGTCATAGCCAGTTCCGGCGGAGGCGAAGCAAACTCCGGTGGCGAAATCCGCTATACCGTAATTTGGATCTAAGTAAGCGGGTATTGCCGGTTTGAGCCCAAAAGCCTCAGAGATGAAATCGGGGGGGATTCGACCATTTGAGAACCTTCCGGTGGGTTTACCGCCGGCAAAATCCCTACCATAAGGCCAGAAATTGCTCTTAAGAACGGTGGGGATCTGGTTGTTATTCCCGGCATCGACGGAGGAGTCTCCGAATACGATGATGGCCGGAACTTTGGCATGGATTCCGGCGACGAACACCAGGAACTGAGCAAAAACAAGCCATGGCATTGTGAGGAGTGCCATCTTTAATTTGTTTTCTCTAAAATCATTGATGGGTTGTTGTTGTCATAAGATTATAAATACGAAGAAGCCTGAAGTTGATGTATAGAGATGGAAATGGGAGCGGCCTTCGTGATAAATAAATATAGACAAAGGGGAAGAGGGGGTTCGATGGGAGTTGAGGATGTTCGTTGGGAGTCTTAATTGCTAATAAACCAAAAGATGCTTAAATTAAGCGATTGATGGGTAAGTCTGTGTTGAAGGAGGTTTATAGTAACTTATTTGATGCAACCATTTAAGTCATGAGATATTATTGGTAAATGTACCATCGAAATTACATCTAGTCCATGTAATTAGCATATAATTAATTTTTGAACGTGTTTAAACTTAATTTAAAGAGTAATATATATAAAGTACAGGGAAAATGAAATCCCCGTGAAATTTTAAGGTTCCACCGAAAGATGAGAAGCCTATACGTGAGAGACGCTCGTGTTGGGAAAGGTCAGTTGATCTCTGTGGGGCTGGTTAAGTTGCCAACGTAAAAGGAGGCGTGGGGGGGTCGGCGTCCTTAATTTTTAGGACTTGTGGTTTGTCACTTTCGAGTTTTTCAAGGCTCCTGCCCCGGATGTTCACAATAGAGATTTAATTTGGAGGTACAATCCTGGCGAGCGATTCTCGCCGCCGTGGGAGCCACATGCTCAAAAAGGGTAAATTGGTTTTTAGTGAAACTTTTTAAAAATAATTTTTTTGGAAATTGTTAAACAGTGATACTTTTTTAACATATTTGAGAATGGGTGTTAGTTTATTATTTACAAAAGTTTTCTTCCAAAATTGCCCTTAAAAAACTTCTTAACCTCATTAAATGATTATGAGAAATAAATTGTTTGCAAGTCTTTTAAGGGCATTTTTTGAAAAAACTTTCTGTCTAGTAGACAGTAAACTGCTACTCAATTTCAATTATTTAAAAAAAGTATCATTACTTTCCAATTACCAAAAATTAGGTGATTGTATCTAGATTGTTTCAAAAAAGTATCAATAAAAACCAATTTTCCCCCTTTAAAAATGGGGCATATCTGTTCACGTCAAGATGGTTATGCATGTCTGGTATCTTACGATCATGTCAAATTAGAGCGGTAAGACTCACTTTCATTTCATTATTTCATCTGGGATCTAATTTATTGGCCTTCATGAGTATATTTTACGTCCAATATACGATACGACAAGACAAATCTCCAAAAATTCTATACATAAACGCAACATGTTGCCCCAATAGGCTAGAAACAATATTTTAGAATTCTATCATTGACTCCACATAACAAAACTAGCTAAATCATGGTTTTATAATAAAATAAAATTTTATGATTTTGAACAAAGCATTATAATTATTAAGCTTAATAATAATAGCTTACTGCCCTAAGAGAGAAAGAAATCCTCTATATCCTTTGGTGTGGCTTTCTGCAATTAAATAAGTACATGCCTTCTATAGTTCTATGTCTAGTCTTAGCTGTAGGCACATACTAGGTAGAGGGTACAATTAATGTACAAGGGGTTTGAAATCCATTAATTGTAGTAGTTATCACTGCAATTTAATTGATTCAGATGCAAACACATGGAGCATCTAACAGTTGCAGAG
This sequence comes from Buxus sempervirens, assembly GCA_947561395.2. NCBI lineage: Eukaryota > Viridiplantae > Streptophyta > Magnoliopsida > Buxales > Buxaceae > Buxus > Buxus sempervirens. The sequence continues at coordinate 2,142,443 of OX387191.1, read as the reverse complement.
ATTTTATTTTTAAATATGGTAACAAAATTATGGTTTTTCTTTTGAATAAAATCCTTGCTGTCAACCGTGAGATGCTAAATGTGGCAGCATTTTACGAGACGCTGAACGAATAGCAGTAGTAAATAGCGGCATACCACATCATCCCCAAGCAAGGGCAAAGAGGATTTGATATGGACTTTATGGTCAAGACATTAACATTTGAAACTCCGTCCATCACACAACCACCCATAGTATGTGGCAATGTGGTGACCAAAAGAGGATTTGTACTCAAATGGGGTTTGATATGGACTTTATGGTCAGGACATCAACATTTGAAACTCCGTCCATCACACAACCGTCCATCACACAACCATCCATAGTATGTGGCAATGTGGTGACCCAAAGAGGATTTTCTCTCTACATTTGATAGAGGATTTGTACTCAAATGGGGTTTGATATGGACTTTATGGTCAAGACTCAAGACATCAACATTTGAAACTCCTTCCATCATATGGTCTTTAAATTCATAGTACTAGGGGGCTGCACGCGCTACGCGTGTAGAAAACGTGGGCCAACTTTGATAAACATCCAAGGTAGTTATAATAGTTGGGGATTGTTTTGTTTGGGGAGGGTAATGTTTGGAAAATGAAAAGGGGGGCCAGAATCTGAAGAGAATATTCTCCCCTCTTCTCTTTATATATAGTATAGATAGATGTGGCAATATGGTGACCAAGGGAGCAGTCATATTATTTTTTTAGGTGGAAAAGGGAGCAGTCATATGGTCATATTATTTACAATTTTAAATCATTTTAGCCAATAATTCTTTCTCCAATCTTGACTTTAATGAGAAGATAATAAATAACCTCCGAATTGGGTATGTGTCACCATCGTGTTCGGTGGATGACACGCACAAAAAAACTTTATGCACGGCAGAGGATCAGGTGCCACGTTAGACGTAAATGGTATTCCAACTCTAGACGGACAATCCTTATAAAAGTGAATGTCCAAGTGGACTAATCATGCTGATGAATACACCGAAGGACTGCGTCGACGAAGTACCGAACAGCTTCCGCCGTTATTAAAGTTCCCAACCGTCTTGACGGTTCACAAATGCAACTTCACGGTCGCTTGTCGAACTTTGTTTTCGTTCCTAACCAACTACCCCTTTATCACCATTATTAACTTTTGACAAACTTTTTAAAAGTCTTTGGACTTCACAGATATGTTAAATATATTATTTAAAAATTCTAATATATAAATAAAATATAGTACCTTCATGTTGCTTTGAATTCGCTTCGCTGCCAAAACTGATAGCGTTAAATATAGTAGCCTCATTGCATTCCTAAAGGTGTAAGTTGTTTGAATGCAAACGTGACAACTTATTGTTTGAGAAATCACGAATAAGGTAACAAAATAAACAAAGAAAGAGCAGAACAAGCAAACACATAAGTATAGACTTTGTATGATTCGACTCGAAATCCTATATCCATAGGAGGAGAAGATGACAAAGCTTATAAACGAACAAAAAAAATTCTTTTTTTTTTTTTAAAGCAATGAATATTATAACTTGATCAGAAATTAATAATATTCATAAAAGTCTCTCCCCAAATACAAAACACAGAATTGATTGATTGATTTTTTAGCTTATATGGTATGCGAATTCGGGTCGAAGGTTCTGCTCCCGGTTACGGCTCCAAAGACGAACTCTAGATAAAGCTTGTTCGCGTGTTTTAGAAGCAAAATGGTAAATGTCAAAATTCGTCATTTTCGTTTATGTTTCAGTGAGTAAATGATGTTATGCCCAATATGTTGTCACCTAAAGAGTGGCTACAATGCGGGTTTTGGTAAACCCGAATCCGCCCCAATAAGGGTTAGGCAATACCAAACCCTAACCCGCTTTTATCGAGTGTGTAATTGTAGGTTAGGGTTGACTTGGTGGTTGTACTACATGTAAAAAAATCTGTATTTAAATAGAATACATAAATTTATAATGAATTTATTAAAAAAATATGTCCCTAACTCCGATTTTAGTGATATCAAACTCTAATCATTACAGGTGGGGCACATTACCCGTTTAACCCGCCCTATTGCAATCCCCACACCCGCCCATATTTAAAGGGAACTCACCCCTACCAATAACAAGTTCTGGTAATGCGGTGCGCCCTTGCGGATTTCATGGGTTGGGCTCATATGCACGGGCCAAACACAATACAGTCTACTAATGCCAAGCCAAACAGGTACCGCATGGGTTTATTTTGTGAGCGGCCGTAAAAACTAGAGCTGGCAACGGGTCGGGTTGGGTCGGGTTCGGGCGGGTCATAATCGGGTTGAGAGTTAATCGGGTTGGTTCGGGTTGAACCCGATTAGTGGCGGGTTGGGAAAACCTCAAACCGAACCCAACCCGTCACTAATCGGGTTCAACCCGCCAACCCGTTTATTTTTTTATTTTTTATTTTTGCCAAAACCAGTTTTCCTTCTCCTTCTGCTGTTTTACATCTTCGGACAAAAATATTGATGATGCGGCAAGCACATGGAGAATCAATCATGTTCCAAACTTCCAATCGGTCAACATGAAACCTAAAACTCTAGATGCTGTAGAAATTTTCGCTGTTTCTTGAAGAACACAACAAATTCCAGGCTTCGGTGCCTGTTTACAAATCATTAAATCAAACGAAAATCGTTAATCCAAGCACTAGCATACATGAGAAGAATCCAAACCAACCTCCTGTAATTTATGGTCAATGAGAGATGAAAATTAAAAAAAAAAATTCAAACAAATAACAGGTCCGTTATATACAACCATTCCAAAATTCTTCAATAATTGGAAGCGTTGCTCAAATCAACCCGCAACCAAACCTTAGAAGAGGAAAAGATCTCTGCATTTTAGAAACCTTCAATTCAAACACTGAGAAGACTAAAAAAAAAGATCTCAAATCAATTAACTAAAAAGACTAAAAAAAGATCTCTTGCATTGAGAAGCGCAAGAGATCTCTTGCACTGAGAACCTTCAATTCAAACACTGAGATCTCTTGCACTGAAAAGCACAAGATTAAATAAGATCTCTTGCATTGAGAACCTTCAATTCAAACACTGAGAAGCGCTGCTCAAATCAATTAACTAAAAAGACCAAAAAAAATATCTCTTGCATTTTAGAAACCTTCAATTCAAACACTGAGAAGAGGAAAAACGAACATAAAAAAAACATTGAGAATGTGAGAAACGAACATAAAAAAAACAAAAGAACATAAAAAAAACATTGAGAATGTGAGAAACGAACATTAAAAAAAACAAACGAACATAAAAAAAACCAAAAAAGACTAAAAGAATGTAAGAATGTGAGAATCTAGGGTTTTGTGGTGCCAAACCCTAAAAAAACAAACGAACGAACACTAAAAAAACAAACGAACACTAAAAAAAACAGACCCTAAAAAAAACAAACGAATATTGACAGAATCTAGGGTTTTGTGGTCACTGGAGCTGAATGGAAGAGGAAGAAGAGGGCGAATGGAAGAGGGCGAAGAAGAGGGCGAATGACAGAATCTAGGGTTTCGAAAATCCCGCAGGAGAGAACTCTTTCATCTTGAACTTGGTCGCTGGAGCTGAACGAAAAAGAAGAAGAAGGCGACTGGCGGCGACTGGCGAGACCACGACCACGAGAGGCGAAGAAAAAAATCACAAAATGAACGAAGCCCCAAAGCAGAAGAGAAGTTAGAAAACCTAGAGATTTGTTTGAATGTTTAATCGGGTAACCCGTCGGGTGGACGGGTTATAGTCGGGTTGACCCGATTATGGACGGGTTGGGAAAACCCCAACCCGTACCCAACCCAATTATTAAACGGGTCAACCCAACCCGTTTATAATCGGGTTAATCGGGTTGACCCGTCGGTTCGGTTCACTTTTTGCCAGCTCTAGTAAAAACCAACCAGCGGGCAGAGACAAATGAAAACTGGAATATAGCCGTGTCATGTAAAAAATTATGTTGCTTCTCTTGCATGGTAGGCTACAACTCTGTGCAGTTTGGTTCGGGTTGGCGTCAATCCAAGACCAAACCAAAGTTACTGATAGTCGGGCCAAAACCGAATTGAACCGACCTCAGAACCGAAATACTCAAACCAAAAACCAGACTGATTATTTAAAGAAAACCCGTAACCCAACCCAAACCGAATTGAATTACAAATTTTGGTTTGATTCGGTTCGGTTTAGGTCATTTTCCCATACTTACAACTTGTTATCAAGAGAAAGATTTTCACTTTTACAAAATAAAAAAATAAATAAATAAACGATACACACAACAAATTTAAAGGATCATCACCTACATGCGGTCCAATCCCTTAAGTAGTTCACATGCATACATAAGATGGAACAAAAAGCTTAGAATCCCAAGTCATATGTTAATTGTTTTGGATCGCACTTTTAAGCTCATGAATCAATTTAATAATTAACTACAAAGATTTATAAAATAATAATCTTATTCATTATTTTATAACTTATAATTTATAATTTATATTTTATTATTACAACTTTATCTATTGTATATTATATATATATTATTATATTTCGGTTTGTATCGATTTAGTTTTACACTTAGGGAATTTGGTTTGGTTTTCAGTTCGGTTCGGTTAACCCAAGCCTTCAACCCAAAACTGAACCAAAAAAATTCGGTTCTCTATTTCTAGAACCAAAACCTACACAAAGACTATATAATCCAAACCAAACCGACCCAAAGTCGGGTTGGATAGGTTCGGTTTCGGTTTTAACCGACCCAAGTTGCAGCCCTACGTACGTGGGTTTTTTAAATTTCGTCGTCACTCTCTCTCTCTCTCTATCTCTTCTTGTTAGAAGCTTCCATATATAAACTACCTATACATGAATTCTCTTCAAACACTATATTAACTAACATATTCACTGATTTTTTGCCTCCCAATAAATATGGAAGATTAGACAACTTCATCAAAAATCAAAATCCTCACTTTACATCCTCTCTAAAGATCTCTTTTAACTTTTTTTGAAGTGGTTTAATTTTTATGAGAGTGGTTTTTGGTTCTTTGACATAAAATGTTTCTTCAAATTAATGAATAGCAGAAATCTCTCTCTCTCTCTCTCTCTTTATATTCTTATCTTTCACATTAAAATTAAAAAAAAAATTTCCTCATTAATTCTCCAAGCAACCCATCTTTCTTTTCTCATTATGTGTCACAGATAAAATTTACTTACCTTTTTCCATTCGTTGAAATCCAATTTCCCTGGTCACTTACAACAGAATGCATAAAAAAATAAACTAGTTGCAAGTTTTTTATGTTGTTTAACAGGATTCAATACGATAAATCATCTGTGATAACTGCACGTTAACAGGCTGATCCCGTTAATATGTAAAAGCAAAAAGACAAGATGCATAATTGATTGAACGTTGATTAGAGTAGAAAAAGAAAAAAGAAAAAAGAAAAAAGAGATTGAGGCTAACGGTCTTTTGACGAATTTTCAGTTATTCAGTTACCTGAAGAAAAGCTGAACCAGGGTTGCATGCAGGCCTAATCGCAACTTCAATCATAAATCGATGGAAATCCTGGTATTACCAGAGACGAAGGATAGCGTTGCTTTGAGCTGGCAAAATTTAGGCACCAATCGTATGTAACTAGCAAGGTGGAAGCTTGGCCTTTAAATGCCAACCTTCTTCTCATACCCAGTATCACCGAAGAAGCATCAACTAATTTCTCTTGGAAGAAGAAGGGAGCATCGATCATCACTCATTAATGGCGATGTCATCAAGAGTGGTGATACTAGGATTAGTAGGGATCCTAGTATGCTCCCTTCTGGAAGTGACGAACGCCGCAAGAGAAATCGGGTACGGTGCAGTTGAAGGAGGTGATCCTTCTGGCAAATGCTCCAAAGGCCACTGCCCTCCAGCACTAGGCCCCCCCGCCCACCGATATGAAAGAGGCTGTGAAAAGGTGGAAAGGTGTAGACAACGTCCTGAGGGTGAGGAGGAAGGGCCCAAAGGCAAGGGTTATAAGGAGGACAAGGACATCAATTAAAGCTTGATGCCGCAGTGGCTATTCTTAAAGAGTAATTTTATTATCTGTATCAATCATCAAATAAATGAAATCGTTATGTATTAATTTATTAATCTTTCCAAAACTTCCCTTTTCTAACTTCTCAAACTACGCTCCCTTCTCTGAGCTAACAAGAGAAAATCGGGTTGCTGGTTACATGTTCGTGCCTTTGTGGTACACCACTTGATTAGCAGCAGTAGCTCATGCAGGAGACATTACACGCTTCAATTAGTGTTGCAAGAGACATCAAATTATGCTTGATGCCATTCGATTATTTGTTTTTAGCCACTTATTCACAACATATATATTTTGCCACAATATATAACCAAATTAAAACCAACTCATCATCTGCTATTGGTCTTCACAAACCATTCAACTCATTTAATAGAGGAATATATATATATATATAAGTTCCATTCAAATTTCTAGCCTTATAAAGAATTGGTGCATTTCATTATTTCATTTAATTCTCAATACTTAGTAGTTAAATGCAAGGAAATTGATGAGCTTAGCTAAAATTAATTTTCATTTACTAAAAGTTATTGTTAGTTCAATTAACATTTGAGGAAAAAAATAAGATTTAGTTTTCAATACGTACCACTCTTTTTCCCCACTTTATAATTATCCTACTATTCATTCTTTAAAATTTAATACGCTTAGTTTAATATAACTAATTTGATAAATAAAATTCTAATTCTAATTTTCAATGATTTCTTCCTTCTTCTTTTTTTTTTTGTCTTCTAGTGCAATTTGTCTCATGTAGGCCTTTATTTTGTGGTTTTTTGTGTGCATTTAATGCCGCATTTAGAAAGGTTTTAAATCTCTGTGCTAGTATCCAGAGTAATTTGTCTGGTGCCATTTAGTGGAACCACCGTGTAACGCAAGGATTGATGCCCCTGTCAATAGGGAACCCAACACATCCATACTCCATACCAGCTGGTGGTTTTATTGAATCACGAGATTTCGGCTCTAGAGGAAATGCATTATCTAGTATCTCTTATATATAGTAGGGAAAAGCACAGGTGTGTTGAAGTTCAAAAATCTTTAATTTTTTTTAATAAAATTTAATTTGTTAATTTACACAATAAGATTCTATCAAAAATTATAAAGATTACCAAAAAAAAATCAAAAATTATAAATCTATGATAAAGAGATGATGTATTTATTTCAATAATTATTTATTTATGCAACCAATTTCATTTGTGATAAAATTGGAAAATAATATATTGTAACAAAATCATTAAATAATTAGAAAACTGTTAGGATTACTTGAAAGGGATAGTTATAACCGAGTGTAGGTCTATTTTTATTTGTTTTTGGGATAAAGAGGTCATTAATAAATTCTCATAGTTATAACTTATATGTGAAAAGTGAATGTCAGTCAAAAATCTTCATGGTTACCTTTATATAATCGTACAGGTACATATCAACTCATAGAACATAATTTAGGTATCTATCCAAACTACAATGGGAATTTGATATGAAGCCAAACGAGGGAAATAGAAGGTGTAATTAACTAATAATATCAAGAACCAGCCCCTCGATAACCCCTAACCTAACTGAATGACCCAGAAAATCGTAGAGCATAACATATTTGTAAATTAATGCTCCCATCAAACTGAACCACCCAAAGAAACAAGGATCATAAAACACACATGCAGACACCTATGTATGTATGTATCCAAGTATGCGTGTGTGCATATATAAAGAGATGGAAAATAAGAAAATTATAGATTTCCAAATTATTGATCTACGCGTAATTAACAAAACAGTATATAGCTAAATAAACAGAGGAAGGAGTACTAGAAATTAAAAAAATCATAATTGCGAAATAATTTTTAAAAAAAGTGCTAACGGTGTGGCTGAAGCATTTTTCAGTTGTTCAGTTACCTCAGGAAGAGTCTCAACCAGGATTGCAACTTGTATCTTAGATCGATCGAACGAAATCCAGCTTTTTTTTTTGGGTAACGAGTATAAAAGCAATTTTATTAAGATGAGTGTCTAAAACGGAGTACATTACGGGCTTCTTCCAACAAAATATGACAAAGATCCGCTGGTGGATGTTTTAACCAAAAACAAGAAAATCTATCAATACAAAAATTTGCTAAGAAATCTGCTGCACCATTGCCTTCCCTTTAAGTATGCTTGACTTCCACCACTTGAAACGAAGATAAGATATGGAAAATAGCACCAAGAAACGGAGCAATTCGCCAAGGATATTGGTTGCAATTGTTGCTATACCCAGTCGACTTCTGAAGGAATCTAACCATTAACAGGGAGTCGCCTTCCAGAACCAGGTGAGTTACTTTGAGAAATTGAGCTAGTTTCACCGCCTCCAGGGTAGCGGTAGCCTCTGCCATTAAGGCGGAATACGCGTTGCATCTTGTAGCAATCGCAGCTAAACATCTTCCTTGACTGTCTCTGGCAACAACACCAACTCCAGCTTCCATCGTTCTCTGTCTGAAAGCTCCATCGAAATTTATTTTGATGAAGCCATTTGAAGGCATCAACCATTGAACTAACACTTCCGTAGGATGAGAGTCCTGATTTACATCTTCCTGACGTAAAGTGTGAATCTCTTGTCTGATATTGGAGAACTCATTGATAACCTGAAACACACTGGGATTAATGTTGTCAAATAATACCCGATTTCGATATTTCCATATAATCCAACCAAAAGCAGCAATACTAGATAAGAACTCCGATAAATTCACATCATTATTCCTCCTTAATACATACATTATGTTCCGGAACCATTGAGAGAAAGAAGTTGGCGAGCCAAATTGTTGCATGGTGCCACCCAGAGTTGCTAACCAGGCTGCTCTTGAAAAAGAGCAATGGAGCCATAAATGCTCCACTGTCTCATGTAGATCCTGACAAAAGTTACAGTTACCTTGGAAGGACCGTAATCTGCTAGATAATAAGTGTGAAGTTGGAAATACCCCCAGTAAACACTTCCATAGAAAGAGTCGTATTCTTGCCGGGCATTTAAGATGCCAGATTTTGAGCCAGAAGGTGTCATCGTTTTGTAGTCTTGCCCCCATAAGAACCCTGTATGCCGAAGCCACAGTGAACTTTCCATTCGATGATAATCTCCAGACCGGTATATCCTTTTGAAGTGAAGGAGCTATTGGGGTTTGAATGATTGCAGAAGCAATATGGGAGGGCCAAATTCTACAAATTAAATCAGTGTTCCAGCTCTTACTATCTTGAAGGATGAGTTGGCTTACCTGAGAATCTGAAAAAGAGTTGTCAACTGAAGAGGAAACATTCAGCACTTTGCCATCGCTTAGCCAGTTATCTTAATACAAATGGATATCCTGTCAATTTGCAATGATCCACCCAGATCCTTGAGCTATATATTTCTTCAATGATTGCAGCTGTTTCCAAACACAAGAATCTTTTGTTTATGAATTAGCAGCATAAAAGAAGTTGCAGGAAAATAAATGCTTTTCATTAACTGTTTCCATGAGCTACTATTATTTGAGTGAAGTTGCCAAGCTCCCTTTAGTATGAGTGCTTTATTCATTTCTGCCGCTCTTCGGATATTCAACCCACCATTTCGCCACGGTAGAGTTATTTTATCCCAACATACAGTGGTCATTGATCTGCCATTCTTGCTGTGCTGCCAAAAGAAGGAAGTGGATAATTGATCTAATTTATTTAAAATAACTTTCGGCAGTAAAAAACATTGCATATAGTAATTCGGAATAGCATTCAAAACTGATTTGATGAGAGTAACTTGACCCATCTGAGATAGCTAGAAGACATGATTTCCATGATGCCAGTCGAGAGGACACTCTCTCCATAAGTTCTTTACAATCTTTAAAGGATGGCTTCTGAAATAAAATTTGAAGGCCTACATATCTATCAATCCGATTAGCTGCTTGCACATTAAAAAAACCTTTTAAAGCTGCTTTTTGGGATGGAGAGATGTTTTGACTAAACAATATAGATGAATTTTGCAAATTAATTTCCTGCCCTGACTCCAGACAGTATTGGTGAAGTATTCTTACCATACAATGCACTTCCCTTGGGTTGGCATGACCATATAAAAGCACGTCATCAGCAAACATAAGGTGAGAGATAGGTGGACTTCGAGGTTTTACCCTAATACCTCTGTATCGACCATCAATTTCTACTCTTGAGATGGCAAGACTTAACACCTGTTGGCAAAGTATAAATAAATATGGTGAAAGAGGGTCGCCTTGATGGAGCCCTCTCATGGGGTGGATTTGCCCAACTGGGCTGCCATTGACCATGATACTAAACGATACAGATGATACACAGGTCATGATCAAGTTAATAAAATGCGAATGAAAACCATAGGCAGTAAGCACTTGTCTCAGAAAAAACCAACTAACTCTGTCATAAGCCTTAGAAAAATCTAACTTTAATGCGTACCATCCTTTGGAGTGACTGTTCCGTCTTTTGGTCTGAGAGGACCTCCTCTTCTTCCTCTTATGCTTGTGAAACAAGTGGCAAATCTCATGATGTATTAGAATATTATCTCTAATATGCTGACTTGGAACAAAAGCATTTTGATATGGAGCAATAAGCTGAGCCAAAAGGGGTCGAATTCTATTTACCAGAACCTTTGTAATGATCTTATAAATGACGTTACAGAGACTGATTGGTCGATACTGATTCAACTGTCTTGGCTGCAGAACCTTTGGTATTAATACAATGAAAGTATGATTAACCTTATCTGGCATGATACCAGATTGAAAGAAGTTCTAAACCAGCTGAATTACCTCAGGTCCAACTATGCCCCAGTACCTTTGGTAAAATACAGCTGGATAGTCATCTGGGCCGGGTGCTTTGTGGGGTGACATATGTTTAACAACTTCCCATATCTCCTCCGGTGAAGGAACTCGAACTAGTATCTCATTTTGAACTTCAGAAAGTTGCTGAGATATTAGTCCAGTTAATTGACTAGTCGGCCACTGCACTTGTTCCCTGAATAAAGAATTAAAGTAATCAGTAATATGAGCTTCCAATTCTTTAGGATTTGAAATTTCAACATTGTTAGCATCCTTAAGGGAATAAATATAGTTTCTCTGTCTACGAACAAGAGTTGTCTTGTGAAAAAATCTCGTATTCAAGTCCCCAAAATGCAACCATTTTACTCTTGATTTTTGGTACCACAAGACCTCCTGCTGAGTCAGTAGTTTGGAATATTATTTCTGCAGCTGCTTTTCCAATTCCATGAGTGCGGGATCCCCAGACAAGGATAGATCCTCCTGTATAATCTGGAGTTGGTCTTTGACTTGTATTATTCACTCATGGATGTTCCCAATGTTTTTCTTACTCCACTTCCGAAGTTGCCATGCAAGGTATCCTTGTTTTGATGTGAGAGACAGAGAATTTTTAGCAGATCCCCACGTTTCCTTGATAAAATCCAAGCAAGAATCCTCCTCCATCCATAGGGCTTCAAACCTAAAAGGCTTCCGCCGGACCTTGTTGACATGAATGAGTTCAACAATCATGGTGCAATGATCAAAAGCAATGAGAGGTTGTGAACAGAGTAAAGGATTAGGAAAAACATAAAAAAAAAAAACTAGAATTTACAAATGCCCTATCTAGTCTATCCAGCTCGTATTAATTACCAAAGAGACCAACAATTATTTCTTTGAGTCACTAAAAAAGGAGGGTTTTAGCGGCGGGCTAAGAGTCTAAGACCGCCACTAAAACCCAAGAGCCGCCATTAAAGCATTCCCCAAAATTTATTATTATTTTTATAATAAAAATAATGCACACTTGCCCTTGCCCGTCCCTCTTGTCCACCTTTCCCTTGCCCGTGCCCGCATATCACATGCATGTGACTTGCTTTACCCCCATTGTCTCACATAGGGCTGTAAACGGGTCGAATACGGTACGGATTTGCCAAGATCCGAATTCGACCCGATTATCCGATGGATCTTTCGTATCTAATACCGAATTCGATCCGAATTCAAATCCGATCGATTATCCGATATCCGAATCTGATTACATTATATATGGAAAAAGATTAAGATATTATAAACCTTAAGTTAGTGGATCAAATAAGGATGTATTAATTCAAATTTGTCTTATATTATGATTTTAAATCAATAAATATTATATGAAACCTTCATTCCTTCTATACTTATATATAAAAAGACCTAAATAAACATAACATATATACAAAATAAACGGTCAGATCTTTATCGGGTCGAATATGTGCAATACCATATTCGAATCTGAATATAATCGGATTCGGATAATCGGATCTAAAGCTAATATCCATATTCGGATAATCGGGTCGAATTCGGATCGGATTCGGATCTTTATCCGACCCATTGACAGCCCTAGTCTCACATCTCCTATTATGTAAATTTCATTTTTTGGATTCCTCATTCACCAAAATGACTTATCCGTCCTCTCATTGACTCTTTCCATGAAAGAAAACTTGATGATTATTGCCAAACTGCAAGAGAAAAAGCATAACACACTGGATTTTCTTCTCATCCATCCAAATTCAGTATAACTTAAGAAAAAAAATACATGCAAAACTATCCATGTATCTCTGTATGTCTTAAATCTTTCTTAGTCCTCCCCAAAAAACCCAAGGAGAGGAAGCAAGGAAAAGTACCCAACTTTCAATATTCTTCACTTCTAAACAAACCCATTCATTAATTAAAAATTATGGAAATAAATAAAAGAGGATCAATACATAATTATTTACAGATAAGAGGACCTTAAACCATCCACAAGGTGTCATCACCAGCACTCGATTTTATGAGTCTCAAACCATCCAGCTCTCAAGATGGAAAGTAGCCCTTATCTATCTATGCTATTAATAAAGAGAAGAGGGGGGAATATTCCCTCTGGATTCTGGCCCCCCTTTTCTTTTTCCAAACATTATCCTCCCCAAACAAAACAATTCCCTACTATTTTAAACTAACTACCTTGGGTTGTTTATCTAACTGGGCCACGTTTTCTACACGCGTAGCGTGTGCAACCCCCTAGTTTCCATGAATCTGAACTTGCATAACCACCTGCAAAGGAAAATAATACAACACATGAAGTATTTGAGAATAGATCAAATAATGTTGGCTCACTCCTAGGTTCCAATTTTTGATCTTAGAACAATATATTCTCTTGCCTAAACCAACGTATTTCTCATAACGAATGATGCCAAAGAAACCAACTTTTCCTTTCGCATTTGATGATTTCTGATAGCGTAGAACCAACAGAATTGGGCTGAAATCCTTTGATCTACCAGGCTTGGATAAAACCCCAACAAATAAATAAAACAAACTAATAGGTAACTTCGATACCTTTTGATTGAAAAAATTGCTTAAAAGAAGATTTTGCTTCATAGAATGAAGTCACAAATTCGCACTGGCCTTTTTATCGCATTTGTAAAACCCTGACATGAAAATGAAAAGATGTACAAAAAAGCTATATCAACAAAACCAGATTAATGTAAAATAATGGAAAGTGTATAGCCTTACCATTTTATAATTATAGAGCATTGAAGTCAGTTGTCAAAATGGAAGACAAGTCGAAGCAAGCAGACAAAGGATGTGTTTACATTTGCTATCTCTTTGGTGAAATGGTTTCTATTTAAGCCTCCTGGTGAGGGTAAGAACACTACTGTATTAAGAACACTATTCTATTAAGTGATATCCATGACTCATGCTAGAATATATGGTTTCTGTTCCATATTATCACGCAATTTAGCTGCTATGGTTCTGTTTTAACCTGGCGTTATAGTCTATAGTGTCAATCCTTGGAGTGTTAATAATAAGAAGCTGAATAAAAAATCCTACATGAATTAAATTAAAGGGATAAATTTATTTTCTTCATTGAAACCCATTTTATAGAAATAAAAATGAAAAATTTGTTGGAGGCCAATGAAAGAAAAAAGAATCTGAACAATAACACAATTCCACAGGAATGCAAAATAGAAATACAATTGACAGAAGAGCTCCTATATTTGTTGAATAAAGAAATAGAGAAGATGATCACATAATGAATGTGTGTTTGTGAGAGAGAGAGATTACCAGATTGAGGTTGAAGATCAATTGTCGTTTTTTGCTTGTGAAGCTCAGGTATAGAACGACTTCTAGGGCAAAGAATCGCAACCAAAAAACACCTTAAAGAGATAAACACAAATCAGCAATGTTTTCACATTTTCCAATGTGAAAACGTTTGTCACGTACATTTCACGGCCACAATGTTTTCACATTTTCTAACGTGAAAACATCTTTTTCAAGTGAAGAACATTGTGAGATGCACCGCATGGAAGCATCTCATGGCCGCAGCAGTGTGTACTTGTGCACTGGAGACTTATGCGGCAGGCCATTTCATCCTTGAAAATAGCACTAATTCAACTGATAAAATCATGAACCAGTTACCAGCCCCAAAAGGGAAAAAAAATACAAATAAAAACAAAAAGGAATGCAAAAGCATTCTTAAGCTTGAAGCAAAAGGGCAAAAAAATAGAAATAAAAAAGTCCGTCAACGGCCGGCCCCAATTAAGAAAATAGTGGTGTCGCAAAGACAAGCTGTTGCAGCGTATCCAACGGCTCAGATTTGCTTGACACCAAAAAAACAGAAGCAGCCCGGCAAGCGATCCCCAGCCGATTGTTCCGTGTGGGGTTGGCCCTGGCACTGGCACACCTCAATGATGGAGGAGTGAACTGCCAATGAATTGAATCCGAGATTTTTTCGAGTCTGACAGAAACATCGGTGATGGCTGAAGCTCTTCTTACATTCTTCTTGTCCGAAGTGGGTAATCTTCTCCTCCAAGAACGAGAGCTTCTATTAGGAGTCCATGACGACCTCCAGTGGATCAAGAGCGAGCTTCACGCCATGGTAGCCTTCCTGAAGGATGCTGATAGACGGCGACAAAGGGATGAAAGTGTCGACGCCTGGGTCGATCAAGTCCGAAATTTGGTTTACGATGCCGAAGATGTAATTGACGAATTTATGGTTGGAATGGCGATGCTGGGTTGGATTGGCTTGTCGTTCATCAAACGGTTTCGTCTGCGACACCGAGTTTGCAATAAAATTAGGAAGATCAAGCGAGAGGTTATCGAGGTTAAGGAAAGAAGGGATCGCTATGATTTCAAAGTAGCCCTTGAGGAACCTTCAAGTCAACGGGCCTCGTCCAGAGGCCCTGGTGCAGCTTCTCCTTTTGTTCGAGAGGACGACATTATAGGAATCGACGACGATATCGAGCAACTAACGAAGTTAACCCTAGAGGGAGATCGGCATAATCGCGAGGTGATCAAAGTGGTGGGCATGGGTGGTTCGGGGAAGACCACTCTTGTGAAGGAGGTGTTTAAGAAGGTCAAGAGGGATTTCGAATGTCACTCGTGGGTGTTCATATCTCAGTCTTGCAGCATCAGGGATGTTCTCCGAAACATCTTATTCGGATTCAAAGCGAGCAAAGGTGAGCCAGCTTTGGACATCTTGGACGCCATGGACGAGGCACACTTGCAGGAAAGGATCTACCATTACCTTCAAGACAGAAGGTACTTGCTCGTGCTTGATGATATTTGGGATTCTGCGGTGTGGGAAGAGATCAAACACGCCTTGCCCCGCTACAAAGGAGGTCGAATCATCTTGACAACACGAATAAGGGATATAGTTTCACCCCTTGACGGCGTTTGCCACTTTCTGGACCTGCAACCGCTGCCTTACGAATTGGCTTGGAGCATCTTCTGCAAAAAGGCATTTCGAACCGATCATACTTGTCCTGGGGATTTGAAAGAATTCGCAGAGGCTCTGGTCCGAAGGTGTGGAGGATTGCCACTGGCCATTGTAGCTATTGGAAGCCTCATGTCGAGCAAAGTTACTAACCCACCCGGATGGCAATCTGTTCTTTACACACTCGATTGGGAGCTTAACCAGAACAGAGACCTGCAAAGACTGAACAGAGCCTTGCTATTGAGCTACAATCATCTCTCATTTTACCTCAAGTACTGTTTCTTGTACGTTGCCCTGTTTCCAGAAGATTACGATATCGGTCGAAAGAGGTTGATTCGAATGTGGGTAGCAGAAGGCTTTGTCAGGAATTCTCCAAACAGAACAGAGGAGGAGGTTGCGAACGATTACTTCGCCCAGCTCATCGGTCGCAGCATGATCCAATCCATCACTTTACACGCTAGAGACGTCGTTAAGGCATGTAGAATACACAACCTCATGTGTGATGTTGCTGTCCAAATGTCTAAACAAGAGAAGTTTGGAGCTGTTTGTATTGAAGGAAACAATACGGTTGAAGAGAGACAGCGTCGGTTATCAATCTACAATGATGCTAAGAACATCCCCATGAACATGGGCAAGTTGAATCTTCGATCCTTTCTCGTGTTCAGATTGAACGAATTGTCATCCTCCACTTTAAAGATGATCTTACCCAATCTTAAGTTTCTGAGAGTATTGGACCTGCAAGGTGCTCCTCTTGAGAGCTTGCCTGATGAGATTGGGAAATTAGTTCATTTAAGGTACTTGGATTTAAGAGGAACACTGATTGAGAGTCTACCCAATTCAGTGAAGAGCTTGAGAAATCTTCAAACGCTAGACGTCAGAAACACAAAGGTAACCATTTTGCCCAATGGAGTGAACACACTTCGCCATTTGAGGCATCTTCATTTGTCGAGTTTCCGCGAAAGGGAGAAGGGGTTTGTAAGGATGGCAATGGGAACAAAGTATTTCACCTGCATCCAGACCCTATCTGGGGTAGAATCTGATGAAGAGCTTGTGAAAGAGCTAAGGAGCTTAACAAACCTGAGGAAGTTGAGCATTGGAAAACTGACAGAGACAAACAGCAGAGAATTGTGGGTTTCTTTGCAGGAGATGAAGAACCTGCGATCACTAACTCTATTAAGCCCGCAGCAACTCCAATTGGAACCCATATCAAGGCCTCCTCTGAATCTGAAGAAGCTTAAACTGCAGGGTTCTATAGGCAAGTTGCCGCAATGGTTTGGTTCGCTCACTTCACTTCACACATTGAATTTGTTCAAGAGCTTATTGACAGAAGACCCATTTTCGGTCCTGCAAGGACTCGCAAATCTTGCTGTTCTCACACTGGCATCTTCGGCCTTTCTGAGCAAGGAAATAGGTTGTGGAATAGGAGGATTTCCCAAGCTCAAACTCCTGCGAATCGTCGACAATGAGGAGTGGGTGACATGGAAGCCAATAGGGGAAGGCTCAATGCAAAGCCTGCAATATCTTTTGATAGCTGATTGTCCAAAGCTAAGGCAATTACCAGAAGGCTTTCATCACCTCACAGCCCTACAAGACCTTACATTGTCAGGGATGTCTGTCTACTTCTCATACAAGCTAAGGGAGACTGATCATTGGAAGGTCCGTCATGTCCAGGAGGTTTCTATTCTTTCACAAGTTGGGGGCACTTTTGTTCGCAAAAGCTTTCTCCAATGATCCACAATTACTAATTGCCATAGCCCTCCCTCCCTCCCTCCTTGCTCACAGATCAGAGTACTGTGAAGAACCTCTTCATCTTGATTCCGGCCTGGTTTGGATAAGATTGAAGCTATTGCGTTTTCCTACTCCTTTTCCAGGACCTGAACTACGTGTATTAATGGTTGTAAAATTCTTGGTTGTTGATGTTTGGTTCAATTTTTTTTTTTTTGGTAATGATGTTTGGTTCAAATTAACCAGCTGGATTCGAGCTGGGTGTAATAATAAGGATGCACGTATTGTCCTACAGGGGCAGATATATTTCTTAAAGAAAAATTTTATTAAGGCATAGTTGTAATTAGGGTTGTTCATGGGCCGGGCGGGTCACGAGGTGACAGGCCCGTTCTTGAATGGTCTTGGTCATGGATTAGTTGACAATAGGGCCGGCCTTCGATTGCTTTTGAAAAGCCCAAAAAAAGTTTGGTCAGACCCTATGCTATATACATATGCTAAAAAATTAAAATGTTTAGTGGTTTTTTTGCTACTTTAATATTTCATGTTTTTTTTTATTCCTAGAAAAATACCATCCGCATTGTAATACTTGTCCCGCTCAACTCAAACAATATTTTTTAATTATTAGAAGGAAAAAAGAACAAAATAGTTTTTTTTGAAATTTAAATGTATAATTAATTTTAGTCAAGTGGGCTTCGTCAGGCTTGTGTTTTTAGATGTCTTCTTTAGATGGGCTTGGTCATAAAGAACAAGCCCAATGTTTGAGTTAGGTAGGCTTGGACGAAGACCATATGACTTATACATGACCTTCGGCTCACCTTGGCCTGAGGTCGAGGCCGAGCCCGCCCAATGATCAGCCCTAGTTGTAATCAAGTTAGACTAAACCAGTCCAATCTTACCCATTAAATAGAAGCTTGATTAGTCTCCCAAACACTAATTAAAGCATGTAATCAAGTGGTGCCACAAAACCCAGGAACGCACTAGTAATAGTGACACGCACGTAAATATGGTTGTCAATGGATCGGACTTGTGATCCGAATTCGACTGTATTATTCGATCTGAATAATAGAGTATGATTGGACAAGATTATCTGTCGAATCAAATATGATTTGTGTTTTTGATATTCGATTAATTTCGGATTCGAATATGGACTATACCATATCTGACCGAAATCCAAATAGGATCCGATCGAAATCCAAACAAATTACGGACGCATATTATTTAAGGCCTGTAAGCCTTTTATAGACTTTGGTTGGGAATGAGCGAGGCTATAAAACGCCCCATCACTTATTATTAGATGGTTAGCTGGTCTGAACTGTTTGTTGGTTCAGACCAACATTATTTGGTCGACAAAACAAATTGTTATTAAAATTTAAGTCGAATTTGAATCTGAATGGATTTCGAATTCCATTGAAAAATTTTTTGGTCGAATACGAACCAAATTAGATCCGGTCTCTATTCAACCCATTGAAAGCCCTACACGTAAGTGGAGGGAGGGAGGGAGTGTCAGGAGTTAAGAAACTTTACGAGATGAATTGTAGTTTGAGAACTTAAAGGGATGTTTTGGAAAGATAGTTCATAACAACTCCATTTATTTGATAATAAAATGACACGAAAAATTAAATATATTGGATAATTTTCATCAATTATTTAAATTATATTATTTTTAAAAATATATAGCCAACTGAGTGACCCATGACGACCATCCCTGCTGAACTGTGTGTATTGAGTCCTTTTGAGTCTCCGGTGGATGGGGATTGCGTCGCCTGCAACTCACTGCGGCATCAAGCTTTGATCTCCTTCTCGTGCTTAGGACCCTTGCCTTTGTCCGCTTCCTTCTCACCACCCTCAGGATTTTGTCTACAATCTTTAGACTTTTCACAGCCTCTTTCATAGGGATTGGCCGGGCGGCCAAGTGTTGGGCATTTCTTGTGGTAATTGCCTACCCCACAATGCGCAGGATCATCACCTTTATAAATGGGCCTGTAGCCAATTCCTGTTGCGTTCGTACCTTGGAGAAGAAGGGAGCACACCAGGACCGCCACTAGTCCTACTATTACCACTCTAGACATCGCCATGAATGAGTGATGATTTAATGCTCCCTCCTCCTTCTTAATCCAAGTTCAGTGCCAACGCCTTCGATGATTATTGATGCTCCCTTGTTCTTCTTCGATGATGCGAGAAGAAGGTTGGTATTTAAAGGCCGAGCTTCCACCTTGTTGGTAACAATAAAATTGGAGGATATGTTTTGCTTTGGTCAATTTGCCAGCTCAAAGAAACGCTGTCCACATCCTGGTAATACCAGCATCTCCATCGATTTATTCAAACTGTTGCGATTAGGCCGTTATGCAGCCCTGGTTGAGCCTTTCTTCAGGTAACTGAATTAACTGAACATGCTCCAATCAGACCGTTAGCCTTTTTTCTTTTTCTTTTTTCTCAAATCAACTTTATATCAATTATGCATCTTGTCTTTTCACCTTTTTTTTTTTTTTTATCAACTTTTAAACAATTAATTTAGGGGAAATTAACTTTTAGTGATAGTTTTTGAATATAATTAAAATTCAGTCAACCTTGTTCTGAATTTTAACTTGTAGGAAAATTTTAATAACATAATTAAATTTTAGTGAACTTTTACTATTAGTTTAATTTAAGGACATTCTCGGAAGTGTTACATATTATTTAATTATTTTGATATAAGGGCATTCTCGGAAGTGCGACATATTTTCCTGCACCTCTCTATTATTTTGCAGTATATTTACAAATTTTCTATACGCTTCAATTTTCTGGGTGGCTCATTTACGTTAGGGGCTGCTTCCGATTTTATCAATTAATTTTCTATTGAAGTGCATGCACTTCTAATTCCATTGTTTGGCTTCATATCAAGTGGAGCTGGAAATTTTTTACCTGTCAACCCAACCAAACCGATTCATGTTGAACCGTTTATGATTGGGGTTTGGTTTGGGTTTACGTTTTTGTGCGCACTCCATCTACGAGTCGTACCAGGCAAATGGGTTTGATTTTGGGAGTCACCATCACCTATTTGATTTCCAGAAAAAAATAATAATCCGGTCCAAAGACTTGAATAAGTGATTCAATTATAACCCGAGGAAATCCGTAAACACCCTAATAAATAGAGACAATCCGACTAAGGGAGCGACCAGAATAGTCTTCCCCAGCCAATTTGGAAATTACAGACAGGAATGACCCTACCCACCAGCACGAGTAGGAATCAAGAGCAAAATTTGCCAGAGTGTCGGCTACAAAGTTAGCCTCCCTGTACACATTACAGAACTTGATGTTAAGAAAAATGGAAGAAAGATGCAAAATTTCCTCGATGATGTAACCAATTTTCCACATACTGATCCTCTTAGAGTTGATGTAGTCCACCAAAATCTAGGAGTTGCACCCTACAATAATCCTTGTGCATTGTCGAGCAAGTGCACATTTCAGCCCTTCGAGCATTGCCTGCGCCTCTGCTATGATAATGTTTGTAGTGCTGATACGACTGGCCAAAGCTCCCACCAATTTCCCATTCGAATCTCTGATTGCCACTCCAATTGCCACATCTCCTTGAGTTCCTCTCAAAGCTCCGTCTACATTGATCTTCATCCACCCCTCCGCTGGTCTCTTCCATCTGATAAACTCTTCCCTTAAGCCCCTGCTTTCTTTTTGTCTATTTGCTTGCATGATCTTTTCAGAGTCATCCTATAGAGCCAAGAATTGAGAAGAAGCATTAGAAATAGAGGGGGGAATGTTCTCAAAAATAAAGTTGTTTCTGGTTTTCCACACAATCCAGCATAGGTTGGCCCAAGCGAATCTTCTCTTCAGGTTTTCATCAGCTGCACTTCTATCCCATTTGAAGATGTGATTGAACGTCCAATACTTGCAGTCCTGGACTGGTATGTGGTCTGGGAGGCGGCCTCCCATGCAGCCAAACCACAAAGCCCTGGTGAAATTTCATTTGTAGAATAGGTGAAATGAGGATTCTTGTTCCTTTTGCTAAGGATTCCTTGCTCGACGGGAGCACCCAACCGCTCATGAAGATTTCTCATATAAGTTGATTAAACTAGCTTATTGGGCCTTAAATTTTAATTCTGGTCAAACCTGTCAGAGGCAAAGGGCCAAATATTTCGAGTTGGTATGCACTCATATTTTATTCAAAATAAAGCCTAATATACTTGAAACCACAAGTTGAATTATTTTGAAAATAACCTACGCATGCAATAATAAACTGAACTAAAACCCAATAAAACTATCCCATGAATAATAAAATGAACTACAGCCTAAAAAATAATAAAAAAGAAAAGAACCTAAACCATACTCGAAATAATAAAACCAAGCCTAAATAAAATAAAAACAGTAGTCCACGAAATATAATATAGTAAAAATAAACTAAAACATACGTTATAAAATAAAACAATAAAATCCTAAAATACACATGCAACACTGATCGAAAAATAAAGAACAAGGACAAAATAATCCCAAACATGAGGGAGGTTCTAAATTACATAAAATACTCAAAAGATATAAAAGTGATTAAACAATTAGTCTGAACAAGTAAATAAATCAAACAAAGCAAATCAAAGAAGATATGAAGTCTCCTATATTCCGCAGTAATATTCCGAATCAACCCGTGCCTCATGATATTCAGACCACATGCAACACAGATAGAAGAATTAAAACGATTAACTTACTAGGATGATTTTTGAAGAGACTGGTGGGATACTTAAGACCAATATGGCAACGTCCGCTGCTTGCAGATTACTAATGGGAGGGTGCAACTGAACATGAGAAGAACATACACAAAAGCCAGCAGCAACCTAAAGCCTCTGTCTCGGCTTCAACAGAGCTTTTCAAAACGACTGGAAAGGACTCGAAAGGGTGAAGTGATCTTCACCGGAGTTCTGAGAATGAATAGATGATATATATCTTTATAACCCATTTATATTTTATTTTATTATGTTATTCAAGTCAAATTAGCTAATCAAGGACATTAATTTAATATTTGGGATTTTAACCATAAATTATTTTTATGACTAATTTAATTTTATTAATTTTGAAATTAATAATTTTGCCATGTCAACACAAATTGTTCATTTATTACATAATATAAAGATAATATAAGTATATAGAATATAGTTAAGTTTTATGGAACAATGTGTTGCCAAGTAGCTATAGTTGAGCTATATTAGTAGCGGATGACTGTAATAGACGCCAGTGTAATATACCAAGAAAAAAGG
Source organism: Buxus sempervirens (assembly GCA_947561395.2). Taxonomy (NCBI): domain Eukaryota; kingdom Viridiplantae; phylum Streptophyta; class Magnoliopsida; order Buxales; family Buxaceae; genus Buxus; species Buxus sempervirens. The sequence continues at coordinate 2,119,771 of OX387191.1, read as the reverse complement.
CATTATAACAGAGTTGTAGCTTGAGAACATAGAAAAAGGATGTTTCGGAAAGATAATTCATAGGAATTCCATTTATGTGATGATAATAGATAATACGAAGGCACTAATATTAAATATATTTGGTAACTAAATCAATCAATTCTTTAAATTCATAAATTCAGACACTTAAATATAATTATTCTTAAGAATAGCCAACCATATATAGTGACGCACGACGACCATCTCTGCTCATATGTGTATTCAGACGCCGAACTTTGAGTCTCCGGTGGATGGATTGCGTCGCCTGAAACTCAATGCGGCATCAAGCTTTGATCTCCTTCTCGTCCATGGGAAAATGATCGCATGGCCTAAACTTGCCACATGGTGGGGGCGGCGGTGCTCTTGGGCAGTCGCCATGGAGAAGACAATAACGTTTAACTCCTTTCATGGGATCGAAGCTGATAGCTCTTGCGTTGGTGACGTCGATAAGAAGGGAGCACACCAGCAACCCCACTAATCCCAGTATCACCACTCTTGATGACATCGCCATTAATGACTAGAGATGATTGATGCTCCCTTCTTCTTCTTCTTCTTCTTCTTCTTCTTCCTCCAAGAGCAATTAATTGATGCTTCTTCGATGATACTGGGTCTGAGCTTCCACCTTGCTAGTTACAAACGATTGGAGGCTATGTTTTGCTTTGGTTAATTTGCCAGCTCAACTCAAAGAAACGCTGCCCTTTTGTTGGTCTCTCTGGTAATATGATCGAGCTGGATTTCGTTCGATGGATGCAAATACAAGTTGCAAACTGTTGCTGTTAGGCCTACATGCAATACTGAGCCTCTTCTTGTCGTAACTGTTAACTAAAAATGCTTCAGCCACACCCTTAATCCTTTTTATTAATTAACGCGTGCGCAATTATGCTTTTTTAATTTCTACTACTTCTTACTCTCTTTAGCTATATAATATAGGGCGTTTTGCATTTATACCCCTACATTATGATATATTTGCATCTATATCTACTTTTTTTAAGTATTTATATTTATACCCCTCCATGTAGCATAATTGTTGCAAATGTGTCCCAAATGTCAAATTCCATTAACTTTTGTTGTTTATTTTTATTAAATGACTAAATTAACCTTCTATAAGATGAAAAGTTTATTACATAAGCAAATGAATATGGGCCTAGGTGGAATTCATATGAAAAATTATTAATTAAACAAATTAATATCATTGATTTAAAGTATATATGCAATAAATATAATAATGTAAGTACATAAATGAATTTATAAGAATATAAGAGGATAAATGCAAAATATTTTTACTTTATCAAAGGTTACTTTGGTCATTTAATAAAAATAAATAATAAAAGTTAACGGACTTTAATGTCAGGGATATGATTGAAACGGTTATATAAAACAGAGGGATATAAATACAAATATTGAAAACAAGAGGGCATACATGCAAATATAATATAATGTAAGGACATGGATGCAAAAAGCCCTATAATATAACATTCTGTTAATTACACGTAAATCAATAAATTGGAAATCTACAATTTTCATATTTAATTCCATCTCTATGCACACACGCATACTTAGATACACGCATATAAATGTATACGTATGTATATTTGGAAATCTATAATTTTCTTATTTAATTTTCATTTACTGCCTAATTACTCTCTATAATTCTCTCTAGTTTTTGTACCATTTTTACAAATGTTTTATGGTCTTCGATTTTCTGGGTGGTTCAGTTAGGTTGGGGGTTATCTAGGGGCTGGTTCTTGATTTTATCAGTTAGTTACTGTTTAATTACACCTTCTAATTAATTCCCTCGTTTGGCTTCATATTAAATTGGCATTGTAGTTTGGATGCCTAAGTTATGAGAATCTATTAATGACCTCTTTATCCCTACTATTACATAAAAGTAACCATGAAGATTTTTTACTGACATTCACTTTTCAAATATACTCTCTATAATTCTCTCTAGTTTTTTGTACCATTTTTACAAATGTTTTATGGTCTTCGATTTTCTGGGTGGTTCAGTTAGGTTAGGGGTTATCTAGGAGCTAGCTCTTGATTTTATCAGTTAGTTACTGTTTAATTACACCTTCTAATTCATTCCCTCGTTTGGCTTCATATTAAATTGGCATTGTAGTTTGGATGCCTAAGTTATGAGAATTTATTAATGACCTCTTTATCCCTACTATTACATAAAAGTAACCATGAAGATTCTCGACTAACATTCACTTTTCAAATATAACTATGAGAATTTATTAATGACCTCTTTATCCCTAAAAACAAATAAAAATAGACCTACATTCAGTTATAACTGTCCCTTTCAAATAATCCTAGTAGTTTCTTAATTATTTAATTATTTTGTTAAAATATATTATTTTACAGTTTTATCACAATTGTAATCGGTTACATAAATAGATAATTATTGAAATAAATATAGTATCTCTTTGTCATAGATTTAAAACATATATAGTTTTTGATAGAATCTTATTGTAAAAATAAATTAACAGATAACTATTATTTAAAAAAATAATTAAAGATTTTTTAACTTCAACACGCGTGTGCCTTCCCCTACTACAACTCTATATATAAGAGATACTAGGACATGCTTTGCAGATTTAAGACTTTGTAAATGCCACATTAAGTGCACACAAATTACAAACGAAATAAAGGCCTGTATAAGAAAATTTGCACTAGAAGACCCAAAAAAAAAAAGAAAAAAAAAGAAGGAAGAAATCATTGGTAAATTAGAATCATTTTTTTTATCCAATTAGTTATATTAAACTAAAGGTGTTAAATTTTAAAGAAAGAAAACTACGATAATTAATTATAAAGTGGGGAAAAAGAGTTGTAAGATATGGAAACTAAATCTATCTTTCCTCAAATGATATTTGAACTAAGAATAACTTTTAGTAGATGAAAATTTCCTCGAATTTTAATACTACGCACTTGTTGAGAATTAAATGAAATTCACCAATTTCTTATAAGACTAGCTAGAAATTTGGATGCATGAAACTTACATATATTCCTCCAAAATTAGTTGTATGCTTTGTGAGCCAATACACGATGATGAAAGATTGGGTGGAACACTATACATATAATGACGAGATCATAAGTTGGTTTTAATTTGTTTAAATGCTATCATAAGATTGCTTTTGATATTTATATGAAACCTCATTCTCGCACGTAAAACAAAGAGAAGGCTTTCTTTAAGAGCTGCAGCGGTTTGAATCCTGTGGATTAATCCAGTGTGCATGGCATGGAAAGGTTTGCTACACCAGCCTGAACCTAACCCCTGTTATCATCGATCCCTGGCCACCAGTACTGCTTCAGATAGTGATCAGCGACCCAGTAAGCTTAATTTGGTTGTTTGCTACTCCTAATCAAGCGGTGCCACAAAGGCACGAACTCATGTAACCAGCAACCTGATTTCCTCTTAACCACCACTACTGCTTCAGATGGGGATTGCGTCGCCTGCAACTCACTGCGGCATCAAGCTTTGATCTCTTTCTCGTCCTTATAATCCTCGCCTTTGGCCCCTTGCTCACCCTCAGGATGTTGTCTACACCGTTTAAACTTTTCACAGCCTCTTTCATATCCGTGGCCGGGGGGGCCAAGTGCTGGTGGGCAGTGGCCTTTGGGGAATTTGCCAGGAGGATCACCTCCTTTAATGGGACCGTACCCAATTCCAATTGCGTTCGTCACTTCCAGAAGAAGGGTGCAGACCAGGACTCCCACTAATCCTAGTATCACCACTCTTGATGACATCGCCATTAATGAGTGATGATTGGTGCTCCCTTCTTCTTCTTCTTCTTCTTCTTCTTCTTCTTCTTCCAAGAGAAATTAATTAATGATTCTTCGGTGATATTGGGTATGAGAAGGTTGGTATTTAAAGGCCAAGCTTTCACCTTGCTAGTTACATACGATTGGAGCCTAATTTGTCCTTGGTCTCTGGTAATACCAGGATTTCCCTCGATTTAAGATTGAAGTTGCAGACTGCTGCGACTAGGCCTGCATGCAACCCTGGTTCAGCCTCTCTTCAGGTAACTGAATATTTGAAAATTCTTCAATCAGACCGTTAGCCTTTTTTTCTTTTTTTTTTCTTCTCTAATCAACGTTCAATCAATTATGCATCTTGTCTATTGGCTTTTACATATTAACGGGACCAGCCTGTTAACGTGCAGTTATCACAGATGATTTTATCAGTTAATTACACCTTCGAATTCCCTCGTTTGGCTTCATATATATCAAATTCGCATTGCAGTTTGGATATATACCTAAATTATGTTCTATGAGTTGATATGTACCTGTACTATATATTATATATAGGTAACCATGAAGATTCTTGACTGACATTCACTTTTCGCATATAAGTTATAACTATGAGAATTTATTAATGACCTCTTTATCCCAAAACAAATAAAAATAGACCTACACTCAGGTTATAACTATCCCTTTCAAATAATCCTAACAGTTTTCTAATTATTTAATGATTTTGTTACAATATATTATTTTACAATTTTATCACAAACGAAATTGGTTGCATAAATAAATAATTATTGAAATAAATACATCATCTCTTTATCATACATTTAAAATATATATAGTTTTTGATAGAATCTTATTGTGTAAATTAACAGATTAAATTTTATTAAAAAAAATTAAAGATTTTTTAACTTCAACACACGTGTGCTTTTCCCTACTATAAGAGATACCAGATGATGCATTTCCTCTAGAGCAGAAATCCCGTGATTCAATAAAACCACTTGCTGGTATGGAGTATGGATGTGTGGGGTCCCCTATTGACAGGGGCATCCATCCTTGTGTTACACGGTGGTTCCACTAAATGGCACCAAACGAAATACTCTGGATACTAGGACATCCCTTGGAGATTTAAAACCTTTCTAAATGCGGCATTAAATGCACCAAAAAAAACACAAAATAAAGGCCTACATGAGAAAAATTGCACTAGAAGACACATTAAAAAAAAAGGAAGAAATCATTCGTAAATTAGAATTATAATTTTATTTATCAAATTAGTTATATTAAACTAAACGTATTAAATTTTAAAGAATGAATAGTAGGATAATTATAAAGTGGGGAAAAAGCGTGGTATTGAACACTTAATCTTATTTTTTTTCCTCAAATGTTAATTGAACTAAGAATAACTTTTAGTAAATGAAAATTTTAGCTAAGCTCATCAATCTCCTTGCGTTTAACTACTAACTAGTGAGAATTAAATGAAATAATGAAATGCACCAAGGCTAGAAATTTGAATGGAGCTTATGTATAAATATATATTCCTCCATTAAATTAGTTGAATGGTTTGTGAAGACCAATAGCAGATGATGAGTTGGTTTTAATTTGGTTATATATTGTGGCAAAATATATATATATATGTTGTCAATAAGTGGCTAAAAACAACTAATCGCATGGCATCAAGCATAATTTGATGTCTCTTGCAACACTAATTGAAGTGTGAAATGTCTCCTGCCTGAGCTACTACTGCTAATCAAGTGGTGTACCACAAAGGCACGAAAACATGTAACCAGCAACCTGATTTTCTCTTGTTAGCTCAGAGAAGGGAGTGTAGTTTGAGAACTTAGAAAAGGGAGGTTTTGGAAAGATAAATAAATTAATACATAACGATTTCATTTATTTGATGATTGATACAGATAATAAAATTACTCTTTAAGAATAGCCAAACTTATAACATCTGCGCATCTGGGGATTGCGTCGCCTGCAACTCACTGCGGCATCAAGCTTTAATTGATGTCCTTGTCCTCCTTATAACCCTTGCCTTTGGGCCCTTCCTCCTCACCCTCAGGACGTTGTCTACACTTTTCCACCTTTTCACAGCCTCTTTCATATCGGTGGGCGGGGGGGCCTAGTGCAGGAGGGCAGTGGCCTTCGGAGCATTTGCCAGAAGGATCACCTCCTTCAATTGCACCGTACCCAATTTCTCTTGCGGCGTTCGTCACTTCCAGAAGAAGGGAGCATACCAGGATCCCTACTAATCCTAGTATCACCACTCTTGATGACATCGCCATTAATGAGTGATGATTAATGCTCCCTTCTTCTTCTTCTTCTTCTTCTTCCAAGAGAAATTAATTAATGCTTCTTCGGTGATACTGGGTATGAGAAGAAGGTTGGTATTTAAAGGCCAAGCTTCCACCTTGCTAGTTACATACGATTGGAGCCTAAATTTTGCCAGCTCAAAGAAACGCTAACTGTCCTTCGTCTCTGGTAATACCAGGATTTCCATAGATTTAAGATTGAAGTTGCGATTAGGCCTGCATGCAACCCTGGTTCAGCCTTTCTTCAGGTAACTGAATAACTGAAAATTCTTCAATCAGATCGTTAGCCTCGTTTTTTTTTTTTGTTTTTTTCCTTTTCTTTTTCTACTCTAATCAACGTTCAATCAATATTATGCATCTTGTCCTCTTGCTTTTACATATTAACGGGATCAGCCTGTTAACGTGCAGTTATCACAATGATTTTATAGTCTCTTGAATCCTGTTAACAACATCAAAAACTTCCAACTAGTTTATTCTTTTATGCATTCTGTTGGAGGTGACCGGGGAAAATGGATAGCAATGAATGGAAAAAGGTAAGTTAATTTTATCTGTGACAAATAATAAGGAAAGAAAAAGGGATTGCTTGGAAAATTAGTTAAGAAATTTTTTTATATTTTATTTTAATGTGAAAGAGAAGAATATAAAGAAAGAGAGAGAAATCTGCTATTCAATTTGAAGAAGTATTTTATGTCGAAGAAGATGGATATGATGAGAAATGAATTATTATGTTAACATGGCTGTGTTTGAACCCTGGATTTGGGGAGAAAAGAAAAGAAAATGCAAAATATTTCTTTTCTCTTGTTTGGTTTAGATGAAGGAAAATGAGATTTTCTCTCCAAATTTTCTTTCCATCTTTCTCTTCAAAAATGTAGGAATTTTGAAAGAAAAGAAAATTTACCATCACTTATCATTATTCACACCACCCACCCACCCCACCCCACTAGCAGCATCTACCACCATCACAACCCACCACCCACCATTGCCAACCACCACCACTACTAGTCTCCACCATCACCCACCACCACCCGGCACCACCACCAGCCGCCACCACCGCCCACCACCACCACCAGTCGCCACCACCACCCACCATCACCTGGCACCACTGCCCACCACCCCAATCCATTATCTTACTAAAATATTTTTTTTTCCTTCTCATTTCTCATCTCTTCCAAACATCAGAAAAAGAAAAAAATCAGTATTTTTCTTTTCTCTTCTTTTTTTTTCCTTTTTAGCTTTCTTTTCTTTTCTCCCCAAATTCAAGGCTCCAAACACAGCCGCAGGGAAAAAAAAGAAAAAGAAAAGAAACAATTAAACATACACGCTAGGTTTTCTATTTTAATTTGGCAAAATTGGTTTTTAGTGATACTTTTCCAAAATAATTCAGATTCAATCGATCAAATCTTGGTAATTGGTTTTAGTGATACTTTCTAAAATAATTGAGAATCGGTGTCATTTTATTGTTCATTAAAATTTTCTTTCAAAAATGCCCTCAAAAGATTCACTTATAACAAAATTAGTGAAAAGGTTTTCAAAATCTTTTGAGGGTATTTTTGGAAGAAACTCTTAATGAATGATACCAATCCTCAATTATTTTAGAAACGTATCACTAAAAACCAATTACCAAGATTTGACCAACTAAATATGAATTATTTTGAAAAATTATTACTAAAAACCAATTTCCCCTTTTAATTTCAAAGATGATTTACCTACCGAAAACACAATTGAGATCCTATGGGACTTTTATCTACAACCTTATGTGAAGCATGAATTAGAATCATGCCATGTGTATTATGAATGGCATGTCTGTAAATTTTTAAGCAATTCTATGAAAATCTGCAAATAAAGTTGTAAATAAAGATCCTACAAGATATGAACTAACAAAAACACTCTTATTTGCAATACTTATTGTAAAAATTAAACCACTTGCTTCAAAATCCAAAAAAAAAAAACAGAATAAGGAGATCTTAAAAGAGGATGTTAAGTGAGGATTTTGACTTTTAGTTGATGAATTTTTAATCTTTCATATTTATTGGGAGGCAAATACGTCAGCGAATAGGTTAGTTAGTAGGGCTCATGAGAATGGTGTTAGAGTGTCTGAAGAGAGTTCATGTCGAGGAAGTATATATATGGAAGCCACGCGCTGTTAGTACACAACGTTTTTAATTTGTAAATTTTAAGCTTCTAACAAGATATTAAAAAAAAAAAACCATGAAGGATAAGCAACATAATTTGGTGTGGTTGGCAATGGATCAGATAAATATCCGAATCGAATCCGATCCAAATACATCTAATTTGGATATGAGATATAGATGCATTGTTTGTTCCAATACGTGAAGTTCTAATTCGCATATGAGACATAGATCCATTGTTCAAATTCGGATATAAAATATAGATACATGTTTAATGCGTTATATGTATCCGTACTTATATATTAACCGTGAAGATTCTCGACTGACATTCACCTTCCACAAATAACCATGAGAATTTATTAATGACCTCTTTATCCTAAAAAACAAATAAAAAGAGACCTACATTCACTTATATCTATCCCTTTCAAATAATCGTAATAGTTTCTTAATTATTTAATGATTTTGTTAGAATATATTATTTTACAATTTTATCACAATTGAAATCAATTATATAAATAGATAATTATTGAAAAAAATATATTAACTCGTTTTCATAGATTTAAAGCATAGTTTTTGATAGCATCTGATTGTGTAAATTAACAGATAACTATTATAAAAAAAATTAAAGATTATTTTTAACTTCAACGTGTGCATAGCCCATGCTTTCCCCTATTATAAGAGATACTAGGACATGCTTTGGAGAATTAAAACCTTTCTAAATGCCACATAAAATGCACAAAAAGACAAACAAAATAAAGGCCTACATAAGACAAATTGCACTAGAAGACGTACCAAAAAAAATAAAAAGAAAGAAATCATTCGTCAATTAGAATTATAATTTTATTTATCAAATTAGTTATATTAAACTAAACGTATTAAATTTTAAAGAAAGAATAGTAAGATAATTATAAAGTGGGGAAAAAGAATGATACAATATATAATTATAGTGTGGGGTTGAAAACTAAGAATAACTGTGGAATCCAGTGCGCATGGCAATTTAAAGGTTTGCTACACTGGCCTCGCTAAAAAAAAGTGTGATTCAGCGACAGGAGATAAGATACCTTCAGCAGCGGTCCTCCAAGTGACCGCCACTTGCTGCAAAATAATTTATAACCCTCATATTTTTCCATCCTCGTTTTAATCTCCCTCTCTCTCTCTCTCTCTCTCTCTCTCTCTCTCTCTTCCATCCATGACCTCTCTTGTTTACAGGCTCTCTTCTTTTAAGTGGAAATGAAATTATCGACTTAGTTGCATCATTATCAAGTTGATGTGAATCCGATGCTTGCTTCAAATGTTGGTCGAAGAATGAATACTTTTCTCAGATCCATTCCAGAAGGCTCGAAGACAGCATTTCTTGTCTCGATTCCACCTCAAGCATGGCATTTAGGTAATGATCTATTGATCCGAACCATTTTTAATTGCTTTGTTTTCCTCTACTGTTCTCTTTTACCTGTCATCATTTTTACTTTCAATCTGTTTGTTTATATTTCTGTTGATGAGGATTCATGTCTACTTCATCTGTTCCATATGAGATCTTACAAGATCTAAGGTTTGCTGCTTCCATTAGTGTTGATTCTTCAACTCTGATGTTGTTCCAATAGTACCAAAACGAGCGCATGGATAACATTCAAAACTGATCGAGAATTCGTTACAGAGGAGCCGAGGAGATCAGTCTAGGGTTCCAGAGGTATTTTCTAATTCAAACAAGGTTTCATTATATTTTGATGTATTTCTTTGAGATAATTTCTTGAAGATTGATCTACAGAGAGCTTTCGGATCGATCGCCATTAGGATCGGTGATATCTTTGCTGAAAGCATTGCGTGTTTAGAGCGAAAATGTTTGCTTTGATGTTTACTTCTTCCTAGTTTAATTGTTCAAGGCGATGTTGTTAGATCAGGTTGTGACCGATCAATTCACATTTTCTTTCCAATTGGTAAGATCGACAAACGAGTTAGGGCTTCCAGTGTTTCTTCCCTTTATATATGTTATCGTCGTTGGAAGCTCCACCCTTTCTCCACAATTGCTCTCTCGGATTTATTAATGTGTGTTGCAGAGACGCTTTCTTTCTCCAACTTTGCGTCCTAATTAACAGAATTTATTCTCGTTTTACTATCAAAAAGGTTTCCTTCAAGTTTGCGTCCTGATGTGAGCAATTTCTTCGGTGAAAGAATTTCATAACTTGTCAATTGATTTATTCGTAAAAATGTATGCGAGTTTCATTTTGCATCTCTGTTTCAGATTTTCGATGGGACTTTTCGGTGTTACGCTATTGCAATTTCCTGTTTTGTGATTGTAGCGGAGACTGAATGGGGATTCGTCTACAAGTTCTGGAGAGTAAGTTGTTTTTAACTTTTGGCGTGTTTGATTCACCAAATGTCTGTTTGCAGTTCTCTTGCATCTTTCAGCATTATATTTCTAATGTTGATGCTTGGCTTGATATCAGATTTTGAGATTTTATCTGTTTATTCGTAGTTTTCAATTCATGATTCTAGATTTGTGAGGCACGAAATTATTATGATGTATTTTTTGGGAGATCCAAGTTTTTCTTCTTTTCTTTATTTACTTTGATAACAATCTGTGACAGAGATTTTTTTTTTTACTTTATCCAGTTCAACAACCAAACCCGAGGTGTTACCACGAAGCTGGGGTCAGATACAAACCAAGATTCACAATAATTTTAAAATTTATAAATCAATTACATCAGAGTTATGGTGGCCAATGAAAACAATTCTTTATTCAATAATATCAATTCTGTTTACAATAAAGTTTATCTAATCAACATGTGGCATTAATACCAATTATAATTCTACCCATCAAATTAAAACCCCATCTTCGCGATCTCTCCAAGCAACCTGAAAAACAAGGGAAAACGGAGTGAGATTTACATCTCAGTAAGTAGCAGGTGCATGCAATTTGAAACAGTCCAATATAAGCAAATAGTCATGAGGTATTCGATTAATCAACGATAAGACGAGAAATCCAAGTTATTCATGGCAATTACAAATAAGGCGATGAAACATATGATCATGTATAAATACCAGTCTCTTGATGTTAACGAGGTAAAACCGACAAAAGTGATAAAACACGTGCCATTGCAGGACTCACAAAGATGATAAGTATTTGAGATGACACTCGACTAAATGCTGTTCCACCGTGCGGCTTAGGGGCAGTGCTACTTAATGATACTCAAGCCCCATGCAGCGCAGCTTAGGCAAGAGCCGTAGTCACCGACTTATTACGCACGAACCCGCAGAGTTGGACGTACCACCAGCATGCAGTACCAGAATCAATACATGGAGTGTGGTCGCTTATCCACATGTACAGGGAATCACCAGCGGCTCACCGGGGTGTCCCTCCAAACATAGGACCCTCCCAGAGCAAACTAACTTGCAAAGGGAAGCGCGCTCGCATATAGGAGTAAATCAACCCAAACTAAATACCACTTAGCTAACCAGCCAAAACTATGGATCCATATACAGCTAAGCCCACTGACACAAACCACGATAAAACCACATACGGGAGGACATGCTAATGTAGGAGGCATACACACTTTTACCCGTAAAGGATTACACATCTCTACACAGAGGATTACCCATCTCTACCGTAAAAGATAGTATCAACTCAACCACAGAAGCCGTATCACCCAACCGTAAAATTAAAGAGAACAATATCATACCACATATCAATCCATACCAAAATATCCCATTCCATGTGAAATCCATGATTCAATCATAACAAATCCAATTATAGACATTTTCAGTAAAACCTATGCAATTCTTCCAATTATAATCAAAATAAAACTCAAGTATCATAAGTCCGGTAAAATCTGAGTTTATGCAATTCCAGTAGTCCATATTCCTATATAAAGCTCAAAATAAAGTAAATCAAATCATGCTTAGAGTTTTCTTTGTTAATCCCTTTTATTAGAATCCAATTTCCTACCTTAGCACCTAAGCTAGTTTCTATTTGAATTTTCTGTATTTTATTTTTCCAGCATGTTCTACAGACCTAGAATGAAGTTTAAAAGATGTTCATAAGCTATAAATTTCATTAGTATTATTTCTAGCCATATCCATACCCTTTGACTCTTTTATAAACAATCCTTTCATTATAACCTTCAATTTATTGCTTATTCTTTCCAAATTAATTTTATAATTTTTATAGCTTAATTAGGTCCTTATAAAGATGCTAACATGCTTAACTAATCATAAGAATTATTGAGTATTTATTCGAATTACAAAATTCCCAAAATCTACAAATTTTACTTAGAGCGCCTACCTCTACAAGGCTGGGCGATCCTAGGCACTCGTGCAATTTTTAACAGAATTTTCCAGATTTTCCAATTTCGGATTCTTATGCTTTTGCTTTCAGTTTTCTTGGTCTAAATTAATCTACAAACTTTCTGAAACTTACCTAGAGCCTTCTAGAGAAATTTTTATGAATTAAATACCCTCCTACCCTTATTTACCTAATCCAACTAAACTTTCTTCATTAATTTAATAATTCCATCAAGAACACAAACCATGAAAATATAAGCAACTTGATTCCATGTAAATACAGTTCCGTCTAATCCATGCTAACCATATGAAATCACAGAAATCAAAATCATGCAATTCCTCACGTTTTCCAAGGGTTACTACTTGCCTTATACGCTAAATCCTTCTTCCATTGCACCTTCTAATTCTGGACCAGAATGTTGTTCCCAACCGCACTAAGCTAGACTTCCCCAATTCAAATCTCCACCGTTCACAATGTAGTTTTATCAGTCATGAACAAAACCTCCAAATTTGAAGGCGATCTACCGTACGGATTTTTCCCGATCGCGTTTTGATGGTGGCTGGTCAGATACCTCCATTAGAAACCTCCTTCCTTTCTCTTTCTTTTTTTTCCTCTCCATAAGAAACCCACGAAAATTCCCTCTTGTCTAACCTTAGTCTCCTATTTATACTAGGCTTTAGAAATCCTAAACCAACCCTAATTGGCTAATTTAATTTGGGCTAACCCAACCATGGTCTAGTTAATGTCTAATCCTTCTAATTTAATTCCTACTTTTTCTCCACCTTCTATTTTTCTACTTAAACAATACTAATTAAGTTTCTTATTATCTAAACTCATATTTATAACCTATTTTCGTGCAAAATATTTAATTAAACATTTTTATCACTTAAAACCTTATTTTCTCCAAATTAAGACGTGAAATCTCCTCATTACCCTTTTTCCCACTTTTAGGCTTTTATTAATTTCTTTTAATTTCTAACTTGTCAAAATAATTTATTTTCTTCTATTTTCCAATTCTAGTTATTATTTTATAATCTAATTATTAATTACCCTTTTTCTGAAAATTACCAAATTACCCTTTTTATTCTTTTAGGCTACTCTCATTAAAATTCTTTCTTTATTTTCAACTTAGGACTTATTTGAATTAATTATCCTCTAAATCTTCACTTTTTATTTTAACTAGGACTTAACTCATATTTTCTTTTATTTATTATTTATTTATTTATTAGGTGAAAAATCGGGGTTTTACAGGAAGCCCATCGAAAAGTCTGCCCAAAGGGCAGTGAGCTGTGATTGTCAGAGCAATCCTCCGTCTAGAGGTCTCCTCACCGATGCAAGGTGGCCTCATCCACTGAAGCCGCGTTCTCCAACACTTTTCTCGTCTTTCTAAAAAGGAAGTGGTTTGAGCAATTATATTTTCAAAACTTGGTTATATATGTTGCCAACTCATCGACAGAACCCAAACCGAAGGAATGAATCATCCTGGCAACACGCGGATTCGACATGCCACGCCATCTCTGCTATAAAATGGAGTCTAATGCTCCCTCCCATCTTCGACACTCACAAGACCCTCTACCTCATCAACATTTCAGTCTGAATGTGAATTGCTTAAGCCCCATTTGCAGTCTCCTTACACACAAACATGGGGTCTTCTCCAATCTTTTCTTTGCTTCTGCTTTTCATCCTGTTGGGTTCATTGATTTCTGCCTCTGCTGATAATTTCTTCCAAGACTTCGACATAACTTGGGGTGGTGGCCGTGGCAAGATACTCGACAATGGAGAACTTCTGACTCTCTCTTTAGACAAGGCATGGCTGTGGGTTCCAATCCAAGAAGGAGTATTTGTTTGGCAAGATCGATATGCAGCTCAAGCTTGTCCTTGGCAACTCAGCCGACACTGTCACTGCTTATTATGTAAGTACCCATTACATAATTATAATATCATCTTCTTCAACCTTGTTTAATTACCATTCAATTCAAGTTTTCTGAGCTCTTGCAGATAACTGTAATGTTGCAATTATCATTGAAAGGAGTAATATGGGACGAGATTGATTATGAGCTTCTGGGAAATCTGAGTGCAGATCATATCCTCTTCTTCAAAATTTTTCTTGTTTTCTTTATTTACTTTGATAACGGAATTCCCAATTTTAAAAGCCCCTTTGGGCGCTTGTTTCTTTGGGGCGTATGTCGTTGGGGAGGGGAAGCACGGGCAAGGGAAAGGGGCAGAACGGGCACGGGCAACTGGGCAGGGCGGGTAGGGATTGGGTTTTATTTTTTTTTTTTAATGCAAAAATGATCTTTAGCAGCGATCCTGACTGCCACTAAGACTGCCACTGAAACTTTCAGCGACGGTCCATTCTCTGGCGGACAGCTATCGTTTGGATGGAGGTTTAGCGACGGTCTTTTGAGTTTTAGCGGCGGTCTTGGTCCGCCGCTAAAACCCCTATTTTTTGTAGTGCCTGTACCTAACCTATTATCATCCCTGCCCACGAGTACTGCTTCAGATGGTGAGTGACCCATTCAGCTTAATTTGCTTATATACATTATATATGTTCTCAATTAGTGGCTAAAAACTAAATAATTGCATGGCCATAAAATAGTCTGCAATATATATTAGGAGTGTACTGTCTCCTGCAACACTAATTAAACATAATTACACCTTCATTTATCAGCTTAAGCTTTTAAGTGCAACGGTAGTTTAACATCTCTTGCAGCACTAGTTTAGTAGAGACATGCATGTAACCAGCATCTATCGCAAGAAAGATCTTAACTCAAAGGAGGGAGTCAGGAGTTAAGAAATTTTAGTTTGAGAACTTAGAAAGGAATATTTTTGGAAAGATAATTCATAACACAATTCCATTATATTGGTAATACAATGGGACAATTAATTCCATTAAATATTTTGGGTAGCTTTCATCAATTCTTTGAAATGATAAACTCAGACCCTTAAAATTCAATCATTCTTAAGAATAGCGAAATTTAATGAGTGACGAATATATAACAATGCCATCTGCCCATCTGTGCAGTAATGAGTTTGAGTCTCCGGCCGGTGGATGGGGATTGCGTCGCCTGCAACTCACTGCGGCATCAAGCGTTGATCTCCTTCTCGTGCTTATGACCCTTGCCTTTGTCCGCTTCCTTCTCACCACCCTCAGGATTTTGTCTACAATCTTTAGACTTTTCACAGCCTCTGCTATAGGGATTGGCCGGGGGGCCAAGCGTTGGGCATTTCTTGTGGTGATTGCCTACCCCACAATGCGCAGGATCATTACCTTCATAAATGGGCCTGTAGCCAATATCTCTTGCGTTCGTACCTTGGAGAAGAAGGGAGCACACCAGGACCGCCATTAGTCCTACTATTACCACTCTAGACATCGCCATGAATGAGTGATGATTTAATGCTCCCTCCTCCTTCTTCTTCTTCTTCTTCTTCTTCTTAATCCAAGTGCAGTGCCAACGCCTTCGATGATGCTGGCTACGAGGAGCATGTTTGGTATTTAAAGGCACAGCTTCCACCTCGTTAATTACGTACGATTGGATGAGGCTAGATTTTGCTTAATTTGGTTTGCCTGCTCAAAGAAACGATGTCCTTTCCTTGGTCTGGTAATACGAGGATTTCGATCGATTTAAGGTATAACATGCAAACCTTTGCAATTAGGCCTACATTTTGAGCTAGTCTTGAGGTAACTGAATAACTGAAAATGCTCCAATCAGACCGTTGGGCCCCTTTTTTTCTCTTTTTTCTTTCTACTTGGTCCTCTATTTAGCGGAATGTGGACTATACAGCCTCTATCTACACTTTTATTTACAGCATTGAAGGAGTGCCGTTCAATGTGGGTCCTACACAAAAAAATAAAAACTAAAAAAATGAATGAACAATAAGTGAATGGCATCCTATATATGCTGCAAATAACATTGTAGATAGAGACTGCACAGTCCCTCATCCATCTGTTTAGTTATACCATTTTGTTACACGCACGTAATCCAATAATTTGGAGATCTATAATTTTCTTATATATTTTCCATCTATATGCACACAAATACACACGTATGTATGCACACACACACATACTTAGATACATGCATATACTGCATGCATATATATATATATATATATATATATATATATATATATATATATATATATATATATATATGTATGTATATTGTTGTTGTTGTTGTTTTTTTTTTTTTTATGTTTAACACAGGTAAGATCGAAATGGAAAAAATCTTAGGATTTCTGCGTGTGTGTTTTATGCTAGTTCCTTGTTTCTTTGGGTGGTTCAGTTTTCACTTTTCACTTTTCATGCATGTAGTGCCTAATTACATTTGATAATTCTCTCTCGCTTGGTTTTGTAGCATATTTACAAATGTTTTATGCTCTTAGATTTTCTGGGTGATTCTGTTAGGTTAGGGACTGGTTGTTGGTTTTATAAGTTACTGTTAATTTTACTTCTTATAATTCCTTCGTTTGGCTTCATTTCAAATGTGCATATTTGGTTTGGATACCTAAGTTATGTTTTATTTTTTTAGAGTTTTTATGTATATAATTAAGAGATAGTAGGACACGCTTTGGATACCTATTTTGAAATATTGTAATTAATGCCACGTTAAAAGCAAAAAAAAAAAAAACACAAACTAATTAAGTAAATTAAAATTAGTTTTTTTTATATTGTTCAAATTAACTCTATTAAACTAAATGTATTAAAGTTTAAAGAAATGGTATTATAGTGGGACGATAATTATGAAGAATGGAATTGAATTAAAGTCTATAACTTTTAGTTAGTTGAGCATATCAATTTCCTTTAAATTTGATCAGAATGTTGTCACGAATACCGATAATGACAGTTGCGCACAAATCGAAAGGAAAAGCAAATAACTGAAATTTCGAATCCAAAAACCTAAGTTCAATGAGCCGAAGGCCGACAATTGATCACACCAAAAATGGAGAAGAAAGACAAAGATTCAAATTATGAAAGTCTAGCAAGGTGTATGTGCAGAACTGCACGTGAGAAGAAAAAGTAGAAGGAACAGTTACAAGAACTGCTTAAGTTTAAAACGAAGGAAATTAAGTTGTTATGGCAATTACACCCCTTTTATTAATGAATCTTAACAATGTGAGGAAAGGCATTTTTGGGAAATTGAACATCGCGTTTGATATAGATAATATATAGTATGGTATGTACTATATAGTATATAGTATATAATATAGATATAGATAGATAAGTCAACATACGAATCTTTAATTCAACGCTATTTGTTACGAACGGTTGTGGTCAAAAGAAGATAATTACACATTAATGGACAAGGCTAACGGTCAGGTTGGAGCATTTTCAGTTAGTCAGTTACCTCAAGACAAGCTCAACCGAGCTTTAGTCCTGATCGCAATTGGACATCCTCAATTGAAATCAAACCAATGATAATGTTTCTCTGAATGAGGCAAAACCAAATAAAGCTAAATTTAGCCTCATAGTGAAAGCTGCATGCGCCTTTAAATGTAAAACTTGTTCTCATGCCCAGAATCATATCCAACGCCTGGGCATTGCTCTTGGAATAATAAGAAGAAGAAGAAGGAGGGAGCATCAATCATCACTCATTAATGGCAATGTCTAGAGTGGTTATGATAGGATTAGTTGGGGTCCTGGTGTGCTCCCTTCTCCTCGAAGCTACGAACGCAAGATCAATTGGGTACGGTCCCATTGGAGGAGGTGATCCTCCTGAGACATGCCCCAAAGGCCCCTGCCCTCCAGCACTAGGCCCCCCCGCCAACGGATACCAGAGAGGCTGTGAAAAGGGTAAGCAATGCAGAGAATCTCCACCCAGCAAAACCAACGCTAACAAGGATTCCAAAGACAAGGAGGACCAGGAGGCTTATCAGGACGTGAAGGCCATCAAGGATGATTCTGTTGATCCTCAATTCATAGAACAGAACATGGTCGTCATGGGTCACTAATTAAGCTTTTAACTTAATTTTCCTGCATATGTAACCATTTTTACGCCACCTTCTTCCTTTTCGTTTCCCTTTTTTTTTTTTTTTTGTCTTTGGCTCTCTTATTTCCCTCTTTTAGAGAAAACAGTTTTTCTTTCTTGGGGGTAATTAACCAATTGAGAGAGCAATTGCTGTTTCGTATTCTGTTCTTTGGAATTCGTTAACAAAGTCCTAATTATTATTTATTTATCTTTGCCTTTTTTTTGTATGATAACAAGGTCTTGGATTAAAAAAAACCTTTTAAATTACTATGTATATTCCTCATTGAACCTCTAAAATATTAAACAACTAAGATCTGTCTCAATGTACTTGCAACTAGCACAATATTGCTGATCATACTGCATTGTGGTATTGATCAATGCTCTGTTTCATGCTGTTCAATTGCTCGATGACATAATCCAGCTTCTTGCAACAGATCTCATTAGAGATTCTTGAACTGTAATCACACTTCTCAAATGGACGGTACTCACACGCACTTTTGATTTCTTCCCGCAGTGCCACCTGAATCTCCTGATCCACAAGACCCAAATACCATTAACTAATGCATAGTCTCAAAATTCTGGGCAGTGAGAATGTTAAAAAGAATTACTTCAAATTCAAAGCATAGATTCACATCAACCAAATAGTTGTTTTTCATTATGACTAATGCTCCAAATGAATGCATAACACAAAAATACGTTGGTTGTAAACAGTATGGAGAATATCCTATACAGGACATAATAGATTTCTTTACTTTTTTACGCATCTGTAACCATGCCATCTCCAGAACATATGGATAGCCTAAACATGGCAAATCAGACATGACCAAATATAACGCTCAAACGTGTGAACAAAAGGCTGATACCAAATTTATGATGTATATATATATATAATCTAGTAATCCTCTTCTGTTCGAATGAATCAAGCAAATGCCCATAGACCAGGTGTACAATGCATGTTCATCAGTTCTTAATATCACAAAAATCTAGCAAAATTTCCCATACAATAAACTTCAAAAGTTGATTCTTGTACAAAAGAAACTACTGAAATCAAACAGGAAAAGAAAACATAGTAAATTATGATAAAATAATCTTAAATTTTCTTCAAATACTAACACAATGTAAACAGATCAGCTAGCAAAATTTCCCCTGCAATAAACTTCAAAAGTTGATTCTTGTACAAAAGAAACTACTGAAATCAAACAGGGAAAGAAAACATAGTAAATTATGATACTTTAAATTTTCTTCAAATACTTTGTCCAATTTACCGATAAAAAAAAATTTTTTTCTTCAAATACTAACACAATGTAACACATATCAGCTAAAAACTTTGTCCAATGTAATTTTATTTTTGCTTTGTCTAAAAAACATTTTCAAATAATAAGAACATTTATATTTTACCTCAAACAGTAAAATAATTCATAAACAACAATTATCATTTAGATATGCTAATTAAAAACACATGATAGTCCCTAAAGAGTGCTTGGCAATTAAAGTATTATGTATTGATTTACAGCTTCAATTTGAAGAGTTTTAAACATGGGTAACAGAGATGTTGTGTATCCAGAATCTACATTTTTCTTGTACACCCTCAGTGGGTCAAAGCCCATCCAGAACACACATTGGATATTCACGTCCAAGGACCTATTTGGGAGTGCAGCTGCTGTTGATGGGATCCACAGGCTCCATTAGACAGTAACATATTCAAGTAATGCCCATGTCTTCTCTTGGGGCAAAAAAGTCAAGAAATTTTCTTAGCAGGTTAGATTCCAAAGGATTACCCTCAAGACTTTACCACTACCTCCACTGCCACCAATTAAAACTGTTTTTAATGCCTATACCATTACTTTCTCAAATATCATCCAAGAAATGTTCATGACCTTAAGAATCCTACATATGTCTACAATTTTACAAAATATCCTCCAATTACCAATTCAAGGAGATAAAAGTATATAACAAAAGTTGAGGTTCCAAATATCGACTATTATGACTCTAGACCATCTACAAGGGCAGAGCCAGAAAATCAGCTCAGGAGGGGCAAACAATATGTCAGAATAAATTCAAATATATTACCATTAACTTGTTTTAGAAAAATTACTTCTAAAAAATGGAAAAGTTATGCAAAAGGGTCACTTTTGGCCGGGATATATAAAAACAGTCCATCAAGAAACCTTTTTCCATAAAAAGGTTACTTTTAAAAAAAAAATTGAACTATAGTATAACTTTATTGTAGCTATATGGGTACAAGTGCAACCTACTTGGGACACGAGCACATTATGCAATGGATACGAGTGTATGATGCGCTGTGTCCCATATAGGAGGGGCTTGTGCCTCACGTAAGATGCACTCGTATCCCACGTAAGCTCGTACCCCACATATAATGCGCTCGTATCCCACATATAATGCGCTCGTGTCCCAAGTAGACAACGCTCATACCTTATGTAGCTACAATAAAGTGACACTACTTTTTAAATTTTTTTTTTCAAAAGTGACCTTACAAGTCAATTATTTTTTAAAAGTGATATTTTCTATAAATGAGATTTTTGATAAACAATTCAAAGTAACCATTTTTCATTTTTTTGGAGTGAGAGGGGGGGGACGCAATTCCTTAAAGTTTATGGGATCTTAAGTAATATTTAATATTTAAAAAAATCATAATAAAACAACTAGTATGCCTAGCATGACCAAAAAAATTATAAAAGTCATCAATCAACCAGTATAGACAAGAGCACCATTCATCCCAAAAGGGAACGAAATAGAAGAAGAATCTAGTCTAGGAATCCTAATTCGTGGTAGTTACCAACCATAGCAATGGGAGCTTCATTCAAGTTCTCCACAATCAACCAATGAAGCAACAAATCAAACAACACACAACCATAAAGTTGTCTTGTAGCACACTCCAAGCTCTAGTTGTCTTGCACAGGAGAAAATTCCTAAGGGCTCCTACTAATGAGTTTGTACAAATGTGAAAACAAGCATCTTGGGCTGAAACTAGTAAGAGTCTTCGCCACAGTCAACATTGAATATTGAATTAAAGCCCAAAAAGGAGCACTGACAAATATAAGCAATCGTTAGATTAGATGGATTTCGCAGCCAACTAGACCATTGATGTTCGACAACAATATCTTTCATTTCCTTCTTTTAATCTGTAAAATTGTCTTATAATGTAAATACCACTGCCCAATAAGAAGAGGCTTAATGAAGAGAGTATAACAGGGCTGGATGCTCAAGAACAAAATAGCCATGCTGGAAAATGTTATTTATGCCAGTGAGGAGAAAGAAATAAAAGGATGCCAGTTGCTCAGGACCAAAGCTTCCCATGACAGCAAACGCGAATTTCTTAAAGCTCCTAATCATAGTTTCATCAAAATTGACAACTCTGAGGCTCACATAAAGTGAAACATAAAATAGAATCTCAGGTTTCAAGCTCAAGCAAAACTATGTCACCGGAAACATATCTCGATCTAATAGAGATCTCAGTTTTATAAGTTCCTGATGGATTTTAAGTGACGCATAGGGAATAATTCAGCAATAAAACTGAGAATTTGAGAAATTCGAAGCAAATTCTTCCAACAAATCCAATTAAGACTATTATGTATCCAAGGGATTAATGCCAAATAAAGAACGATACAAATATGGAAGGTGACTGAAATTCAACCAAAAGGATTAAACTACAGAAAGAATACCTGAAGAAGAGTTAAAACTTTGTAACCTACAACATTAGATGACCATTCAACCAACCGAAATCAAAATTCTAAGAGATTGACGATAATAAAACATAATGGTAAATAAATAGAGGTCAAGTACCTTGATCATAAGCATGAACTCGCGACAATGATTGGTGATAATTTCCGTTCTCGGGCCAGTGGGATTCGAGAGTTCGTCCATTACTCCTCCAGCCAGCTCCAAAACCCTAACAACCCTCTGTACAATGAAAACAAATTACCCCTTCTGGTTGTCACGAATCGTACAAGAAAAAACCCAATGTGCTAGCAATTACCTTCTCCACGTTATGAAGTCGCTGCAACGAAGTATTTTGATTCTGGGAATCCATAGAGCTGATTGAGCTCATGGGCGACCGGAACTGAGAAGCCATTTGCAATTCAACATCCCGCTCTTAGCCTCAACCCTCCGGGATAAAAAAACCAAAACAAAAAATTACTTATAAGGCTTAACATTTTAGGGGAAATTGGTTTTTAGTGCTACTTTTTAAACATAACTTTGATTCAGTCACCAAGTTCTTGGTAATTGAGAATTAGTGATATTTTTAAACATAATTGAGAATGAGTCATTTTATTGTTAATACAAAACCTCTTCTAAAAATGCCCTCAGAACACTTCTTAACTTCATTTTCCAAAAATGCTCTTAACCTCGTTAAAACATGATAACAAACAAACATTGAGACATTAAAACTACACTGATTCATAATTATTAATAAAAAATTATCATTAATTCTTAATTACCAAGGATTTGTTAATTAAACTAAGATTATTTTAAAACGTATTACTAAAAACCAATTTTCCCAATATTTTAAACAGTTTATTATGGTTAACAGAAAAACCCAATGTTAACATTTGGTGACTAAAATTAATTAATTAAGAAGATTATTTATTTTAAAACTATTTTACCCTTCTACCAAGAATCTCCTTAAAGAGAAAAAGAAAAAAAATAAAAGTTTAGTATAGTTTTTGTGAAAGGGTTAAAACTGTCTTAAAACTAATAACCTTCTTAATTAAGGTTATTTTGGTCATTTCAAACCAACTGTTAACGGTATTGAAGTTACCATTAACAGCAAAGGTGCTACTTGTATATATTTTTTAGTGTGGAGGGATGTTTATGTTCTTTTCCAAATGTTAGGGGCCTTGCTATAACTTTCCCAAATGCCAGGAGGGTAAGTGTAAATTTCCCAAAATCTTAATCCTACTTCAATAAAAAATAATTGTAGACAAATTCGCACCGCACCGCGTTCAAACCAGGGGGCTTGACGAATTGACGGGGTTAGGTGAATTCCCGCACGTGTAGAACTTATTTCGCACGGTTCTCTGGTCTTCCCTCACCAACCCACATCTCTCCTCTTTCTTCCCCAAATACACCGAGAAGACCATGTTAGGCGACGAAGCAGATACAGAAGGGAGAGATTCTCCTCTCACATTCTTTCTCTCTCTCTCTACAGAACTTGGAACCGAAAGCTTAGCCCTAATTCATGGCGTCCTCTGCAAGCCTTCCTACTCCAC
The DNA here is from genome assembly GCA_947561395.2 of Buxus sempervirens. Classification (NCBI taxonomy): domain Eukaryota; kingdom Viridiplantae; phylum Streptophyta; class Magnoliopsida; order Buxales; family Buxaceae; genus Buxus; species Buxus sempervirens. The sequence continues at coordinate 2,096,089 of OX387191.1, read as the reverse complement.
GCTTTCTACTCGAAACCCAAACAGGCTCTGCTGGTGGTCACTCGGAAAGCCGCAGTCTCTTTATCCGACCTCGGAACCACGATCTTATCTCTATCCGTACTTCATTCCTGTCATCTGACTCTTTAGTACTGAGTAGGGACGTTAATCGTGTGCCGAGATTCGATCGAATTCGATCAAGAATCGTGGCGAGTTCATCTCAGATAATGGAGCAACCGCGATCCGAGACGAACCCTAAGATTCCTGCAATTGTTGATGTTGATTTGGGGAATCGGAGCTATCCGATCTATATCGGGTCGGGAATTCTGGAACATCACGATCTTCTTCAGAGGTATTTTATTTTTGTTATCCTTCATTGTAGATATCAGAAAAAATATTAGCTCTTTCTGATTTCTCGTTCCATGACTTTGGATCGATGCTATGGGAAACCTATTCTATAAACTCAACTGGAATTAACTTGATCTAAATAAATTCTATTCATAGAACTGTTTGTGATACTTTCTACATAATCCAAGGTTTTCGTGCATGTTTTGTGGTTTCAAATGTATAATTTACGATCTTTCAGGCATGTTCACGGGAAGAGAGTTCTCGTGGTAACTAACACCACTGTTGCGCCATTATACCTTGATAAGGTCGTTAATGCTTTGACCTGTGGGAACTCAAATATTTTGGTTGAGAGTGTGATTTTACCTGATGGTGAGAAGTATAAGGACATGGTAGGTATTCAAACTTCAAAGTGTTCGGTTTTATTTTCTGGTTAAGTTATGATGGTCGCATATATTAATTCTTGTCCGAATGTCAATAGGATACTCTGATGAAGGTGTTTGATAAGGCCATTGAGTCTCGGTTTGATCGGCGCTGTACGTTTGTTGCCCTTGGAGGTGGTGTCATTGGTGATATGTGTGGATTTGCTGCCGCTAGTTTTCTTCGTGGTGTCAATTTTATTCAGATTCCTACAACTGTAATGGCACAGGTCTGTTACAAGTCCGTTTTCCCTTCTGCTCTTTTGTTAAAACGTCTGTTTTGCCTAATATCTTAGTGATTTTCACTAGGTGGATTCTTCTGTTGGGGGAAAAACTGGCATAAATCATCCCCTAGGGAAAAATTTGATCGGTGCTTTCTACCAACCACAATGTGTACTTATTGACACGGATACACTAAACACATTGCCTGAAAGGGAATTAGCCTCAGGTCTTGCTGAAGTTGTAAAGTATGGGCTTATCAGGGATGCTGAGTTTTTTGAGTGGCAAGAGAAGAACATGCAGGCTTTGCTAGCGAGGTATGAATAAAATGGCTATAATAGTTATTGATCAAAAAAAAAAATAATGGCTATAAGATTTAAATATATTATTTCTTGTATTTAAGTGAGATTTCGTTTTCTTAAAATATTGCTGGTCCCACAGGCTTGTTAAGGTTCTCTTCATTGTCGCAATCATGCTCAATGGGTTGTAGAAATTGAGAGGTCTTTGGTTTTTCTTGTTGAAGGATTGTCATGCATGACTGAAATGTGCATGTAGGTTTTTTTTTTTTTCTTAATTTTTATTTTTTGTGCAGGGATCCTAATGCACTGGCCTATGCAATCAAGCGTTCGTGTGAAAACAAGGCAGAAGTTGTGTCCTTAGATGAGAAGGAAAGTGGACTGAGGGCAACATTAAACCTCGGTCATACATTTGGCCATGTGAGTCTGACTTCTGAGTACTTATTGTTAATTGTTTTGTTGATTATTTTAAGTGCCTGTTTATTCATTATACTTACCCACCTACTTTCTATTTTAAATATAGTTTTTAGAAAGAATTTAGTCACGCGGAGTATGATGATACAGATGTCAAATTGGAACTGTTAAAGTGGGGTAAACAGTGAGCCGGTCATATTGGTAGTTCAGTTCATTTGGTTCTATAAAAAGATGCTATATATAGGTCAAACTGGGGCAAACTGCTTAAACCTGCTGGTTTTGAAGGAACAATACAGTTCACTGCAACAAAATTATTTCCACTAAAATCAGCCTTATATGAGATCTTTATTTTCAAATGAGAATTTATAAATTTAGAAAAATTAAAAGGGTTGAGGGGGAAAGAGAGAGCCATAAGTACAAGGGACAAATCCCTATAAAAAATGGCAAGTATATGAAGAGAGGGTCCATCAGTCAATTCAAATGGCAAAAATTTTGTCACAACCATATGTGAATGAAAGAACTGAAAGGAAAAGAAAAAAGAAGCTGAATCCAAATCTATTGAGGAAGAAAATCTTTCCTTCGTTTTGTTTTTGTAGGTTCTTTCACATGGGAGAGATGTCAGTCTGAATGGGAGAAATCAATAGTTAGGGATGTCTGATATCTATCTTAAATATGTGGTGATTTGATGAAGGAGACACAGTTTGAGACACATTCTTGACAAGGCAAATTGGGTTAGAATTTATTTATACATATTAAGTGAAGTTACAATGTGGTGTTACACATAAATGTATGAAAAGAGAAATATCTTTATATTATGAATGGGAGAGAGCAGGGTGGTGGTGGAGGGCAAATTGGGTTAGAATTTATTTATACATATTAAGCGAAGTTACAATGTGGTGTTACAGATAAATGTATGAAAAGAAAAAAATCTTTGTATCATGAATGGGAGAGAGCAGGGTGGTGGTGGAGGGCTTTAGCGGTGTTAAGAGTTTGATGTATGAATACTTACAAGTAAGCATATGGTGCAGTACATGTGTATATAGTCACAAAATGATCTTTTATACGCTATGTGTGGTTTAATTAATTATTCTTACAATTTAGGATATCATGCCACGCATATTTCTGTGGAATACTAGCATACAATAGCCCTTTACATTACATATGCTATATACTGTGTTGAATTGGTTGAACCTCTAGGTGAAAGTAGTTTAAATCACAAAGCCTCACTACCAGTTTGGCCTCCACTCAATCTCTAGAACATTGGTCAAGAGATATCATTGAACTAAAATCAAAATTTAAAAATTGATCAAATTCACATGGAAGTCATGGAACCTTAAATCGGTATCAATGTGATGCTATGACTTGCATCAAAGTCTCATACTTTTTGAACTGTGAATGTTGCATGTTAGAAAAAGTTGATGGAAGCATATAGAAGTTAATTGGACTTCACTTTGGAACCATTGGAAGAGGTTTGTTTGAACTCAGGAATTCTAGAACAGGGAAAAATTCGTATAATTCCTTTTTAAAAATGATGCAATGATCTCTATCATATTATGGGGAGTATGAACTCTTCTCTATCATGCCACAGCCTAAGGTCATAATGATGTAGTTCTTTTCTGGACTAGTCTTAATGAAAGCATTTTGCCTTCAATTTTTACGGGTCTCTCATGGAAATCAGTTGATCAAGATCATTCCTGTGGAGAGGTTTGACAAAACTGTTCTATTTTGGTTCTCTTCACAACAGAAAGGGAGTGTGTGTGGTGTTGTGCATTGAAAGCTTCATCACAAATTGAAAGTTAAATATGTAACCCTACCACCATAATTAAACCAAGACAAAAACTAGGTGTGTGCTTGGTCATGTAGGTAATTGTCTGGAGGAAAAAAATAAACAAACAAAACAGGGAAGTGCTTAGTTGAATCTCAATTAGGTGCCACAATAATTAACGAAACAAAGGGAATTAGAGGCAAAGCTATGAACCATATTACTGCTGTATCATTGTTCCCTAGTGGTGGATTCAAATGAAGATTTCCAAGGTTTTTTATTATGTTCATTTGATTAACTTTATTGCATCATTCCAAGTGTTTCTTTTACCTTTTTTGAAGCTAATCTCCATATGTGACTCTAATATTTTGAACACATAAATTTATCAGGCAATAGAAGCTGGGCTTGGCTATGGTGAGTGGCTTCATGGTGAAGCTGTTTCAGCTGGCATGGTAATGCAACTTTGCTCTCTCCTCTCTTTTCCCGTATTGGCTTTACTTTCAAGACCTATCCTGAAGGAATTTTGATTTTGATATCTAGGTTATGGCTGTTGACATGTCATACCGCCTTGGTTGGATTGATGATTCACTCGTGAAGCGAGTTCACAACATAATAAAACAAGCCAAACTGCCCGCTGCACCACCGAAGACCATGACTATGGAGACATTCAAGTCTTACATGGCGGTAATGAATACTGAACTAATGGTTTCTATCATGAAATGCAATGCACATGCGACTTCTCTTGATGCTTCCGTTTCTGTTGGGTTTTTAGGTGGATAAGAAGGTAGCTGATGGATTACTGAGGCTCATCCTTCTGAGAGGACCTCTAGGTAATTGTGTTTTTACTGGCGATTATGACAGGAAAGCCCTAGATGAAACCCTCGATGCATTTTGCAAGTCCTGATTTCATTTTTTACTAGCGACCCCATTATGTGCAGTCCTTTTGTACCCTATCCTGCAGGTATTCTTTACATCGTGCTTGACCGCGGTAGAAAATTCACCATGTTGTTGTAATTATAGTTACACTATTGTTAATTGTCACCATGTTTCAAGTGAACGTTATGAAATTTTTAAAACGACAGTACACCTTTATGAAATCGCTAAGATTCATCTCGCTGGGGTGAGAGGCAGCATGTTCTCTGATCTAATAATCAAATATGAAGCCGATGCGTTCTTTTTGCCGTCGGTGATTAAGAAGCACCGCGCCATTATTTACACACATGTTACACTTACCTCCAAAGAGGGAGCACGAAGTTATTACCGAAAAAAAAAAAGAGGGAGCATGAAGTTAATGGACCCGAATGAGCCACATAGGGTGGCAATTTGAACGACTGCCTTGTCTGAACTGGAGATATGCTCTCGAGCGATGAGGACAAGGCCGAGAACGGGAGTATAATCCTGGTGTAAGCTACAACTAGACCTTTTGTTTTATTGGAAAACAAAAGGTCTTGAATGTATGTGTTACCCTAATTATGCTCCAAATCCATAGGAATTTGGACATTTCAACCTAGACCGGTTCCTGTAGAGGCTCTATCTGCAGTCCGGAATAGGGCCTCTACAGGATGGTGATATCTGTCCCACTTAAACCACTTAAAGTGGGACAGAACAGAATTTTAAGTGGTTTAACAAAACAAATTTTAACAAAAGGGAGCTTTAAGTGGGACAGATGTAACCATCTTGTAGAAGCTCTATTCCGGACCATAGATAAAGCCTCTACAGGAACCGATTTGATTTCTGCAGGAATTGATTTGATTTCAACCACAAGTTTAAAGCATATTTTCCACAGCAGCACTAATCTGTTTTGACTGCTTCGTAGCAAATATGAAATCTTAATTAGGCGTGCCAAACCAATGGATACTTACTTATACACAACGTCAAAACAAAAAATGTTCTAATGTAAATTTTCAACTTCTAAAAATAGACTGTTTTATAGATTGTTTATTTGAAAATAAATTTCATAATTGTCGCTACCAATCACATTTTTTGGGTTATTGTTGTAAAAAAAAAATTTCCTTTTAAGACGTTTCCAAATGGTTTCTCGAATGGGATAAAAAGGGATACTAATAGCTTTCATACCCAATAATTTGTATCTTATACTTATTTATACAACATAGAATGCGAGAGGTATGTCGATGAGCATGCAAAAGCAAAATAATATCCTTTTTATCCCTAAAACAACCTTACAATAAATTATTATAACGTATTCTTATCATGACAATTTATTATTTTCGTATTTTTAAGAGACAAATACGGTTGACATTTTCTACACCTTTCTTGTGCATTGATTGCTGCACTTTGAGAGAAATGCAGCCACACGGCAAATTTTACTGTTTTTTTCAAGAAGAAAAATTTCCTTGCATTTACAACTACAACAATAAGAACTATAATCTGTCAAGTGCTCCATATGACAACATCTCTCTGAAAATGCAGTAACGAATGCAGGAGAAAAAATGCAGAGGTTTCATCCAAAAGTAGGAATGGGAATTTTAGTCTCAACCCTAGGCCAGACAAGCCCGGCTTTATTTAAACAGGCTTGGGCCCAAATTTTGAGGACTTCAGGCTTACTTATCCTAATTTTTAAAAGCTTGAAATTATTAGGACCGGGATTGGGTTAAGCATGTTGAAGCCTGGCCCGCCTTTGAATGCCATTGCTGTATTGAACTACTTTTATGTTTATATGCCTATTTTAATTAGTTTTGTTATATAAGTAATTTCAAATTGAAATTTTTTTTTGGTACTTTTTGCTTAATTTATTGAAATATAAGTATAAAAAAACTTTAAGTACAGATAAGTATAACATATTTCATATATTTTCAAATAAGATTACAAAAAATTTTAGAAAATGCAAAAACCAAGCTTAATCAGGCTTAGCTCAAGCTTCTATTTGATTTTAAGGCTATGCCTAGGTTTAAGTATGAGACTCAAAAACCAGGTTGGGTTGAGATTGGGCAAGCCTTTAAGCCCGGCTCAGCCCATCAAAATTGCCACACATATCCAAAATAAATAGGTAACCCGTTCACATCCGAGGACAAATCTCATGGGAAAATCGTAGAGGATTTTTACCGAAGGCCCAGCGTCCGATTATGCGTAGAAAAGAAATTAGAGGCAGCAAGATCGTAGGTGGATACTTTTAAACCATGATTTCGACCCGGATCGACTCGTCTAAAATGGGCACAGGTTCTGAAGAAAGCTCTAATAGATCCTAATCGACTGGTTCGACCGCCTATGTATCAAAGCAACGGATTGATAGGCCTCGCTTCGGAGTTCGGATGGCAGTTCCGGTTCAACGTGGCGTAAGCGTATGCGTAATCACCCTTGACAGTTCCGTTTAGCACGACACCACGGCCGAAAACTAAACTACGCCGCCATCGGCTCTGGAAAAATCTTCTCGCGTTCTTTATTTCACGTCCTATAAATTGAACGGGATCGGAGTGCGTTGTTAATTTTCTCCCGTTTTGTTTTTGTTGGAAACTTGGAATTCATTTTCGCCTTCGTCATTCCGATCGGTTCACGAAGGTAAATCTTTTCACTCTCAATATGAATCCAGTAAGAACCGATAATTATCTCTTGATATTCGTAGCAGTTCCTCTGGTCAGGTGAATTTTTGTTGAATTTTAGTTTGATACTATAGATTATGGCTTCCAGTTCTCACTCAATTGTGTGAAATTCCAGATAATCCTTGGTTTTTTTAGGCTTTGGAATTGAAGGCTCTCTCTCTCTCTCTCCCCCTCCATCCCTACCTCCCCTCCTTTTATTTTTCCAATCTTTCTTGTTTTCGTTTCCATTATTTGTTTTGGCCCGTCGATATGGTCTCGTTTATGAAGGTTTTCATTTATAGTGGGGATTTGATAATTGTCTCTCCATCCTTTTTCTGAATATACGCTGAATCTCCTCTTAGTGTTGAATTTATTCTTTTTCACCCCTGAAAAGATCATGTTTCAGGAACTTAAATACTTGATTGTTGGTTTCTGTACGTAAAAGTGTACCTGGCTTTCTCTTTTTCCTCTGTGTGGTGTTTATGTGACGAAAATCAGTGAAGAGTTTCAAGGGATTTCATCAAGTTTATTGTCGAAGCTGCTAAAATGCTTAATTTTCCTATTGGTTCCGATTTTGCATTTTTCTCTTTCTTTATATATATATACATATACTGAAGGATCTCAGACCAATAAAAAGACTTAAAAGGTAGGGGAATACAGAAGTTTATTTGAATTTTATAAACGGTAGCAAAAATAACATCCTTTCTGTATATCTGTGCTCTTTCATTTCATGGTTTCCATAGGTGCCAATATATACCGAATCTCTGTTATGACCCAATACTGAAAGGTAATAAATACCAGCGCATTATAATATTTAATTGATCACAATTCTGAATTTTCAATTTAATTTAGAAGTTCCTGGGGAATTCATTGGAGGAATGTTTCTAATAAAAATGGTTTGTTCTTCCATATTCCTGCTTTTCCAAATTAACCTGCAGGTATAACTGCCAAAGCTTTATCCCTTGTGAACATGGGAAACTCAATGCATTTGTTGTTTTGTGATCCTAAAAGAAAACATGTCACTCACAACACACAGCTCTGTCATCTGAAGCCTTAAATAGAGTGATATTTTTGTCAAAGACATGAATCTTATTAAAATTTACAGCTTTGAACTCCAGTGTATGTTCATGTCCAAATTTGTGATATTTGCTTAATGAATTCTTTAAAAGGTGATTCTTTATTTATACAGTAGTTTGTTTATGCAAATCTTGCTTTGACAAGGAGGAATTTTGCATGCTTAAAATATGATAAATGCATAATAAAAAACTTTTAAGGAAAGAAAGGAAGGATTTGTAATCTAATTTTAATCTTAGCACATTAATTTTCAGTTATTGATTGTTGCAGTAAAACATGGAAGGTCAACAGACGATGCATAACATCTTGATTATTTGGCGGGGGAAAAGGTTGAATGTAGAGATTAATTCAGATGCTACCCTCAAAGAGTTTGGCATAAAACTGCAGAAGTTGTCCAAAGTGAAAGCTGATACAATAAGGCTTCTTGTTCCTCTATATTCTGATAAAGGCTCGAGAATGTTGTCTCCTTTCTCTGATGAACATTCAAGTTTATGCTTGAAAGATACATTCATTCTTGAGGTATGAAGTTCTTATCTAATTATATAAAAGATTAGAAGTTTCTTACCATTTGTCCTACATGGTAGAACTCCTCACCTGCATTTTTTTTTTGTTGTGGAAGTTCTTTAACTTTCAGAAAAAGGCATCATATATGCTCATCAAGAAGGAAAAATGAGTGTTCAGTTACCCACTTGGTGCATCTTTAAGCACCAGGAAGTTGAGATGGAGGCTATATAGTTTCAATTGTAATTATACTTCTATTTTATTTTATTTTGGAAATATCTCCAGTTACAATCGTCCAATCAAGGCTTTAGTTTCTGAATCAATACCAACATACATGAAGAAACATATTGATGTACAGATCCTTGGTTCAGGAAAGCTGAAGCAAAAGGGAATATTACTCATGAATCCTGAAGCCAATGACCTTGCTTAAAAGGACCGCTAATGGGTCATTTTAGCCTTTGTAATTTAACTACTTCACACATTTTTCCTTCCATTAATCCTAACTTTTGCTATATGACTCTCATGCATCCTTTTGCCTTTATTTCATAATTCTTTTTTGTTTTGTTTTTAATCAAAAGATATTGAGTCATGATTCCTGGTTTACCACTCTGCATGCCGCTGGTTGCATTTGTAGGGGTATTCAGAATTCAATATTTTCTGCTTCAAAAGAGAAAAATGATATTGTGCTTAGTCCAATTGAGCTTCTCTCTTATTCTTATCTGTCCTTGATAATGTGACTTTATCGACACCCAGTAAAGAAATACAATCTATGTGATCCCTTTATCAGAGCGGAAACCTTTTTTCTATTATGAATCCGGTGGCACTTCTGTAAAATGTAGCTTCTACTGAATCACATTCTCTATTGTGCCAGTAGTGCAATGAAAAAAATTAATGTAGGTGATAAGCAGTTATGAAATGACGATAAGATCAAGGGGTCTTCAGTCTTCACCCTTGGAAATTTCAAATTATAATTTGCTATGTCTTGATTCTTCTTATTTTAATTGCGCCAAAAAAAAATGGCTTAACTTATGAGGTTTGCAAGATAACTGATTTTATCCCCTTTATGTTGCAGAGCAAGTCTATTAGAATGATGGGAGTGTTTGAAAAGGAAATTGATGAGGTTATACTAAATGCAAAGACTGATCTGAGGATTGCTGGGTTTGATGAGGAAAAGAGAATGAGGCAACACATGTCAAAGAGGCCCCAGAGTTCTCTCAGCCTTCCACAAGGACCTTACATATTTTGTGATTTCCGCACACTTCACATTCCAGGAATAGAAGTATGCTTCCCTCATTTTTTTTCTCTTTCTGAGATCTTCAAATCATGCAATAAAATATGGGGAAATCAAGAAATTTTGTATAATTTGGACAGATAAAGTGGCATCTTTCTTGAGAATGACATGGTTGAGAAAAGAAAATGAAAGAGAAGAAGTCATATTTGGTTTAATTTTTAAGAAAGGATTGAGTTTATTATTAACTAGAAATATTGACTTGAACCTAAAAATTATATTACATCTTGGGCATGCATGTCTTTCAGTGTCAGACACAAAGACAACGCTTCATATATGCTGGCAAGACAAACCATTATCATCAATATCTATACCATGTAATTCATACTATATAACTTATAGATATGAACTATGTTAATTCATGTAAATGTGTGATATCGAGTACTGCTATAAGTTGATTCAAAATCTAACTTATAACTGAAAACCATAGGAATTGGTAACATGTCAAATACTATTGTATAAGGTGTCCCCAAATGAAAGGGATAGATGTGGTGGTCAAGAGTTTGATGGTGCTTGACAGGTAAGAGAAATTTAGTAGTGAATGTCGCATTACGTAAAAGTGTTGTAGATGGAGATTTATCGTCTTCTATAAAACCATGTGTTTTCACAATGTATAAGTCAATTTATTTACAAAAGTTTTCTATTGTTTTTATTTTTGGTATTTTAATCAAAAAATCTCCCCGTCCATTTTAAGTGCCTAAATTCAAGTTTCTAAAACTAACAACTAGTAGCCTTTATTTTTTTCTTGTTCTTTCTTTGTTTTTTCCCCTTCTCATGGGGCTGTGCTGGGACCGGCTAGATTTGATGATAAATAAGTATGTGAAGCCATCTTTATAATTTTTTCCCCTTAAGGCCTTAATTAATTACTTTCTTGTATTGTCCAAGTGAAGATACTATCTAGGTCTTCCTATTTGCATCTGCTATGACTGTATGTTAAAATTGCATCTTTCCCTGAAACTAAGCACTTGACTTAAGATCAGAATTTAGATATTCACTCTTGGTCCTATTACCAATAATTGGTACTCCATTTTATAGTTGAAACCTCCAGCTTCAGAGGCATTGAAAAGAATGCATATGCTTGCTGCTGATCCAGGGATTGTTGCCATTATGAATAAGGTATTAGTGGATCCTCGTTCTTTTTTAACAACTGATCCATATTTATTATGTCGACTTTAATTTCTAATACCACATTTTCACATGTGCTTATGTGAAGCATCGTTGGCGGGTTGGAATCATGACGGAGATGGCACCTGTGGGTTATGTTGGTGTCAGCCCTAAGTGCTTTCTTGGTTACAATAAGGTAATATGGTTATATTGTTTAAATGAATACATCCAAATTGTTTACATTGTACTGTTTCCTATAATTTTTTTTTTCATTTGACTCACATCTGATGCAGAACCATGGAGAAGAGATATCATTGCGTATTCGAACTGATGACCTCAAGGGTTTCAGGAAGTATGAGAGCATCAAAAAAACATTACTGCATGAACTTGTAAGCATAATTTTGAGATAATTTATTATTTAAATTTTTATGCTTATAAAAAAAATTTGTTTTGTTTGGTATCTGCACTTTTCAAACTTCTACAATGGTTAACGACCACATGACTTTCCCAAGCATCTAATCTATTGGCACCATTTCATGATTGATGTGAAAAATCAATTTTTATTAAGCGTATATAAATAACAGGTGGACCAGAATGTTCGTCTGGGCATGTGTGCCTTTTTGCAGATCTTGAACTAGTTTTGGGAGGCTCTTTATGCTGCTACTGTAGGAAAATTGAGCTCAAATTTCTGAACTATAAATCAGTGTGGTTTTATAGGCATAGAATACATGCATTCAACCTGGGGGCAGAGTGCCCTCTTGGAAATGATGTATTTATGCACTTGGGGATCTGGTGAATTTGCATATCTTCGTTTGCTTTGAACTTCTATATTTTCTCACCTTCTTACCAAATGGAGGGACTGAATGGTTGTCACTTATTTCTGCGGCCCATGACATTGTGGGCCAATAGTTTACCCCCAGACAGTCAATGAAGCTGTGTGATAATTTTATGTTGATTTAAATAAAGATTTTTTTTTTGTATCAGTGTCCTTCAAACAGGTGCTCATTGACTGGACATGATGCATATATTTACACCTGATTGAAAGAACTCTTGTTATTTGTTTGCAAGTGACCTTTCTGGACTACTACTCTTGTGTTTCATTTCAGGCTCACATGGTATACTCAGAACATGATGCTCATTTTTATGCTCTGGATAAACAGGTATAGTGTCTGTCCTGTATAAATGGTTTGATGTGCACAATCTTGTACTCAGATATGTGGCCTTACCTTTACTAACAAACTTGGCTCCGACAGCTTAATCAAGAAGCTGATAGTTTAGATTGGACAAAATCTAGAGGCCGCACATTGAGTGGCACTAGGCACTCAGTGGATTACGAAGAGGAGTCCTACATTGGAACCAGTGGTAGTAAACCCCAAAAGCTTGGGGGCGATGCATCAGATCAGCTGGCCAGTGCTCGTTCAGCTTCAGTTGCTGCTGCATACCGCCGTTTAGCAAGTACATCCAATGTAGATGCAGAACCTGACCCTGATGATTCTGAATTCGAAGTGATTGGAGAACCTGATCCTTTTGATAGCGTCAGAAAAGAAGATTTGCACATCGAGAACTCTCAGGAATCTGAACAAAATTTTGATTATGAACCTGATCCTGATGACTGCTTAGACGCAACTAGTAAGTATGAGCCGGATCCAGATGATTCCATGGAATCTGGACCCTATTCTGCTATCAGTGAAAACAAGATCAAATTTGAACCTGATCCTGATGATTCTGAGATGACACGTGTGCCTCATTTGATTATTAATGAAAAGTTGGTGAGCCTTAGGACCTCTGAAGAAGCTGACTGTAATGATTCTGATGTTGCCTTGAAGTATGTGGTTATGGCCAAACCAGAAAATAAGGACTCTCAAAAGATTGAAAATGTTGTCAGTGAGAACCAGCCAAAGAAAGTCCATAAAGAACCTGATCCAGATGATTCTATAGTAAAGCAGGTTATTTGGGACTCCAGAAACGGTGCTGAACCAGATCAAAGCATTTCTCAGGAAATTGAAGCTACGGATGAAGTAATGAAAATAAGCAATAGCGGAGAACCTGATCCTGATGATAACAAATTAGGTCTCCTAAATAAAGATGAAATGCATTCTGAACCAAATCCTGTTAATTCCCCATTCAACAGAAATTTGCAGGCCGAACCTGATCCAGATGACAATAATGCATGCTTTCTTGGAAGTTCTGGAATGCAAGCTAATGAACCAGATCCAGATGATCAAGAATTACAGAGAATCCAAGATCCTGTTACTGTTTATTGTACTCGCCTTCAGAATGCCATTGAGATGCTTCAGTCCGAAGCTAATCGCACGGAGGCTACTTCTGTCCTTCAGACTTTATTCAAAATAATCAGGTCAAGATAATTGAACTCAAAAGTCATTTATTTTCATATGGTTTTAAATATCTTTGTTTCTAGGATCCAGTCAAATACCACTAATACAAACCTGTTTTTTTCATGTAGGAATGTGATTGAACACCCAGATGAGATAAAATTTAAGAGGCTCCGAAAGGTGCGTCTGACATTTCTTTTTATTGGTTACTGGGAACCAAACATATCTGCATTTTCTCAAGTCCTATAGTGGATTACTAACTGGTGTTGAACTGCAGGATAATCAGCTTTTCCAACGGAATATTGCAAAGTATAAGGGTGTGTATATCTTCTCATTGTCATCACTTTTATCTGTTTCATTTAATAAATAAATGATTAAGCACAGCCCATAAAAACTTATTTAGGATTTTAAGTGTGGCTTACGACACATATTTCCATGATTAATTATTTCATTCTCTTTCTTAATGATCCTGGTCCTGAATACCCTTGATGATCCAAGAAAATGTCAATTTGTGGGGTTTGATCGATAAAATTTTTGCTGACCCATTAAGGAGGTATCTGCCATTATAAATGACCTGAATCCATATGATGGGGACATGAGTCCTGATGAGACTAACACAGTAACTGTGGGTTTTCTGTTTCTTCTGATGACAGCTGCCATGGAAGTTCTTTTTCTGGTGGGCTTCACGGAAGACATTGTGTATGACGGAATCGGGAGGGCAGAGACATATCTGGTGTTGAAGCGAAATGATCCCGGATTGCTTTGGCTTGCCAAGTCCTCTCTCGAGATGCGCACTGTTTAGATAGTCATCTAAGTAGGAATATTTTGTTACGAGCATACAACTCAAATTTGTAAAAAGTAATGTGGTTGGGAGTTGTATGCTTTGAATTGTGTTGTCGAAATATTCACAGGAGTTGTTTATCTGAGACTTGATTTATTAAGTAAACCTACTTGGAAATCAAGTTGATCTTTTATGAGCTGTTTTCTATTCGCTAGGATACCCCTTTTTTACAGGGTAGATACCGGTGTTTTGAGTTTTTGAATTTGTCAGGGTAGTTTCTCTGACGATTTTTCGACGAAACGGGACAGCATACCAAGCAAAATGAATGAAACAGAAAAGAAAAATATAAATTTATTTAATTTTTATTAGCGAAACGGAACGGCATGGCAACAAAATTTCCCTAAAATCCAAAAAAACCCAATTTTTGCCCATTTTAAATTTTCCAACGTTTCAGCGGCACATCAAAATTTCGTTTTGGCCCGTCCATCGGCATCAAAACATTAAACCTTGGTAGGGGGAGAATAAAGCACTCCCCAGCGCCATTCAAAGAGATGTATAGAAAGAAATATAATTAGAAAAGGCAACAAATTGAGGTAGCGCTGGCACATATGGATCATTATTATCAATTCAATTCATTTTGATCAAGAAAAAACAATAGCATAATTAGGATGGAGTATTTTGATACACAGACTGCACCTTTGATTCCAGCATAGAGACATATTTGTCAAGCACTGAAATCACAGCTTCAAATTCTGTCACTTGCTGCTCTATCGCATCAATCTGCTGAACATAATCATCAAAACTGCCACTTTTGGCCTTCAACTGCTCCACAAAAACTCTTAACCCAGCAGCCACATCACCAAACCCTTTATATTCTTCTGCCACTCTAAGATTCATTTTTTCCAAAAGTCCTAGTAGTTTATTAGTGCCCTGACAGTAAAGCAAACAGATTCAAGTTGTCGTTAAGAAGTGAACTGATGCAGGTAAACAATAGTTAAAGAACGGTAAATAAATTCTATGGTACAAGACATTCCTAACATAAAAAAATCCATATGGGAAAATGTCTCTGTCAAAAGATAATTTCGGTTTTCCAAAATGCAAAAAATGGTAAGAACAGCAGATATCACTAACATAAAAAACAGATATGCGAAAATATTTCAACCATAATATTCGGTTTTCCAAAAATGCAAAGCTTTAAGACTGATATAGTCATCTTAGCCTATGGTACCTTCTAATATTAATCAGCATTTCACCTGTACTTGATCTCTTTGGCAGTCCATCAGCATCCTACCTTTTGCTATTAATTTGTCGGTCCCTTTTTCTTTTTTCAATTTTTCTGCTTATATGGATTAGCTTAACAAGAACCTTGAATTTTCGGCAAAAATAAAAAAGACCCATGATAATAGTGGTATTGACGGGTAAGATTTGGTGTATGTCCAACTAGTCCCAGAAGAGAAACCTGGTATGCAGAACATATAGATCCACTTAATGCCATAACTAGTCCCTACAATCGAACGTGTAAATACTCTTTTTTTTTTCTTTTTTTTTTACGGTTCGCCATTGGTGGTCCAATTCGTCCTAGACAATATGTTTACATATTGCAGGTATAGAGGGTTTCTCACATTTTTCTACACAAAAAATCACTACAGGTAGACAAGCAAAGATATGACTCCTAACAGATTCATTCCAATTCCATAAGAAACATTGCACTGTTTGTGTTTATTGCCACCGTAATGGAATTCTCTGACTCCAACGACAACATTTTCATTCACAAAATCTAGAGCTATCTAAACTTAGATAATATAAATTCAAGCAGAACATATTACACATTACCCACAGCATCAATGAACTTCTACTAGAAATTGACATGAAACAATAGAAACTAGTTAACCAAATCTTCATTCAATTTTCTAAATTAAAGTAATAAATTACTATTATTGATTATTGAAAATCTACGTAAATAATTAATATAAATTATAAATTAATTTTTTTTGTCATCAAATAAATTTATTTATAAGGATGTAAAAGATAATTAATTCATCACTTACAAAGCTAAGAAACCAGGCACTCAAATGTGTATATCGTTCTTAATGTGGCTATCTTTCATTGGAACAAAAGCCTGCATATAGACTCAGTAAACATGGAACTGAACCTTACTAAATGTGGTCCTAGAATTTGTTGGATGTAACGTACCCACTGGTATTCCAACTTTATATAATGTCTCACTTATTGTTTTTCATTACTAAGCTTTTCAAGCAGAACCAATCCTTTTATTTTGGCACATGAATGTTTTTGGCAGGGAAACGACTAGAATATAATAGCCTGCAAGGGTAGAGTCTTCAAATATCTGCAACATCTCCCCTGATCATTTTTTGTTCTGCACCATGCTTCGCGTGCAGTGCAAAAGATATTGCTTCAGCACCGTGCGTTATGGTTCCTGTCATTGGAATCCTTTGTGGAAAGCAAAGGAAACAAAATTTCTGAATGATAACTTGAATAAAAATAAATATGTTCCTGATGTATATTTAACATGTCCCATTTGTGGTGATTGGGTTGATACCAAGAATGGATCCTGCAGGCTGCAGTATATTAATTCTGCAAATAGTAAATCCAGTTCTTTGGAAAGTAGCCACTTTATTCAGGAAGATTAGTATCATTCACACATAAGGAGACCCATTGCCAAGAAAGCTTTGTAAACTGCCCCATAAGACTACAATCTATTTCCTAGTCCATAAGAATCACTGAGATTATCAGATAAAAAAAAACATTAAATGTAAAAGAAAAGATCTTCAAGGGATGCGAAACGATACTATGCGATATCAATGCGAACACAGTACGTTAGAATTTTGGCTCATTCAAGCTTGTACCTTAATACTAATCTGTCTTCCCAAGAAAAGCAGGCATATCCCTACATTTCTAGCAGATGTTCAGAAGTGAAGTAGCATTAGAAGAAAAAAGATCTAATGCCTGTAGTTCATACTGGCTTTTCACGTCTATGATTAAATCCTATTTTTGGAAACTACAGATTCAATTTACATCTGGGATTGTTTTAACAGAACCTTATGTACTAACCAATATCTAAGTTATCCCATTTAATATAACCTCGTATTGTAGTCAATATCTAAGTTTATTTTCTCTCCTGGTGTTCTATAGTACTCATTCCCTTTCGCTCCTTATGTTCTTTAGTACCCATTTCCTGTAGCTTTTTCTTCCTTTTAGATGACTTTAATAAACATGAAGCTTCTAGTTTTCCTCCAGTTTTCAAATTTTTTTTCTTTTCATCATATCATTCCATAGATTTATAGCAGGAATAAGAAATAGAACCCTAAAATTTATCTCTCATAAACTATTCCCAGATCTATGCATTCAGAAAATGATTAAAAATTCGCAAAAATTCCAATTAACTAGTTCGAGAAGATCCAGTAAATTTACGAAACATTAAGAGTGGATGTTCAGGGTTGAATCCGTGACAGCGTAAATGAAACATAATAAGGAAGAGAACATTCAAATTGCATCGCAGGTTTAGGATCGGAAATCCAAGAAAACGAAAAGAAGAAGATTGATTGACACCTGCATTTCGCCTTTGATCATGGTGGAAACACTGGTAAAGAGATCATTTAGCGACGCAGCGAGTTCGTCGTGCTCCTGTATTTTCTCCTTTTCAGCCATGTCAGGAAGGACCGGAACTCTCTAAACACTGGAGCCTAAACGGGGAGAGGCGCTTCTTATACAGGTGTTCTATCACAGTCCAAAAGATCCCTAGAGAGATTAGCCACGTGGCAATGGCGAAGGGAACTCCACCTGACAAGAAGGTCAAGTTCTGGACGCTTCTCCAAGCAAGACAGTTGTGGAAGACAAAGGACGAAACTATCCTTCTGCAAACTCGAACAAAATTTTCCGCCTTTCGCTGTCCAAAACCTCCTTCCCAAGTAGAGCAACCTTTTCATGCCTCTCTTCAGAGAACCTCTCTTTCTTAGCCCCCGTTAACATATATCGGAGTTTCACAATTTGTGACCTTTACTGTTATCGAAGGATGCTCGTATCGAGGGTCTTTTCTCGGGTTTCGAAGAACTTGTTAAATCACTGCCGAGGTCTCTTCGTCTCGCCACGACAAGAACACTTACCGTTTCGCCCTAATAATTTTCAGTCTCTGCTTGAGTCCAGTAATCCGGTAAGGCCAGAAAAAGCTCTCGTTCTCTTCTTTTTTCCTTTTTTTCCTTTATGTTATCTCTTAATCAGTTAGGATTTTACTGGGGTTTTTCGTTCAGTTTCATGTCTTGTTGATTTATGCTTTTCGAACTGAAATATTGCTAATTTGTTACTTTGAAATCGGAAACCTTGATTATGTCCGTTTGAATTCATTAAGCTAGTTTGTATTCGTAGGTTTTTATTATCTATATTCGGATTGTTTGTATTCTTCGAGCATCTGAGCTTATGGTTCTGGTCCTTGTGGAGCTGAAATGCAACTTTTTTCATTTCATGCTCCGTTTGTTTTAATGTAAAATAAGTTGCAGACAACGTTTCAATGGAAAATATATTTTCTAAGTGTTTGTTTCAATGTAGAATTCTATTGAAATGAAATTACACCTCGAACTCTGGCTCATGTGATCAACACTCCTTGGGATACTAGAAGTTCTTCTCGACATGCACATTCATGTCAGTTTTGTCCTTAAAACATATATTGCAGTGCTCTCATTAATCTTGGAAAACCAACTTGTTTGTGCCTTTATTTTCCCATAGAAAACATGGTTGTTGACATGTAGTATTACAACAATCAGTTTTATGTCTTTTGACTCCAACATACATTGCAAAGGAGGTGGTAGGGAAAAAAATTTAAAAACAAGAACTGGTCCATTTAGGATGTAGCATTACATTGCAAAAGAGAATGAAACTAAAAGAAGTAAAAAGTGGCTAAACTCAATCCATAGACTTAATGAATTGTGGTTTTGAAATGTGCCAAAAGTTTATTAGATATATTTTATGCCAAAAATAATGGCTTTTGTGTGACCTACACAATCTTACAGTGCTCTTCTTTTTTACATGCTTTTAGTATAGCCTATATCGCAACTGTTAGACGAGCTTACTGAGAGAAGAAGCAGTATAAGGAGCTTCTAGTTGTTTTTTCTGAGAATTGCATATTTGTAAATGAGCCATAGATCCTTGTAGTAACTTATACATATATTTTCCATGTCAGTGGGTTCCAAGCCAGGTGTCTATTCTGCGTCATTCAGTTCTCAACCCCTCTGCCACTCAGGGATTTGGGTTCTCATCATCTGCAACTCAGTCTACCGAAAAGGAGAGTAACCAGTCTGAATCTGAGCATGGAACCACTGTAGAGCGAAAAGGTTCTTCTACAAATGATGAATTTACAAAAACAAGTGAAGATGTGAATGCTCAAGAGCAAACGGAAGAGATAGATTCCTGCTCAGAATCCAAGACTTCTACCTCTCAGACTGGTAAAAGGAGGAGAGGTACTAAACGAACTGCATTTTCTGATTCCGATTCGGAGGTTGAACTATCCATTGATGATCTGATTAAGCTTGTTGCTGAGAAGGAAGAATTGCTTCTCAGCAAAAATAAAAAAATAAAAAATAAAAAATAAAATAAAGAAGGAAGAATTGCTGAAGATAAAGCACAAGAAGGTAGAAAAAATGCAAAAAAAAGTTCTCCAAAGTTATTCAGAAATGGAAAAGGTTATGGATAGGACAAGACGTGCAGCAGAGAATGCAAAGAAATATGCTATACAGGTTGGTGGTATGTGGGCATTTTCAAATGCTGGCCAGTGGTTTCCATCATGGCATTTGTAGTTGCATTGTTCACAATTTATGAAGTTAAACCTTGAAATGGTTACCTATAACTGCTTCATACTTTTATGCTACAGAACTTTGCAAAGAGTTTGTTAGATGTTGCGGACAATCTGGAGAGGGCTTCTTCAGTTTTCAGAGAGAGACTCTCAAACATTGATGAATCCAAGGACACTACAGGAGCAGTTTCACTTCTGAAAACACTTCTGGAAGGTGTTGAGATGACTGAAAAGCAGCTTTTGGAGGTAACATGTTCACCTGGCATTGGCAATGATTGCCACTATTTTTCCTATTCTTTCTTTCATCCCTCTATTCTTTTGTGCATTTTATAATATTTTAGAGCCATTTTTTTGGAATGATGCCCCGAACAGAATTTACCTGTTGAGGCAGCCATGTGTATTACAAATAAGCTGTAAGTCACATATTAAGTTTCTGACCCAAATATGATCTTCAAACGGCTTAGAGTGCTTACTTAAAACTGAGGTCTTTCCTTATACAACACGACTGTTAAAAAAAAATTAGATAGCCATTGATGCATGTTGTACATATCTACTATCGGCACTTAAAAATATATATATATGTTCATGTGACTAATTCAGAGAGTCCCCTGTTAAATGAACAGTATGTATGGTATTGCCACATCATCTAACTAAACACTGCTATGACGGCGTCGGATACCTGTTGACTTGTGCTTTTCATTTAATGAAGTTAAAAATCTGGCTGAGCTTTCATTTCATGCTTGTATGTTGAACTCTTACAACTCATGGATTTTTTTTTCCCTCTCCAAGACATGGAATTGCATCTGAATATCAAGTGTACCTTACATCCTGCCAGGTGTTTGGGAAGTTTGGATGTTTCTGCTTTTAATAGTTTATAATTATAACTAGAGGCTTTTTGATGTTTCTGCTTTCAGGTATTTGTGAAGTTTGGAGTAAAAAAATTTGACCCTATAACTGAGCAATTCGATCCTCACAGGCATAATGCAGTCTTCCAGATACCCGATGGTTCGAAGCCTCCTGGTACTGTTGTTGTTGTTCTGAAGGTATTACCCTGAATATTTTAAATATTTGTCAAGCATTTATATTGAACTTTTCATAGAGAATTGTTAAACATTTACTACCTCATCAAACTTGCCTGGGTTAGATGATGGCCTAATTATTTTTAATTGAGCTTTATGGAAAATGTACCACTAATATTTATACTGAAAAAAACACATGTGATTAAGATGTTTAGTCTTCTTAAAATGGTAGTAGGCTCACAATACTTAATTGCACTTTTGTGTTTCAGCCTGGATACATGTTACACGACAGAGTTATTCGCCCAGCTGATGTTGGTGTTACTAAAGCTGTGGACAATAATGACGCTAACCGTGATTCTGGAGCTTGAAGGAGTAGCATGTACTAGCTCTTCAGATATCTGCTCATCATCTTTGAGAAATTGTATCATTTGTGAGGGAACTAGGTTATCATGCAGAGTAGATAGCTTTATAACTGTTGTCGCTTCAAAGCATGGATAAAATTTTGCCCCAATTATTTTATTTTTGGCCCTTTTATTTCCTATGTATGTTCATATCTAATTATGCTTTACTAAGAACTCATCTTCAACCGTTGGAAGCGTCCAATATCATTTCATACTTGTTTATCTCTAGACAGCTTTTCGAAATTTGTTTTTTTTTTCGAATTTTGTTTATTGAGCTTCTTATCTTAGAATCTTGTATCTGACAACCATGTGATCTTCAAACTGTATTAACTTTAAACAATTTATGAGGATTAGTTCCTCTCAAAATATTAATCGACGCTAGGGCTTGACAAAGAAGATACAATTCGGCTTTGCTGCTATGCATATTTGCTGCAATCAGATTAAGACTTGATCTGAATCAGGAGAGATCCATCTTAATCCAGCCATCGTTGGTCCGACAGCACAAGATCATGAATTTCCTACGCAGTTATAAGGTTAGGGGTAAATATCTTGCTGCAAAAATTTAACTGCCCATTTGTCACCATCACAAAAACACAAAAGAAAAGAAGAAAGTAAACGGTCATGAAACTCACTGGTTATTTAACACTGTTCAGTCCACCTGGTGGTACAGAATCAATAACCAGGAAACAATCGAATCACTAAATTGAGGTGCTAGATGCTGCACAGAATGTCTATAATTTGAAATAACTGCGATTAGGCAGCATAAAAAAGAATATTGGAAGTACATGAATAAAGCCTTTCCCAAAAAATGAAATGGCGAAAATAAAGCCAAAGAGATTCTGAGCTACCCCTTCGGGCATAATGGATTCCCCACTTTGTTTTCATGTTGTTTAGCACTTCAACTCATTTTCTCAACATCCTTGCTCCGATCTTCCGCAGTAGGATCTGAATCACGGTCCCCTTCATGGGCTTTCAACCCCAAACTCAAATCTAAATTGCTCTCATTCAGATCATGCTGTGCGCTCTGATCCTTGTCCAAAGCCTGAAGCGTAAAATACGTTAGCAAAAGCTTACTCGTAACATGAGGTAATCAGGGTAGTGGTAATAAAATGTGGTAAGCTATTAAAGGGTTGAGATCACCCACTTTATGCAAAAATAATCACAGCCATATCATAGATTGGCCATAGATTGAAGATCTGAAAGCGGATAACTCATTGAGCTTAAATCAATATCTCTGCTACCATTCCGAAGTTGGTGTTGCTAAAGTGCATCCCTTTACAGTTAAGGGTGCACCCTTGGTCTGTTACAAGTGTTACTTGGATTTGCAAAAATCACTTGTATGTGAGCAGTATATGAAATCTTACATACATAGCTACATGGTGACGTGAAACTCTGTCCAAATTGCCTAAAACGTGGCAAATTGCAGAGAGGTGGTACAACCACTTTTCTGGTACCATAAAAAACTGAGTTTGTGCTCTTGTAATTATTATTATCTAATGGAAACAGCTTCATTCTTAACACAAATGAATAAATAAACAAAAAGGAGGAAATAGCATTGAAAGCAAAATACAACATAGCCTCTTTGCAACTTATATTATACATGCATGTTTCAGAATTGATCATCAAAACAAAAGAGGCTAACAGTGAGCTGCCAAATTTCCTTCTTACGTAAAAACTTGAGTAGGCTAGTGAAGAGAACTGCGCGTATCTAGGAAACCAATGACCTGGAAGTCAGCAATTATCATGGAGTAAGAGAAGCCTTTCCTACCCAAAAAAAAAAAGGAGAAGCCTTGACAATTGCGGATGTTCTCATAATAATGAGTCTCTTCAGGTCAAGAATCAAAACTAAATCATCATGCTCCGCAAAGAATTAAGAGCAACAATATCTTAGAACCTTCAACATGGGTAGCAGTCACGGACTGTTTTTTTCCTGGATTATCAAAATGTACAAAAAAAGATAGAATGGAAGGTGTGTATCAATCACTGAAACCTGGGTGATCATCTCGAATGCTCTCATTCCTAGTCCACCATGTTTGCCACAAGAACACCACTATAAGCATCTCACACGTCTTACATCCATCTCCAGAGAGGATTTTGAGATCAAACTGTCCAATGAACCATTTGTCAAATGGAATGCACCTATATTTCTAAACATTCTCTTCAGAACATGGAAATCTCATGTCAAAATAACTCAAAAGTTATATGCAGTGGGACTGCATAAACTACTGAAGTTTTGTTCCAGTATTCCTACGTATGTGCAAACAAGCAAAATTCTTAAAATTTATGCTTTTTTCATAAGGCTTTAGCAAATCAGCTGAAAATCCCATTCTCCAATGTGCCAAGGACAGGTTAGTGATTTAGCAAGGACGCCTTTAAAGAGAGGAGTAGAGACAAATTACTTATCTGTGTGTATTCTGCAGCAGGATTGAGTGGAGGAGCTTCTAGCTATGTATCTTGCAGTTCTTCCAGTTTCTTGGTTGTTACTATCCTTCTTGAAAGCTTAAATCAATTTGAGTTGAAGCTTCCTTTTCTTTTTCTTTTTTTTTTTAATCAGAAATGATAGATGATATATATAAAAGCATATAGAGGTACAAACTACAAAAGACAAAGTAGGTTACAAGGCCCCAAACCCACGAGGAGTAGGATAGTCCTAAAACCGACAGCCCCACCAAACTATGTTTTGAAACATAATCTGTTTATGTTTTTATATGTATATTCTCCACACTTTTTATGTGTACAAGCTTCCTTTCCTTTTCTTTTTATGTGTATTCTCCACACTTTTTTCCTAAAACATTTTATATAAAAAAGGGTTGCCCGTTTCCTGAAAATAAGGGATAACCAACGTCTTCTTTCCACATGCTGGAAACTGTATCTATGAGGTCCACAACTCTTTCCAGCCTGTATATTGCTTCAAGGAACAACATTCTAATACTCAAAAAATCAGATACCAACTTAATTTGAGTTTATGCTTTCATTTCTTCTGATTTATATTCTCTCCCCATATTTTGTTCCTTACACATAAAAACTTCCTTGTCTTTTACCTACAAAGAAGATATCATAACTGGTATCTTCTCCACGTGGCACGTACTGGAAATTGGATCTATAAGGCCCATGACTCCACAACTTTCATTATTGCTTCAAGGAATAAATTCCTGATATTTACCAGGTTGAATACCCATTGAACCTTCCCAAATAAGTATGCCCTCCCACCTTCCTTCCAATAACATCCCGATACTCACAAAATCAAATTCCTATTGAATGCTCCAAGTTTGTTTTCAAGCCATCAATACCCACCGAAGGTTTGCAAATTGTCCAATGCCCGTGAAAGTTTTCAAATATATGTGCTCTCCCTCCTAATAAGAATCCTGATGTTCACAAGATCAAATACGCATTGAATATTTCCAAAATAGTTTTCCCTTCCTCCCTTGTATTAATATCTTTGTTCACAAGGTTGAATACCCATTGAACATTGCCAAATTTGAGTGTCGTCCTCCCTTCTGCCTTAGAAGTTAAAAGTAAAGGCCCTTAACCAAGTCCAGGTCACTACCTGCTTGGAATCAAAATAATCTGTAATGCAATTTGGAAAAAACATTCTGCCTTGAAAGTAAATGTGTTAATGGTTGAGCACCCTCTCCCTCCTCCCTGCCTTAAAGCAAATACCTTTAACCAAGTCCACGTCCCTACCTTCCTAGAACCAAAGTAATCTGTAACCCAATTCAGAAAAAAAAATTTCTTCCTTGAAAAGTAAATGTCTTTATCCATTGGGTACAAAGAGAGTTAAATTTGGGTAAGAATTTTCTAACAAAGCAGCATTAAACATATGATATATTTATGCATTGATGTGCATGTATGTGTGTGTATTGCAGATTCCCTCTCAATTTGGCTTCAGAAAATCTCTCCTGCAAAGCCAATGAATTTTCTCATTCTTTTAGCAGGAACCACCAGCAATTGCTTGTATATGAACACAAACCCCTCACAAGATACCTTTTCTATAACATAATGATGCTGCATAGGATAAGATGAAGCCAATGTGGATTTTAATAATGATCCATTCTCTGTTGAAATAGCAAATTTCTCTCTCATCGTTGATCTTGTTAAGAACTTTATACAAATATTGCTCCATTAGACCTCAAAAACTTGGTTTATCCCTAATACTTTCCAATTTCTTTGGCCAACTATATCCATATATCTAAACCATCTGTAGCTGCGTCCTCTAGGAAATAGGAGCCTAAATACTTGATTTCTTGCTTGCTGTCCGCTTAATAAATTTAGGACAAGATTTCATTACCAAGAATGCTGAGAAAGCACCACCCTTAAGCAGCCATAAAAGAGAAAAGAGAAGAATCATCCACTGACCTCAATCAATCACATAACCTCCATGGCTCAAGGTGCCATGCACTACATTTTTCTCTTGTTCAATTTATTCGTTATTGGAAAAAAAAAAAAAGGAAGTTCTTTAGGAGCTTTTTCTTGTTCAATTTTTTATTATAAACAAATGATAATTATTTTGGAACTTAACCAGCCAAGTTGGAGAAGTGGCAATTATTTCCTCAACCTTTTATCTTATAAAACAACAAAAACATGTTTCACTTAAATGGATAGAGCAGCAGCAAGCATGGAGTAAAACATCAAAAACAGGGGGACTTAAATGAAAAGAATGCTGATATTTTCATCAAGAACCTGAGTCCAAATTCAAGAAGCATGGGAGAGGAACACAAGTTAACAAAGTACTAAGATGCAACACCTGAATCTCTTCCATTGGCATGTCATTGATGTCAGGTTTTCCATCAAAATCATCACCCATGGAAGTTGGCCCTGTTCCAGACGGGTCAGCATCAGTTGTCTTAGTTTCATCGTCAACCTTTTCTTCAGCCTCCTTTTTCTGCTCTTCTAGCACTGCTATCTGCATTGTGCAAGTTATCAAATAATCATGCTATAACAAGCAATATTAAATGATTAATTTCTCACTACAGCGTAATTAATGGATAAAAAGCATCAGCACAGAATTGGAGATCTGAAAATGATTCTCCAAGAGAAAAACATATATTGTGGCCACTCTGCCATTGAGCCCCTGAAAAAACCATAGCACTCCTCATTTCACCAATATCTGAGATTCAAGAAAAATATACATTCTATTTATTAACTAAGACAAGACACACCGGCCTAATCCAACAATAAATGCCCATACTATCTCTGTATAAAACATAAATGAAAATGCCAGATCAGCTAATAATGAGACACAATTTCAGCAAGGAGGTGAGGAAGTTTTTTGTCACAAATCTTTGCTAGAGTAGTCTCCTTTCAGTGTGTTTGTTGTATGCTTTTTTCCCTAAGACACTTTTCTCTTTCAATGTCTTAGGATCAGAAATGATATAGTAGAACCTCAAAGAAGAAAATTTGGTTTCTTCACCTGCCATATTAATAAAGTAAAGAGCATGTGATATAGAAAAAAAACAATAATATGGGATAGAATGACAACTATATAAAGAGAATGGGAAAAGAGATCTTAAGAGAACCTGAAAGAAATATCTTATCCTGTAAAGAAACTTTACTTATAACATGATGAGGGTACAAATAAGGGCTTTAGTTCAAGACTTAACAATGATATAAAAAGCCATGACACTCAAAAGACATACGAACGTAAGAAATGAAGCCAAGGAATTAACAAGTATTGCTAAATAACATGCATAATGCATGTGATGACATACAAAATAAGCTTGTGTAAAAGAGCCAAAAAAAACAAAAAGTGTCCGTAAACTTTCAATAATTTGAGAGAGGTGGATTACATAAATAGATAGGTTGGACATAATGAAGGTAATGAATAGAGAATCATGGTAAAGAATGAAGAAATTAAAGAAGATGGAAAGTATTTCCAAAAATGATAGGACGAGATTGTTATTGGAGTACAGATGTTAGTGTTGGAGAGAGCAGACCATTTTATACTTTTAGAATTATGCCAAACAAAGGGAAGGAAGCTTAAACGCTTTAGCCAAGTTGAATAAGAAAAGGCTCTAGATTTGGATGTTATTCCAATTAAAGAATAGAAATGCAAGGGAGAAATCAATAGGTATAAATGAGGAACACCTGTGAGAGAAGCATTACACAAAGCAAAGATGAATAAGAAAAGGCTCTAGATCTGGATGCTATTAGCAAAAGAAGAGAGTTAATAGGTTTTATCAATGATAAAAAATACAGAAGATAAAATTTATTACAGGTCATACTTGATGTTATCAGGAAAAAGCAACATCAAGCAAGTCATGTTACTACAAAGTATAATAGGGGGAGCACTAACTAAAATGAGAACAGTTGGCAAGGAAACTAATGTGCTTGCAGTAAACTGTAAAAGTAGGTGTATACCAAATTTCATCCAAGAGCCTCAATCGGCATCGATTATGGATAAGTAATGATTCTCGTAAAAGGAAGTTATTGGAGACGGTGTGGATTGATGGACAAATAAGAGAGGAAATAATGAAATACTGGAATTCGGGAGGAATGCCTTAAATTGAAGGGTTAAGTAATAAAATGAATTAACAGCATGATTATGGAATGCATGGATAAGTAATTACCCTCATAAAAGTAGGTTATTGCAGGTGGTGTGGATTGATGGACCAAATTAAAGAAGAAGGTTATTTTTGGGCGAACACCTTAAATTTTAAGGTTAAGAAATATATTGAATCAATAATGTATATATGGAAATGAAACTTCAGTACAAACGGGAAAGGAGTGAAACATTGCTGACAATCAAGAACCAAGAGATTTTCAAAAGCAATCAATTGTATCATATGGAATCAATCATCCATAAAGAGGAAGATATTAAGGGCGTTGCTCAAAATTAAATTAAAATGCCTTAAATGAAGAAGTTCCTTGGGAGAGTTTTGTGAGCAACATATACTCAAGCTAAAAAACTAGTTCTCTAAAATTTCTGTTAGACCTATTATAACATACAAAGCAAAATGCTATGCAATCATGAAGCAAGACATCAATGAGTTGAGAATGACCACAATGAGGATCTTAATAGAATAGCCATCACCAAATATGCTGGCATGAGGATTAAT
Source organism: Buxus sempervirens (assembly GCA_947561395.2). Classification (NCBI taxonomy): domain Eukaryota; kingdom Viridiplantae; phylum Streptophyta; class Magnoliopsida; order Buxales; family Buxaceae; genus Buxus; species Buxus sempervirens. The sequence continues at coordinate 2,067,763 of OX387191.1, read as the reverse complement.
CTCCCATCCATTGTCACCAATGTGTATTTACTGATGATCATCTTAGCCCACAAGCTCTGTTTATTAACTACCAAATCTTGAAAAGCCATTTCCCCTCGTAGTGTTGGATTATGAGTTGGAGCACTATCCAAAGTGATACCTCCTTTATTCAACTTACCAACTGATCCTTTTTTTAATACACCCCCTCACAAAGAAAATCCCTTTAAAGCTTCTCTGTCCTATTGACCAGCCTCACCATGGCTCTAAAAAGTATAGGTAATAAACAGGTAAGTTAGTGACGGATGCCTAGACGAGGGTGGTTCTTCCAGCAAAAGACAATAATAAGAGATCTCACTTTTTTTATGTTTACACTGATCATCTATAGGCTACTTGACATTGAATTTTAAATATTAGGTGATAAAATTGGCTTCCGTTGTCAGCTTCGTGTGTTTCAGCATTTTCATGCAACGGTAGTGCCCTCTTTCTGAATTCTATATGAAGATATAGGATAAAGAAAAATAACAAAGTGTACACAGTTTTTATAGTTGCCTGGCCATGTTTATTTGTAAAAAGAAGCCAGAGAGAATGTAATTGTTTTCACCATTGCAAAATAAGGAAAAAGCACGCATCACTGAAAAACGACCTAAATCTAGAACCTAATCATTATCAAGGATTTGAAATACTTCAATCAAAACCCAGTTTCCAAATTAAACAAAGTTACAACCCGACTTATCTAATCAAATTCCGCAAACGCTCGGGTCATTCAAACAAGAACCCCTTTATACCCAAAAACCCTAATAACAAATCCCATCCAGATACACATGATGAAACAAAAATCCAGAAAACAAACCGCTAAACCAATGATCGGAACAAAAAGGTGTAAGAGTACCGGAATGTATTTAAATTTCCGTCGAGGTGGCTCCTCTGGTGCAGCAGTGCTGTCATCCTTGCCGGAAATTTTTTCTCCATTGCTATTGCCGTTATTGTTGTTGCTGCTTTGTGACATTGGCGTCCACTTGTAGAGAACGAGATGAGAGCCATTATTACCGTTAATACCGTTAGATTGAGGAGCATGATTCGCTGCATTAGATGCGGACACGTGGATCCATCTCTTCTTCCACTTCCTTACTGGACCACTGAACACCGCCGCAGGTCCGTACCGAGTCGACGACCGACCTAGTCGGGATCCCACCCCCTCCATTTCCCCGCCAAATTTCACAACCTCCGGTTAACCGATATTGAATCGGCGGGATCCCCAGATATGAAAGAAAAAGGAAACTCCCAACTCCAACTCCAACTCTCTCTTTCTCCCCCTTGAGGCTGCGGGCGCGGGGATAGTCCCCGTACTGGCTTCCATATGCTAAGCGTGGTCTATGTTTTATACATTTGAAACCGTAGTTAATCAGAGCCGTATAGTCATCCAATCAGATGCCCTAAACTATATATCGTGTTCGGGCCCGCTGATTGACGGTCTAGATCCACGCAAATTCTGCTGCTTCGTCCATGTTGATTTTCAGGTATCTTCGTTTCGGTGTTGAAACGCAAACCACCAAGTCACCAACAGAGCTGTTACAGAGGAGGGATCGAAGAGAGGTTCTTTCTGTTTGTTTTTTTTTGCCTTTTTATCATTAAATGGAATTTTATTATTAGAAAAAGGAAAAAAAAAAGGGAGAAACAGCAAACATACCATTTTAAAATTCCAAAAATTACAAGAAAAATCTCTTTCCTATTTGAAGCCTTAAGCCTTTATAATCAAATCAGATAAAGGGTCCGAGACATAACTTATTTCTTATAGCTCCCAATTTGGTTATGCGTAGGGTTGTAAGCAAGTTGGGTTGTAATAAGTTCAAGCTTAGTTTAATCTAAAATTTACTAGTTCAAACTGTTCATTAGCTTACTAAGTCAAATTCATTAAGTCCAGCCCCAACCCAAACATTATTAGTTGAGCTGGGTGGAGCTCAAATAAAATGAAAAGTTTTGAATATTTCTTTTTTTTCTTTTCTATGAATGCAATCGTTGGAATATCACTAATTAAGCGTTGTATGTATAAAGCTTAAATTTTTTTTTTACTTATTAATTTATTTCTTAAAAAATGAGCCTGAACCTAACCCAAACTCAACTTTGGGCCACAAATAAAACTTGACCCAAACTCAAACCCAAATCAATTGAACACTAAAGCTAACACTAGTTTCCATATGTAGTACTACCACATCTCCCTATTGTGTTTATGGCCCAACCGTTCTTTGTAAACCACCATAACTTTTTTCACTAGTAGGGTAGAGTTCTGATTGTACAGAATTGAGACTAAGTCGATGGTGGGGGTAGAGCCGGCATAAATCGAACCGACCCGACGGGTCAACCCGCCTAACCCAATTTATAAACGGGTTGGGTTGACCCGTTTATTAATTGGGTCGGGTGCGGTTGGGGTTTTCCCAACCCGCCTGTAATCGGGTCAAACCCGATTATGACCTGCCAACCCAATTATTTAAAAAAAGTGTAAAAAATGGCATGATCAACCCGATTATGACCCACCAACCCGACTATGACCCGAACCGACCCGATCACCCCATAATCCTATTTTAATAATATTTTTTGAAATAATAAATAATAAATAAAAATATAATCGGGTTGAACCCGTTTATTGGCGGGTTGGGTTGGGTTTGGGGTTTTCCCAACCCGCTATTAATCGGGTCAACCCGAACCCGACCCGTTTAACCCTGAATCGACCCGAACCCGGCCCATTGCCAGCTCTAGGTGGGGGCATTAACAAAAAGGCTCGTGCTATTGCTACGTCTTCTTGTTCTTATTTGTGTTATGTGGATTTGAATTGAATTAATCTTATGAAATTTGGTTCGGTTCGAATTTTGGTTTTTTAATTTAATTTCGTTTTGGTTTTCAATTTTGCATTTTAGGTTTATAGTTCAGTTCATTCAACTTGAGTTGAGTTATGTAATTTTGGTCTGGTCTTGGACTAGCGTCAACCCACTCGAACTTAACCAAACCGAGTTGCACCCCTAATTTGGGTTGAGTTTATATAATTTTGGTTTGGTCTTACACTGGCATCAGCCTGGACCTAACTGAACCGAGTTGCATCCTACTTGGAGGTTAATTTCGTTTTGAAGAGTGACATTTTTATGTGAACATAAAATGGAATATTTGATGGACTATTCTTATAAATACAGGAAAAAAGTGACCTTTTTAAAAATATTTTATCTTTAAGACGATATCCAGCGTCTTTTTTACTCTTTATAATCCTCAACGATCGGGTTAGGGTTTGGGACGTTATAATCCTCATGGTAGCTCGCCTTGTCTGCTCGGTTCTCGCTATTCACCAGAGTTCTTTTATCTTTATCGTTCGCCATTTAGTTTTCCTATTCATAGTTTTAGGGTTTAATGCATTAGATTTTAAGGTCTCTGCTTAGGTCTTAAAGGGTTACTCGCTGTCCACAGCTGCTCTTGATTCATCAGATCTCTCTCAAAGCTACATGTACCAAGATAAGGGTGTGGTGGATATGAAATCCATCAGGATGTGCCCTTCATCTTGAACTGCCAAAGCGGCTGTAGCGAAATCAATTAAACGATAGAGAAGTTAACTGGCCGGTTGTTGTGAGATTTCTTTAAGTCTCAGTCAATAGATCTGCTTACCGAACTTCTCACACTTGTTTCTTCTTCTGATTTGCATTCCTCGTCAGTACTAAGAGAAGGGAGGAAGAGGGAAATGGCATAGGTTTTAGCCATTTTAAGAGACCCTTCTCTCATAAAAACCCGAAGATCACCTTCCAGGCAAGTTGCTTTGAATTCCCTGCAGCTTGCGTCTATCGGTGCTTACACATATCATGATAATATCATGATCTATACAAAATTTCGGGTCTTTCCGTCTCGCTCTCTTTTTCCCCTATTCTTTGTGTTTCGTTGAAATTTCTTTCAGATTGGGGACGAAAGGTTGGGTTTGAGGTCTTTTCCTGACGAGGACGATTCTTTTCTTTGTGGTCAGAGAAAGTACAGTAATATTTTCGGATCGAGATTTCTGAATCTATAAATGCGATTTTAGAAGCGGAAAAAAGGGTCTTTCTAAATGATACCGTAATATCCATTGTTGCAACAGGAAAAGATACTGTTATCTGTTGTTTCGTGATGCTCATTATCTGCAAACAATGTGATTTTGATGAATCAAGTAGCTAGACTAAATTAAAACCTAAAAACTGTGAGAAGCAAACCCTAATGTTGATTTTATTTTTTACAGAGATTAAGGTTTGAAAACTTATACAAAGAGGCATTTATTTTGGGTTGTTCTAAAAAAACAGAAATTTAGAAGACAAGCATTAGGGTTCGTTGTAATAAGTACATGAAGAAGCAACGCACTCAACAAATATAAGAACGTTGAACAGTAAAATTTTGAGAAAGATAAAAGATAAAGGGAAATTTAATTTTTAGTGGTGCTTTATCAAATTATTTAAGATTTAGTCGGCAAACTTTTGAGTTTTAACTTTTAATACACTTTTATCAAACTATTTAATTTTTAGTGTCATTTCACTGTTACGAATAAATTTTTCCAAAAATACCCTTATACAGTTTATTTTCGAGACTTGTACAAGCAATAAATTGACTTGTACAAGTCATTTTTGACTTGTACAAGTAATAAAATGACTTGTACAAGTCAAAAATTAACTTGTACAAGTCAATAAAGTGACTTATACAAGTCATTTGGATAAGTGGGGTAAGGGCATTTTTGGAAGAATTTATTCGTAACAGTTAAATGACACTAAAAATTAAATAGTTTGATAAAAGTGTATTAAAAGTTAAAACTCAAAAGTTTGCCGACTAAATCTTAAATAATTTGATAAAGCACCACTAAAAATTAAATCTCCCAAAGATAAACCAAGGATACGAGTACAAGTATGCACGTGGTTAGAGTTGAATTGTGGAAACGGATTCTCTGTGAAGCGCAACCCAATGTTTGGAACGTTGGATCAAATTAAATGAAGGCTTATCAAATATGGGGTACCTCTGTCTAGGAATGAGTAGTGCCGGCACGGCCCAACACGCCACAGGCATGCCTGGGTTGGCCTGGGCACACCAGAGCACGGCCCGTTTGGGCACGGCCTGCCAAGGCACGCGGGCCCGCGCGCGTTGCAAGCGTGCGCGGGCCACGCGTGCCTAGGCGGGCTAGCCCGTGCGCCCAAACGGGCTGGCCCGCGCTTCGGCCCATTGGGCATGGCAGGTTGGCCTGCACGTTGGGCACGCGAGCTGGGTGGCCCGTCAGTTTCCCCCCATAAAAGTGGTTTTTAGCCACTTTTATGTCCATTTACCCCCCCCCCCCCCCCCAACAGCTATAGTTGTAATTGATGATTAAAAGACATTTTCTACCCTTCCAACTACAAAATAACAGTCATATTGAAAGGTAAAGGTGGAAAAAAGTCACTTTTAATTTTCTATAAATAGCCACTCCCTTTCCCACTCCAAACCACACCTCTTTTACAATCTCCTACTCTCTTCTAATTGATTATCAAATAGTTTCTTTGCTTTAATTGTTGTAATTGGAAATTGGTGATACTTGATCTCTTCTAATTGTTCAAGCATCATAAGTGGGAAATTGGACTCTGGAGGTTGAAGGCTTCAATTGCAAAGTTCAAGATTCATTCTAAAGAGGTATTCTTCTATTTAATTTTCCAATTTTAAAATTAGTATAAATATTATTATTATAAGTAAGTCTATCCTTCTATCTTTCTTATAAATTAGTATCACCAAATATTTATTATAATATTATTTATTAAGAATTTTTTTTTCCAAAAATTTGATCATGGACCCTAGGTATCCTATGTTTTTTGACACTGAAAAAAGGAAATATCTTAAACCCCTTTCTAATCCAACATTTTCTGATGATATAACTCAACCCCAATATAATGACCCTCCCATCCAAGATCTTGAAACTGAAGATTTTGATATGGGATCGTCTTCCCTACCTCCTAGGAGCATCAAGAGGAGTATAACCTCTGGTGTTTGGCTCAATTTTACAATTGAAAATGTAGGGAGTGAAGAGAAGGCAGTATGTAACTATTGCAAAAAACATTTTAATTGTAAAGGAAAAGGTGGTACAGGCCACTTGCACCGGCATTTGCAGAAATGCCTTCTAAAACATGGCCAAATTGACCCTAGGCAAACCCAAATTTCTACTAGTAGTGTTACTATGAGTAATTTTGTTTTTAATCAAGAAGAAACTAGGCTTGAAATAGTAAAGTATGTAATTCAAGAAGAATTACCCTTTAGATTAATAGATTATAAAAGATTTAACCGTTTAATAACTAAATATTTAGCACCACAATTTAAACCTTTTTCACGCCACACTTTAAGAAAAGATGCTATAAAATTATATGTAAAAATGAAAACTGCATTAATAGAAACTTTTTCAAACAATACCTTTAAGATAGCTTTAACCTCAGATATTTGGACAAGTAGACAACAAATAAGTTATTTAGCTATAACTGCACATTATATTGATGAAAATTGGAATATGGAAAAAAGAATAATAACTTTTGAACCACTAGATGCTAGCTATATTGGACTAAATATATCAAATGCTATAAGTAGAAATCTAAGAAATTATAAAATACACAATAAAATAATGGCTTTAGCACTTGATAATGCAAGTGCTAATAATGTTGCAGTAGGAATATTAAGACAACAATTAAACTTAAATATAGATGGAAGTTTATTTCATGTTAAGTGTGCTTGTCACATCCTTAATTTAGTTGTGCAAGATGGATTAAAAATTGTTTAACATCATTTAATAAATATTAGAGATGCAGTAAGATATATAAAACAATCTAGCATAACCACTAGAGAATTTAAATATTATTGTGAAACTTTAGGAAAGCAATATAAAAAAATTATCCTAGATGTTGAACATAGGTGGAATTCAACATATTTAATGCTAGAAGCTGTACTAGGATTAAAACAAGAAGTTGCAATATTTTATAAAACTAAAATGCCTGAAAGTGAATTAGAGGATCTTGATTGGCAAATAGTCGAAATTTTAAGAGATTTTTTAAAAGTTTTTTATGATGCAACAAGATATTTATCAACAGTTTATTACCCAACATCCCCAAGTATTGTAGCTTGTTTATATCAAATAAGTATTTGTTTTAAACAATATAGAAATTTACCCATTGCTAAGGAAATTATCCCTGCAATGGAAGCTAAAATTTTAAAATATTGACAAGAGATGCCTAATTTATATTGTTTAGCTACTACAATGGACCCTAGGATTAAATTAGGAGTTGAAGACTTAATAGATGGAATAAATGAAAATATGAATTCTATTTTTCAAATAGATATACGTAAAATAAGTACCCTATTAGAAAAACTTTTTTGTGAATACGATACTAGTAGTAGCATACAAGGTCATATGTGAACCCAACAAACACTACCAGATAATTTCCCTTGGAATTTTTTAAGTGGGAGAAGAAATGGAAAACAACTAGCATCTAGTAGTAGGGGATCATCTGAATTAATGATTTATTTAGAAAGCCCCTCAATGAATTTCAATATTATAGAAGAGTATAATGCTTTTAACATTTTGACACGGTGGAAGCAAAATCAGGTTAATTATCCTGTGCTTTCCGCCATGGCACGTGATCTACTAACGGTTCCTGTGTCCACAGTTGCATCGGAATCAGCTTTTAGCGCAAGTGGACGAACCGTTGACGACAACAGGAGCAGATTAAATCTGGAAATGGTACAAGCATGTGTCAGTCTTACAGATTGGTTAAGGGCGGAACTGAAAGATCAAGAATATGAAGATGATCAACTTGCTGGAGACTTTGATGATTTGAATATTGATTTTAGTCAACTAGAGTAGTCTAAGTTTTGTTATAATTTTTGTAATCAAAGTATAGGAATTGTACTTTCTCTTTTTTTTTTTGTTTCTTTTAAACTGCAAATGATAGATAGATGAGTGGATGCCAACCTAGTTGGGATGTGCTTATGCCATAGTGATGCAGTATTATTTGTTCAAGTAATTATGTAATTTTTGCAAAGTTGTAATTGTACTTGTGATAATTAATGAATTTATATTTTTTTGAGCAAAATCTATCCCAATATGTGTAAGACAATTTTGTGAATAATAAAAGTATTTTTCAGAAATTTTTTAGCATTTTTTAAAGTTTTTTTTTTAATTTAAAGGGGTTTGGACCGCCACGCCTGGCGGGCTCGGCCCGGGGTATTGGCAAAACAGGCCTGGCATGCTGGGCCGGCCTGCTGCTCATCCCTGCCTCTGTCACATACTGTGGTACCTCAGGCAAACATGGGATACCCGATCATCTTCACGGAGGTATCTTCGGGCTAACAATGGAGTACCTCTGTCAAATATGGGGTACCTCAGTTACCCCATATCCCACTTTAACTCTAAGGTGCCCTCGTGTAAGTCTAAGGTATTCTTATATAAGCCTAAGGTATCCCCATGGTAAGTCATATGTAGTCATCAAAATGCCTAAGGTACTCCGATATAAGTCGAAGGTACCCCAATATAAGCCGAACGGAGGTCCACATCCGTTGGATTCCGCTTCACAGAGGATCCTAGGCCGAATTGGACAGTTACAGAGTTTTTGAGCAGCAGATCTCAGCGTGTCGATGTTGTGAAGACGATGGGCTCCACGAGCAAGGTCAAATGTCTCAAAATAAAAATGGGGTTGATCAGAATCATCAGATGACTCTCGTCCATTGATCTCGGTATTTTCTTCTCAACGGTGAAAAGGTTCAAGGTGAAAGACAAGACCGTAAGTCATCGGATAACACTGATTTTTAATGGTGCTTAAGGATCCATGAGCACTTCATTCTAAACTAAAGCTTAATTCTTATTTGCCTTCCGTTTGCAGAAAAGGAAAAAGCATGCACTATTTGCTCCGCGGGAGAAAAATATAACTGAATAACACCAGCTTTATCTGTTCTTCAGGGCACAAGCGGTCGTTCTTGAGAGAGAAAAAAAAATGGAGCTCTGCAGCTCCACGGCTCTCCGGTTCAAGCTCTCTACCCCTCGCTTCAACGTGCTCTTTACTTCTCATCGTTTCTCGAATCCTCGCCGACTCAACAACAAATTCACCAATTTACAAAAATTTACTTCTTATCAGCAATTTCTTCCCCAGCAATCCTCAAGGACCTCAACTTGGAGGAATTCGAGCCAACATTATGTTTCTGCGTCTTCCGTCGCTCTCAACACAGAAGAGGATCGATTTCCGGCTGATATTGAGGTCACAGAAACAGTAGAACCCAGTTCGAGGGTGAGTCCTCTGTAATTGACTCGGGTTCGTCTCGTATCCTGTTCTGAAGAGCCTCTGAGTATAGCTATGGACTGCTTCCTTCTTTTATTCATTACCAGGCAGGCGAATCGCGGCAGACTATTAAATTATGCATACAATTTGGTCTTCTTTGGTGCATAAAAGAAAATAGATGGGATAAAGAACTTAACAGTTTTCTGTTGATCTTGCAGTCTGAGTTTGTGTTATATTAAGATATTATTTCTTATCTCTCTCCGCAGGTTAGATTAAGTGTTAAAGTTCCGCAGCTAGTCTGCCAGGAGTGTTACAAAAGGGTCATAATTGAGTTCATGAAGCAGGCAAAGGTACTTTTGGATTACAAGTCCATTTCTGTTTCTTTTGTTGCCCTTCATATCCTTGTTCATAGAGTATAAAGCAGTTGCAACAATCTTTCTGGATATTCAGTGGTTGATTGTAGTGTTCTACTTCTGTACCTGGATATTTTTAATCATATTTCTCCATATCTGATGGAAGCAAGGTTCACAGTTTCGGTGCCGGTGGGCCAAAACGAAACACGCCGCTGAAACGACGGAAAAAATTAAAAAGGCAAAAAAGGGCAAAATTTGGGTTTTTTGGGATTCTAGGGAAATTTTGTTGGCACGCCGCCCCGTTTCGCCAATAAAAAATAAATTTTTTCCCGTTTCGCTCAGCACGCCACCCCATTTTGCAGAAAAATCGCCGAAAAATCGTCAAGTCACCAGCGATGCACCCCTGACGATTTCCCCCAGAGAAACGCATCGCTGTGGCAAAAAAACGAAATTTCGGCGCACACCGAAACTGTAAACCTTGGATGGAAGAACCTTTCCTGATTACGCAGTCTCACTGCAATAATTTTTTTTCTTCCATCCTTCATTTTTGAGAAGTTATAACTTTATTTGAATACTAAAGGCTGAATAAGTTACAAGAAAATAAGTGCCTTTGAATACTGGAGCTGGGGCAAAAGTTCTATTGGACGTCACCCAGATTTTCAGTCTAAATGCTGTGGATTTTATCTCAGTTTCCTACTGCAAAAAGGATTGATGGTTTTGACTACCATGGATGCATATTTTCTTATAATATTTTTTTTTACTCGTGAAATATGAGGAATAATATCATGTTACAGTTGGCTTTGATATACTCAGGTTCCTGGATTTCGACCTGGAAAGAAAGTTCCAGAGAGTATTCTCATAAGTCATGTTGGTAAACAAAATGTGCAGAGGGCTACAATTGAGTCTATTTTGAGGAGGACCCTTCCTCATGCCATGTCATCGGTATGTCAAGTCCACATGATCTGTTGGGTTTCTTCTTAACTTAAATCTCTTTTGACTCATACTAATCTTTTCCACATGTCTTGTTACATATTGTAGAGTTGTATCTTTTTTCACTTGCTTTTATGCCTATTTTTTCAATCTTAGAGAAGCACCATTTCTTTATGTCCTTGTGTAGTGGGCAAGCTGATGGCTTTTTCCAAAGTGATTCTAATGATTGTATACTTAAAGTGTGCTGTAAATGAGTAATATGGTCTTAAGAAATATCAATAGCTCAATCTTAGATTATGCATTCTACCATTAGAAGTAAAAATCTCTTTCTATTTAATATAGACATGTATATCTTTATTTAATCAGACAATTTACTTCTTTGAATTCAATTAAGGAAAACAAGCATATATCTGTATGCTATTTAGATTTGTTTTTAATATGATCATAAAATTAGAAATGGGTGAGCAGATGACAGCATCCTTTTGTGTGTTTTGAGACGTGAGTGAAAACCTAATCAAGCTGAATAGAGTACTTTGTTAAGTACAAGGTTAGCTAGCATTCTGGAGCAAAATGTTGGGCATTTAAGAACATGTTCACAGAATTGAAGCAACATGATGAGAATTGGATGAGTGGAAAGAAAACCTAATAAACATGTGCATATATTCTAATATGGAATAGCTTGAATAAGCAACAAACATAAATGCAGTAGTCTGAGATGCTTGGACCTTGTGCAACAAAGGCTGATTATGCGACTATGATTTTGGGTGACTAAATGGAATGGTTAAAAGCTTAAAAGGATATTAAGGTAGTGGGAGCCTGGGAGGTTATACAAAGACTCAGGTTTTAGCAGAAAATCTGGACCTAAATGGAGTTGAATATCAGATTATTGTTACATTATTTAATTAATGACTTAAGATGCTTCATTTCCTGAGAAATCATGATTCCATAAAGATTTTAGATTTTTCTGTTAATCAACTCTGCTTCTTTACAAACAATGATAATGTTAACTTGTTGGCACCCTATGCTAGACACCCCTAAGGACGTGTCTCCCTGACCACCAAAAATAAAATAAAACTTGGTTGGCCATGAAAATGAACCTTTGAAACATGTCATTAGTCTTTATTTGGCTTACCAATCATTTAAGAATAAAATCTTTTTTGGTTTCTCAGGTGACAGGTAGAGCCTTGAAAGATTCTGTTCGTATTGTAACTAAATTTTCTGAGATGGAAAAATCCTTTTCTTCTCAAGATTTTCTTAGGTGTGTCGACTTTAAGCTACTTTCTTCTTGCAGTTTTACCCAGAGTTTCTGATACCATAATATACTCATATATTCCTTGACAGTGCCTTTTGTGTTCAGTGGTGTGTCCGTTTAAACATATACATGTTTGTTGTTAATTTGACTTCCTGTCAGTTATGATGTTTTGGTTGATATGGCACCCGAGATTAAATGGATTCCTGAGGATGGATACAAGAATATGAAGATTGTTGTTGAAATAGACAAAGAAATAGATGCTCAAACAGCTTGTAACGAAGAGATAAAGCGCCGTTGGAAGTCTCTAGGTTCACTGAGGATCATAAAAGACAGAGGACTACAGGTATACCATGTTCATCTTCCCCATCCCCACCCCAAAATAAAAAACAAAAAATATCTGTTCTATTATTTTTTATGCAACTTTGGAACTTCTCTTTCTTTAAGGACTCTCACCTGTCACAAATTTGAAATTTTTCATTGAAAATAGATTAATATGCTAAGTAAACTGCATTAGCTATATGATATTTTAGTGCTTAAATTTTTCTCAGCGTGACTGTTTGGTATGCATAGTGGTCAGTCGAACAGAAAATCTGTAGTGCCTTCTTGTTCTCTTTCTTTCCTTATAATCTTGGTGGGCAGTGATCAGTCCTTCATGGAAAGGTCATGTGTGTTCTTATGATGATTAACGAGGAAATATATTAAAGAAAAAAATGGGGGTAATAAGAGGGGATATTAAGTCACCTTAGTCCTAGAGGGATGGGAAAGACATGTGCTTTGGCTCAGGGTTTCTTTTGCCTGCTTGCTGATCTGGCTGGAAAATGTTTCTTTTGCCATTTGGATTCACAGGAAAATTTCAAGTGGATGCCTAGTTTCAAATTTTTCTTTAAAGAATGAACCCAGATTTGTGTTTAGTGTGTGTAGACTTAGCTATTTACTAAAACAAAATAACAAAAATGCATTTTTCTGATTTTTCTTTATTTTTTATGTTATCATTCAGTCATCTACGCCTTACTTTTGGGCCTCAATATTTTCAGTGTCTGATCATCATAATTTCTCAAACTTATTTCTAAAGAAAAGTTGAACTTGACAGGACATTTTCAACACTATTTTCCATATAAAGAAATCCAACCTCAAGAATTTAGATGGTTTTCTTGAAAACTGTTATCCCATTTATCTTAGTTGCTAGGTAGAATTTTCTCTGTTACAAATGTATAGGGGTAACTGTGGTGAAGTTATTGAAATTCCACAGATTGGAGATGTAGTGGTTCTTGATATATCTGCAACAACAATTGAGCAAGATGAATCCAAGGTTCAAAAAATTCCATCTGCAGAGAGTAAAGGTTTGTTATTTTCACCAACAGACCTTCTGGGTTTGATTTTATTTTTATTACATTGTGAACTTCCACATTTTATCAATTTTATTGTCTATTTTCCCTTGTTTTCATCGATGATATGTTCTATTAAGTGATGTTGATCCATAAGACCTGTTAGAGATTGATGCCCAGAATCTCTAAATGTTTCTGAGGTAATGGATTCCAACTGAACTGGAACGATTAATGAACGGGAATGCTTCTGGATTAAGAAAGCTCTCCTTATTTAAGTGACAATTTGGATTATAAGGAAGCATATGTGGACTGGATTCCTGATAACAACAAATTACGCAAGTTATGAATTTCTTAAAAGAAGACACAACTGCCACATTTATTAAAAAGTGAACCACAGTTGGATCTGCTAATTTCTTATGTCAGAAAAAAGGTGAATCTTGTAAATAAATAAATTAAAGAAAAGGAAATAGTCTACAAACACTAAAAGTATATGGCAAGCTAACAAACAATAAAAAGCCTAAAGAATTATTTACATTAGTAATGACTCAAACCAATAATTCATGAACTCCCAAGTTTGAGAGGCATCCTTAGATTCTGAATGCGCATTCGCCAAAATACAAAAGAATGGGAACTTGTTGCAATGGCTGCCACCTCATGTTCCACTCATTCAAAATGTGAGAGTTTCTTTCTTTCCAAATAGCCTAACAAATAATGGAGGGACACATACTCCAATCAGTGTTTGTCTTCCTTCTCCTTTCCTCACTCAACCTAAGAGAGCCACCTTAAAATCAGAAGTTTCAACCCAAGGATGCATGGACCTTGAGAGAAAGATCAAACCTTGGTGACTTAGCACACAAATAAATTAGAGGCAATGAACTGACTGGGATTCACCCTGACACATAACAGTTGGGATTTGCCAGTTATATGACTGTAATGAGGGACCACCCAGCAAATCACAGAATCTAAATTTCTGGAGTCTCAAAAAAATATCCTATTATTTTGAAAGAATAGTTCAAACTTTTGCCTAAACAATCTCCTTACCCCCCAAATTGATGAATCTGAACCATCCTGGATATAACCCATGTGTTAAACAATGGCAGTGGATATGGCTTATTCCCATTTTCTTGTTTTGTCATGAAAATTCTCTAGTACATAATTGCAGTTTATGTATTTTCCTCCGCTTTAAGTCAATGAGATTAAGGAAACAAATGAATCAACTCATATCATGTTGGACATGGGAATCTTAAACCCATGATACATTTCCTGACCTTGGGTGATTTGGGTTCATGGCATTCATGCCAAACCACAGTTTCTCCTTGCTGATCTTGGAAAATATATTGTATAATTTTATTACTTTCTCTCATTATGTTATTGTCATTCTTCTCTGTCTACCTTAAACAACCAGTCTCAGATCTTCAGTTTAGGTACGAAGATGAAACAAGAAAAGAAATTTTCTGTTGTCTGGATGCATTTATATATGCCCTAAAACTTGATAAAACTTTATCCAATATACATACTATATATATATATATATATATATATATATATATATATATATATATATATATATAGCTCTTGGCAGTTCCAAACGTATTGCGACTTGTGAGCATTATTTCCATTGCTGCCTAATAATGCTTGTGAAGGGCTCACTGTTTTTGTATCCCTCCAAAGGCAGTTCTTACCTTGTATATCATTTTTCTTTGTAGGTTTTCACTTTGACACAGAAGAAAGTGATAGACTTCTCCCTGGTTTCCTTGATGCACTAATTGGAATTCGGCAAGGTGAAACAAAATCATTCCCACTTACATTTCCTGAAACATGGAAACAAGAAAGTCTCTGTGGTGTTCATGCTCAATTTACGGTAAGTTTTTGGCATTTTAGAAGTAATTAACAAGAGAAAAGCAGAGAGAGAAGAGGTGGAAGCAATTGTGTTTGATCCATATCTGTAATTATTTCTGTTTATTCATCTGTTTAATTTTACAATTATTATCTTCATACAAGAGTCTGTTGTAAGAAAAACTTCCCTCTTTCATTTTCAGGTTGAATGCAAAGAGCTGTTTTATAGAGATTTGCCAGAGCTGGATGATTCTCTTGCCAGTAGGCTTCTTCCAGGTTGCAATACCTTGAGTGAGGTAACCAACCTTCCCCTCTCTCGTCACACAGAAACACAGCTCTCTCTCTCTCTCTCTCTGTAAATGCGTGTGTATATCTATATACCCATCCACACACACATATGATACATATATTCTTGCATGACTTTTTATATGTTTAGATATTTATTTGTGTAGTCTATCTTCAGTTAGGCACTTAGGTTGACTACGTTATGAACGTTCTCTTTCTGATGGAATATGCAGGTTAGGGAGTCCCTGTTGCAGAGATGTAAAGAAGTTGAGCAAACAGCTAGAGAACAGGCAACAGATAATGCAATTCTAGATCAGCTTAGAAAGGTGATCTCATTTTATGAACGAGTGGCATTGGTTCAATATGTACTCTGAAAGCATCATTGGTCAGAAACAAAGTATATTACTTTCTAAATAGGAAGACCATCCAATTTTTTACTTGATGATTTTCTTGAACATTTCTTTGACTATTGTCATGGAGGAGTTAAGGTTCCTTTAGGACAAATTTTCAAACACTTATGTTTAGAATTAGGTTGAATGTTGCTGGTAAGATCTTCCTGGTAATGGCTCCTATCGAGAAAGTTGCACTCTGATGTGAAACCTGATTGTGTAATTAAAATCAAGTTAGTTTTTGTGTGGTGCAGTAAGCAGGTATTAAAGTATTACCTTTATGTTACCAATAATTCTGTACCATAACTCGTTATCTTTTCTTGTAGTATTCACTGTTTTTTGAATTATTTTACGTTATTCTTATTGATTCTCGATTCCCAACCCCTTTTTATTGTTAGATGATTGAAGTTGACATCCCTCAGTCCTTATTTGAGGAACAAGGCAGACAACTCTATGGAGCCAAGCTTCTACAGATACAGGTCCTAAACTCAGACATAATAGTAGTTTCCTTCTTTCAGGCATAATTTGGTAGCTCACTCTTTAGGGTTGACTATTGGATTCCTTAAAACATCTTTGTGTGAAGCACTGTCATAAATAACACTTTCCAGTTGATTACTCAACATTTTTGGAAATGGCAAATTGTGGGATCCATGATTTCAAGACCAACCAGCTATTTAAAGTTGTCCTTTTGGTTATTTATAATGTGGGCAGGCAAATATGAAGCTAGATGAGCAGCAGCTGGCTTCGCTCTCAAGTCCAAAAGCAGTAAATGAGTACCTTGAAAACCAGAGGGAGAATATCATAAATGTTATAAAACAGAATCTAGCAGTTGGAGATATTTTCAAACGTGAAAATTTGCAGGCAGGTCTCTCCTGTAAATATATGATTCCCCTTCTTTTTATAGTATGATAACCTGAATTGTAGTGCCGTGCATGGTAGATTTTCCCATCCATGCAGACCATCTAGGCCATTTTCTGCTGACTTATGTTATGCATGTGGCTCTATTTTGCACTGTTAATTGTAATAATTTGTTTCTTTTCATAGGTATAATTCTAGCAGTTTGATGAAGAGCCAGAGAACTATAAATAATTTGTTATTTGCACTGTTAATTGTAATAAGCCTCTAGGCAGGGTTGAATTGAATCAAGTCAGGAAATCATAAGAGTTTTAAGAAATTATAAATAACATTCAAAGGATGATAAAAATGAGAGTATGCTGAATTTTTTGCAACCATTGCATAACCTATGTAATTTCAAGTTCAAAGAATTTATTTTAATTTCAATTTGAAAGAATTTATTTTAATTTTCAAGTCATATCTTAGAATACCATCACATCCAACCAAAAAAAATGTTTTCAATTCTGTCAAGCATAGATGTTACTTTGATCAATTTTGTTATCAATGTAGTTCTGTCCATCTGGTTCATTTGTCTCTTTCTTTCATATTTAAGTTATTGCCTGTATTTCTTCTTAGAAAAATAATTTGAGTGGATACAATCATCTTTCTGCACTTAAAGTTACAACCGATAAATAAACTTTCACTCATAAGAAGTGAGGAATTGTGGAGGTTTATTTTCAAGATTAGTGGTTAGTTACTAACCTTGATAAGAAGGAAAATCCCTTCAAACGATCAATTACAATAATATATTTTAAGCCTTGTTTTTATGGCTTAATTAATTTTGAGTTCATGCATTTCCCATGGGAGGCTTTCCCCAGTACATATATGGTATATATGTTAAGCTCATAATGGACTTAAAAAGCCCACATGCAACATTTTTTTTTTCCTTGAAAAGGACAAGTATGCCAAAAAAAAAAAAAAATAGTTTATTGGTTTGCCTGAAACTTAAAACTTTATCATAAGCATTGAAAGATTAAGATTCAAAAAAAATCATAAAATTCTTCTCTAAATGAATTCAGACCTAGGAATGAGATCAAATGAATTAAATTTGACTTTTGAATAAATTTAGGTTGTAAGAATTGAACTTCAAAGTCTAATACACTAGATTCATAATAGCAATGCCCTATTTCTTCTGACATGTTTGATGAAATTGCAGTACCCGACGGAGGATCTTGTCAAAGAGGTTGAAAATTCCATTGCAGAATTCAAACGTAATAAACAAGAGTATGATGAGGAGCGCGTAAGGGAACAGGTTAGAATGTTTGGATCCTATTCATATATCATATCCAGCTACTTAGTATTTTCATGTCTTATGTTTCTCTCCCGCCATGATTCATACTGTCATCAAGAGCCAGGATTCCTGTTACTGTTTCCTTATGCAAAAGGTTCTAATAGATAATTTGTTGATGATAGGCATCTAATTGAACAGGCATCAACCAACATCATTAGATATATTTGTCAATTATTACAAAGTGCATGATACTGAATAACAGCGTTTAAAATTTCATAGGTGCAAGAAATCCTGGAGGGTGCAAAGGTGCTTGAATGGCTGAGAGAGCATTCAGACATCCAATATGTTACCAGGTAAGAGAAAAATTGCAGAAATTAAAGATAGTAGCGTAGCAAACTAATGTATAAGAGGCAGACAATGTGAGGCTTTTCTTTTCTCTTGACAAATCTTAAATGTCTTTTATTTCGGTCTTTATCAATTTTGATTGAAAGGAATATGACAGAGAAGGCTTTTGTGTCGACAGTTTGATTCTTATATTAGGCATCTGGATAAAACCTGTGCATGGCACAGCATAAACCAATATGTTTCACATAAAATCTTCAGTATAAGTGAAAAAAAAAAAGAAAAAGAAAAAAAAAGCACACTTCATAATCCTAACCATATGGCTAATGGATATTTCAAATGGTTAAGATCAGCTGATTGAATTAACTTTTTTGTATCACAAGATCTCCTAAATGTAAGCATTACATAGCATAATGCAAATAAACATAAAATGCCAAAAAAATTAAAAATAATCTAAATAAATTTTATAACTTATGTCATATTGTAAAATAAATTCATAAGGAATGTCAGGAAGGCATAAAGTGATCCCATCATCCCTAGATTGGCAGTGATACATTCTCTATATGGTTAAAATGTTGTACCTAACACATAAATTGGAGTTACAACTTCATATTCTGTGTCACATATCTGTAGTAATCATCAAAGACTAGTGTCCCATATATTCCCCTTGAAGATAGGGACAATAAGTGGCCATAGTAAGTGTAATAGAAGGCACAGCCGAAAGTACATAGGGATGTCAGGATGTGTTTCTAGTTCCCACCTCTCTTTAAAGCTCTCATCCCTTACCATCAAAAGGCACAGTGCCATGGCCATATGTGGCGGATTCCTCTATTCTGTAACTCTTAGACAACCAAATAGGTCTTCTAGCTCTAAGATAGTGTCCTCCATGCCCATATCCTCTAGCTCTTAGTCAGCATCTCCGAGCTGGGGGCTCACCAAATGTAACATTGTAACTATGTCCTCCATCAGGTCTCAGGCAAAATGAACCCTGCTACACACATCTAACATCCGTAGAATGAAAGGTATGGGAAATGCCTCCTTGTATGATCCCAGATGGTTCCTCTTATTTTCCTTAGACATAAATGTTGCACAGGATTGTTTGCTCTGTCTCCTTTGTCATGTGATGCTCAACCATGATCCACAATCTAGGTGGCATGATCAAAGTGGACCTCCACAGGGATCTTTGACTCCCAACAAAAAAATTACCAATGCTGCCACCACCATTTGTGCCCCTAGTCATGGATATGTATGGGCAGAATTATCCTAGAATTTTAATAATATTATATGTTTCTATGTAGTTTTATATATTTATTAATATACTAATAACTAATGACAGTTAACTAATGACTCGTCTTTTCAAAAGAAGTTGCTAACTAACTAAATTTGATTCTAAAAGTTTATATGGGTAATTTTATCATAAAATGCACCTTCATTGATTTCTTTAAAATTATTTTCAGCTTAAAAAAAATTATATTTCTTAAAACAGTAACTGATGATAGTTATTAATGGAATCTTGTTTCTTTTATAGTATATATTATATTTAAAGCAAATTATTTAGGTATTAAGAAAATGAAAAGTAATAAATATGTGTTTTACCTCGAAATCTTTGTTCAAGTACCATGAGTCTTTAAACATCTTCACCAAAGAAGCCTAAGTTTATATAGATATACAAATCCTAGTGGAAGGGGAAAGAGAAGGAAAGATCTTCTATGTCTCGGAATGTCATCACATTTTGAGATCTCTAGCCTTTTTATAACATTGAATTTTTGCCAAAGTTTAAAATGAACATACAATGGTTTCTCCTGAATTCCTCAAATGGCAACATCTAGAATGCTGGTAGTAATGAATATTTATCGATTTAGCATTGATCAATGCCATTGGCTTGTACCGTCTCACAGCAAATGAATCGACATAACCACTTTTGCAAAAATGACCTTAGTTTAATGAAGAATTTTGTATCAAGGACATTGCCTCCAAGTATATAGCTCTTCCAATGGCCCTATTTGCCTATTGTATATATTGACTGAAATGTAGGTTATGTTATAAAGTCCTGAAAAGGCATAAAAAGCATGTGAAACTGGGAAATCACAATGTACAGCACACTTTTGATTGAATTGAGCAAGTATTCGTTCTGGTTAATTGAGTCAAAGCTCACTGCAGGTGTATTATCTTGAGTGTTTATATCTGATATAACTTGCACTTTGCATTTTATTGTTCAAAAATATTAATTTTAATTTTTTTTTACCCGAAATTTTATGGAATTGAAACATCTACAGTTGGACTTGTAAAATGATTCCAACTGTAGCCAATGCCATGCAGCCGCATGGGCCTGCATGGCAGGCATAGTTCTGACATTTCAGTGTGTCTGGACTATATCTGCCATGTAGGGCCCAGGTGGCTGCATGGCATTGGCTACGGTTGGACTTTTTTACAAGTCCAACCGTAGATGATTCAAATCCAATTTTATTGGGAATAATATTTTGATTTTTGCCTCAGTAACTGCATTCACTCTTGCCTTTCCACCGTTGGTTCATGTTTCGCAAAGATGCTAACACCAATCTTATCTTAGGAGAAGCTATCGTATTTATAAAACCTGACTCCTTTTTTCCATTTGTTGTTTTGTTTTTGATCGGAAAATAAATTATCTTTTTTTCCCTTTGTTGTGATCTTTGACTGTAACTGAGGACCTGAGGTGAACTCCATTAGAATATATGAAGTAATATATATTCGGTAAATCTGATTCACCAAGTTAAGTTTGGAGAAAGTTTTAAGCAAATAAATTATCGTTTTCAAGTACCCTTCTTTCTATCTGAATACGATCGTAACCGAGTTTTTTTCCCGAGTGGGAAGCCCTCAAGTGAAGTGCCACTGCGGCTTCCAATTCTAAGGAGTGTGTTAAAATTTGCGGGTAGTTAGGAAAGCTTGGTCAAGTTATTCGTAAAGGTCGACTAGGTAATGATGAGAAATTAGGCTGGGTAATTTCAAAAAAATTTTGAGTTTGTGGAAAAAACTCTCTAAGTATTTCAGTGACTTGGAGTAACTCGATAAACGTATAAAATTAATGCTCTTCATTTATAAATTTTTAATTATTTTTAAATATATTTCGTATTTTTACTTTTATTATTTACAATTATTAATATTATTTTTGTAATGACTAACTGGTAACTCAGGTACACCTCCAACTGGGACTCAATAGAGGAGTGAAATCATCTACTATATGGTAGTGAATTGGCATCTGCTTTGACCCTGAGATGCTCCCGATCATTGTTTTAGCGACCGCAAGATGCTTCATCCGGTAGCATCTCAGAGTCAAAAGCTGACACTCATTCACCAAACATGGTAGAGGATTTCATCCCCCAATCAAAGTTATTTTTTACTGACTTGGGAATTATTATTATTTTTAAATTACCACATTCTATTAAGGAGAAATAGAATCTTAAAAGTTAGTTAATATCATAATACTAATAATAGAAATAATATAATAGATAGTTAGGTACCACCTTTTATAAAATAAAATAAAAAACGGAATTATTCTCCTGTATGGTAAGAGTAAAATAAATGTGCTTTCCATTTTCTTCTTGAATTCTCATCTAGATTAATCAATTTTTTTTTTGTTTGAACTCATTTTTTTTGTTTGAACTCAGGGTATCCTGGTCCGTTTACGCTCAACCAACTAATCCTTGAGAACCCATATAAGACCCTGCAACCCACATGGTCCGGTTAAATCTAAGACCCATAGATCTTATGCAGGTAGTTCCAAAGAATTAATAACACCTAAGAGGTTTGGTTTTGAATGACCTTGAAGGGAGCACGCCGGGCCCAAGCCTAGAGCAATCGTTGCTCGCCCGAAAAACTCATTATTTAAATCCTTTACAACAAATAAACAAACTTAATTACAAATGAGCACCACCAAGAGCCGCCGTCAAGTTCCCCACTTTGAGGCCAACCTTGCTCTCGAACTCACTTCTACAATAATAAAAAATCGCCGGCGACGAGTCGCCGCACCCCGACCGTTTCTCGGCCAAATCTATTCCGACATCTGAAATCTTTCTCTCCGGAACGGCATTAGTCGTCCGCTTATACGAACCGAACCACTTCGCCTGCATGTACCCGTTTGTCCTCCAGGGTGGCACGTGCAAGTCCCTGCTCTTCAAAGACTCCTTAACAGCAGCGCACAATAGCCTCACCACCTGCTTCAGCTCCTCCGGTTTACCAACGAAAATCCCAGGAAGAACCTCAACCAACGAGAGGTAACAATTTGTCGGCCGAGCGATTCTAAACTCCTCCGCAAAGGAATGCTCCACCACGTACCGAGTCCCGGCGACTTTGACGTCTACGTAATAGTAATATCCCGCAGGGAATCGGCCGGTTTTCTCCCACCGGGATTTACAGAGCCCTGAAACATTACATTGTAAAATCAGCCTCGAATAAAGTGGAATCGGCAATACAAAGAACGTAAGCGGAAAAATTCTGGCACCTTCATGTCAGATTACTTTAAAAAGCATAATATTTTGTGTGTTTAAGACGAAAGTGATGAATTATGAAACCTGTACTATCATTCATCTGGTACGTCAGATTTGTGCCAAATCAAGCCTAGACTGAACACAACTTATTGAAGTCTCCGTAATCCGGAATTCAAAATTAACATTAATCGTAGTCCATACACACATTTCGGTCCCGAGAGATTCCCGGAACGAGGAGCAGAAACGCATGGTTCCTGACTTCCTGTCATCGTTCTCCTCCGCACGCTCGCGTATGTTAGATTAATGTCCAGCATCATGTTTTGATGGAAATAATTGAAAAAATAAATGAGCAAATGAAAGAGACAAGCGAGAATGAGAAATTAAGCTAATGTTCATTTACCTGCATCGAAGCCTCTCTCACGTAAATGTCTCATCAATCGACGCTTAAACCCTTCCGACGAACTATTTCCGATGACTCGGCAAGCGAGTTCCGTCTCTTCGTGGATCGACCTCTTGACGTCGTCTTCGTCTCTGCATAACAAGCTCTGTATCGTTTCCTTCGTCTCGGAATTCGACCAGTGGTGGTTATTCTCACGATCGGAACGATTTTTCTCCTTCTCCAACTTCTTATTCTCTTCTTCTTCGCCACCGTCTACTGTAACTTGGAAATTGCTTTCCATGAACGAGTCGACCAGATCTGACAAATCGTCAGAGTCCTCCTTCAAATGCTCGCTCCCGCTGCTCTCGCAGGGACGAGACCGAGCCGCTTTATCGAACGCGTCCGCGACTCGCTTGAACCGGACCGGAATCTTTGCCATCGTAGGCCGGGAAAAAAGCGGCAGCTCCCACTTTTTCCTTTTTTGGATGGCTTTTCCTCTTTCCCTCAGTTTCTCTGCTCTTCTGGTTCTCGCTGAGAAGACGAAGAAAAGGTTAAAGAAGGGTGTCTGGTATATATAGGAAGTGGTTCTCGATGGAGGGTAGTCATGTCACACTGATGTGGATTGGATGTTCAGAGAGAGAGGGAGAGAGAGAGTATTGCTAAACGACAAAAGCTCAAAGCGGACAAAAATTGAGAAAACGGACGTCACAAACGACGTTATGACGGGGAAGAATGTAGACGAGGCCCTCGAAAGTGTTAAGAACCCGTTGGCGTGAAGGTTAACGGGAAGCCGTTAGTCTTTGACTGGTAGTACAAGTGAGAAAAAACCGTAGCATATGAATGGCCACAAGTGTATTCTGGGACCCACATGATGTACAGCCAAAGCGGTTCGCTTCTGGTGGATCCTTAATCTGGATCCGTTACATAGGTACCACCGGCGATTGCGACACGTGGACAGGTTGGCTTGAACCTAAGCGCACAGCCAAACACAGTTCTCGTCCAAATCGACCCCAGCAAAAATCAAATCGACCCCAGCCAAAATCAAAAAGCTTCTCCAAATATTTTAGCGCCAATCCTCTGCGTTCCCTCCACGAACTCAATCGCATCCCCAAATCGATCGTCTTCCCCATTTGACGTTCTCTTCTGGTCGGAGATTTTTGTCGCCGCTATCTCCTGGTCGCAAAGCTCCTGTCGCTGTGCTGCCGCTGTCTCATGGTGTTGCCGTTCATCATCTGTAAGCACATTTCTCTCCTACATCAACTGAAATTTTTCCCCAATCGTCTTCCCCATTTGACGTTCTCTCCTGATCAAAAATTTTTGTCGCCACTATCTCCTGGTCGCAAAGCTCCTGTCGCCGTGCTGCCGCTGTCTCATATTGTTGCCGTTCACATCTGTAAGCACATTTCTAGCTCATACTGGCATTTTTAGCTGTCCTCATGGCTGCTTATGCGATCCTAGCCCCATCTCAACGTGGGTTTGCTTCTCCAAACACGGGATTCCAGAATCTGCTACTTGATTACAGCATTGCTTACTTCCTCGTGGATCTCCTCCATTATATCATCTTCTTACCCAACGATCTCCTTTTCATTGCCCACCATTTGGCGACCCTGTTCGTGTTTGTGACCTGCTGATACCTGGTTTTCCATGTTGCATTTGCCATCCTTGTTCTTCTGAT
This sequence comes from Buxus sempervirens, assembly GCA_947561395.2. Taxonomy (NCBI): domain Eukaryota; kingdom Viridiplantae; phylum Streptophyta; class Magnoliopsida; order Buxales; family Buxaceae; genus Buxus; species Buxus sempervirens. The sequence continues at coordinate 2,043,164 of OX387191.1, read as the reverse complement.
CCTCGTAGAGGTCACCAGCGCTTGCCAGAATACCTGGACTCTTGCCAATGCCCGGAGAGCGGACGTGCCAACTGCTGCAAAACTATACAAACTTCTGACTCCGCCCTTCTATACCTTCTATTCTGTTGTGAGAGGCTTTGCAGGACCTCTCTTCGTATATGAGATGGGGGTCTTCTATTTGAGTGGAGCTGCCGATTCAGTGATACCCAGGTGGGTCTGGCTTTCTTGGATGATTGTGATTGTAATGGCAATTTCAGTTAGCATTCTTTGGATTTCAAATCTCTGGTTAGAGTTGTACAGAGAAAGAAACAAAGTTGGGAGAAAATTGATGTAGAATATGTGTTGTTCCTCCGATATTGACAATCAAATCAAATTTATGGGTCTTTTTCTTCTTTAATTCTGTAAAAACTGTAATTGAGGGGCAGTTCTTAACCATGATATGGGTCTCTTTCGATTATAGTTGATTTACCGAGTGGATTTGGAAATGGGTCAAAATATATATTCTGAAAAGGATTATATTAGGGTTTGTACTCTTCATGGGATGGCCACGCCCCATTTTATTTTTTGTTCTCTTGCAAGTAATTAAGTTGACAAAAAAGTTGCGGTGAATTACAATAAGATATGAGAGGTTCATAATCGCTGAAATGGCATCTTCAATGCTTTTCATATCAGACTGTCACTGGCCAGAGTCGAAAGGCCGACAATACAACTACTAGAATCCAGAAACAAACATTAACAAAGATGTACCCATAGACTTCACCGTTTAAGAAATTTGGTGAGAGCCTAGATTCCCCTTTCAACTGGTTCCACACGCTGTTCTAATTCTTTTGTCAACAAACAAGCCATACATTCGGACTCATAAACAAAATAATTTTTACAAGGTATGGGCAATTGTCTTTGTTGTCATCTGATCCTGTATTACAACAAATTAAGGAAGAGATGGATGCTCATGAATAGAACTTGTAGGTCTTGGCTTGAACGATGATCTGCCTTAGTCCACCAATCGGTGATATAACCATCAGCATAACCCCAAGTACAATGCATACCTGATATCATGAACCCAAATTAACAAGGATATATCAGATCCACCTCCACAACAATTCAGTTAACATAAATGAATTCGATTATAATACACTGGGTTCTGGGTTCTTACCCAGTTTGTCCACCAAGATAAGCTGAATTTTCTTGGTTCGTAGATTGCAAGCCACATGATGCAAGGGAGCTGGCACAAGATGGAATGAGAGAGAGACTCAGCTAGCATTCATATAAATTCCCTTTTTATTTTACATTTACAAGGGAATTGCAATGAATAAAAATGGGATGGAAATAGTTATAAGATTATTGTAAGATAGGTAGAGATCGAGGCTTACAAAATATGTTGTTGGGGTGAAAGCGAATCCCCCGAAGAATCCAAGAAGACCCCCAAAGAAAGGGAATGCCATCCCCACAACCATAGTAAAAGCTGCCATCACAAAAGAATATTGGAAGGGAGTTCAGGCATTTAAGATCAAAATGTTATCAGATTCAGCTCCTTAAAACATTGCATGATATGCAGAACATCGATGAACAATTCAAAAACTCACCAACATATGTTGTGCGTGCAATAAACCGGAGATGGAAAGAAGGGGTAAAATGCATTTTCTTCACCAACACATTCTCTATCATGTCAAACACTGGCATTACATAAATCTGGCATTCATTTGCACAAAGGGTGATCAGAATTCGGATCAAGCAATCTCGAACAGAATGAACAAATGATCATTTTTGATATAAATAATACGGACCCGATAACTTCCAATGACATGGATGACAAAAAATATGTTTGCAGCGGCGATAACCAATTGGGTTTATTCAGTGAAATGAGGATGTTGTCCTCAACAGCATTCCCAAACATCCAGTACCTAATAAGTGCCACAGGGAAATAACATATGGCCACAACAATATATGCAACCACCACACCTCTCCACATTGGTTTCTTGGATGGCTGCTCTAGTGTGGAGGGAATTGTTGCCTAGATCTCTAGAACCACAATGTGTCCAGCATATGCAAAGGCCACATCACCCAAGGCACTGAAGAAGTTAAAGACAGTTCCTGCAGTGCTGCTAGCTTTGTATCCGTATTGCACATCTGGTTGAACCCCCTTTTTTATAGAAGCTGCCCAAGCGATTGTAGAGTAACTGCACAATGTACACCAAAGGATCAATAAATATCTCATTTTTATATAAATATCGGCAGGTCACGAACACGAACAGGGTCGCCAAATGGTGAGCAATGAAGAGGAGATCGTTGGGTAAGAAGATGATATAATGGAGGAGATCCACGAGGAAGTAAGCAATGTTGTAATCAAGTACTAGATTCTGGAATCCCGTGTTTGGAGAAGCAAACCCACGTTGAGATGGGGCTAGGATCGCATAAGCAGCCATGAGGACAGCTAAAAATGCCAGTATGAGATAGAAATGTGCTTACAGATGATGAACGGCAACAACATGAAACAGCGGCAGCACGGCGATAGGAGCTTTGCGACCAGGAGATAGCGGCGACAAAAATTTCCGACCAGGAGAGAACGTCAAATGGGGAAGACGATTGGGGAAAAATTTCAGTTGATGTGGGAGAGAAATGTGCTTACAGATGATGAACGACAACACCATGAGACAGCGGCAGCACGGCGACAGGAGCTTTGCGACCAGGAGATAGCGGCGACAAACATTTCCGACCAGGAGAGAACGTCAAATGGGGAAGACGATCGATTTGGGGATGCGATTGAGTTCGTGGAGGGAACGCAGAGGATTGGCGCAAAAATATTTGGAGAAGCTTTTTGATTTTGGCTGGGGTCGATTTGATTTTGGCTGGGGTCGATTTGGACGAGAATTGTGTTTGGCTGTGCGTGTAGGTTCAGCCAACCTGTCCGCGTGTCGCAATCGCAGGTGGTACCTATGTAACGGATCCAGATTAAGGATCCACTAGAAGTGAACCCCAGAGAAACTTTAAGTGGGTCCTACAAGTACAGACTCGTGAACATCTTATGTGGGTGATGTGCTGATGTGGAACTGAGCCTCGTTGATGCATTAATTGACACTTGGCTCCAGGTGGCGGCGTAGAGTAGGTGTCGCTCATCTGCCACGTCGTCTGCTCCAGGAAGAGACGGTGGGGCTCTCCAAAGGAAGATGGATAAGTGTCTAGTTTCATTGCATCTTTCTTGGATGACCAGGTTCATTGAACCGGAGTTGTGTCTCGGTACTTTGAACCTCTTTTCTCACATTATGGTTAGTGCTCGCTTCGAATTTTGGAAATCTAAGAGGATTGCACCGGAAAAAAAAAATCTCAAAAATTAGGGAAAAACTATAATACGGAAAATTTTGTTCTTTTATCAATATTGATGAGGTGCATCGTGCACGTGTAATATTGCATGGAAAGGGAAGGAACTGTTTTACATTGTCTAAAGTTTTGACTATTTTATCCCTATATTAATGATGCTTTTACAATAAAAAACGAAGAGGGCTTTTTTGGGGAAGACGTGTATAGTTTTGACACGCTTCCCAAGAGGCCTATTCTCTTTATATATAATTAATAAAAAAAGAAGAGGGAATATTCCCTCTAGATTCTGGCCCCCTTTCTTTTTCCAAAATTTGCCCTTCCCAAACAAAATAATCCTCTACTACTTTAAACTAATTACCTCGTGTTGTTTATCTAAGTTCCCACGTTTTCTACATGCATAGCGCGTGTAGCCCCCTAGTAGATATAGCTTTCAACAGTCATCATGTATGCATTTGAGAAAAGATAAGAGTAGTTTCGGTCACTTATTGTATAATTACTACTAATTTTGAGAAATGTTATCACATGGAGAATCTAATGGCTGTAAATTTTTTTTATTTGTAAATATAAGAACATTCTTTTTGGAGAAAATTGATGAACCCTTAGATGCTCCATGTGCAACATCTCTTTCACACAGCAAGAACCAATGCAACAGAAAATGGCAAAGGATGTTATCCTTTATTGTATAAACATGTAATATTTTTTCTTTTCCATATTTTCTTTTAATAATCTATGTTTCATGTTTTCTTTGAAGACTTTTGCTCAAGTCATTTTTAGTAGTTTTTTTACCATGCAAATGAAAATAAATAAAATCAAATTAATTTACCAAATTGGGATGAAAATACATTTAAATATGTTTGCTATGTTATTTCACTTAAGTGAAAGGAAAAATGTGCTTATTACGTAAGCAATTAAATAATTTCATTTAAATATTTCATATAGGTTTTTAGTCTCATGTCATTGTGCTAAGAAGAATTGGATTCCTTAATTAGATCTTATGAAGTCCTCTTTAATAGCATTCATCGTCGTAGAGTATTGCTGATTTTTTTTTTTGAAGACCATAGAGTATTGCTGATGAAAGAGTAACGCATTAACTTGTAGCTTTTAATAGCGATATAATCAAGTAATCTTCACTTATTCATAGCAGTATTGCTAATGAAAGAGAAACACATTAACTTCATCTGGCTCTATGATTTCCCTTATATAACCATATATATTCTGATAGAGCGAGATGGATAGACAAAATTCATTTCTCCAACCTCACTTTGATGGAAACTAGCTTATGATGATGGTGACGACAACGACAAGTTCCATCGACATAAACCACTCAAATTAAGTCTACTTCTAGAAAGTTCTATGTAAAACTGTTTTATTATATCTATATGAAGAGTTACAAATATTCCATATATATTCTACCCCAACATTCGTAGACCAGAAATTGCCCTTACCAAGCACTAAGTTTGCCTCATTTTATTATAACTCCCACCAACTCATGCCCTTTCAACTTTTATCTACCCATAATTAAGTAATTTAATCGTGTATGTGTAATACGACACACCCTTACTAGAGGCCATATCAGTTGGAGCCTACAATGGAAAATCTGCTGGTCCAACGGTGGATTGGGTATACACGTCAGCATCATTTACAGACGTGTACACTAGGGCTGTAAATGGATTGGATCATAACCCGTTTACCGTCCGATTTCGATTAAATAATCCGATTTAATCGGATTTTTAACCGATTAAATGATTCGTTGGATCGGATTCGGATTTAGTTTTCAGATCCGTTTATAATCGGATTCGGATTCGGATCTAGGTCATATCCGTCCGATTAAGATCCGAATCCGATTGTTTATGTACATATGCGTTTGTAAATTTTATTATTGGTTGAGGATAGTTAAGTAATTTTATCCTCTTGAAACCCTAGAATTTGCCCCAAGTTGAAACGATCGAATGTGTTCGCCGTCGCCTCCCTCAACCCTCAAGGCCGTCACCGTCGCCTCCCTCTCCTCAATCTCTGGCCTCATTCATCGTGAACATCCTTCTATTTGTGTTTACCATGACATCCTTCGTGTTCGAGTTCACCTACCTTGAGCATCCTTCGTGTTCGTGATTTGTACGCGTTCTTCAAATCAAGAAGCTTGCGTTCTTCGTGTTTGTGAGTCTTGTTACCATGGGGTACGTTGTTTCTTTGAGTTTTATTCGAATCAAGAAGAAGGAAGGATCGAATCAAGAAGCTTGCATTCTTCAATATTTATGTCTGCATTTCTTTGAGCCTTGTTACCATGGGGTACGCTTTTTCTTTAAGTTATTTATTCAATATTCGAGTTTGATTCTTTATTCATCAAAACCTGATCGGGCTTTGTAAGACGCAGAAACCCTGGTTTTTTTTTTCCCCAAATATTTTGGAATCTTTCGACACAAATCGGTTACTCTTTTTTTCTTTTAATTTTTTTTCCTCACTGTATTGGTTTCAATCAGTAAAGAATATGGGAACGTGGACATCTTAAATGCCTATTTTGTGGAGATTCAAAGGGCTTGCTTGGATTTCGTTATCCAGGCTGCGATTCGATCAAAACTATTTTTTAAACTGAAGTCAATCAGGGAAAGTGAAATTTCACATCTTCTCGTGTTTCTTGATCTATTTCATAGCTGTACGCCTGTACCTTCCTTGTGTTTCTTGGAGCAGGAACTCCTTTCTGGGTTGGTAACGATACAGGGTTTTAATTCTTGGGTTTTTATCATTTCTTGTAACTTTGCAGTTATAAGAATCAGGTGTTGAGATGCTTCTTCCTCGTCATGGATGTTGCTGTCCTGGTGTTCGTCGATCTAGCTTCTTCAGTATTGTGCAAGGTATGTTTTCGTCGAATCATATTTTCTTTTGTTTAATAAATACCCTATTACTGATGATTCTTCTTCTTCATATTTTTGGGGATTATTTGGCAGATTCATCTTGCCATTGTTGTTCTTGGATGTTAATATGATCTTTGTTATTGTATTGAAATCGGTAATTCAGAATCTCTGTTTCCTTTGTATTAGGCATTGATGTTGTAATGGAGACCAAAGGTGGTCAGAAGAAGTCCAGTAGTAGTTCCTTACAATACGAAGCTCCTCTCGATTACAGCATTCAAGATATTCGACCAAACGGTGGCATCGAGAAGTTCAGATCTGCTGCTTAATCCAACGTAAGATTTATCAACCAAACAACAACAACAACCTCATTAATCCTCCATGGTTTGTTATTCTTTCTGTTTGTTCAACATTCATTCTCTAACTCCATTGTTTCTCCTTCTTCTGCAGTGCGTGAGGAAGCCATCCTGATACGCCCTCGACATGCCCTTTTCAGTAGAGTAGGATTTTCTTTATTTCCATTTCGATTTCTTTCTGCAAATAAACAAAGCACTCCTCCTCTTTCTCTGCCGACTCTCTTCTTTTAATCCAATTTCTTACATCATTTCTGATATGCATCGATTTCTTGTAATTTTGTAGTTAGTTTGAGATGCGTTTTCCTGTTGCATCTACAAACGGATGTATAAAACGATTCAAATATTTAATCGTGTTGTCGGATTTATTAACGGATTCGAATATCTTATCGGATTCGAATAAAATCGAATACGAATACGGATTTACCAATTACAATCGGATTCGGACTTGGTATAACAAATGGAAGATCCGTCGGATAATTAAACAAATACGGATATCCTAAATTGTAATCGGATTCGGATTCGGATTCATACAGATCCGCTCCGTATTCGCTCCGTTTACAGTCCTAGTGTACACCCCACTTACCGTTAGACCAACAAATCTTCCAACAAAGGACTCCAGTGGATTTCAAGTCTCCTTACTGGGTTGATGGCGGGGCAGGGTTGACCAAATGGTACTATAAAATGTAAAAATATAAATGCTATTAAATTAATAATATATTTATTCCTAAAATGTATATTTTTAATATATGATGTATGGAAAACTATCATTTTAATAGCTTAAGGTCGTGGTCGAGCTAGGCCGAGCTAAACTAAACCATTAGCTTCCCCTAATAAATAGATGCAGGCAAAACAAAACCAACCATAACCATAAGAGGTGGGGCAGGTACCCGTTTACCATGTCCCATTGCTTCAAACAGATAAAGAATTCGAAGGCCCCGAGATCAACTTCTCGGCAGCCCACAGCCCTAATATTCTTTGATTGATTGGGCTCAGCCCATTTCCACTTTTCAGCCTTGTTGAGAACCAATCATCAAGAGTGCAATTACTTCCCAGATATGGCAGAAATATCAAGAGCTGGGATGTGTAGATATACAAAAGCGTTTGTAGTAGGATGGCACAACAGTGAAGTTCATGAAGATAACAAAAAAAAAAACCCCTTCAAATGGTCTCTAATAAAAACAGAAGAAAAATTAGTAACAAAAAACTTAGCCTTCCCAGAACAAGTATTCGGCTGAAGCATGAAGCAAATCTGATGGAAAAAACTTGGTGATCCTTGCTGCTGAATATCCGGACTTCAGGCATGTACTTGTTGGATAGAGCTAAGGAATTCTGACCAACAGTTGATTGCACAAAAAGGCAGTAGAATCAAGATCCGTCCATGGTGATATCATTCACGTTTGGAGGGGTGGCACAAAAAGGGTTATCAGTTTTTTTCTCAAGCGGCCCAGCTCCAAAAGTAAATTCATGTGGGGGGATGTTCAAAGTGGTACGGTCAAAAATAGAGGGCGCAACAGACTGACTGAAAGTGGGAAATGGAACCGGATCGCTGGGTTTTTGGAAGCCAAATGCAAATGATTGTGTATCTAGGACAGGAAAGGCTGGCAGGTTTGGGTTGCTCTGAGTGAACCCAAAGATTTTCTGCTCGTATTCTTGCAGCTGCTGGTAGACGGCTAGAATTCACAAACAGAAAATGTCAAAGATTGGGGAATCACGCACAATTAAAACAACTGAAACTTTAAATTTAGTAGCAAATACTGAAATCATCATATACTGACAACACTGACTGAAATCATCATATACTGGCAACACTGAAACCTATTGATTTAAAAAATGAAAAGATAAATGGTCGATAATCTAAATAAAATGCAGATTAAACAGTTGGGATGATTCAGAAAATCAAATTACGGATAAATTGAGACTATCTGCGCAGACAATCACACTAAGTTGTTTGGAGTGCAAATATAGAATCAACTTTCATACACACGCACAATTCTTACCATTTACACACGCACAAGCACTTTTTCAAATTGGCTGCCTGTTTTGAAAGATCAAGCTCATATGGTTGTTCAATCTTGACATCATTATAACTATATATAGACAATAGAGGAATAAAAAAGAGGATAATATGAAATACTTTTCCACTCCTCAAGTAATTATAGTTTTTTAGAAAAGTATATACTAGCACAAATTTGCACTACAATATAATTGTTTCTCGATGTTTGAGAACTCTAGGGAGCCCATCATCATTATGTGTCTCCACATACATCTGATTTAGTATTAGGTATAGCCCTGCATGTTCAAATTTGTTACAAAGAAGTGTATCTTAGCACAAATGCCCACTACAATATACTTGTTTCTATATGTTTAAGAATGCAAGGGCACCCACCATCACGACGTGCCACCATAGGCATCTTTCTAAAAAGTACAGCCCGGCTAGTGCAAATTTGTTACGAGGCAGAAAAATCATTCAAGTATTAGTGATATTCTTTGCTAATTAGTCCCATTTCGACATGATTAAAGAAGACCTTAATCTTCTGTGCTAACATTACACCCTGTGTCTACCAAGAGTTAATAGGTACCCAATGCTGGTGTTCACTTATTTCTAAACAATTTCAAAATTCTCTACATTCTTAGTTGCTTGCAATGGCTAAAGCCTATGTTTCTGTTCTCTAACCCCTAAAATCAACCTCTTAATCTTATATCCAAGATTTAGAAAGTTTACCCTCCTATAATAAGTCTATACCAGTGCAATAGAACATGTACATCAGGGCATACAAACCTGAAGATAAGTCAACAGATGGCCTTCGATCTTTCACCCATTGGTAACTTTGTGCCAACCTCCATCCTTTGCACTTCATTAAGTAAGCAATTACAATAGCTGGTGACCTGTTAATGATTGTATAAATATAATTTTCTCAAAAAAGACATTAAAACATCAATATCACACCCACTGACATGTAACTTGGGCAGTAGATAACAAACCTATTTTTCCCTGACATGCAGTGCACAAGAACAGGAGCCTTGTCCCTTCTACATTCTTCTGCAAAGCCAAAAAAATGTTTTAAGCTCTGTGATGGGTAAGAAAAGTAGGCATCACAGTTCAGCAGGAAACAGTGGGAACAAATGTGCCTGTTCCACACTTTTTTCCTGGGAAAAGGTGGAGGATATTCAATTTTGAACCATATAATTTGCCTACAAAAATTTCTGATAAAGTTGAGAATACTGTTCATCTATGCATTTTACCATGTTAAACCTGGAAAAGGATCGCTTTCTATAATTCCTTAACCATAACAAAAGGCCTACAAATTGGTGTAAAAATGGTGGGACCTTTTTTTAGAAGAAATAGATCATGGTTTATCAGGTTCTGTTTTTTGCCCACTCCCTCTCTCTCTCTCATTCACTTTTAAGTCAGTCGCAGCTTGCAGAAGTAATAATAACAAAAATAATAATAAGAATAATCAATAAAGAATAACACTAATAATAACATTTTATTATTTATAATTATTAGAAAGACGTTAAGGACTTCTATTTCTCTCTTTGCCTGCTCTCTCACAGTCTCTCCCTCTCCATTCTTTCTGTTTCTCCCTCTTCCCCACTCTTCCTCACCATTTCCTGATCCTCTCCCTTTCTTCCTTGTCTGCTCATTTCCCTACGGTTTGTTTCTTTTTTAAAAACTTCTCAAAAGAATTTCAACTGACCTGTCCATTCCAGACTTTTCCTTTTTCACTTTTTAATCTTTTTCTCGCAAGCAGGTACAAACTCAACCAGACTATAGACATGATAATAATTGTGCAGTATTGAAAAGTCAACAACAACCAAAAGGCTGGAAATCATTAGTCGTCTCATACCATATTACAAATATAGAATATAAAGCACTAAAAGAGGCCTCCATAAATGCCAAATTGCAAAATAAAACTCTTTTTTCTCATTTTCATGTTTCAATACCAAAGGTCTTCAACTTTGTTTATATAGAATATGAAAACTAAAAGAGGCCTCCATAAATGTCAAATTGCAAAATAAGACTCTCTTCTTGTTTTCATGTTTCAATATCAAAGGTCTTCACCTTTGTTTTGTCTTTTCAACATTCTGTAATCATTATCCAGTAGAACAATATTGATTTGCATGATTTTGAGCTGTAAAGAATTAATATGTGGTTATGGAATAAAATATTAATCAAATTTGGCAAAATCAATTTGAATTGAAACAATAACAATGAAAAAAAAATGTCTTATGTTATTTCCCAACTAGAGTATGTACTGCTATCCAATCTGTCAAAAACCATGTACCTCAAATCATTTCTAGCCAACTCCATCAAGGTGCACCTTCAAATCATCTTTAGCCAACTCCAACTAGGTCCTTTCTGGTTGTCCTTTTAAATCTTTCCGATTGCACTACCTGGCAACTTCACACAGGCCTCCCTTGTGCATGCCCAAGACATACCATACAACTTTGTTTTTTCATCTCCAATTGAGGATATATTCCTAGACTGCACTAGATATGCTCATTTTTTACACACATCTAATTGAAGATGACTATCTCCAATGGACTCATTCATCGGTTTAGTTTGCTAGAGCTAGAGAAACTTAGTTAAGTAGCAAAAATTATACATAAAATAAATGTGTTTTGAATTCACTTTCTATATAAATTGAAAAGAAAAATAGTTGTCCAGCAAATCCAATACTCACTACTTATTTCATCAATAACACCTTTTACCAAGAAGTTGGGGTTTGATAAATTAGACCATGGTCTGTCATTCCATTCTATCAAAGTTTAAAAGCCACAACTTGAGTTAGACTGTTCGTTTTCAAAACTTTTCTCTGCAACTCCATCCATGTGTTCTTCAGCCATCACTTTACCCATTTGGGGCCTCCAACTTGCCCCCACTCAATCCTCCCTGGCATTAGTATTTGGCTTACTGAATATTCGAAAAGCATCTCAGTTGTGTCACCATCCTTTTATCCATATTAAAGGTAAGCCCAAGATCTTACTAACACATTAATTTCTAATTTTAATCCTTCTCAAAATCCTAGTCTAATGCTGTTTATTGGTTGCAAAACATTCAAGTGTTGTTAAACATAGCTGGAATTACATTTTTCAGTAAAGAATTTGACTGAAGTACGCCAATCACAAAATTCTGCGCCAGTCATGCATTGGAAATCAACTGCTAAATCATCTGATAATCATTTACTGCCATCTACATTTTTACCAAAGCTGAATTTTCATATACTTGAATGAGACCAGTGCACTGGTGAAATGCACCAGAGCTAGAACATAGTTGTAATATGGATTCCGCAAATGAAATTATTGCACAATTCCCCAATTGTCCAAATGTAAATTCATAGGACATTCTGTGTATCAGCCTCATTGCATTATGACATACTAATTTTCAGCCTCATTTCATTTGCCAAGTGCTAAAAGATCATTCCTTAAATTTAACGTCTCACTCGTCATTGACAGAAAAAAAAAATACTAGAAGATCCTATACCTGCTGTTACATAAATAAATAAAAAAATTTTCGACATATGGGTTAAGGAGGCTTCTGTGAGTGAAATTATTGTCCATGAGATACATCCATATCACCTGTCCGATGAATTGCCTGGATTGGCGACACCATACACCACGTAGCAGAAAAACCAATGTCTAAACAGGTACTAACGTGGTGAGACAGAATGGATATTTTATCATTTAACGCATCATAAAACCTTCAGATTCCATGATATACTAAAATATTTCTCATAAATTCACCCATAATTAAAAAGGATACTGTTTCCTAATTGACCCAGTTATTTTCAATACGGTATCACTGAGAAAGCATTGATTCTTCTTCATACATTCCTTAATGACATCAAGTTTAATAATCACTATTGATGGAAACAAAAAAAAGTTTAGATAAATGGTTCATTAAAACCAAGGCACGCACCTAGCTTTAAATCACTTAGGCTAGTACCACCTGGGCCCCGAAAAAGCACTTGGTCACTTACGTGATTGCCTCTTAAAACACTACAAATACCTTTTAATTTGAAGTAGCAGAAGATTGGGGTCATCTTCCATCATATGATGTCATGCTACTTCCCTAGCTAGATATAATCAAACAAACAAATAAAACACTAACCCTAACCTGCATCACAATTTATCCAAAATCGTATCTTCAGTCAAAATATGAGAATCCAAATCTTTTCTAACTCCATCAAAGAAATTCTTGGTCTTTTGCTTGCCCTCTTAAATCCTTCAATATATACCCATCACAACTTCTCCCTAAGTGTCTCCTTATGTCAAAGTACTATACGTCCAAATCATCTAAGCCTGCTTTCCTTTGTCTTAGCACCTAATTGGTCAATACCTAGCCACTTTCAAACATGCTGAATCCTTATCTTATATGTTAAGTCTTCCTACACATCCACTTCAATATTTACATCCCAAAAATAATCATCCTATCTATATACACACACACGTATATATTTTAACTTTTGTCCAAAATTATTACATATACATCACATTAGGCCTAATGACTGTCCTTTAAAATTTTCCTTTTGTTTTGAGTAGAACTTGTCAATCACACAACATTCTAGATGTAGCTCTCCACTTAAGCCATCCAGCTTTACTTCTATATGAATCCTCTTCCTTATGGATAATTGATGCAAGATATCGAAATTAATGGCTTTCAGGAATCTCTTGATTCTCAATTTTTGCTGTTGCTTCAATTTTACAGTTATTTATGATAAAGTCATACTCCATGTGATCAATCTTATTAGGACTTTTTTTTAAAATCTTTTGATTCCAAGGTATCTTTCCATAACTCCAGTTTTACATTTCCTTCCTCTCTAGTTTTTTTTTTTTGATGAAATCCTTCCTCTCTAGTTTGATCAATCAAAACTACATCATCTGCAATCAAAACTTCACCTAAGCATAAAAAATAAATATAAGAATCCCAAAGAACTCAAAACCATCAGATTGTAACAAAACGTGTCAGAAGAAACGTACCTAAAAATTGAATTGCATCATCAAATGGCAAACTTTTATCATCTTTCAGGCAATGATAAGTGAAAGAATTCTTGTAGAGATTTTGACAAGCAGGTACAGTCTGCAGATTCACAAAACCAGCAATGCATACATCAGGATTTTTCCCTTTTTGGACCAAGAAAGTCATCCTCATGTAAGTACGATTCAAAAAATAAATACTAAACTAAAATTTGATCAATAATTAGGAACTAATCTAAATAAGCACTAACAGAATAGCAAGTATGTCACCGGATGAATGAAATTTCCTCAATTCATCCAAGCACTAAATTTCAGTTTCAGCCTACAACTGAAATCTCAATTCTAATTTCATTCCCCAAAATCAAAATCACCTTTATCTTGGACTGCTTCTCAAAATACCAAAAAAATTTAGCAATCTTATTATCGTATGGTGGCCCAAACATCCTGTACAAGCACAGCAAGGATAGCATATGATACTGTGCAGTCAAGGCTCAGGGAACCTGTAGCTCAGAGGAAATCGCCTTTTCTTAATCAAGCTTTTGACATTTGCTACTAGCCACGGGATAAGGAACAAGAACAGAGGTATAATGTATCTAAAAATTGCGGTATCAAGATTTTGTGTGCGCTTAAGCTGGTAGTGTGAAATACAATCAAGAACCTTAAATTAGTTGATCCGACTTAGTTAGTTTATGGCTTTCATATTCTTAGGCTGTAATGCAACCAATCATTATAACCATATACAAGAATCAATCAACAAACAGCGAAGGGAACCAAACCGCACAAGAACCATCATAAATTCAAATACAATAAATCCAAACATAAGGAAAAGAAGAAGAGATGCCCACGTTGAGGATCCGAGAGATCCCTTGCGTCTTAAGAAGCTCGGCGCGCGACGCGTTGTCGTAGCTCCCTAAGTATAGGAACTCCGGCAAGATCTCAGAAGGAAAAGCACTAGATTGAACTCCCGACTTCTCGAACGACGCCGGAATCCTGTGACCACAAATTCCACAAACTTCCCCTTCTTCGTACTTGTGATAATGACCACAAACCCCGCATGGGTTTTCTCTCTCCCTTTTCCTCATGATGAAGGACGACGAATAATTCCGACCAATATGAAGACAAACACCAGTTGCAGATTAAAACAATGAAAACCCAGAACGAATATCCAATCAATATGTCGAAATTATTACGGTTTCTTTGAAAATTCTGACAGGAGATCGAATAATTTGTTGAGGAATAGCGATGGAGGCGCCTGAGCAAAAACGGAGCAAACGATATTTTTCCGATCGAACAAGTTTCTGGGTAAACTTACCAGGCTTCCAAAATAATCATTTCGGGCGTCTTAACCGATTGCGTATTTGGGTTGGAAACGAGTATACGAGCACTGCACTCATAGATGATAGAACCGACAATAACTTACCGATTTCTTCAAAAGGTATAGATATATTTTTTTTATCCCAATAAATGGATCTTTATCTACGTATTTTTTCCATTTCTTTTCCTATTATATATCATATTTCCTAAAGATGGCAACAAACTAGTCTTCAACGGTCTTTTTCCTAAGTATATAGAACAAGAGCTAATGTGGCCCAGGCTAATTCAAATAAAAGCCTAAACCAACCATCGAGTATGGTTTCGTATTTGGTCTGGGTTTCCATTTTAAACTCAATTAATACAACCCTAAAGGTTTACATTAAACCAATATTTTTTTTTTAGTAATTATATAGTTTAACCCGTCAAGGTTTCAAGTAATCCCACTTCCCCTTAGGCTCTGTGAAGGATATCTTAATAATAAGTTCTTCCATAATACCGCATGCAATAACAGAATTTTTTTCGATTAAGGATGATAACAACGAAGTGTTCATTGAGCCTATAAACATTAGAAACATTTTGCTGATTATTTTTTTTATATCCACCAAAAAGGAAATTTAGATCTCAATGGTTTTGTTAAGTTTGATTCCCAACTAGCAAAACCCTGTGACTTCCGTCCCATTAGTCTTTATAATTTTAGTTATAAAATCATTACTAAAATAATGGTAAATCATTTGAGACCTTTAATGAGAAAACTAAACCAATGATGGGAAATGTGTGCTTAAAATAATATTTATTGTCAGGAAAGAAGTTGATTTATATTAACAAAAAAATTTTCCCTTGTAACTAAGAAATTGTTGTTAAAATACATATATCTATACTACTTAGAAAGCGAATTGGCTAGATTCTGGCCTAATTTTTTGTTCCTAAACTACCCTGCTAAACACATGTATTTACATTCAAATAATCAGTTCCTAAAATGCCCCCGCTATTTACATACGTTTCTACATTAGTAGTAACCGTCTTTTCAGATACTTACCACGGCCTAAAAGCGCATTGAAATAATCAGTTCTTAAAGTGCTTTCTTTTATTAAGTCATGTTATCTAAAATAAATAATAAATAATGAAACTTTTCTTTTCTATTTCAACACGCGCATAGTGCGTGCATTCTGCTAGTATATATATAACTAAGGATCTATATATATACGTTTACATTAAAACACCATTCATTATAATTAAGGATACAAGTAATTTTAGAAACACCTTCTCTTACACTGATTCAACCCTTTAGTGTTACAGAAAACAATGTAAAAACTCAAAGAAATGGAAAAATAACAAAATTTGATTTTGTTACAAAACAAGCAACAAAAGAAGTAGATATTTTAAGACAATTATCGATAATAAATGAAGTAAATAGATCCATGTTCTTAAACATAATAGATTAGTTGTTTCAAAACTTAAGATAGTTGTATTTCAGACCAAAATAAAATTCTGAAGACATATTATTCATCAAGGCACTATTAAACCAATCGAAAAATCGCTTTCATTTGGAGACAAATTTCCAAATAAAATAAAAGACAAAAAACAATTACAATGAATTAGGAAATTTAAAATTATGTATTTGATTAGTATCCAAATTTAAGCCAATCAGTAAAATTACTAAGAAAAAGACTCCGGAAAAAATACAGGCCCTTGGATAAATGAGCTATAAAAACATAATAGAGAGGGTGGAAATGTACTTGAAATAGGGATTATAGTTAAGAAATTTTGTATATATTAGTAAAAAAAAAGAGTATTGGATGAGTTTTGTAATAAATTAGCAAATAAGTTAAATTTTTTGATTTAGTAGGATATAAAAATTAAAAATCATGACGTCAGTTTCATGTGTTCTGATAAGGATTATTGACTCCTTTACCAAAAAAGAAAAAAAGAAAAAGGGAAAAAGGAGAACTGGTTCTAAAACTATGGGCGGGTAAATTGGCATAAAAGAAGGTGAAAGTGTAATTTTACGGCCTTCCCGACCCACCGGAGCGTCGTCCACCCTCAGTTCCTCTAACGAGACGGAGAAAAAGGGGACGGCTAAAAAGTAGAGGGCGAAAGTGTAAATTTACGGCCTTCACGTTCGACCGGAGCGTCTCCCACCCTCAGTCCATCACTCTATCGAATACTCGGTCACGGAGATGGAGAAAAAGGAGACGGCAAAGAAGAATGGGACTTCTGTCGTCGGTAATTAGATCAGATTCGTGCGATTATTTATGTTTTTGCTCTAGGGCTAATTTGCTTGTTCGAAGAAGTAAATTATTGAATGTCGCACTTTCTGATCATCAAATCGGTCTATCTTTGTTTCTCATATGTTTCGTAGATTCCTTAGTAGATAAATTTATAGATTTTGTTTATTCGCTGCTTTTTAAAGGAAGTTAAATTGTCCAAACATCGATTTGGGCTTGAAGACAAC
Organism: Buxus sempervirens; assembly: GCA_947561395.2. Lineage (NCBI taxonomy): Eukaryota > Viridiplantae > Streptophyta > Magnoliopsida > Buxales > Buxaceae > Buxus > Buxus sempervirens. The sequence goes on along the minus strand of OX387191.1, from coordinate 2,025,903 downwards.
TCAAATCTCTTCTGCTTTGGAATATATATATATTTTTTGGAAAGTAAGTGAGTGATATATTCGATTAAAAGAAATTTACAAAAATCATAGCAAAGCAAAGGCTATGCAAAAACAAAAAGTATGGAACTTCCCTATACATAGCTACTCTAGCATATGAGAGAGTTAGAGAAAAGAACGAAAATTCATAGAAAAAAATTTACATGCAATCCCCAATTTTCACATATACTTCTGTTTTCTGGATTGTCTTTGACCACCTTCTTCATAACTGAAGCTTTACCTCTCAGTTTTCTACTAACATCGCTATTCCTCACGTGCATTTCATCAAACATGTTTTTTGTTAGCACTGTAATTCTTGTTAGATGTTCCCATTATCAGGAGTCGGTAATGCTCTTTGTAGGTAATTCGTTATTGGTCAAAAAGCCGGGTTTCACTTCCAGGAAGAATTTAGGAATTTTGTTTATGCCTTTTTGTTATTAATGTGTCAAACTGTTACTTTATTCTGTTACAATAGATCTGCTGTTATGGCAGAATGCATGGTTTGTGATTGTTCATGCCTGAATTTGTAGTACATCTAACTAAAGTACGTTGCTGGAATATTAGAATAAAGCGTGTAATATTGCATTTGGAACTCACTCTACTTCCTATTTAGATCATTAAGGCTGTAAATGAACCTAAGACTTACCCCTTGTAAGTCACATTGAAAAGGATAGATTCCTCTTGATAGATATGTTTGTGTGCTGAGCTTTATCCGGGGTTACTACAAATCATGCTTCCATTCTATGTTTTACTGGATTTTCACCAAAATTCAGCTTGGCAATTCATTCACATGAACCTTCAAATTATTTAAATATGCATCAATATTTGGACTCTCATTAAGGATGTGTAACTTCTATTGGCTAGTTATTGCTTGTCTTGGTAATATCTCTTTAACATTTTTCTTTCTGACGAGTATCTCTTGTAGGTTTTTTTAATTTCTAAATACGAAATTCCTGGTTACATCTCGTTTCATTCTTCCATGCCAACGACTATTCAGTTATGAATTTTTTTTAGTTGATATGTATATTTGCCTAACCTCTATGTTTGTATGTGTGTGCGTGCATGAAATTTCCTATTCTCTGTCAGTTATGGTGCTTGCATTAAGGAGTAATTCGTGCCATGTAAGTAATCCAGAATGCTTTGACATGTATTATTTTGAATTTAGAAGTATGAGTAGGTTGCCATATTAATAAGCCAATTTAGCAATTATTAGGTGAGTTGCGGTTGATTGGTAGTGATGCCCCTACTGTAAGAAAGTTAACCTTTCGGATTTTAGTTAATATGGCATCATCTTTGCTTTATGAGAGAAATAGGAGCACATTTGCTTTGATTTATATGCAGCATAGGAACCAATTGGCAAATGAGAAGCTCGAGAAGCTTGTTATATTGTCATGACATCAAGCTGAGGCAAAAGATTTTGGAGAATAAGATGGGATTTGAATTGCCGTAGGATTCTTTAGATTTTTTATATGCTGTTTAATATTATAAGAAAGGCGCTGTTAACGAGTGGTTGAACCTTTTGAGCTCAAACAGCTTGATGGTGGTCCTACTTGTAATCCGGAGATTGCTAGATTTGATTTTGATGTAGGGACACACATAAAGTGATGGGAACAGATGTGGGGGAATTATTGGTGATTACTTTGATGGGTTCATTAGGATAAATTTCCCTTGCCAAAAAGAAAGAAAGAGAAAAGAAGGAAAAAAAAAAAACAATTCAGACTCCTGCTGACACCTAAATTGTAGATGTTGCCTTGGATAGAGCATGAGTGGTGGTGATGATGGTGACAACGACAACTAGGGGATGATGCTTGCTGGTGCTGACGGTAGTGGTTGTGTAAGGAGCCAAATGCCTTTGAACCAATTTAGGAAGTCATAATTCAGATATTATACCTAGAACTCTGGCTAGGATGCTTAGGCATCATTTCCCCATATTGAGCTTATGCAACATTCCAATCTAGAAAGATCTAACATATTAATGTATAATATGACACTTCCGTATCTCACAGCCTTGGATTGGTAGGAGTTGGACAAGGTTGGCAGGATTCATCAACCAGATGTGTGCAATAGGGTTCAAATCCATCATTCACTTCATCATTTGGATGTTCAGGAGGAGCTGTTGGCACTAGAGGGCATTCTCTAGCAGCTAAGATTGGATGTTATGGTTCACAAGAGTCGGGGTCATATGAATGTATATATACATGGTTACGGTAGGCTGTATGGCAGGGGCAACATGGATATGGGATCTTTCTGGTTAATCTATATCTATTGAGATTTGATGTGCAACCATATCCAAATGGATCCTACCATACTCCAACCATGATTTTATGGTCTCATACTGCCATTATTACTATCATCTTTTTTACCCCAGTATATACCCACGTTGGGATCATGTTGCTAATTAGTTCGTATGAGTCCTATAGGTATGTGAAGGTTGCATTGAATGCTATCATCATACCATGGATAGGGCATGATACTGCCAATGCATATAAAGTATGCAGTATGGTCAGCATGCGGTGGGGGGATGTGGATGACATTAAGCGAAGACTTCACTCTTTATTTATGTCTACACCGATTTCTCTTCGTTGTACTCTCTATAGCTTAGGATGCACAATATGAGACAAGTATTGTGTTTGATCATTTTATCTGCTTGTATTCTGCCATTTGGATGTTCGTTGAGAGTAGGTAAGAAGGAATAACAGGACTTATCGTCCATTCTAGCACCATAAGGTCATGATTGACCCAAATAGTCTTCTTTGGATAAAGAGCATAATGAATCTGTTCTGCCGACAAGCCACCACATCGAAATAGCCGCACTAATGGCCCTTAAATCAACATTTATTTGTTTGAAGAATTAAGGTTGTATGTAATATTGTACTTACTCCGTCTTAGTTTTGCACACCAATCACACCACGTGAATTACACGACTCTTGTTTTTCGAATGAATCCTGCTTTGTCACTTGGGTGACGCATGGCACCCTGTGACCCAATCAGATAGGTCTCCTCACCATATTCTGGGTTTTAGACTTGATAGAAATTTATCATGTTACAGTGGGACCTGTTTATTAATCAAGGAAGCAGTCTATTTCATTTTATTTTCATGTTATCTGGTGTTTAATTTTTTCAAGGACTTATATTCATCAATTTTGAACTTGTCATCTTATGTTTTGCAGGCCGTTGATGTTCAATTTTTATGAAGTCAGGCCCATTTTTGTTTGAGGTGTCTCGATTGATCTATAGATATACATGCTCTTTGGTGAATATTTAGAGAATGGCAGATGGACTATCAAGCGTATGGGGTCCTGTCACATCCACCACTGAGTGGTGTGAGAAAAATTATGCCTATTCTTCATATATTGCTGAATTCTACAACACCATATCAAGTGTACCTGGCGTTCTTTTGGCACTTTTTGGTCTTATAAATGCCTTAAGACAACGTTTTGAGAGAAGATTTAGTGTTCTTCACATATCAAATATGATACTTGCCATAGGGAGTATGTTATTCCATGCCACGCTACAAAATGTGTAAGTCTCTTTCTGCAGATTAATCATGCCATCTCTCTTTCAGAATGTTCCTTCACGTATATTTTCACTCGTTTGCTAATTTTGTGTGATCTCTCCCCTTATTGTTCATATATCCATAATCTGTACTTGTGATCATGTGCCTCCAACATTTAGCTATCATTCTGGAATGTTGATTGAAGCAATAACTGAAACCTGTTTCTTAATTTTTGTTATTTCAAATTTCAAATGCATAACTCATCCTCTCTCGGGAGTCTCTTCTGAGTTATTTTAACCTGCTCATCCAGATACAACGCATGCTTATTAGTATTATGTAAACAGCTTATGAAATTTACACACGTTTTGGAAGTCATTAATTGAAGATACTGCGGACGATGAATGTGAATCCTTAACATTTTAGTTTGCGTGCATAATTTGTGCATTTTATGAGGATGCATATGCACAAGGAATTTGCACATTTACATTGTGAGGTCACACATAAATTTCTTGTGCACCTTGGGAGGCTTTCAATGACTGAGTCATGGTTCATTGATTTTGTTTGGATGATACTCTTATCAACACTTTTGGGTTTTAGAAATGATGATTGGTGAATTAGTGACAATTCTTTGGAGAAATTTCTTTATATTCAGTAGGAGAATCTTGATCAGTTAGCAAGCAACTCAAAATGTGTGTACAAGATCTTTGCAACTTGAATGAGGTGCATCAAATTTACATTCGACTTCCATACTTGACTAATAGAAAGATGGGTATTCTGAAATTACAATCCTGCTTTAAGGTTATTACTTTCAACACCGCTCTTCACACATAACTTTGTTCCCACTGGATGATTCCAGTTCAGCTTATGACATCAGTTTCATCCCAGTTGGGATGTGGATCATTCTGATTAGGCTTACTGGGTGTATAATGATGTCTGTTTTGAAAAAACCTTAGAATGTATATGGATTCATGGATTTGGAACTGGTCTCTGGTTATATAAATCTGAAGATTTGAAACTCTCATATTTGACATCCACAACTTTAGGAGGCCATTTTATATCCCTTGTTGTTTAGGTTAAGATCCTTCTTTTGATGAATTTTTAGAATTTTGGGAAATCCAGATCTGGGATTTTGAAACCTAATCTAAATAATGGATCTGGATTTTGGGGGCTCATTCTTCCCCCTCCAGAGCTACAAATCCAATCCCACAGCTATGGAATAAGTGGTGGAACTGGAGAAGGCCCACATCAAATTATCGTTTACTAGTAAGAACATGAGAGGTCAAGTAAGGACATTGCAAGGGCGATATGTGCCAGAATTTGCACATGGCTCAGCTTGGTAAAGCAAACTTTTGATTACATGAACAATTTGCAGTGATCATTTGAGTCTCGTTGGGCTTGTTTGTTGTGGGCATGAATCTGCCAACCCCAACCCCCCCACAACCCAACAAAAAAAGGAAAAAAAAAGGAACTATCTCTAAAAGTGATTTCTATACCTGGGTCTTCTTTCAAAAGTGGTGTTTTGGTTTAAAGGGGAAATTTGATAACTGATTAAATGAAAAAGATTGAACACTGATTGTATGGGAATGGTTAAATAATTTATTTACTGTTGAGATCTACAGCTGAAAATTATGTATCTTATTTCCAGACTACAGCAAAGTGATGAAACACCAATGGTATGGGAAATGCTTCTTTATATCTATATTCTTTATTCGCCTGATTGGCACTACCGTAGTACAATGCCTACCTTCTTGTTTCTCTATGGTGTTGTGTTTGCCATTGCCCATTCAGTGGTTCATTTCCGCGTCAGCTTCAAGGTTCATTATGTGATCCTTTGTCTTCTATGCATTCCCCGGATGTACAAATACTACATATACACCAAGGATGTGCCTGCACAGCGACTTGCAAAGCTCTATGTGGGAACACTGTTCTTTGGGAGTCTCTGTTGGTTTTGTGATCGTATATTCTGCAAGAACATCTCAAACTGGTACATTAATCCGCAGGGTCACGCATTATGGCATGTTTTCATGGGCTTCAACTCATACTTTGCAAATACATTCTTGATGTTCTGCCGTGCTCAGCAGCTTGGATGGGCGCCAAGAGTAGTCCACTTCTTGGGATTTTTCCCTTATGTGAAGATTCAGAAGCCAAAGACTCAGTAGCAGAATGGTGTGGCATAAGACAAGGATTCTGGTTGAGCTTCTCTTATTTGAATGCACTAGTATGGTTTTTTGAAGTTGATCGGAAGTAAGCAAAAGCTCAAAAGCTTGGTGAAACCTTTTTTTGTTTTTAAATTAAAAATTTTTCCCCTTCTCCCATTTGCTAAATCAATTCAAAGGATGGCCTAAGTTTGTTGTCGTTGATAAAACTCATTAAAATTTTCCTTGTAACTATCACTTGCTTACTGTGTACTGTATTTATATTTTGTTCACGGGGACTATAACAAGATTCATTGATGGATTTCATGTTGGTTACTTCATTTCAGGAAAAAAGAATTGATCATTGAGAATTCTTTTTGATCAGAAAATTGCTACAAGTTTAAAAGTGGTATGTGTTATACTCCCTGTTCTGTTGCAGTTGTTTTGTGGGGTTCAGTTGTTACGTGCCTAACCCTTGCTTTAACCAAGGTTTACAGTTTTGGTGCTGATGGGTGGCAGCCAAAACGAAAATTGGGTTTCTTTGGATTTTGGGGAAATTTTGCCCGCACGCCACTTCTTTTCGCCGGCACACCACCTGTTTTGCTTATAAAAATTAAATAAATTTACATTTTTCTTTTTTGTTTTGTCCGTTTTGTTCCGTTTCGTTCGGTATGCCGTCTCGTTTTACCGAAAAATCATCAAAAATCGCCAGAAAAACTATCTTGGCGAATTCTCCCAACGAAACACATCGCTGGGGGAAAAATTCAAAACGCATCATAGAAACTCAAAACACTGCCTCTAACAGCTTGGTAGAAGACTTGATTGGTTGGTTAAGCACGTGAGCATTTCTTCTAGAGCCGTAATCCGGTGGTTCAGTGAAACCACTGGATGAGATGCATTTTGGGGTGTGGCCCTATTATTGGATGAGATGCATTTTGGGGTGTGGCTCTATTATTGAAAAGTGCCATCCATCCATAAGTTTCATGCTGGAACCACTGAGTGGCTCCGGATGAAACGATCTCGTTAAGCACTCAACAAGATTCAAACAGCAACACCCGCCCAGGCACGTGCTTACCGAGCCAAAACCCATTGATGATTGATCAATAACATAAAATATAATTGAGTCAAATCGATGGTGCGAAGACCGATCCACGGCATATATTTCTTCAGGCGAGAGAATTCTTTTCCTATTAATATATAGATTTGAGCAATAATTAAACGAAGAACAGTACAAAATGCATGTGCACTTCTTTTGGTCCTTTCAATGCACCCAAACCGACCCCATACATCCATTGGCCAGCCCTGCTCTAACACTGTCGAAAAGCAATTTCCCTTTGCGTTATTTGTTTCGTTATCACATGACCACCTGCCAGAAACGCCTAAATGGGAAGACAAATCAAGGTCGCAAGACCCTGATCATGGCCCCAGCTTCTTCCATGGTAACCTGTGTTGTCTCCTTGGCAATTCTCATGGCTTCAGCTTCTTTCATCGTCTGCGACAAAACCTGTGATCCGTGTGATTTTGTGAAAAATGCCTTTGGAAAATGATGATGATGACTTCCCGGCCTTTAGTCCTGAAATCCTAGAAAACAAAAGAATAAAAACAAAAATATATGGTGCCTTGATTAGCGGTTACAGCAGCCAATATAGAAGGGTATCACTTAAAACCAATTTCCTGTTTGTCTATTGCAGTCTATCAAAATCATATCTGTGTTTAGTCACTGTCTTTAGTTAGAAATGATAATTCAAGATTCATTTCATGGGGGATTTAGCGATAAGTTTGACATCTATTTTGTCTTTAGGCAAAAAAAAAAAAGGGGATTACAAAACAAATTACATGCTTAGGTTCACACAGTGGCGGAACCACGTTCAAGTTATGGGGGGTAATTTTTATTTTTTAATTACAAATGTATATATTTTTTATATGTTTTAATTAAAATTTATGTTTTGCCCCCTCTAAAATTTCTAGTTTGCCTCCCCCAACTTATTGAAATTTCTATATTTCATGAGAAGTGTTAATTGAAATTTTTTTTTGCCCTCTCAAATTTGGAATCCTGATTTTGCCACTGGGTTCACTAGACCATTCTTATTCTCCTTATTTTTCCTTTAAGTATTTTCACAAAAAGCTATATTTTCTTGGCAAAATGGGTTTTTAGTGATACTTTTTGGAAAAAATTCTCATTCAGTCGTTCAATTCTTGTAAATTGATAATTAGTGATACTTTTTAAAAATAATTAGAAATCAATGTTATTTTACTGTACATGAAAAATATTTTCCAAAAATGCCCTCAAAAGACTTGTAAACTTCAATGCTAACAAAATGAGTAAAAAGGTTTTCAAAGTCTTTTGAGGACATTTTCGGAAGATATTCTTCATGAATAGTAAAATAACACTGATTTCTAATTATTTTTAAAAAGTATCACTAATTGTCAATTTACAAGAATTAGACGACTGATTGAGAATTCTTTCCAAAAAGTATCACTAAAAACCCATTTTCCCTATTTTCTTCCTCATCTTTTTTTCTTTTTCGTTTTTGATCTTTGTTCGCTTGAAAATCTAGGTAAACTAATTTATGGGGCTTTGAAGCGTTTTTCACTTTAAAACCCTACCTACGAAGTACCAGCTGGCTTAGTGGACTATTCATCTAGCGAGGGTGGGTGACCTGACCACCCATGTTCACAAAAAGTCAAGAAATCCTTTCAACACAAACTAATGACTTTCATTTGCCAAAAAGATTTCAATAAGAGACTGTTGTTACTTGTTATCTCCTGATGAATGCTCCATTGCATTTACCTTTTGTCATAAATAACTGCCACGTGGAAATTTATTTACACAATACATAATTGAGATGAAATCGTCTAAGGTAGCTTAAATGCGTCAGGCCTTGCAGTAATTATTCGATGCTGCCACGTGCAGCATTTCACGGTTGCTATGTATTTCATATTTACTTATATAAATGTCATTTCAATTGATATTCAACATTAAAAAAAATGTGAAAAAGCAATAACTGTGAAATGCTGCACGTGACTTGATTTCAACTCATAATTGAAGTGTGTAAGATTAAAATATTATATACATGACTAATAAAAAATTATCTTCCATCAAATTAAGGATTTTTATATAACAAATTATTTACCCGTTCGACAAAAATAATTTTGTTTGAGAATCTGCATTTACAAAATCCAAATTATAATCCAAAATCTAAGATCCAAAATCCAGAGCACCGACCAAACTACCCCTAAGTTTAATTGCTCATAACAGATTTCATGATTTGGTTTCAGACAAAAATCTATCAGTAAGATTGGGACTCGCCTTTCATGCAAGCAACGTTAGAACCGTAGAAGAAAAATGGGGCAGCTAAGGTTGTTGTAGCTCTTAACTGCTGAGTCTGCTGTAAGCCCGGGGCACTTAAAAAAAGTAGTGACATTTTCGTAATTAATCAGATAACGAAATGTCAAGATTTTCGCGACATTAAAAAGACCTTACTTAAGGGCCCCACAGCCGCTGCAGCTTTCTCCGTTCTTTGTCCTGCGAGAACACTTCGGCCCCTCTCTCTCTCTATTCTTGCCGTAGACACTAGACACTGAGTGGAAACGCTTTAGATCTGAAACCAGATATCCCAATACCGTGGTTCAAGCAACGATCTAGGTGAGTCTGGCTTGCATTTCTGCTTTCTTTGATAATTAGTGGTTCTGTGAAGAAAATGTGGATTCTGGACTTGTTAAGAGTAGATTTTTGGTGATATAGTTTCTTGATTTGGGAGAGAGGGGGATCCGGGAGCCTGAAGTTCCATATGACGTTTGATTGTGACAATGGAGGGTTTAGTTGTTCGAATATGTGGAGAGATTTAGTAGAACGAGAGTTTTTGAAGTTTTTCTGCTTACATGCCTTAAGCTGCTGGTTCTCTTTCACTCCGGTGAAACTAAATATTTGTTATCAGTGGGAATCATCTTGTTTAGCCGTGTTCTAGCTCGTGATCTTGCTGTCGGTTTTTTTTTCTCTCTCTCGATATTAAACTGTAGTCGCTCAGGAGTTCGAAATTTTACTTAGTTTTGTAGTAATAGTTTTGAGATCAATAAGTACGGCCGACTGTGTATGAACTTATTATCTGCTAAAATAGCAAAGATTTGTTGTTCTTGCCGTCTTGAATGCTCGATCCCGTCTTGAATGCTCGGCTTTGTGCCAAAGTTGTTCCAGACTGAAGATATAATGTACGTTCTGAATCTTGGGATTTATATTTCATTGGTTAAGTTATGTTTTGATACTGCAAATTAAAGGGCTTCTTCTGTAAATCTTCTAGTTATATAGATCCCTGAAACTTGTGTGGTCTATTGTTTTCGTTTCTGCGGCTAATGCATTTGGATGCTTCTTAGTTCATCAAAATTATGGCTTTTTACCATAGATGGTGGTTAAGTTCTCACATGTCTGTGATTCTTACAGGTGTTTATGTGTCAATTGTCCAGTGATATACCATATTTTGCTGGGTTATAAGGTACACTGATTTGGGAACTTGTTAAGTATCTGCCTTACTCCGTAATTTGTAGAATATCATTTGAATACTTCTCATAAAGCAGGTGAGTTTTAATTTGTGATCAACTTCTAATGGCGGTAACGGATGCCCAGAATCCAGTTCTTGGAGAAATCACTTGCGGGTCTTTGTTGCAACAACTACAGGTAATCTGGTTAGGCATGTATAGCAAGGCCTCAGTTCACTTTTGTTCTCTTCTTCACCTCTCAGTTAAATAGTGTTTTTAGCATGACTAAGCTCATGATGTACTTCATTTAAGATGTTTCTGTATGCTCTATTATAGTACTGGAATTTGCAAGCTCTGAATCATCCTCTTTGATATAAGTTTATCTGTCAGCCTTTGATGGGCTCTGCATGTATGAACGCTGTTATAGTAAAGTTCAATTATATATTGTAGAGTCGGTACTTAAAGAAGTAGAGGGATAGTCTATTGACATGATTGAAGTTTCAATGCAGCAAATATGGGATGAGGTTGGTGAGAGTGATGAGGAAAGAGACAAGATGCTGCTTCAATTAGAGCAAGAGTGCTTGGATGTTTACAAGAGGAAGGTGGACCTGGCTGCAACATCTAGGGCACAACTTTTGCAGTCACTGGCCGATGCTAAATCTGAACTCTCTAGTCTTCTGTTAGCTCTTGGAGAGAGAACTGTTGTTGGGGTCGTGAGTAATTATTTTACCTAATTCAAAAATATTTATACAAATGTTATGAGAAAACTTAAAGGAAATGAAAATTTTCAATGAAATTTTCATGCTTTTTGGGTATCTAATTACCTCAGTAGTTTTCTTGAGTTATTTCAAACCTCAGTAGTTTTTTTGCTTGGAATGAGCCTTGTAAATTTGTTTGTAGAAGTAGGAAATTGGCTTCCCTCATGGATTTGCTTTGTTTGATTTGCAGCCTGAAAAAACTACAGGGACAATCAAGGAACAACTTGCAGCCATAGCACCAGTTCTGGAACAGCTATGGAAACAGAAGGAGGAGAGAGTGAAAGATTTTTCTGATGTACAGTCACAGATTCAGAAAATATGTGGAGAAATTGCTGGCAATCTGAAAATTAGTGAGCAGGTTGGGCCTCCTGTTGTCAATGAGGCTGACCTATCCCTGAAGAAGTTGGATGAATTTCAAACTCAACTTCAAGAACTTCAGAAAGAAAAGGTATTACTCTACCAAGCCCATGATTCATTAATTTGGCTTCAATGGTTTTGTATTTGATGGGTTTTCAAATTTTTGTACTTATCATATTGATAATTATTGATTGCTTATTTGGTACTGCAGAATGATAGGTTGCACAAGGTCCTGGACTTTGTAAGCACTGTGCATGATCTCTGTGCTGTCCTGGGGTTGGATTTCTTCAGTACTATAACTGAAGTTCATCCTAGCTTAAATGACTCTATAGGTGTTCAGTCCAAGAGCATTAGCAATGACACTCTGTCCATGTTGGCGAAGACGGTGCTTGCGCTGAAAGAAGAAAAGAAGCAGAGGTTGCAAAAGGTAGTTTTTATTGTGTTATGGCCATATTTTCATACTTGCTCATGTAGATTCAGTCTGTTTCCTGACATTTGTAGCATGAACGTTGATATGTATGTTAATGAAAGCCACAGAAAGGCTGCAAAACACAGCGTCTCGTTGAAGCTTGAAATATGAAACATGGTATTTCAAAGAAACTGGAGCCCTTTACAGCTGCATAAGTATAGCAGACAAAGGAAGTTGACAACTCTTTTGTTCTCTGATCTTACCACACAAGTAGATGAGTCTAACTGGTGGTAGTATTGAAATTGCCTGGTAGGAGTTACAGATTTTTTTCTTTTTTCTTTTTTAATCAGTAAATGAAGGATCATATAAAATTAGATAAGAAGAATGTACATAGGCCATCTACAGCCCTTGAGAAGAGGGAAAGAAGATAGATAAGGAGAACAGAAAAGCAATTTAAAAGCAAGTACCATTGATTACACCATATCCGACCAGTCCCTTACAACCAACTGCCTAGAAACCCCAAGCCAAGGTAACTGATTTGCACAAGTGTTTCAGATCTAGGAATGTGTTGGGATGAGATGTTCCAGCCAGAAACAGTGAACCGTGCTAGACGAATGAGATGATCCATCCTCCATGAGCAAGCTGTATCAGTTGATATCCACTGGATAATTATTCTGGACTCATCCTCAATTACCAGGTTTGTCAACCCTAATCTCTTGGCTTGCTGAGCTCCAGCGAGTACGGCTAATGCTTCTGCATACAAAGCAGTGTTCTCCCCAGTCGGACCTGAAAATAATTGGATTGTCTTCCCTTCATGATTACAAAACAATCCATATATTCCTGTAGGTTCCCAAAAGAGCTCCCATATGAGTTACAAATTTTGATGTTGGTTTCTCTTTCCTGTTCAATGTTGTTCTTTTAATACTTGGAGAACTGATGTTAGTTAGAACTATATGCATGAGATGCAACATCTAAGGTTGTTTTTTGATCAAATATCTTTGCCATTTCTATTCTGCTTATCCCTTGAAGATTTAACATGTGCTTTGATGCTTAGGAAGTTACTTTGTTTTATTTTGTCCATTCAAATTAAATGATTTTGAGTCCCTGACATGGATGAACTATTTTCAGCTTCAAGATCTAGCAGCTCAGCTAATTGATCTATGGAACTTGATGGATACCGATACAGAGGAGCGAAGCTTGTTTGATCATGTTACCTGTAATATTACAGCTTCAGTCAATGAGGTGACCGTCCCTGGGGCCCTGGCCCTAGATATCATTGAGCAGGTAGGTGATCCTTCAGAATATTTACAGGGCCAAGTGGATCCCTCTGACTTCCTCATTTTATGTTGTTGTTGTAAAGGCTGAGGTGGAAGTTGAAAGGCTTGATCAGCTAAAATCCAGCAGGATGAAGGAAATTGCTTTCAAAAAGCAATCAGAGCTTGAAGAGATTTTTGCTCGTGCTCATATAGAAATAGATCCAGAGACGGCTCGAGAAAAGATTATGGCTCTGATCGATTCTGGGAATGTTGAGCCTACTGAGTTGCTGGCTGACATGGATAACCAGATTGTTAAAGCAAAAGAGGAGTCTCTCAGCAGAAAAGAAATATTGGACAAGGTTGAAAAATGGATGTCAGCTTGTGAAGAAGAGAGTTGGCTTGAAGACTACAATCGGGTATTTATGAAATTTCCTTGTTTTATCTCCTTTTTCCTTATACTTGCATTCTTGCAATTAGCGGATACATTGAAGTGATGAATAAAAGGCTCAGGCCATCATGTATGCTATACTGATGTGCCTGATTTTAAATAGAACTGTTGAATCTTGGTTTGAAGTTTTGAACAGAAAACCTGTGATCATCAACTCAGTTGAGCCATATCAACTCTGAATATAATTATTTCTAGTCTGATCTGTTTTGAGTTTTTCTGTTTGACTTGGTCGCTGCAACTATCATGTCCATCTACAGTAATGTTGGAATTGGCTGAGTCAACAGAAAAAGAAGGTTTTGTTTGCTCTCTGCATAATTTTTACAGGCAAGCATGGTGACATCAAGAAGTAACCTGATTAAGTGATCTGCTCATCTAATTTATTTTCTTCCAGGTTGGACTGAAATATTCTCTGAAAATTTAAAGTATTTGATGTACAGTTGATATAGATGGCCTCTGAGATTTTTACGTGGAATGTCCTTGATGATAGATCAGACTCATGATCCTAAATATCTTTCAAATGTGTTGTGCATAACTGCCTTGATTGATAGTCATACACTGCATGAAATAAGAAGCATCAATATGAGCACACAAGGATTTATGTGACTCTCCTAAAACAGGGCTACAACTAGAAACCTCTCTGACTACAGTTGAAGTTACAGTTACAGGGGTGTTACCCAAAATGTGCATTCAATAAAATTATTTTCTCCCTTGAGAGAGAATGTCTTTAAAAATGCGCATTCAATAAAATTTTCTGGCATCCATAAAATTATATTCTCATTAGGAATATAAGCACTCATAAAATAACTAAAAAATTATATTCAGGTTGGATGTGGTTTAAATTTTTGCTATTTTATGGATAGAACACTTATTTCTCTATTGACCACTACTTGTCTTTGTTGATTTATTAAGATGTAATGTATGTCTTGGAAGGATTTTAAGGAAAATAAATAGAAACCAATGCAGCTTTGGCTGTCCAATCATGAGAGTTGATCCTGAAATATCAGTTTCATTGCTGCATTCCAGAACATGGGCTCCTCGCTGCCCATGAGTAGACCACAGAGAACTCTGGATATTCTATATGCTGATTTGATCTGTAATACATATGGCAGACCTACTTAAATCTTTATCTAATAATACAATACAACTTTCTGCTTGCACTCAAAATAGAAAAAGCATTCCTCTCTCCATTTTTTTTCATCGCTTAGCTGCATTTTAAGATATTATATTTTTTATGTGGTCTTGTTGTAACAGGATGAGAACCGGTACAACTCAAGTAGAGGTGCGCACCTAAATCTCAAGCGTGCAGAAAAAGCTCGCATTCTGGTCAACAAAATTCCAGGTATGTTCAGAATTAAACATCTTTATCATCATCACGATCATCAACATAAGCCAGTTCTCACCAAGGTGGGTCGGCGACATGAATTTTGTCTCTATCACATTCTATAAAAAATCTTATCTTCAGTTAATTTATATATATTTAACTCCTGTTTTATTTATTCCATCCATGTCTTTTTATCATGAAATGTGTGGTTTTCCTCCCATCCTAGTCATTTCTACATGTGGATGTAGGCATAGTGGTTTTGAGACTACCATCATTTGAGAGATCTCCCGAGATTATGGGTAGGATCTCTCCCATTCAATGGATTAACATACTCTTAAGACCCAGGACATGGACCAGCTGCTATGTGGTCCAATGTATGAGGCTAGTCCAACATATCACCATTTCTTTGCTCAAAAAGTGCAGGATATACCAGTCAACTGTAGATGTGGTCAATCTGTATGGATCCTGTCAAATGTGGATTTCCTGAAATGCTGGATGTACTTTTACTTGGCAATTGGGCTTCTACATGTTCACTGGTTTTGCCTCATGTTTTTTTCTTGGTTTTCTTGGCCATCTAGCGTTGGTTGAGACCTTGGTTGCTAAGACTCAAGCATGGGAGGAAGATCGTGGCATGTCGTTTACTTATGATGGTGTTCCTCTCCTAGCAATGCTAGATGAATATGCCATGCTTAGGCATGATAGAGAAGAAGAGAAGCGGAGAATGAGGGTAAGTCAGAAAGATGCACAATGTCTATAATATAGTTTTTCTAATTCTCCAAGTTTGGTGATAATGGTGGAAGCTATGCACAGGACCAGAAGCGGTTCCATGAGCAACTAAATACAGAACAGGAGGCCATATTTGGTTCCAGACCAAGCCCTGGCAGACCCCTTGTTCCAAAGAAAGTGGTGGGTCCGCGTACCAATGGAGGTTCAAATGGAACTCCAAATCGACGTTTATCTTTGAATTCTCAACAAAACAATGCCAGGTCCGGAATGAAAGATGGAAAGAGAGACAATAACCGGCCAGTAGCACCCGTGAACTATGTTGCCATATCCAAAGAAGACGCAGTCTCACCTCTGTCGGGCACTGATACTAATTCAGCTTCACCATGATGATCAACTGAGGACTGACATTGGTAGGCCTATACCCCCTTAGATACGGTTGTTTAGTTGCTGCAATAGGAATGTATCTGTCAGTAGTGAAGAGTAATTAGAACTGGCAAAGCTATAGTCTGCAGAGTTTTAAAGCTTTTTAATTTATTAGCATTGCCATCTCGAGCTTCAGGTATAATGGTGCGCATTTGGATATATATTTTTTGCATGAAAAGCTGTATTCCCTGGATCGGTATCTATTAATGCAGGAAGTAACGAAGTCCTACGTAGAAAAAAACCAAGCTTCTGCAACCATGTAATTTTATTCCCTCACCTTTCGATCGGCAATCCCATTCTTAACGTTTCGATCTCACCAGCAATGGTATTGCCCGTTTTGGCTGATCTCAAGGTTTTGTTTCTGGGTTTTAATCTACTTGGAAAGGTCTTGTTGCATGAGGGATTCCAGAATTACAATGTAAAAAGAAAGGTTAACATTTTCTACCCAAAAGATAACTATAAGGTAAGAAATATGACTATAACCTCAAAAGGGTTAGTTCGCGGGGTTCAATAGAAACCTTTAAGCCTACAGATGTAAATACTTTGGCAGCTCTTTATTCTATCCTCAGACAAAAGACAACCGCCCACTCCTTTCCTCGGGTTCATAGAGTCGGGTTTCCTGTTTACCCACAACGGAGGAGCTGCCCCCATCAGGCAGGTGGCCACAGGTTTTTCTTAGAATTGCTTAAAAATTTATAGATATGCCATTCACAATACACATGGCATGATCCCAATACAGGTTTCACATAAGGTTGTAAGATAAAGGTCCCACAGGATCTCAATTGCTCGAAAAGGAAGGTAAGGTCTCTACTTTGTTTAAACTAATGCAATAAAAGGAGATACCTCACATAAGATTGTAAGATAAAAGTCCCACAGGATCTCAATTG
Organism: Buxus sempervirens; assembly: GCA_947561395.2. Lineage (NCBI taxonomy): Eukaryota > Viridiplantae > Streptophyta > Magnoliopsida > Buxales > Buxaceae > Buxus > Buxus sempervirens. Next base: position 2,009,178 of record OX387191.1, on the reverse strand, counting down.
CTCGAAAAGGAGGGTAAGGTCTCTACTTTGTTTAAACTAATGCAATAAAAAGAGATACCTAGATAAGCTCGTAACTAAAGAGCAGGCCAATCAATGAGCAAAATTGAGGAGAGATACCTCAAGCAAAACAGGGGAAAAAAAAGAAGGAAAAACAAACAGAGCCTAAATGGATTCCCTAAATGGATTCCTCAACTACGCTACGGGATGGTCGCAATAAGTGCAGGTGTGCTTACTTGTGCAGCAATGCAATGGCTCCCGCATCAAATGCCCATTTCCAAATTTATTTTATGCTTTGAACGTGGACTTAATGGAGTTGCAGAGGACGGTGGTCCATGCCAGTGACCACCTACCACTCTCATTGGCCAGGACCGTCAGTTATGCTTTGCAGTTTTCGTACTTTGCAGGACACATGGAGGCATGGATTTATACTTTGGCGGTACCTTTAAATTTTGAAAGATTTTTTCTGTACCAAGCTGAGGCGGCAAAGTGAAATCCATATTTCTTTGTCAGAGATGTCTAATAAAAAGTTTCTTAAATTTAAATCTTTATAATTCCTTAAGAATTTCATTCTGTAAAAAAATAACAATAATTTGTTATCTTTAAAGCACGTAAAAAATGAGTAGAATATAACAAAAGTTTATACTTTTTAAATAATATTTTAATATATATCATGTATAAAAAAGTATATATTAATGCATAAATGTATTAGTAATTGATATATTATATTTAAAACACATTTTTGCATGTTTTAATACAACCGGATCAACCTTGACCCGTCCCATTACCAAAACGATATACGGTGGGCTAGGATCTGGTATTAGGCTATTAGCTAAACCCCTTTAGGGTTGGGTTCGGGTTCACTAATAACCTGCCCCGTTATCATCCCTACTTTCGTCTAACGAGAACGTTGAAAGGACCGTATTATTACTTGAAATTAAATTTATTAAAAAGCCAACAAAATCCAAAAGATATCAAACTCAAACTACAAGGTTAATGCAACTAGATAAGTCTCAAAAGAAGAAAAAAAAAAAGGCAAAATTTCCAACTTCCAGCATTTGAAATTCTTTAGAAATTTCCTTGTAAATACATTGATTGTGGTAATTTTATCATTTAGTATACAAGATAAAACAGTTGGCTAAAACTTAAAAGGGTATTTTAGGTATAAAACCATTTTTTACATTGACATAAAGCAATTTTAATTATCCGAAAGAGGCTTTTGTGATCATCTTTGCATATACGTCAAGCTTTTTTTTTAAGTCCCTTTTCGATGTCACGAGACCATTTGGATAATGGGGTCGCATTTCAATCAACTAGCCTTTTTCTAACATAATTTTAAATTATTCACGTGCATTAATCCACGTGCAACGCATTGGTACATGCAACGAGAGACACATGGACGGCATCAATTGAGGAAAACACACAAGAGTGTGGGAAGCATCAAACGGTCTTATATTATAGTTTGTGCATCTGACAAACAAGCCCTAAAATATAGGGCCTTCTTTCGAGTAATAATGGAGTGTCCCACCCTTTGAGATCGGATCTTCAATTCTTCATCTCGAACTCCATTGTCGCACAAGGTGCACAGCTGTAAGTTACGAAACCCTAAAAAGCAATGGACTAACGTGGACCAACGATAAGAAAGAAAACGTGAAAGGAGAGTAAGGTCAGAAGGGGGGAGGAGAAGTTAGGTTAGGGACAGATGAGTCAAAAGGGTCATCTAACTTCATTGATTCATCGGTAAGAGTAGAAATCCTGAAGACTTGTTTGCGTTGTACAAGTACCTACCGTTCGTTTTGCTTCCAAATAGAAAGGGGGTTGAAGGGGGTTTTAAGGCCGCGGCGCAACTGTCTTTGCTTGATCACTTAACCACGCTTTTGCTTTTATCGCTTGGGATTACAGGAGAAAAAAGGTCTCTGCAGCGATGGCGGGAGGGATGAAGCGCTGTTTTATGTTGATGGCCATGGCTGTTGTGTGGATGGGCATCGGAGGCAGGTGGGCAGAGGCTCAACTGCATCATGTAGTAGGGGGAGATCGTGGATGGGACTTGTCTTCCGATGTGGGTTCTTGGTCCTCCGGCAGAATTTTCATGGTCGGCGACAACATCTGTAAGCTCTCTCTCTCTCTCTCCTTTCAATCTCGCCGCTAATCTTATAGGGTTAGCGTTTTGCTTTTTTTTTTTTTGCTTTACTTTCATTACATAGTCGCAAAAATTAAAACTAAAGCTTGTCCAGTGTGGAGCATAACTGCTCCTTACGGTCTCTATCAAAAAAAAAAAAACTGCTCCTTGTGGTTGTTGCCACAACATCCAGACCGTTTAACCGTTTTCCCTTGTCCTCTTCGGGAAAACCCAAGAAGGTTTTCTTTTTCTTTTTTTTCCTGGTTTAGTTCTCTCTCTATCTCTCTATGAATAGTGAATGGTAAGTTATAAAATATATTTGTGCTTCAATTTGAGTTGCTTTTGGCACACCCCATTGGCCATTTTGAGCTGGTATAAAAAAATATATTTATGGTTATATTGCATTTATATTCTTGGTGTGGCAAAAGGGTTCTCGTATTCAGCTGCCGAAAGTGTAGCAGAGCTGGGGAGTAAGAAGGAGTTCGAGGCATGCGACCTGAGCAACCCCATCAGAATGTACACCGACGGCTTGAACAGTCTCCCACTCGATGGACAAGGCACTCGCTACTTCACCAGCGGCAAGCCACACAACTGCAAAAACGGTCTCAAGTTACACGTCGAGGTGCTGCCACGATCAAACCCAGCCAATACAACCACTGCATCACAGGGCATTGCAGCCGGAGTTGTGGCCGCTGGACCAACAATCCCATCTGCTGCTACCTCCTTACATGGAAATGGATTCTCTCTTCTGCTGTGTGTTGGATTGGCCTCGCTACTCTACATGGCCTATTGAAATAAAACCCTATCATCAACGATTCGGTAGTGTGGTTTGTTTATCTATTTTAGAGAAACTACGTGCTCTTGTTTGAATGTATTTGCCCTTGTTAACAATATAATATTAGATCCTAACTTAGGGATTGAGTGCCATATGTTTGGCAGTTGGCACTGTCAGTTTTATAAGTAATGTAACTGAGCTCTGCTTTTATGAGCATCCCTTCCATTCCATGTTTGAACAGTATGATATCAACCAATATCTCATCTCCAAAAGCACTGATATTTTTCAATACATGATCCACTTCCAAAGGACATCATCAAAACAATGTATCTTGTATTAGAAAACAGTGTAACTAATGCTTTTGTTATTCAAGTTTTGCAATAGGTAAGAACCCACACTTGGAAACAATGGTAAACAAAAACATACGAGTCTACTGAACCTACCAGAGTGACAAAATATACAAGAGCTAAATGTACACAAGCAACGGCCTCTCAAATTTTGGACCAAGGAAGGGGCTGATAAACTTGGAATTCTAGTCAAGAGACTGCATGAAAACATGAAAACCTTGACATCTAGAGGATGGAAATTGAATAAAACATACTCCTACTGAAGTGCTTCTTGGTTTTCCCTGCTTTACAAGAATATGTAGAAAGACCATTTTTTGAAAATCGCATCTGCTTATGTTACAATGGGCTATCCCAAACAAAAGAAAAAGGTAGGGATAAGCATACATGCTTGCATACGGTACCCAACTACCATCTACGCAACAACAGAAAATACTGAAGTTAGAATATGGGCGATACCTGACTACAAGTCAATCCCAATAAGAAGAAAGCAGAACTAAAATCCATCAGAAAAGCATACAACAATTACTTATCTCTCAACACAACATAGTTAGGTCCGTTGGTCTTCTGTATCTTGGAAATTCTCCTTAGAACATCTGCAAAAGCTGATTTGTCCTGCAACAATTGGTGCTCATACCATCAGAAAAATTTTTTTTTGGGTGGGAGGAGAGAGAGAGGAAAGAATCCACAATTTTCAAATAATTAATTTTACATTCTAACAGGAAAAAAAATTTTAAAAACACACACAAATCTCTTCCCTGATTAATTTTTTTACATTCTAACAGGAAAAAAACATTTTTTTGTGTGCGAGGGGCACACACAAAAAAATGTTGCATACTCATGCAGGCACATACATATTATGTCCCATGCTTTCTTCACATATCATGCTGAAGGATTATAAACCCACTTCTTAGGAACTTTTGGCTGACCATAACAGATCTCCACCCACTGGTTTTAAACCCACTTATGAGCTTTCATTTCTCAATTAGGGAAGGAAATCAGCATTACTAAAAATTATACTTGAGTAAAAGTTGCCAGTCTTCCTGTTCTCTACTGTCAATCATGTGTAAGACTAGGACACAGCTCATCATCCTTCTATTTATCTACTTTCATGTCTACTTACCACCAATCATATAAGAAGCTGTCATATAAAAATCCTTGTTCCATTTTTATATAAGTATGATTAGTGATTTCCTAAAAAAAAAAAAAATTAACTTATAAAGATTCAACCTCTCACAAGCACATTTTCAGTGTTTTCTTTCTAGACATATTTTACAATATGTCTACTGCTTATATTCTGAAGGTAAACCATCAGCAAGTTACTTGACTTGTAGTGAAAAAATAGGCTTAACAGAACCAACATTTTCCCAAAATGGCAAGATTAAGTTAGTTTCAAAGACACCAATGACATCCAAGATCAGGAGGCCAGGTTCCAAAGCCCTCTGACAGGACAAAGTACAGTGATATATCACCTTAGTGTGCAATTGGTTGAGGACCGAGCCTCACCTACCTTGATTAGGCTCCATGAGCCATGGTTTAAAACAACAGCATGGGCCACAGTATTGGCCATGGCTGGTACAAACTAATACCAGCCAGTATTTACCATAAATAACTGCATGAAACCGGTGTTTATGGTACCAATATAGGCTGGTAACAAGTCATCCAGTTTGACTAGGTACCAACTAATACTTAAAACTCTGCCATGAGCATGGTTTAAAATTGCGGCCAAAACTATCAGTAACCAGTTTATGCATACCTATTTTGGCTTTGTTCCAACCATGGTTTATAATTTCGGTGGCATACTGCCAAAATTTCGTTTTTTTGGGTCTAGTGGCACGAACTGGGGGGGTGTTGGTCTACAGACCCTTTTCACTTTTTTCCCTGGAATTTCTTCCCCAGATTGGGGAAATGTGGTGGCATACCAACAAAATCTCGCGAAATTTCCCTAAGATGGGGAAACTGTGGAGAATTTATTTTACCTAGATTTCTTGGTCCCCCGAAATTTCGCTGGGCATGCTTGCAAAAGTTCGGCGGAATCCAAAATTTCCAACATCTATGTTCCAAGTATTGCCACTACTTAAGAAATACATTTGGATTTGTCAATGTTTATGTAAAAATATAACGATACCTGATAGACATCAATTACACATAAAATCATTTCTTGAAGGGCTTGATTTAAGCCCATGAAAAAAAAACCCACCCACGCCCAAAAAAAGCTTTCATTGAGAAGCATACCTCTGGAGATTTTAGTCGTGCTTTAAATTTAGCAACCAGATCCTGTGTGGTCACAGGTGCCATTTGCAACAAAACAGTCCTGATTTCATCCTCTGTCACAGGCCCAGCAGATGGCGTTGCTCCAGATTTAGAAGATGGTGCACTTTTTGCAGGCTCCTCCTTTGCAGAAGGTTTTGATTCCTGAGCCAAAATAAAGAACATCATTTACCCTTGGGAAGAGAATAAGCGACTAAGATGAAAAAAATAGCCACGACACTGCAATGAAGTAGGATTATCCTTAAACCAAAACATAAAGCTGAAAAAATAAGCTCTAGCTCCACAGAAGGCAACACCATACATTTTCTGTTTTCATCTTCTTCGGTGGTGCACCATTAGCAGATTTTGTATCATCACCACCAGATTTTCTTTTAGCCTTTGCAGACTTGGATGTAGGTGGGGTTTTTTGAGCAGATCCTGAGATTAGGGGTTTTGAAGGACTATTATCAGTGGGTTCTTCTTTTGGCACATCCTTCTGTTTTGGAGTCAATACAGGGGAGAGGTTATTTTCATCATCCACCTGGACAGTCAGAGCATTAAGAATCATCAGTTTGTATATAATGAGTTTTCTTGCATCAATATGCATTGTTGAAAGGCATAAAAGCAAATAATACACGTTACTTCCAAAATTTCCACAAAAAATGTTATTCACAATGCACACAAAGAGAAAAACAAGAGAAAGAAAATAAAGGAATGTATAAGTCCACTGAAAACAAAGCATCTCTATGATGCAAAAAAATTTCTGAAGATGCTTTTGCATGCCATACTAGGGGAGGCACATGCATTTTAGTACGTATACATGAATAGTTACTTAGTAACATGGAAGAATTTGAGTGGAGGAGAGACACTTTAGTTTGAAAATGAGAGGATAAAGAAAGTGGTTTTCGTTCGAATGTGGAGATGTAATAAATATTTACATATGTTCATAGTGGGGAAACATGTGGGATATATGGTTAGATTTTGGGTATGAAGGGGGGTATTTTTGGCTGATGAAAAAGGCCAGCCAGAATTTAGGGAATATTCCTATGGGTTGACTTAAATAATAGTATAGATGTTAGATCCATTAAGAAATAACACCCAATTACATACATCGTCATCCTCGTCATCATCCTCGGCATCTGAATCATTCAGCCCAGCAGCTCGTCCAAGTAGCTTCTGTAATTCTTTGCCAGATTTGCTAAGTCCTCCCTCCTCTTCATCAGCTTCATCCTCATCCTCTTCATCCTGCAAACAGGTGGTCAAGATCATAAACCTTCACATAAATATGTAAATACATGTATTTTGAGGTGTCCAAAATCATATCATGGTAATGGATTTATTTATTTGCTCATGCATGTATGTATCTGTGGTTAAGCGTTGAGAAGAAAAAAAAAGGTTATTTGTAAATCTAATGATTTTTTTAAGTGATATTTATTTAGTACCAACAGAAAGAAAATGGAGTATCATGAATTCATAACCAAGTGACTGAATTCTGAAATAAATATACATTCATGCAGAGACACAAAAACATGCATGCATGCACACATATAAGAAGCTTTCAAGTGCAACAACAAACATTTTTAAAGCTCAACAATGAAGGAAGAAGACTTACAAGAATTGTGTTTTGCAACAGTATGGTTAGTAACCATATCAAACAAGAACAACCAAATCTATTTACACCCAGCAACTCTATAATGGCTTAATGTGTATATTCTCCTCCAATGTGCAGTCAGGAGAGAAAATCACAAATAAATGGAAGATTCAATCAAATTTTACAAGGATAACCACAAAAAAAAAAAAAAAAAAAGAATCGAGGAGTAGAAACAATAGAATAAGCTGGTTGGATTAGAAAGCAGGAAAAGCAGTTTCGTTTTAAAAGAAACATTGGTAATAGAGCAAAACAAAATATGATGATAGGAACCTGCCAATGTATGGGCTAATGTATTAAATAAGTGGCTGATGAGATTTTCAGGAAATTTAAGTAAAAAAAAGGGGAAAAAACCCAATCTCACAGAAGCAACTTGATAGTGGAATAAGGAACAACAATATTTGGAAGGCAGTTATAAGAAAATAATTTTGATTCAAGGCCTGGAAAATGGCTCTAAAATGGAAAAAATTTGAGAGTTATCAAACTGCAATATTTATCAATTATTATTGGCCGTACAATTACAAACATGGTGACAGAAATCAATAATCATGCAGGTTTACCAAAAAAACGCGGGTTTACCAAAAAAACTACTTTATGGTTCAAGGCATGTTCACTGTGCTGGTTTCAACACCCTTTCTTTGAGCTATAAATACTTACTAACCATGCTGCATAATTTTTTGTTATACCAATCAATTCTTCAAAGTATTAAGAAATAAAAATAGAAAATCCAAAAAAATGGTAAAAAAACCTAACTTTTTCATTAAAAATTTTGAAAAGCAATATTATGGTCAAATACACTAAAATAACTCAATATAATACATAATTAGAATATTTTTAAAATCCCCTAGGACCTTTCCCTAGTTTTTTAATAATTTTTCAAACTTCAAAATTTGTTTTAACTTTTAGTGTTCTTAATGCTGCAAGATTTTTTGTGACTAATTAATCTTCAAGGCTACTTTGAAGAATGAATGACATTCACAAGGTCCTACAATCTTTTAATAATACAAATTTGTGATGCTTTTAATATTTTTCAATACTAAATGATTATTTAAAATATCTGCCATGTACTTAAATCGCTTTTTTTTTTTTGATAAGTAATAAAGCTTTTATTATAAATAAGAATAGAAAACCGTGACCCACCAACCCGCCCAGTCTTAGGTTTCGGTTGACTGTTCAACCCGCAGGTTGGGTTCGGGTCATGAATTCTCAACCCGATTATAAACGGGTTCGGTTAGGGTTTGACCCCTCAACCCAAAATGACCCAATTACAATCCGATTATTTTTTTGTGTAATAGAAGTTTGGAACATTATACTAACAATAGTTGTGGCTACTCAACCTTTCCTCTTTTAATATAAATAATGACAAAGGATAAAGTGAATAAAGACTTTCTACATATAAATATTTCAAATTTCTTAACCTCTAATAATATAAATTAAAGCATTGATGAGAAGTAAAGTCTTTTAAAACTTTATTATTATGTTTTAGTTCTTTTCTTCATGTTATTTTAGTTCTATCTTAATGATTGTTGTGTTATTATGCTTGTTAGGCGTGCTTTGATATTAGAATAAATTAAAAAAATAGAATTTGCATAGACTTTGATATTAGAATGAATTAAACTTTTTAATTTTTAGTAGTAATTTAAATTATTTAAACGGGTTGGCGGGCTAGAGCGGGTTGGGATATTCCAACCCATTTATTAAACGGGCAAGTGCGGGTTGAGCCTTGGCTTGTTAACCCCATACATCAACCCAACCCATTGCCACCTCTACAAACAGTGTACTAAGAAATCTCATCCTATTCTTAATACCCTTTCTTAAATCGCTTTTAAAGAAATCTCCTCCTACTCTTAAATCGCTTTTATGGCTGAAAATATCAACCATTGATGTTGTGATGTTGTTCAATTACATGTTATAATTTTTTACAAAACTATAACATGTTTTATGAATTTTTCTTATGTTTTAATATTTATTTAAAATTCACTATTTGTGCAAATGTTAGAGAAACATATTTTTTTATTGAAAATTTTCATCCACGATGTACATTTGAATCAGATCATTTGGATTAATTACTAGGAATTTTCAAGTACTAAAAATTATTTTTTATCTAAATTATTTTTGGTTCAATTTTTGTCTAAATTGAACCAAAATGGGCAAAACAGGCCTCTTTCATCCCTAGATTTATTGGCATGAGCAAAATTTTCACTAATGTCAGACAAAATTGAACCGAAACAGGCCGTTTACACACATTTCGCCCCTGCATTTATTGACATGAGCATAATTACACCAGTCAAGTTCAGACCGAAATGGGCAACACAGGTGGATGTAGCCTGTTTCTCCATTAAATTTATCAACGCAAGCAAAAATTTTCTTCATGCCAGTAAATTAGGAGCAACACAAGTAGCAAGGCAAAAATATTAAGTTTCATACCAGAATCCACTGGCACGAGTGAAGTTTTGCTGGCACATCAAACCAAAGTTCAAGGTAATATATATATCCCAGCAAGTATGGAAAAGAAATTTTATGGGGACCTCAACTCCCATGCTTGAATTTATTGCGTTAATTATTTGAAGGCTATAACCTTAATTGCATCATTGTTCTATCTGCATCTTCAATATTGCACAGAGAATGCATCCTATACTTGTTCTGATGGGACGTGTGACGGCTACACAGCACCCTCCAATCTCAGTTCCTTGTATTTATTAATTTTGTTCAATCTTGAGAAATCCTCGTGGCTGGTGTCCTTTCTTTGTCCTATTCAAATTCAGTCTACTATCTCACACTCAGAAGGGATCCAAGATCAACAAAAATTAGGAAAGTAGATAATTGATTTGATGCTTTCTTGGACAATTTTTTATGAGGTTTTCATGTGTTGTTGCAACTACAAGGGCTGCCTTAAGCAAGGTTTACTGTTTTGATGCCGCTGGGCATGCCACCCAGGGCATGAAACGAAATTTCTTGGAAAATTGAAAAATGCAACAAAAATGGACTTTTTTTTGGATTTTGGGGGAATTTCGCCTAAGTCAGAGCAAAATTCTGCCTATGAAATGGCAAAAAAAAATAGCATTTCGCACAGCATGCTGTTATGCTTGCCTTTGGCGATTCCCCCCCCCCCCCCCCCCCCCCCCCCCCCCCCCCCCCCAAAAAAACAAAACAAAACGTACTGACAAGGGGAAAATGATGAAATTTCAGCGGCACGACGTGGAAAATCATGGTCTTAAGTAATTCACCTACATACATACATATGCTTTCATGTGTACATGTACGTGTGAGTGTGCATGTGAATGCATATTTATATGTATACACCCAACCAGACTGGGAAGAGACATGAATCCATATCTTCAAGAACAACATTAACCCAAAGATGTCACTCCAAAACAAATGGATCAAGAGAAACATGTCTATATTTTGTAAATCTGAAAGCCTAAACTTGAATGTTACAGAACCATAATCAAAACAAACCTGTTTGATTTCTGGAGGAGCAGGAACTTCAGGAGCCAACTCTTCTCGCTCCTCAGGATCATTACCCACTGCTTCATCATCATCAGTGAAAATTTCTTCATGCTCCCAATCATCACCTAAAAAAGACCATCGGCGGATAGTCAGAAACAGAATTCTTAAATATTAAAGACACTCATTATGTATCATATTTTACTATAAAACTCCATTTTGACAATGTCGAACGGTAAACATCAAATGAAACATGTACAGTTTATGAATGTACTATAAAGCAGTTTCCAAGTAGGCCCAAATGCTAAGCAACATACATTCCTTTAAGCACAGGTAAGATGATTACAGCCATACACATGAAAATATACGGGCTTAACATATACTTCTTTTCTATGACCTACAGCCATGGAAATAAGTATCATGTTGCAACACAAACATGGAATGCCATACATGGCAACTCCCGTGCATAAATACAAGGACTCATCCATCAGCATAATCATCACAAATAATTAAGTCTTTTGGATATTATAGTAATCATAATCAGAAAGGAGCTATGCTTGCTCTTTAAGGAGATTGTGAATTAAAGCAAAGATCATCTACCTTATACTTTTAATAAGATAAACCAAATTGGCTCTTTATCTCAATTCACTGTTCTTTTTGCATTGAGCTCAACCCAGTCGGTATAACATCATACACTGCTAGTAAAACAAATACTGACCATGCAATTACTGAAGTATATGCAATAAAAATCATACAGAAAAAAAGCTCACCCTTTTCTATATCATCATCATCCAAATCAAGATCACCTCCTCTTGGACCTTCTTCATCATCATCCTCAGCCTTTTTGTTGAGTCCAAGTCTATTCTTCCTGGCCTCTTCTTCTTCTTCATCTTCCTCCCCCTTTTCAGAGACATTGCCTTCATCATCATCACCTGCTGCTTTTTTCCGTCCTCTTCCACCACCCCCTCCCCCTCCCCCTCCCCCCTCCTTATCATCAAACTTCTCCACTTCACCAAAAGCAGCAGCCCCATTATTTGCAGCTTTCATCATCCACCTTTCGTATCCATCAGCAGTCTTCCTCCTATTCCTCATTTTCTCTTCTGCTTCCTCCAAAGTAAGTTGTTTATACTGGGCAACTTTGTTGAAGTTGTACCTAAAGATCAAACATAAAGCACCCAAACTACCAAATTGAGTTTTATCACATATTTATAATGACAGAACAAAATTCTCGTTGCCAACCCAACTAATGAAATAAGATATTCTCATTGGTATTGTGGTCAAAGATAATCGCATATATTCGGATAATAAAGAATCAGCAACTTTGTTGAGCTTTAAATACAGCAAAACAGAATCATTTTCTTCTGTCTTTCAATAAAACACAAAAAATTTAAGACAAAATAGATCTATAGAATCACTACAAGCATGGAAAAATGAAACTTAGAACTGATAAACTAGTCAAAATGCCAGCAACGAGAAGAAAATACAACTTAATTAAGGAGAAAAAAGTATTCAATACTCTTATATCATATAGAGATTGCAATGTCTTGTGCACATACCAAGAGCCAGCAGGAATAGCAACGAATTCCTTCCCTTGCATCATTAGCAGGTAGTAAGTAGCTGACTGTGAACCCTCAAGCTGACCATGATACTGAGATTGTCCTGTCTCATCCTCCAAAAGCCAGGGCTTGTTCTTGTACTTTTCCTATATAATGCATTTAAATAATGTTAAAAATCAGTCATTATAAAATGCAAGGAAAAAAAAGAAGAAGAGAATCTTGGTTATAAGAAGACAAGAGCAAGTTTTATACTCACTTGTACAATAAGAAAGCGTAAGTATTACTAAAAACAGCAAAACTAAAAAATTAAAAATTGACAAGTCTTGCACATCAGTGACTGGAAATTGGCCCTTGAATGTAAAATTCAAGAATAATAAGTTTATTAGGTAAAGAAGTGGTGTACCATCTTATCATTTCTTCATCTCTTTATTTATCATCTGTACATGTTAAACAAAATGCACCTTGGCTAATATTGTGATCCTGCTCAATTCATATCCCACTTTATCAATCTAATAATCAACTCTCAGTCACTCAAAAGGAAAAAAATAAAACAGGTAACATTCCAATACTATCCTATAATGTGTTTCACATTAAAAAAAAAAAAGAAGAGAGAGACTGGTGTCACCCTTTACTTTGGATTTTTCCATCAATAAATACCATGTTTTTAGTATTTAGTGGAAAATTAGACATCACAAAATTAATAATTTCCAGCAACAAATCCAAATAGAAAGGACAAGAATTTACAACAACTGAAGGATATAAATGATTACCCGCAAGGCATCAGTAACTTGGCGTCCTTGTAGTCCTTCCTTATGGAGAGACCATTTCTCAGCATTTTTCTTCTTTGAAAAGTTTGGTACCCCAGTGACAAATCTACCAATAAAGTAATTCTTGTCATTACTAGTACTTGCACGAACATTGTACTCCTGAAAGGAAAACATAAGGAGATATACAAAACGCTGTTATACTAATAAATGGACAATTTATCCCAATAATAACATGTTTATAAAACAAAGAACGTGTAAAATTTAGTTTCAAAAATTTTAAAACTACAACAATTGAAATAAATTGAAAAGAGACAAAAATGACTGACATAATCAGTTCCCCAATAGAGAAAATTTTGACAAAACTAGGCAACCAATAGAAGTCTAGAACACAAAATCTATATCAACCGCGTATGAGGAGGAAAGCTAATAATACATTTGGTGTTGCTTAAATAAGTGCTTCTTACTGATTTTTCCAATTGCCTAAATACGGCATGAATATTGAATTATAATCCCGTATACATGCTAGGGTATTGTTTGGAAATGGCGCGCTATAACAGAACCTAGTTGCAGTGAGAAATTATCAAAGCTTAGCTAAGGCATCCTACGTAAATGACACACTCAATTGCATTGAGAAGTAAGCAAGGGTTGTCACATCAAATTGGACGAACACGAGTAAAGAATCTAGTCCAAGAGAGCAAGGTTCGCTTAGGTATTTAGAATATAAGAACTTTAACAGGATGAAACTACAGTTAGTAGATACTTGAAGAGAAAGTGAATAAATATAATGTGTATACAAAACTACAGAAAGGGAATAAGGGAGAGTAGGTGAATGAGAATAAACTTTGGTACACAAGGAAAGATAATAATAGAAATGGGGTAGGAATACTGGTAAATAAAAATATAAAAATAATGGTTTTTAGTGTGGATTAAGCTATCCCTGGTTAAACATTATTAATGCATATAAAGGGTTGATACAGGACATATCTGAAAGTGAAAGGAAAATAATACGAGGGGACTAAAATGGTCATGTAATGATTATTATATAATTCAAGGAAAAAGAGATTTTGGTCACAGAAATGAGATGAGAGAATCAATCCTTGATTTCATAGTGGCTGATGACCTTGATTTCAAAAGAGGATTAAACATTTGGTGATTTACAATAGTAGATCAAATTGGAGTCAAATTGACTTTTTCCTTTTTAAAATGGATGAACTAGCTACTTGTAAAGATTGTAAAATTATTTCAAGAGAAAATTTAGCTTCACAACATAGGTTAATGGCGGTGGACATTTGTCTTGAGTAATGGGAGAACGACAAATACACTAATCAAACCAAAAAATAAAATGGTGGAAGTATAAATGAAAGAATTTAATAATTTTTAGGAATAAGCTAATGAATGAGGCTAGTTAATTATGGGTGTGTAATGAACTTACCAATTACATCATGATGTCCTTATTATTATTTTGTAATTGCTGTATTTTCTGGGTCATCCCATGGCTTGTGGGGTCCCCTTCTTTTGATCTTAATGAAATCTTCATTAATTATCAAAAAAAAAAAAACATCATAAGACTTGGGAAAGAAGTCATAGGAGAAGCACGGAGTAGCAACTTGGTGGTGGAGTGATGTAGTCTAAGAAGCTATCAAATTAAAAATAATTTATTTTGAAACTTGGAAAAAGAGTAAAACCCAAGAAGTCTTAGAAATGTTAAAAAAAAAAAAGAAACTAAGAAGAAAATTAATTAGACTTGAAAACATGACTACGAAAACTTTTATGATAATTTAGGTACAAAAGAAGAGGAAAATTTTATTTATAAACTGGAAAGATTTAAAGAAAGGAAAATAAGAGACTTAGATCAAGTTAGATGTATAAGATTGAAAAACAAAAAGTTTTATGAAAAGATGAAGAGATTAAGAAAGGGTGGAGAAAATATTCTATGAAATTATTAAATTGGGATGGTACATAGAGATCTATTTTCTATGTGGATGATAGCATTAATGAAACTAGAGAACAGATCTTCAATTTATAGCAGTTAAAGATGCTCAAATAAGAAGAGCATAGGAAAAGCTTAGGCCAGTATGGCATCCCTATATAAGTACGGAAATGCACGGGAGATATTGGTGTGTCTTGATTAACTAAACTATTTGATGAAACTTTAAGGACTAATAAAATGCCAAATGCTTGGAGGCTTAGTACACTAATACTAATATATAAGAACAAAAGAGATGAGCAAAAGTTTGAAAATTACCATGGACTTAAACTCATGAGTCATACTATGAAATTGTGGGAAAGTGAGATTGAAAATAGATTCGAAGTTTCAAACTAATAATTCGTGTGATAGAAAAGTAATTTGGATCTATGCCTAGAAGGTTCATTATAGAAGCTATATTTTTACTTAAATATTTAATATAAAAGTTTAGAGCAAAGAAAATAAAAAAAGATCTGCATATGATTTTTATCAATTTAGGAAAAGCATATGATAAGGTTCTAAGAAAACTAATATGTGCGGGGAAGCATTAACAAAAGCAAAAACAGTTGGTGGTCAAATAACAAAGTTTTTAGTTAAGAGAGGTTTGGCACAAAGTGTCAGCTATTAGCCCTTATCTATTCGCTGTAGTTATAGATGAGTTGACAAGTTGTATTCAAGATAATGTCCCTTCATGCATGTTATTTGTATATGATGTTGTCTTGGTGGGTCACAATAAGAAGAAGTAAATGTAAAGCTAGAATTGCAGTCTAAAACCTTAGAATCAAAGGATTTAGAATAAATTGTGCGAAGACTAAATATATAAAATACCCTTTTAATAATTAACAATATAACTAATGAAAGTATTATAATTGACAAGCAAAATATACCTTTAAGCAATAGATTTAGATATCTTGGATCAATGTTACAAAAAGATGGAAAAATTGGTGAAGATATAGCACTAAAAATTAGATTTAGTTGGCTTAAGTAGAGGGGTGCTTCTAGGTATTGTGTGACAAGCGTTTTCCACTTAAATTAAAGGGTAAGGTTCATAAGGCAACAATTAAACCAGCTACATTATATGGTACAAAATATTCATCGACAAGGAGACATGTTCAGAAAATAAGTGTTACTAAATAGAAGATTCTAAGATTGATGTTTTGCAAAACTAAAAAGATAAAATAAGAAATGAAGATATTCAAAAGTGGTTATACATAACATGCATTAGGAATAAAATTGTGATTAAAATTGAGGATAGTAGATTAAAGTGGTTTGGACATGTAAAAGGGAGACATAGAGATGCACCTTTAAGAAGGTATGAGAGGGTGCATATAAAGGTGCATAAGAGATTGAGATCAAGACCTAAAAAACATGGATCACTTGATAAATCAAAACTTACTTAAACATAAATTAACCAAAAATATGATTTTGGATAGAAGGGGATGGAGAGACAAAATTTGTGTCACTGACCCCACTTTGGGAGAACTAGCTTATATTGATGATGATGATTGACCATAATTATCAATTAGAACAGCAGAGAGAAGCCCTTATTAAAGCAAATTCAAATGAAGCGTAGAACAAAACTATAAGGGCA
This sequence comes from Buxus sempervirens, assembly GCA_947561395.2. Taxonomy (NCBI): domain Eukaryota; kingdom Viridiplantae; phylum Streptophyta; class Magnoliopsida; order Buxales; family Buxaceae; genus Buxus; species Buxus sempervirens. The sequence continues at coordinate 1,992,718 of OX387191.1, read as the reverse complement.
AAGTGGATGAAACGAAGTGAATTTTGATTCATATTTTAGCTCCAAGAACATCTAAAGTCAGAAACAACTGGATCAAATGAGAATCAAATGTAGAAAAACACATAAGAAAACAAACCCGAATCAATCGCGTCACAGTGACACCACATTCGAAGCATTTTCCACGATTCTCCGCCATTGTCTTACCACAGGACACGCAAAGTGTCATATGCTTGCAATTGCTTCCGTACAGATCCGATGTTGATCCACAGCCACCACAGGATGGCTTCAAAAGGAGATCAAACGACATCTCTCAATCTGGAAAAAAAACTTCAGAAATCAGTCCAATCACACAGAGAGAAAGAAAGAAAACCGGAAGAGAAGATTAGGGTTCCGAAGAAAGTGCAGAGAACAAACAAAAAAGGTTACGTCTAATTCAGAAACAGTAAATCGGAAAATATAAAAGGCAAAATGATTAGGGTTTCAAAGAAATTGTGAAATTAAATAAACTTAAAAAAACTAAAAGGAGAAAAGAAACACACTGAATTGCGAAAGACGGGGGAAAAATGAGATTCAGAGAGAACTAACTGTTAATTTTGAAGGCGTGAATGGACTTCCAATGTGCACAAAGCTTCAAATTCAGCAATTTCACAATTTCAAAGAAATTGTGAAATTAAATAAACTTGAAAAAAATTAAAAAAAAAAAGGAGAAAAAAACACACTGAATTGCGAAAGACGGTGGAAAAAATGAGATTCAGAGAGAACTAACTGTTAATTTTGAAGGCGTGAATGGACTTCCAATATGCACAAAGCTTCAAATTCAGCAATTTCTCGCCTTCCCCACGAATAGAGTTTCTCGATTTATGGGCAGCTCCTCCGAATGCTAAACGGACAATTTGCGCAGCACCTCAGTCGTCCGGCAAGGGCAGGCATTATTCATTTATACTTACGCGTGGGAACTGCGCATGGTCTGCAGCTTCTCGCTAGAGCAGTTCCTACAGCGTCAACGGCTATAGGACGCGTGTCCGGCACTCGCGTGCTTCGTACTGTGCAAGCAAAGAAGCGGGATGTATCATATTCTCAGCAAATATCGATGCTAATTGCGACCATCCATTTACAGTATATAAAACGAGGTGAGGTCCTTTGGGAATTGTGACAAACAAAATGAATTACTTTTCAAAACAATCATTGCATGCAATTGAAAAGATCTATTAATAAAAAGGTAAAATGGTTAAAACTGTTTCAAAATTTAAAAACTAACAATCAGTTTTATAACTATTTCCTCTAACATAGTCTCTCTCCATCCCTTTCTATACATGTGTAGACGTACAATATTGCGTGTACATCCCTTCTAAGTAACATTACAAAATTATCTGAAAATTTTAAATGAATTAAAGCAACTATGACTATTATAACCCTTTATTAAAAAATCCCAACAATGATGTGCAAGAGCTTTTCTTAGGGAAGGGGTACATTATGGTTGGCACACAGGGCCTACTCTAATTATATATTAGTATATATATAATGAGAGCGTTTCACCTGATGCCACTTAATGGTGCTAGCGTGAAACACACAAATGGATTCCCATGTCAAGAGGGGTCCCCACACATCCAAAATCCATCACAGGCGGTGGTTTCAAAGGAACAACCGGATTTTGGCTTTAGAAGAAATGCTTTTGTATAAGATATAAATGTTTGCAAGAATTATTTGAATAACTCTGTCAGCCTAACCCAAGCATTGCAGCAAAGTCTAAAAATTTTGCAACCATTTAATAAAGGTAAATGGTTTTGAACCATATAACATCAAACATATTAAATATATATATATATAGAACTTTATACTAGTTTTGACTTGAGGCTGGAAGGGCGAAGAGATATTTGCAACGAAGAGCTTGGTTAGCTTAAAATTTTGAGCGTGAATGGGAAAATTAATTTTTAGTGACACTTTTTTAAACATAATTAAAATTCAATCCATAAAAGTTTGAATTTTAACTTTTAATGAGCTTTGATCAAAGTAATTAATTTTTAATAACATTTAATTATTAGAAACCAACTATTCCAAGAATATCCTTACAACACTCATTCACTGAATATCCTTACAACACTCATTCACTGACTTGTACAAATAATAAAATGATTTGTACAAATCAATAAAATAACTTATACCTTCTAAAATGGCTTGTAGAAGTCAATAGAATTACTTGTACCTTCTATTAACATTATTTATTAATTTGTATAAGTCATTTTATTTACTTGTACAAACCATTTGAGTAAGTGATGTAAAAATAACTTGTACCTTCTAAAATGGCTTGTAGAAGTCAATAGAATTACTTGTATCTTTTATTAACATTGTGTATTAATTTGTACAAGTCATTTTATTTACTTATATAAACAATTTGGGTGAGTGATATAAGGGCTTCTTGGAATAGTTGGTTTGTAATAGTGAAATGTCACTAAAAATTAATTAAGTTAATAAGAATTTATTAAAAATTCAAACTCAAAACTTTGCTAACTGAATTTTAATTATTTGCAAAAAGTATCACTACAAATTAATTTTTCAAAAAGAATCAATACGTTGTGCAACCTACTACTATACAGAGTTTTAGCTGATCTGAAGGCTTACCGATGAACCAGATTTTGCATTTGGCTACACCTCTTCAGATACAGAGTTTTAGCTGATCTGAAGGCTTACCGATGAACCAGATCTTGCATTCGGCTACAACAGGATCTAGAAAACCAGGTTATCATTTGGAAGACAAACTTTCTTACCATCAAACTGATTTATCTGGGGGAGTGCGCGGCTCGAGACGCAGGGTGAAGTGACGCTCTGGTTACCCCTTCGAGAACCTTGTTGTTTGCTGTCTTCAACAAAGCTACTTGCAGAGGCTAATGACGGTGCGCCTTCCGCGGGTCTTGTTCTCCAAGTACTCTTGCTCCTTTCTTTCCTTCTGATCTCTTCCAGCATTCTGGTTTCGTGATTTTGGGGTGTTATTGGCAGTCTTCATCTGGTTTCTTGTGTGCTCATCGTTTCAAAGGCCTAAGTTGCTCTTTCTTACTTCACCAGGCCTCCTTTAAGTAAGAATCATTAAAAAAGAGTAGGAAAGAGAAGTCTTCTCTTTTTAGAAGAGAAGACTTCCATCTTCATTGTCCACTTCATCTTGTTCTGTTGAGGATTCATCTTTGGATCCAAGCAAATGAGTTTGCTTTTTTGGAATTGTCGAGGGCTGGGGAGACCCTTGAAACAACAACACCTCAAGCTACAAATCTCCCACTTTGCTCTTGATTTAGTTCTGTTATCCGAAACTTTGCTATCTGAAAAACGGACCTCTAAAATATCCAGGAAATTCAGATTTCCGAACTCTTTTTTTGTTCCAGCTAAAGGCCGTAGGGAGGGTTTCCTGCTTTTGTGGAATCATAATGTTTCTGTTTCTGTTATGTTCTATACTGATTGGATGATTGAACTCTATTTCTCTTATCAATCTAAGTCTTGTCAGATTGTGTTTCTTCATGCTAGCTGTTTGCCTTCTATCCAAAAGGACCAGTGGAAACTAATCCAATCTTTGTGTGAACAATATGAGGGTCCTTCATTGCTAATTGGGGATTTCAATGCCATGCTATCACACTCAGAGAAACGTGGAGGGAGCCGTTTGAACAATGCCCAGACAGAAGCCTTTAGTCAATTTTTCCAAGAATGTCAACTCTGTGAATTGCCTCTAAAGGGCCCCCGGTTCACATGGACAAATTGCCAGGCTGGGTTCAATCGTATTTCTAAAAGACTTGATAGAGGCTTTGTATCATCTGACTTTTTTGAAATATTTCCCACTCCCATTTTATATTCACAACCTATTATTGCTTCCGATCATTGTGTTATGTTTATTGATTTACTTTATGAGTCATGACAACAAACCTCGTAGCAAGCCGTTTCGTTTTGAAGCCTTTTGGCTTGAGGAAGAGACATGCTTGCCCCTAATTGAGAAATTTTGGGGTGACACAAAGGCCAACCCCATATCGGGTCGGTTGCTGCTATTATCATGTGAATTGAAGAAATGGAATAAGGTTACAGTGGGAAATATCCATACTAAGCTGGGGTTTTTAAAAGATCAGATAGGCCGAGTACAAGAGATACTTTCTCATGATAGCTCGGCTTCTCTAGTTGCCTTGGAACATGAACTTCAAAAAGAGTATTCCAAAGTACTCCAACAAAATGAAAATTTCTGGTTCCAAAAATCTAGGGTGCAATGGTTAGCTTTTGGTGATTTAAACACCAGGTTTTTCCATAGAACAACTCTTCTACGAAGGCAAAGGAACTACATCCATTCCTTGAGAACTGTGGACAATGTTAAATTAACTGATCCAAAGGAGCTTGCTAACCATGTTATCTCATATTTTGATTCCTTATACAGGGAAACACCTATACAGATGGAATTTCAGTTGCCTGGTTTCATTCAGAAGAAGGTTACTGATTTGCAAAACACCATCATTGGTCAGATACCCACGGCGGATGAAATCTCCTTACTGGTTAAAGGTATGAAACCATACAAGGCACCAGGTCCAGATGGCTATCCTGCAGTTTTCTTTCAGAGATCTTGGGGCATCATAAGAAATGAGGTAATTGATTCTGTTCAGAATTTTTTTAGAACTGGCTGTATGCCAGATTCTTTCAATCTTACCTTTATTGTTATGATCCCAAAGGTGCCTAACCCAAGAGAGTTGAGTCACTACAGGCCAATCAGTCTGTGTAATGTTATCTATAAGATAATTTCTAAGTTGTTGGCCAATAGAATCAGACCTATTATGACTCAATTAATTGGACCTGCCCAAGCTGCTTTTGTTCCTGGAAGGCTCCTTCGTGATAATGTATTTGTACACCAAGAAATTGCTCATTTCTTCAATAAGAAAAGGAAGAGGCTGGGAGCTTCGACTAGGAATTATAAGGGCCAGTCTTTTTATGCACTGAAAATTGATTTCTCCAATGCATACGATAAAGTCAATTGGGCTTTTCTCAGGACAGTGTTGGCAGCCTATGGTTTCGGTGAGAATAATGCCAATTTAATTATGACTTGTGTCTCTTCTGTAACCTTCAGCATTCTATTTAATGGGAGTCCGATTGGTAATATTAAGGCTTCTAGGGGACTCCGCCAAGGAGATCCCCTATCACCTTATTTATTTATTCTAACCCAACAGGTATTGAGCTTGGCAATTGACCGTGCAGAGATGGACTTCAGATTCAAAGGCATTAGTCTTAAAAGGGGTTGTCCTACTATCTCCCATCTCATGTTTGCCGATGATGTTTTTATATATGGTCACAATGTTGTGAGGGAGGCCCATAGTCTAGTAAGAATCTTACATCGGTATTGTGTTGAATCTGGACAAGAAATTAATTTTGGTAAATCATCTATTTTCTTTAGTAGGAATACTCCCAGACAGCTTAAATGTCAACTTAAGGAATTATTCCATGTGTCATATGCTGGGAAGGTAGACAAGTACTTGGGACTTCCTGCTGTTTATAAGAAGCCATCCTCAAGGGATTGTAAGGAACTTCTTAAAAAAATTACTAATAGGTTGGCAAGCTGGAAATCTCCTATATTATCTCAGATGGGGAAAGTTACACTTATTCAATCTGTGTTTTCTGCTATGCCTAACCATTTTATGCAGTGTTTCATATAACCTCAATGCATTTTGGATAAGCTTGATCAAATCTACAGAAGATTCTTCTGGCAGCAGAAGGAGGACAAGAGGTCAATTGCAACTATTTGCTGGGACAAAATAACTTTGCCTTGGCGAAATGGAGGAATTAATATCAAGCGTTCTAGCCTTATGAATAAGGCTTTAATGCTTAAAGCAGCATGGCAACTCCACCTGGATCATCCGAGTCTTTGGGTATCTCTAATGAAACGTTTGTATTTTCCAGGCAAATCTTTTATTGAAGCCAAGTCATCATCCCATCATTCAACAATCTGGCAGCAACTGCAACCTTTAAAAGGGTTCATAATCAAGGGCAGCAAATGGCTTGTTGCGAACGGTCAGTCCATTGATCTTTATCATGAGCAATGGCTGAAAAATGGAGAACTTCTTCCCATGCCACAAGGGCAAGTGCAAGGAAGAATGCCAACCAAGGTAAGTCACCTTATTGATGATTCATCTAAATGCTGGAATTCTGATCTTATTAATTCTTTGTGGTCCCAATCGGTGGCCACTCAAATCTTGGAAACACCACTTCTTCCTTCTTTAAATGAAGACAAGCCTATCTGGATACTCACTTCCAAGGGACAATTCTCGGTTGCATCTGCATACAGATTATTGTTGGGTTCTGGTGTTCAAGGAGCTGAAAAATTGTGGCTTACTGTCTGGCACTTAAAGTGTCCTGCAAGAATCAAGTATTTTTTGTGGAAGAGTCTTCAGGGTGGGGTACCAACAAGTCAGCTTCTATCTTCACGATTAAACAATATCTCTAATGCTTGCTCCTTATGTAATCAACACAAGGAATCTATTGAACACCCATGGTTATAATGCCCGTTTAGTCGAGCAGTTTGGTTAGCTACGCTTGGTGGATCGGTTCAACAACATTATCCCCAACAGTCACTTAAAGAGTGGTTTCAAAACTTCTACAAGCTCCTTTCTAGATTGCCAAAATCTGATAAGTCTGAGTTCTTGATTAAGTTTGCCATTTTTGGTTGGGTAATATGGCTCCACAGGAATAAGGTGGTGTTTGATCGTTCATCTCCTAATGTATTTCAGGTAATCGCCCACTTCAAGAGATTAAGTAAGGAAGTTATTGATACTTTGGAGCAATCGGGAACTCGGCTAAATTATACATATCAGATTCCTGTTCGCTGGACTGGGCCACCTGAAGGGTTCGTCAAATTGAATTTTGATGGAGCATTTAGAGGGTCATCTCAAAGAGCTGGAATGGGAGTTGTGGCAAGAGGAGAGGATGGTTCCTTCATAGCTGCAATTGTGTCCACTACAGAAGCTGAAGATGCTTTACAAGCTGAAGCATAAGCTGTTCTTGAGGCTCTTAAACTTGGCCAATCCATGAAGCTTTTAAAAGTTGTTCTTGAAGGAGACTCGTGGCTTATGATTCGGCTATTAACTAAAATCCAAGATGGGACCCTGGATTTCTCTAATACCCCATGGAAGATTTTACCAGTTGTGCACGATATCATCAAGTTATGGCCCCATTTTCAGCAAGTCAAATGTCAGCATATCTTTCGGGAGGGTAATGCTGTAGCTGATCATTTAGCTAACTTTTCCTTGGATAAATTTTCATGTATGTGGAAGCGTAAGGCTCCACCTTTTTTATATCACAAGCTGTTTGATGATGCTAGATGTACTATCTACACCAGGGATGTACATTAGTTAAGAATTAATAAAAGTTTTCTTTCATTACCAAAAAAAAAAACTAATTTATCTGGGTTGTCCAACTCACCGGGAGGGAGTTAGATTTCCTTGGGCCGACTGCACCAGGAAGCGTATCCTGACTCTCTCACCGAAGTGACCGAACACCCTTGGAAAGGCAGATTTTGTAATTAAACCTAACATAATATCTACTACAAAAATCTATTTTCAGTTAAGGTACTCTCTTTGAAATTTCCATTTCATTTAGAACAGTTACGTATTTGATTGGGAAAAAAAATCCATTTCTTAAGAGCCCTGCCAACTTTATTACGATCAATTGTTTTTCCTTATAAGCAAACCATGCTTTTCGGTTTCTTCAATGTTCCATGAGTGAATTGAAATTAAAACATCCTTATCACTGCACTTGGGGATTATTGGCTTGCCGAGATAACTCCATGCAGTCACGCTTCTTTGTGTTTGGATTTGTGTTCGGATTCCCTTGCATAATCCAATGATATGCAATTTGAAATCCCCCAATTCTGCGGGATTAAATGATTTAGATGAGGCATAGAACGAATTACCTGCTTCGTGGCAATTTTATCCAAATGATTGTTGAAGCCAAAGAACTACGTAGGACGTCCAGATATCAAATTCATACAATGTCCACTATCGCCTAGCATAGCGCAGCATGTTCTGGAGCACTGTTTTTCTTCAAAGCCAGGTCGCAGTAAGCAGGCTCCTAACCTTCAAAGTTAGCTTGAAAATAAAATGAACATTTCATACCGATGCAATTAGAACAGTCCTCAAAATCTCAGGCTCATTACCTTCCAAGAACTCATTCAACGGCGGAACCCAGTAGATTCACACATGAACCTTACAGAATTTTTCCTACATTTTTTTTCCTTTTTTTGAATAATATCTCAAACTAAGAACAAAGAACACCCCTTTTCACCATTAATTGGTAAAACCGTAAATACAGGGGCTTGAGACATCCCCAAGGGGGCTAAAATAAAAAGGGCTAAGGATGAACTCTATGATCCCAGAGAAGGATACAGACAGAGATTAGAGCTACATAGTGTACAAGACATGATAAGTAACATGCATCCCCTTCTCATCAACTTTCTGAAAATCCCGATCTGCTTCAGATTACCTGACATGAAATGAAAACTCAAGAATTCTCAATATAAAAGCTCAAACCACAAACAGAAAAGTAAAGCAAATAAGAGCAAGCTTGGAAGCAAATAATTTACTTGATTGAATTATCAAAATAAATTTGTTTATATAACAAATTAGAGATGGCAACAAAAGTCTGAGGTTGGGTGCGGTTGGAAAATTTTGAACACGGATGGCAGACCTAACCCAATTTATGACCAACCAAGCCCTAACAATTAGTGGCGGATAGGAGTGGGTTAAACAGGTAACCTGCTCCATTGACACCACTATGAGCGATAGGCAGACAGTTGGCCAGACACAAGCCATACAGAAACCACCAGAATTCAAAATGAACCTTCTTATATCAACTGACTCGACAAGGGCAAATCAACTTATGAGTGGTGGGTCTCTATCCCACCCTAAGTGGTATGAAGCATTATAAGAAAATTAACCATTTGCGATGATCACACACACAGGCACACATATACAAAATAGAGCAATCAGACGAGGAAAAAGCAACTTTTGAATTACAAAATTTTCAAATGGCTTTCTCTTGATGAATAGACATTAACACTAATCTGATATACATGAAGCCACAGTTTAAATAGGAAACAAGAAGTACCTGATCAAAGGTAGAACCTGATAATCACCTCGTGGTCAAACCTAGATGAGATAATTGTGCTTTAATCAGGAATTACTGGTATTAGCCCGTAATAGGTCTGAAAAGCCCTTTCAATTCATCATAAAACCATCTGTGCCAAAAAACAAATGGCCCTCAAAAATAATATAAAAATGAAAAACTAAGGGAGAACCAAACAGTCCAACTTCACAAGTAATGGGCATAAAATCCAATAACTGCATCTGAGCGTGAAAAGAAGGATATCTATCAAAATGAGCTTGCATTACAACAAGGTTGAAGCCATAATATCAGCTATATACTTGTTGGGACTTTAGACAGTCCGCTAAAAATCCTTGGAAATAAAATATCATCACTCTAGAAGATAAAGCATGGTATAATTTTGAGGCATAACAGTAAATAACATGTGGTATAACTAAACTTATTGTAGCAGAGAAAAATATTTATTATCAATAGAAGAAATTGAGACAATGTGCAATTCATTCTACACATGGATCAAAATAAAAAAAGCATAGTAGATTTAATTTTGTCAGCATAGAAAGGGAAAGTGAGGAATGGACAGGGGTGGCGTTGTGATGGGTAATATTACATTTAGAAAAATAGAACTTCTATTAAAAATCTCAATCTTATAAATTGAATGGCTATAACGTTCAATGACCCTCCTGATGGCATGTTGCACTTTTCTACAAAAGTGGATGAATTAATGGAAAGCATTTAGGTAACGGAGATAGATCCAGATTCTGAAGGCCCAATAAAATCAGGGCACTTGGCAATTCAGAATGAGAAACGGACTTGTCGAGTTGTTTAATAAAAAATTATTGTAACAGAATCGTTCTACTTGCCCCATGTTATCATTCTATTGGACTATTGATAAGTTGGAGCTAACATCCCTGCCACCCCATCACTACTCTCAAGTAACTCAAATAATTCCCTATTAGATATGTATATAACGGGGGTTCAATTCTTTCAGTCCTAATTAAGGAAAATTCTTTTTTAGATGACACCTGATTACAGATTGTCATACAAGCTTTAACCAGAAATAAAGGACATCAGCAATCGAAGGAAAACAGATATTGAATTTTTTTTCTTATTTAGGAAAAAGAAGCATTAAAGACAAAGTGTTTCCTTGTCAAGCTGTAATGATTGGTCCAAACTATTTCCAATCTAAGTTTCTCATCCACGTGCCACAATAGGTTGATAATGAAGTAGCCAAAACTCCATCATTTGATGGTCACACTCGGATGTCATGATTCAAATCTCACTTTGAGATGCAGAAAAAAACAAAGTTTGAGTGAATTACCTCTTGTATTCTTGATAGATGAGTGTGGAGACATGATGTGCCAGAGTGATATGCATGCCGTGCATATTTGCTGCCATATCGGCGTTGCTTCAGATTTTAAGCAGGAATTTGGAATAGATGTCATGGGTTGGCGTTTGCTTGGGTCAAAGGCATAAGATGGTCACAGTTAAGCCTGACCCCACTCAGCTCTTCGGAAAATATGGTGCTTAGACTATTTCCCACTGTTCCCTTAGAAACCTATATGACTGATTCTCCCTGCTTCATCTTTCCAAGGCAGTCCTTATGCTGTACATATCATGAAGGCTGATGTAGGCAGACTAATATGCAAGGTTAGGCATCTTTTTTATGGTAGTGTTTGTGCATTTCATTGCCCTTCAGTTAATATATCTTAGGCCCTACCATCTGTAATAGAATGATCTAGGCCACATCCTCTATACAAAGAAAAATGCTCTTCATCACATAATATGTTTGTATGCCTTTTATTAACAGTGGTGAGATCCTGATTGTTTAGGAAGCATTTAACCATTTTCTAACCAACATATGCCATCCGCTTTGTAATTTAAGAAAACAAAACATATGTAACTTTATCCAATGGAAATTTTCATTTGTGAGTCAAACATAGGCTCCCTCGCTCATACTCTAACAATAATGCAGGAGAAGAGAAAGAAACACATGAATTCTTCACTGCTTCCAATATTCTACAACATATACTCTATGTTCATACTACTCTTAGAATTCACAAAAAAAATATTAATCCAGGATGCTCAAGCACAATATCACTGTTATCAATGCAAACATCTATAGAAAATAAAAAGCACAGAAAGACCTCAGACACAAACTTGCATCTAGAGAGAGGGGTGTGGAAGTAAAGAAAAGTACTTCATATCAATAATCACTATAGACATTAGTTCCATAGCAACAGACCAGAAGAAAAGAGTTTGCAGTAAAAGGTACAAAATGAAGGGACATACTTGCATAGGAAAACTGGTTGTAACCCATCATTTGCCTTACGCCCTAAAAGGTTTCTTCTTTGAGTTTCTTCCTTATATTTATCTGGAGGAAGAACTTTACATGGACCCTGAATTAAGCCAGCCTTTACAGTCCTGCCATGATTAGATTCATATACCTAGAAAAGCACAACCATGAGAACATAAGGGCTTCAACATGTAAACCATGTTATATACGCTCATTTATGGACGAATATGGAGAAAGAGGCTGAATTTATTTATATAAAAAATATGAACCAAATTGCATGACCATAGGTATTGAACTATGCATAAATTCACGCAAGTGTGTCTGAAAAAATTACATGAATGTAGGCATATGCTAAGTTAAAATACAAGAGCACACCTCATAATTTTCTGGGGTACATGGATGCCCAACAACCTCTGGAAGGTCGGAAGGCAAGTAGCATCGATTTACAGTTGCCCACTTTGACCTCGTTTTTTTATCCTCCCACAAGACCTGAAATAGATCAACAAGAGAGTCCTTCATATAACACCACCTAACGAAAAATATTTCCTAAAAAAGGTAAGATGGAAATCATTTTTTTTCTGCAACACAACAACCAAAATGCAACACCTGTAAACAACTGCAGGGGGGAGAGAAATTAGATAAAATGACAAAAAAAGATACCAATAGCACAAGGAGCTCATTTAGAGATTTAACTAAATCTCAGATGGATCATGGTCTATTTTTTGTATGAATGAAAGGTAAAAGAATAATCAAGTCAAGACATTAATAAATTGGCTTGCCTGAAGCTTAGAAGGGACCAAGTTATCATTCTCAGAATGAAAAAGAGCATGATCCTCCAACTTGTAAACTACCCCATTAATGCAACAAGACCGGTAAAATGTTTTCCCATCCACAACCTCAAGTATATCACCGACCCAATCCACATCATGCAAGCCGTCCGATGAAGTCCTAGTGCAATCCCTTAGTCCATTCCCAATTCCTAAGTTTCTTGCCGAACTTGCCTGAGTAACTTCTTGGTCATCTCGCTTGATGTCATAACTTGTCTTACCGTCAGAAACCACCTCTAAATTAGATTGCTTTGATGGAGATTCAGCAGAGTCAACTGGCCCTATTCTGTCACCATCTTGTGAGCTATAAGGGGCTTGTGACCAATTAGAGGCATCAATACTTGTTTCACTTAATGTTGCAAGGAGACATGATTGAATCTCATTAATTGCTCTCTCTTGACATGGAGATGATTCAAAAGTTTTGGTATGCTGAGTGGACTTTTGGTTTGGCTCACTTGAAATAGGCAAAACAAAGACTTTTTCTGGCGTCTTATTTGAGTTATCTGGCAAAGTTCCAGAATGAGCCCCATTATTTTCTTTTAATCCTCTGACCAAGAAATTAGTCCCTTGCATTTCACTTGCAGTTGGAATCTTTGAATCAGCTGAGGACTTGACATGGACACTGCCTGTACAACCATCTTGAGTCGGTTTCAGTAAACCAGGGATTCCATTAGCTGTTATCTTCTGATTATTGACCTTTTGATCACACTTTTCAACCTTCTTTTCCGAAGAAAACCGTCCTCCAGTTGTGTTTAAAGACAACTTTGGCGCACCAGTATTTCTCATAACACGTCCATATTTTGGGGGTAAAGGCTTCCCATTGCTTGATTTCAAGCACTTTGGGCAGTGCCACTCACCTCTAGGAATGCCTTTTTGATTGTATGACTGAAGGCATTTTAAATGAAATCCATTCTCACAAGCATCACAAACAAGTACAAATTCGATGTCAGTAATGGTAACCTTGCATATTTGACAAAATAAGGCCTTATTCATATAATCCCTTGAAGGAGGAATCCAGTTAGGATGCTCAGGAAGCTTTGGTTGCAAAAATTTCTGAACGTTCCTTGCAATGTCATTGTGGTTAGTATAGAGTGAAGGAATTTGCGCATAGTTCATGCCGCGTGGAGGTGGATGCATGCCTGGCACATTTCCAGATGGTGACTGAATAACAAAAGGCTTATACGTCTGATCTCTTGCCACTTGAAGAGCTGATTGGGAGTTACTTATCTCAGGAGTTCCCTCAACCTTGATAGAAGTACAATTTGGCACCTTACTTTCTTGGCCAACTTTAGCTAATGAGGCAGATTGGGGTTGTAGGGACCAAGTTGCAGCTTTCTCTATCATGGGATTGCTAGAAGAATTTGCTGCACGCAAACATTAAACATAATCAATTAAACATTCAAACAAAGGCATTGGCTAAACAAATGGAAGGAAGATGTAAACTTCAACATCAAAATTTCAGGGAATCCAATAATGTAGCAGTGCAACATGTTATCTTAGTAAGTCCCAGAAATTATAAGCCTAAGAAACAACATGTAAGATCACTACAACGAAGCCACCATTTTCATGGGCAAAAATTGACTCAATGCGTGAAAAACATTAGATTTACACAGCACTTTTTAATACATACCGATAAGACGCGTATTGTAGGAGTAATCCTAGTAAATGTTTAATTGATGAATGTAACAAATGAGCTGAAGTAAATATTCAGGCCTATTCAACCATGCTAACTTTTGGACAAACTGAGATCCATTATCATTGTTTGGATAATCCAATCAGGAATACATTTAGAGAACATCATTGCTTCCCAGATCATAACAGTGCATATCTGTCAAACATGCGATTAGGCTCTTTAAAAAGCTGGCTTCACTCAGCATATGGATATTTCAGAACTAGTTGAGGAAAAATAAATAACAAGAGGTTTTCAGATCATATGTGCACATACAAAGAAGATTTGCCACTATAATTGGTATTTATTATTAGAAAATATATGTCACCTCGAACTTGAGATGCATAAGCTGACCCATTTGAACTTCCATCCAACCGAAAATGTGCCATTTCTGTTCTCGAAAATGCTAAAGGAGAAGAATCCCTCTCTGAATGGCTGCTAGATAAGCCCCGAGAAATCATAGATGATTGAACTTCATTTGCAGACAACTGAGTCCACGAGGATGTAGAAGAAACTGTAGAAATATGAACCACAGGTGAATCAGGTTAACATCTCAATATGGCATTCATTTAGGACTTGATATGACTGACAGAAAACTATTAGCAGAATGTAAAAGTCTACCATGGCCATCTGCCTTTGAAACATAGGCCCCTTGCAGCCGCTGAGATGAATATGTTGCATTATGTGCAGCAAATTCCTTGGATTCTTCCATCTGTACAGAGCAAAAGGAGGTGTAAGGGAAGAATAATGAGACAATAAAATGTAATACCACATTACTATCTTTTATAGTGCAGACAAGTGAAAGATAATCATGAATTCACTTTATGGCATCTCCAAGTTCAGAGCTGAATCATAATCATAAGCGACACAATCTTGTTACAACAAAACATAAAAAAATATACAAAAAGCCTCAAAACAGAAACAAGGAGGAGGATCTGCCAGATATAAGTTTACATATAAGAACATGCCCAACTGAATAAGATTGTCAACATCAAAATCTGTACATCATACAATAGTAGCTTGATCCAGATAACAAATCTCTTCCAAAAACATTAACGAAACAGGCTAAACAAGCCAAGGATCTCTTTTCAATATTCCTGTTCATTCTATTTATAAACTGCCCATATTACTGATCCTTCAATGATACACAAATTTAATAGAGAAAGGTGAAACTCATGGGGCTTTAAACTGGACCAAGCAGCCATTTAAATATATCAATTTTCGCATGTGAACATAAAATTAATTTGATTAACTGTAATGCCAAGGGACAAATAGGAGAAGCCAAAAGCAATAATGAATAAGGAACATATACTTGACCACTGCATAATAAATTGGATATCGCAAAGTGCTACGCTGTTGATTTACATATAAGAATGAGCAAATTCGAGGTATAAATCAAACCAACCAGACTGTAAAAGCTATGTGGCAAAATTGTAAAGTCAGAAGCATCCAGAAATGAATGTGAACCAATTTAGCACAAACATATAATAAAACTTACTATTGGAAGCTTCAGGTTATATAAGCAACAAATTCACAAGGAAGATCAAAAACAATATATTTTACAATTTTAAGACATTTGTTCATTGGAAATTTCTAATTGTTGTCTCAGGGGATCAACATTTCAATAATCCTGCTATCTTTTACCTCTAACAACATTTTTACACATGTCACACTCTTATCTCCCATTATATATACAGAAGAGTTAAAACAGACAATGGTAAATAATAAAATGAAAAATGCAGGTAATTAAACTAAGTTCAGCTATGATGGAAACAAAATTGAAAGCCAATAATTTGATATCTGCCATATATAAGAAAATTATTCACAAGGATTGATGATCAAAATTGAATGATAAACAACTCACATTTCTTGAAGAACGAAAATTTATGAGTAAGAGTTCGCAAAGAAATGCCAAAAAAGCAGAATTATAGAGTAGAACAAGTTCAGATTTCACCTTTCTTTGAGTAAGCAACAATTTCTCCGCAATGGACATCTTTGGAGGCCGAAAACCTAATCTCTGATCCTTCGCCCTATTTAGCCCAAGATCCTCCATTACGACCTTAACAGCTTCCCTCGGAACAATATCATTCGGAGACAGCGCTTCGCAAATTTCAGACAATCTTTCCCTTGCTTCTTCCATGAGCCGTTTCTCCACATCCGTCGGAGTCCTTCCACCTCGCATGCTACCTACTGCCGATAAAACGAGAACAATCTCCGCAATCCTCTTCATATGTCCTCCCGAATCAACTCGCGCCTTCTTCCCCGACCGTACACCCGAATCGCCACCATTACCATCGTTCTCCGGCGGCCTCTTGTCGCCCACCGACGCTACCATATCGTCCGATCTCGACCCCGACGGATCCACCGCCTCGATCCCCACCGGATCCATACTCGAAAAACAAATACTTCAAATCTGCCCTCGCTCAACAAAGAAATCCATCGTTTCACACGACGAGAAATCCCATATCGAAGCTCATTCTCATCAGAGCCCCCAATTCTCCTCGCTCCGTCGTTCTTGGACGAATTAGACCTCGGATTAGCCGAAATCGAAAGGAAAACCTGCAAAGAAGAGGGATAAGAAGCCATGGAAATGAGAAGAGAGAGGTCAGAAACCCTAAGGGGTTCAGAGGAGAAGGAAAAAAGAGAAGAGAGTAAGTGAGGCGAGAACGTTTGGAAATGTTTGAAAGAGTTAGATCAGTTTATATACCTTTTTGGCGGGTAATTGAAGAGAAAGAGCTCGTTGTAGTTTGTACCGTGCGTTGAGTGATATGGTGAGGAGGGGGCGGTGAGCAGAGAGAGAAAGAGAAAGAGAGGGTTAGATTATAAATCGTTCAAGCGTGGTTTAAAACGGGTTATGGAGAGAGGAGAGTCGAGTGGACTCGAGTCGCCCAGGAGAAGAATCAGTACTTAGTCGAAAAAGGCCCTGTAGTGTAGGTAAAATATACACACGCCTGCCCCTTTTCTTTTTTCCTATTTTATATTGTTCTGCTATTTTTCGCTTTTGCTCTGTAGCTGGATATATAGCACGTGACATCGCACAAGAACACGCTCCCATAGGAGGCTTTGCTTGGGTGGGCTGGCGGACAATGGCGATTATGGCATGTGACCGTGAATTGCTGTGGAACATTTCTTATTCAGTTTTTTATTATTATTTTATTATAAATGCTTTAAGTAGCGCTCACATAATAAAACACTAACCATAAGATGCTCCACATGACAATATCTTATGGTCACAAAAAGATATTTAGGTAAACATAGCACAAAATTTCATTCGAATATATATCAGTCTTGCAGGATGAAATCTTTTGTATTGTTTTCCCACATTGTTTTCTAGTTATGGATGTGAGATGATGCCATGTGAATCACTCGGTCATTATGTTTTTTCAAGAGGACGCCACATGAAACATTTATAACAATCAGAAAACAATGACTGTAAGATGTTCTATCTCACATCTATAATAGAAAGCAATGGCGTAACACATATATATACTATTATATAGAGCCAACCTTTGTTCTTTGCTAGACATTTTATACTCAAAGCATTCTCTAATTTGTTCCTAATTTATTTCAATACTAAGGTTTGCTACTGCCACATATATGAGTAACGTAACTAACTGCTCACATAACATTTTATTCCCAATGAGCCATTCTTTGTTTCTAATTGCACGTGCATTCCCCGAGTTATAGAAGATTTCAATCCCAATCATGCTCTCAAATTATTAACATGAAAATAAATAATTAGGCTCGTAGGCTGAATGTCAACTTTTAACACCCTTATTTATTTAATGAGCCTGGATGTTCTCGGTATAGTTAAATCTTGGTTTTTTAATTAATTTTATAATATACTTATTAGTTTATATTATTTAAAAAATGAAATTAATAATTTAATTTCCATATTATAATTTTTAGTTTTTAAACCCTTTTTCCTAATTTTCTAAATTCCACTCTCGCAGACTTTTTTTTTTTTTAATTATAACTTAGGTTAGTCTAAATTATACTTTGGATTAAGCCAACCTTTAATGAGCCAAACCTAAGCCCAAGAAATATTGACGGTCTAAGTTGAGCTTGAGTGCAAAAAATTTCAATCTTTAACTGGAGCCAAATTAAGCAAATCTCGATTTGGTTTAGCTCATTTACAACTCTAACCAAACACATGTCCCGCCCAAACTTGTTGAATGGCACTAGAATTCTTCTCCACACACCACACACCACCCCTCTCTCTCACACCCCTCTCGCCTCCTCCTCTGCCTCCGCCTCCGCCTCCTCTCCTCTTCCCATCCACCCCCCCAAAAAAAAAAAACACCCACGCAGACACACACACACACACCCCCCCCCCCCCCCCCCCCCAAAGAAAACGCTAGCAGAGATCTGTGATGTCTCATTGTTTTAAGTTGATAACTTTTACTTTTTAATTTTTTTTTGCTTCCAAACATTCATGGACAACACCTAAGGAAATCAACAGCAAAAAATTATATCTGTATAGATGAGTATTGCTAAAGTGAACGATTGAGCTAGCTACAGTTGTTTCCAGAGATCATCAACAGAAGGAACCAGGCTGAATGTGACTAAGTATACACTGATTTGAAACCTTCTTTTAAAGCAACCACTTTTGCAGACAACCTAGACTGAAGTTTTGACGTGGCTTGATGGATGTCCTGCAATTTCAAAGAGAACCATTTGTCATTTAAGCTGTAGAATTTTAGAACGTATAATTTTGTGCTTATGTAATTAAGTTTAATTTATCATAGAAAAGCCCGCAACATTGTATCAAACCTAATCATTTCATTGAGAAGGATTAAAGTATGGCATTCTTTTCGAAAGTAAACAAAAATAAAAAGGGCAAAAAAGAAAGGAACTGAAAAGAGGAAGGGGATTTAAAATGTCCCTATATCAGACAGTAACATCCAATCAGGTCGGTTTTTTTAGCACAAATTAATGTCAAAGTGGATCATTAAATGGTGGGCTAGTTGAATACATTACTTAGGGGAGAAAAAATTTCCCATTTTGTCATTTGTGGAACAATAAATCAGAAGTGACAAAGGTAATTGACTGATTACCTCAACATTGTATCGGGAGGAGAAATGAGTTAGCAATACAGCTTTATTCCGAATCCACTTAGCATTTTCCATGATCTACAATTGTGATAATAAAAAATTCATTACCAATTCTAAGGAACCATTTTAATATATATATATATATATATATATAAAACAAAACAAAACCCATTTCCAATTCCAAGGAAATATGGGATGAGAACAGGAGAATGGTGATGCACCGTCCCCTCACATTGGAAGATGAGTAGAAATACGAGTGACTACGGTTTTGAATATAAGTAAAGCACTGCAAGATCTCAAAAAATGGAAGAAGATAAAGAAGAAAGAGAAAGGACAACCTCAAAAAGATGAGTATGGCCATGCTCACGTGCATGCTCGATGCTGAAACCTTCATCTAGGAAAGTTGCCTGTCAAAAAATAAGCAAAGAGTAGATTACAAGCTCCATTAATCTTACATGACACAACTGCAGGATTAAGTTGAAAACATTTCCCAATAAATTTAACTCTTTCCAAAGCTCAGCTGAAACCCAAAAGTTATTAGAGTTCATACTGGCACTGCTTCGACTGTTGTAATCTTCCCCTCTTTCCAACTATCAACAAAAACTACTTTGGAAGGCATTTCAAGGTAATAATATTAAGCAATTATTACCAAATACCAAAGTTGCAAACTTGCGCATGATGGACATGCAATAGATACACAAAACAGGAGACAATAAAATCTGGTAACTATTCCTTCTCACTTTTCTTTTTTCGTACTTTTTTAATAGAAAATCAACAGCAAAGAACCACATCTGTTAAGAAGGAAAAACAAAAAGGGAACTAAAAATCAAGGTGTTCATTTTAGGTGTGTTCTGCAGGCTCTAAATCATCTCATTTGCAGCCGAGCATTTAAGATTTTCTCTGGTACAGCATCATTGATTGTAAGTTTGTAATCATTGTGATAGCTTGATACATGCTTTGCCATGCCTACCCAAGTCTGCGTGGACAAATCCACATTCCAATGTATTAGCAGCTTGTGTATAACTTACATAAATCCTTACCATGAACACTGGTCTATTAAATAATATCACATTATTCTCTGTTGCTTTAAACTCTGAAATGATCTAGAATTTCTATTTCAACTTTATCACCAAGGTTATGCCCTTGAAGCTCAAAAGCATTTGTGTGTTAAAAGTCTCTGTTATTTCCACATGAACCATATAGCATAAATTTTCCTAATATGAGTTCCACAAAATTCAATATAATTGGAGACAAGATACCATTTCTTGCTTTTTATTTTCTTTTACCTCTGTTATAAGAACTTTCGCTCTCAGGGCATCAGCACTGCGTGGATTAAGCATAAACTCAGATGTGGTATCTCCTGTGAAGGCCAATTCTGGAGACAATATGGTATCTGTAATCTAACAAAGGAAATTTAACATCAGCTATTTATCGGACACAAAGATTCAGATCTAACAAATAGCATCTTTATTGTACGTTTCAAGACAGACTAAAAGAAAATCCTGAACCAAAACAAGCAAGTTCACAAGTTACAAACCTCAACACCAGATTTCTTCAATTTTTCAATTTGCTTTCCTTTAAGATGAGTGTACTGCTTCTTCAGCTTATTTCTGACTGAGTACATCACATATCCCTGGACCAACCAAAGAAATGCATGGATTACAGAGTAACATTTCGGCAAGCTTCATACAGTAGACCATTACATATCACAAAACATAGATGACTTGACCTTGATTTGGTTAACCATACCTGGCTAGGTATGACATGGTTGGTTTTGAATGGTCGTACAACAAGATTATTCCGTATTTCATATGTTTCTCCTGAAATGACCTTTCAAGCCAATTCAGTGCAAAGAAGCATTAAATGAAAAAACATCCAGGACGAAGAAATACATACCCACATCCAGTGCAACCAATTCAAGTTTTAGTTCCACATGACTCATGGCCCTATAAATTCCAAATAGCTTCTCCACATCCTCTTTAATGCATGGAGGAACAAATATAGTAGGAGGTTTTAAGTTGTACAGACCACGAGTGGCTACATACATTGGAAGCCCACCCTGCATTCAGAAAGCACTAGAAGCTATTATAACTTCTAATATGAAGCAAATAACACTTGATATTTTAAAAATTCCACCAAAAAAAAGACCTCTTCTATCCCATAATTCTATGAATATATTATCAATTACATGATTCATCCAGTCAAGTTGATCAATTAGATGGATCGTCCATTCATAACAAGAAATCGTCACTATTTAAATTTTAATTTCCAAACCCAAATCTACTTCCAAAGGGTGCCGACAGGTACAACCAACTTACCCTTACCTCAAATTGAAATATGTTTTAATTCATAAAATTGAAATAATAGAGCAAATAAGGAACTAAATTTAAAATGGGATTCATCCTCTGTGAATCTGAATCTTCTAGTCTAGAATCTTAACACTTTCCATGCATAAGCACCTCAAGTAATTTATTGTTGACTTCAGCATTATAATCATCCTTTAACTTTCGATAGAAGCTTAAAATGCTATAAAAAAATTAGTCTAAAAAAGGTGAAATTACATACAATGTGATCAAGATGTGCATGGGTAATAAAAAGGAAAGGTTGATGAACAGCCCTGGAAGGACACCTCCCAATATCAAATGCGGCTTTCAACTCTGGAACAATGATGCAGGTCTCATGTCCTCCTATGGAAATTCCCTCTATAGAATACCCCTCCAGGTCTATCCCTTTGCGGTTGACCTCAGCCCTCGCTTTCCTGTACTCTTCTTCTTCAATTGCTCGCCCAACTGCAGAGAGAAATCCGGAGCCTTTCAAGGCAAATACAGCATGTCCATGTCTGGTAACAGAGATTCTTTGGCCTGACGCTCTTCGAACTGTAGAGAAAGGGTATCTTTGTGGAGACTCTGATATAGGTTCTTGAGAAGGAAGAGATTGCAGGATGTTTGAAGTCAAGATGCTCAGAGAAAATTGCATTGTGCAAAAGGGATTCCCTTAGACTAGGGCAAGGCACATGAACTGCACAATATTTGAATCCAAAAGGCTCAACCAGACCACAATTTGGAGAATTGAAAGAGATTGGGCGTGTAAGATCGGGAATTCGGGATACTGAATTGGGCTTGAACAAGTCAGGCTACGCCAGAAGTTATGTATAAGAGACATAATCTTTGTCCAAGCCCACCCAATGGCTGGGCTTATAGAACTATTATCAAACCCAACAAATAAAAGGCTACATAAAGCTCAAACCCATCCAATGATTTACGCGGTTCAGATCCTGTAAGACCTTTATCTACAACCTTATTTGCAGTTTTTCACAGGATTGCTTAAAATTCACTGATATGCCATTCACAAAACACATGACATGATCCCAATGCAGACTTCACAAAAGGTTGTAGATAAAGGTCCCACAGGATCTCAATTGTGATTTACGAAGACGAGTTTCATCAAATGTCGGACTGTGCAGCTCCTATCTACATCTTTTTTTTTTTGAAACTTGGGGTATCCGGGCCAGCTTGCGCGCACCACAACTAATCCCCGAGGGCTTGTGCAGTCCCCCCGTCCCATACAAACCGGGTAATTACCAGGCCAAAGGCCCTAGGAGTAGGAGTAGCCCCAAAGAATTGATAGCACCTGAGAAGTTTTGAACCTGAGACCTTGGAGGGAGCATACCCCCAGGCCCCAAGCCTTGACCACTAGGCCAACCCTTTGGAGTTTCCTATCTACGTCTTTATTTTCATCTCCTACAAGATATTACCATCTGTCCAGTTCTATATTTAAACTAACTTCAGTTATGTATCACATGAATGTCATGAGCGTTAAATTAGACACATGGCAGGATCTTGCGGGAGCTGCAAATAAAGATGCAGATAGGAGCTTCACAGTTTGCCTTCTAGGGTTTCATAGGCCTTGGATATCAACATCATAACCTCTATCATCGCAAGTGGCACCCTCGTTACCTCTCATCTATTTAAATCTATACTGTACATAAAACAAAACAGCTCCTTTGGAAAGCGTACTAAACATACACTTCTTTTTTTTTTCAGGAAATAACCTTCTAATATAATTTTGTCAGTAACTTGCCTCTTTCATTTTTCATTTTCACATCCTTCAACAATTTCTCATCCCTTGTATCTACCACTTTTTTTATATAACATGCTGTAATCCACGTGCACCCGCTCGTTACATTAATTTTACGAGCAAGAGGATCCCTATCTGCCGTTCCCCATTGAAAGTCCGGTGACAAACAATTCCAGGCTTGGATCCCAACTACCACTTCGTTTTATTTAACCAGAACACTAACTCATCTAATTTTCATATACGCCTCTCTATCCTCCTTCACGATGCGCAACGGAATGCAGTCTTAGAGACAATATTAGCCACTCGTACACTTATCAATTTGCCACCTACATCCTATATCCGCTTATAATTTCAATTTTTAAGTAAAAGGATTCCCCTAAACTGAAGTTTTTGCCACTTTCACTCTTCAACCAGATGAAAGCTACATTGTCAAAGAGGTGATGTGGCGTATATGTACCTTTTTTTTTTGCCAGCTGTCATGTTTTTAAAAACGCGCTCGCCCAGAATTCTTCACTGGGCAGCCCCACCAGGGAGGCAGTTCCCAACAGTAATAAACTATGAAAAGTGAAAAGAAAATGAGCACGGCCCCTGCAGTAACAGCGTCACTGAGTCTGGCTCCATCACTCGATTACAAATAGGTTCGTCCTTTCAGTTCGGAATATCTTCTTCCTCCTCCAATTCTCCATTTTCGCAGCTCTGGTTTCATCGTCTCTCCGTCAGAGCATCGTTGGAGCTCTTGTGTCCGGTGGGAAAATGGCGTTGAAATCGTTTGTCGAAGTTCATCCGGACTCGCATTTCCCGCTTGAAAACCTTCCTTACGGCGTATTCCAGCCTGTGCAAGGTGGGGAAGCTCGTCCTGGCGTCGCAATTGGCGAATTCGTTTTGGATCTCTCAGAGATTGCTTCTTCTGGCCTTTTTGACGGACCGATCCTCAAGAACTCCGATTGCTTCTCCCAGGTCTCTGGAATTTCTATTCGTTTTCATTTCTTTGTCTACTTAAATATGGGTTCGTGTATATTCCTTTTAACATAAATAGATTACCCTTTGCTTGTGTTTTTCTGCGTGACAACTTATTGCGAATTGCTTTAATTAATCCTGTATTTGGAATTCTTATAGGATTTAATTAGTCACGAACAAATGGAGAGTTCTTTAAAAGTTTTACTTTCTATTTACTGATGTTTCATATTTATGTCTTGAGACATTATGTGAATCATAAGCTAAAACGTTTTGTGTATTTTGATACTTGGCGTACCAGTCTTCCCTTAACAAGTTTCTTGGAATGGGGCGACCAGCGTGGAAGGAAGCTCGCGCAACAATTCAAAAGCTGTTGTCAGGTATGCTTATTATTCTTTTCCTCTTGCTATTTCGAGCTGTAACAAATTGTAGTTTCTTTTCTGTGACGGGTTCTTGACAAATTCTTAATATCTATGATAGATCTCTAACGATGTTTGTATTTCTGAAATTGTTTTAATGACTATGCACTTGAAGAGCATGGAACGCATCAATTTTTATGTCAATAGCTAAACAATTTATGTTCTTTACTAGTGCAGCTGCTGAGCCATCCTTGCGTGATAACGCAAGTTTGAGGGAGAAATCTCTCTTGCCGATGGTGAGACCTTAATCGATTAGTAACTTTAGCATGTTCTTCATGTAATGGTAAATAATAAGTGTTGAATTTAATGTACAGAACAAGGTACAAATGCTTCTGCCTATTGTGATTGGGGACTACACAGATTTCTTTTCTTCTATGCACCATGCAAAGAATGTCGGTACCATGTTTCGTGGACCTGAGAATGCAATCCAACCAAACTGGTATGTTGATTTTGATTCTCATAACAAAGAAGTGGTTTGCTCATTATAATATTTGAACCTTCTTTTGCCCTTTAAGTTCAAAAGTTTGTGGTACTTGTCAGGTTTCACCTTCCTATTGCATATCATGGACGATCATCATCTATAGTAATCTCTGGAACTGATATCATACGACCAAGGTGAAATTTTGTCTATTATGTGCCTGTGTTTTTGATGACCTGCTCACGAAGGTCTCATTTTTAATGCCTGTGCCCACCAAATGTCTTGTGTTAAAGATCTAGTTATTAGTTTGTTTTCATTGGTCCACGTGTAACCAAGAAATTCTGTACTTTGTAGTTCTCGTTTGCATATCTCAACACTCATTGCCTTAGTTCCTTATTAAATAATTTTCCCTGTTTCATCTCCCTTCAGAATGGATGAATTGATTAATGGACTAGCGCAATGAATTTATGGCCGTTGAGTATCATGGTAGTTACTTAAAGGCCTGAATTTTTTGGGATCATGAGGAAAACATTTTTCATAGTCACCGTAATTTTATGGGTTTTATCTCATTATACCAGTTGGAAAGTAGTCACAAATTTTTGAACTATATTTTTCCTGAAGATTGTATATATGTGGTTGTTGTTCTGTTTATATGTATAAACATTCATTATGTGCTAACCTTAGTTTTTGGAGAACCCTTTTTTCAGAGGTCTATTGTTTTTGCAGTTTTTCCCTGGGTTTTTTCTCGTTATATCAGTTGGAGAGTACTCAGAGTGGACTTGAGTTTTTGAATTATGTTTCCCTTGAAGATTGTACATATGTGGTTGTTGTTCTGTTTATATATATAAACATTCATTATGTGCTGACCCTGGTTGTTTTCTGATAGTTTATATATATAAACATTCATTATGTGCTGACCCTGGTTGTTTTCTGAGATCTATTTTCCTTTTTTCGTTTTTGCCAGAGGCCAAGGGCATCCAGTTGGCAACTCACCACCATATTTTGGACCTTCAAGGAAGCTGGATTTTGAACTAGAAATGGTTAAGTTTTTACATTAATTTTTTTACCTGATCAGTTGTTACTTTCTATATATGCAAAGCATAATGCTATATCAGATCTTATAGGGGTCATTATGGTTATGCTAGTTACAACCTCTAATATTTGGCTTTTAGAACTACAAGAACCATATTGCATGAATTCTCTTATATGGGTTATAATGTTGCTCACAGGCTGCTATAGTTGGTCCAGGAAATGAACTAGGAAAGCCTGTGGATGTTAACAAAGCAGCTGATCATATTTTTGGGCTTGTATTAATGAATGACTGGAGTGGTACATATATTCGTCATGTTTAGTTCCTATTTTCTTACCAACTTTCAATTTGTATGCATATTTGATTTACAATTGTTTTTGACAGCTAGGGATATTCAGGCATGGGAATATGTGCCTCTTGGGCCTTTTCTTGGGAAGAGTTTCGGTGAGAAATATATCTTAATTTTTCCATTTTACAAAATAAGATCTAATCATTTCTCCACAATATTTTGGAAGTTTTGTGTCTTTTAAATCTGTAGTCTCAACTGCCAACCTTTGATTTTGGACGCTTGCAGGTACGACAATATCCCCTTGGATTGTGACTCTGGATGCTTTGGAACCTTTTGCTTGTGATGCACCAAAACAGGTGCCTAATCACCTTGTGTCAAAATTTAAATCCACCATGCACAAATTCACTTTTCTGAATTATTTTTTTTTTCTCAACTCCTCAGTTCTGGTAAACTCCATATACTGTGTGCTATAAATTGCAGGATCCTTGTCCATTGCCTTATCTGGCTGAAAAGATATCTAAGAACTATGACATTTCTCTA
This sequence comes from Buxus sempervirens, assembly GCA_947561395.2. NCBI lineage: Eukaryota > Viridiplantae > Streptophyta > Magnoliopsida > Buxales > Buxaceae > Buxus > Buxus sempervirens. Next base: position 1,966,064 of record OX387191.1, on the reverse strand, counting down.
GAGGTACTCTCTAGCTGTCTTTCATAAATTGCATCTGGACTTTTTGTCCTATTTTGTTGTCATTCTAATGCACATTTAACAAGATATTGCTGTAATACTGTCACTACAATGATGAAACTGCTTTCTTGCTGCAAGGTTCGTATTAAACCTGCGGGAGAAGAACATTCAGCTATAGTCACAAAGAGCAACTTCAAGCACCTGTAAGGAGTTTGGATAAAAAATACACTCCATTTGCTTCTTTGAATGTGAAGATAACAATTGGACCAAACACTCAATGTGGCTAATAGTCATGGCCAGTTAACTGTGCATTGAAGCTAATATTGCTGTTGCACATTGTACTTCATGTGTTTCATTCTCCCAGGACTAGTTGGCCATACTTCCTTTAACCAGGAAATGAAATAATATATATCTAATGGGATACAAAATACATGTCAAATTTGTGAATTATCTTGATTTGAACTGCTCTACTAACTTACTCTTTTGAAATTTCTTTACCAAATGGATTAGTTATTGGACATTGACTCAACAGCTTGCACACCATACGATCAATGGTTGCAACTTAAGGCCTGGCGATCTTCTTGGAACTGGGACCATAAGTGGACCTGTATGATTTGAACTTCTGCTTCATAGAATGCGATGTGATTAGACTGCTTCATTTCTCTGTTCATTATTGTGTTTCTTTAGTTCATGGAACTTTTTCTTTCTGTACCCATTGAAACAGGATCCACAATCTCTTGGATGCTTACTGGAGTTGACATGGAATGGGCAAAACTCGTTGTCTCTAAATGGATCTGCTCGTAAATATTTAGAAGATGGAGATGAAGTCGTTTTCACTGGTTGTTGCAAGGTTCTCTCTCTTACACTCATGGATTTATTGTGAAATTTACTGCATCAATATCTTCATGTTCTGTTGAGTATGCTTTGATTTTAAGCCATATAATCTCTGTTACTTTAGCTTTCAAATTTATTTTCTTCGGCTAATTTCCTATGAATCAATAAGTGGCCTGCAATTCAATTAAGGCAATCAAATAACTTGATATTTCTCTCTTTTCACCTTTGTTGCCTTAAAAGGCTATTGATCTGAATGTAAATGTAATGTTGGTTACTTTCATGTGTTTTATTTATTTAACTTTTACACAATGGCTTCTTTAGCTTGGGTTTTGGCCTTAAGGGCGTCCCTATCTTCAACTCTCAAGATTATTTCTCGCTCTTTTATAACTTCTCTTGAGATCAAGTTTCTCTTTAACATTATTTGAGATTTTATAATAGAAATAACCGATATAATAGAAAATGGATCACAAAATTCCCATACCATTGATATATCAACCTGAAATGATGCAGTAGTCTCATAATGAGGTGATGGAAATGAATGTTCCCTTGATGTATGTTTTGGTGGTTTCCTTCAACTAGTTAAGACCAGGTTGGTAAGGGATTCACTGTTTGGTGGGATTTGATGCCTTAATAAATGAATCTGGTACTTTATCTTCCATAATCCTTTTGAATTTGGCTGTTGTTGTACCCATTTTCTCCGTTACTTCTTGAATTTTTTTTTTCTCTTTCTTTTCCTTCTCTAATAAATGGGCTGCATTTTTTTTTCTTTTCTGAGGAAGAGGAAAATAATATACTTTGAATCATGTGGTAAAAGGCTGTTGAAATTGATGTAACATATACCCTCAAATATGGAATCTAGTATGAGAATGTTTTTGTTGATCATTTTTGTTTTTGTTTTGAGGGACCAATTTGAAATTTTTTGTATCTTATGATGTGAATTATTAGAAAAACTATCTAAATGAAGTTGGATGACCATCATATTTATAGCACTTCATATCTTAGAGAGGGAATGACTGATTTGGAAATTGAATTGAGTTGCAGGGTAATGGCTACAAAGTTGGGTTTGGGACATGCGCTGGGAGGATAGCTCCAGCACTTATTTGAGGAAAATGTTGGTTTTTAGCTACAAAGTTGGGTTTGGGACATGCTCTGGGAGGATAGCTCCAGCACTTATCCAAACATGCTCTAAGAGGATAGCTCCAGCACTTATTTGAGGAAAATGTTGTTTTTATTTCGTAACCCTTGTGTTTATATTATGATCTATGCAGATGGGGTTGAAGAATATGCAAACCGGAATTTTCAGTAGGTTCAACTAGTCGTTGTTGGTTGACCTCTTATTCTATCTCTTAATAAATAAATAAATAAATAAATCTTATTTCCTACTTGTTCACTTGCCCTTTGAAGATGTTGGATCTCGTTCATGATGAAAAACACTCAAGAGTTGCTTTTTTAATCTCACTAAAATTTGGATGCAAAGATTGAAATGTTGAGGTTATAACACATTGAGGAGATGCTGGGTAGCCATGTGATGACCTCTGTTAGGCCACCGAATCAGCTGTGCGAATCCCATCTCCAATCCTTAGGCTGCATTTGGATAATAAGAAACTGCGTCAATCCGAATGCTATATTCTTGCAGGAATCCTTCATTCCTTGCAGTTTCTCAATAATCCAAATGCAGCCTTGTTGTCAAGGGATTGGTACCTAGTTCTGCTTTCCACAATCAGAGAATTATCAAGCCAAGTGCCGTCTTACCATCTGGGGTGAGTGGCCAGTGGTGGAACAATTTGATAATCGGTTTTTCGGTTGTTGGATGCTTGAATCCATGTGATAATGGAACTCAAAAACTGAAGTCACTCACCCTGGTCAGTCCAGTAGACGGTTGCTCAAGTCCAGTTGAAAAAGAGTACAGTGCTCGCACGAAATAAGATTACAAAAATCATGGCAAATTTGAATTTTAACATACATAACAGTAACATTGCTACACCATCAGGTGGTGCCACATTCCAGTAGAAGGTTGCACCACAACCTATTTATAAAGTAAATATTGATACTATACAAAGGTGCAACTAAACCAATTGAATCTTGTTTTGCTTTTTAAATGCAAGTTAAAATGAAAAAGGAAAGGGAAAGCATAACACAATTATTCGGCATAAATTGGAAGCTGAGGGACGTTGTACTGATCTGCATGCCCCACATCACTGCAAACCACAATTTTTGAACTGATGTAGAGTATTTCAGCATTCTGGAACGTAAACCCATGGATGACGGGCAATGGATATCCTTTCCTAAGGTGCGAGTTCACGTATGGTACGGATACAGTTTTGAGGATGGCCCACATTACTGGCTGCACAAATTTACAGAACAAAACTTCATGAACAACTAAGATTAAACTGATAGCCCAAGAAATAACATAAGAAAAATCCTCATGATAGATGCATCATCAGCATAAAATTTTAACAGGAACATAATGATTCATGACTACATCTAATGCTATTGTGCATGGGCATCCACCCTCCACATAAGAATGTGAGGGATGTGGACCTGTGGGTACTAAGTATTGGGTACAAGCACATGAGCATTTCAGCTGAAGAAGTGAACTACATGCCATACATCTACGCACACATATTTAAGCAAAGTTCACAACAAAGGGCAATACAGGTTTTTTTTTTCTTTTTTGAATTATTTGTGCCACAACTTTCATATATTAACTTATTTGTATCCTTATAGATCAAGAAAAAGAAAATTCATAGCAAAAACAGGAAAAATGGCTCAGAATAGGTAGACCTTGCTACAAAAAGCTTAATTCAAATATCACTCCAAAATTAAAGAGATATCATTGGTCATTGTTTTGCTTCCATAACAAATGTACTCTAAGGTGCCAGACAAGTAACAATAGCATCTGGTAAAAACTTGGCCAAGCCAGCTAAAAGTATCTCAGGCAGGTCACATGAATCTTTGATAGATTAATATACCTTAAGTAGGTTGGCAATACAAATCCTATTCTGCTGTTACAAACTGTCAATATCTTCAATTATTACATGAAAACAGCTTGAGTTAGCAGTCATAAGCTGCCAGGTTGGGATTTTAATGAAGGTTAGCATACAGTGTTCTAACCTCTAAGATCAAAATCTATCTTTTCATCCTAATCTTAATTTTATTCTACTTGAAATGTCTCCTCCTTTCTTGTTTATAAGAGGGAATTGCTCAGAATCACTGCTTAAAAACGGATCAATATCCATATGAAGTACGAAAATGTCAGTTTATAAACTTGCAGCTGCACTTATATAGACTTAGAAATAATGAACTTATCCATTTGGAAATAGAATCTGTGCTTAACAACACCTTCACCTGAAAATATGGGTAGATACAAACAAACATGCTACGTAATGCCAAGAAAAGTATATATGAAAGAAAAAAAAAAGAAATATGAGAAAAGAATACCTGAACCAGAAACAAGTGCAAGTTACCAATTTTGCTCCACTTCAGTGAGAGCGTAAAATCATCCAAACTGACAGTTCCAGCTAGGATATTTTTTGAGAATTCTGCGGACGCTGAACCACTCATTACCTGCACAAAGGCATAGCTTGTGCTATTCATCCGGAACATAAAAATGGTTTCTAAGTATTAAGTTTCACAAAATATGAGAGAAGTCCAAGCAAGATAGAAGACCGGAAAAAGGACAGAAAAGGAACACACATGATACATGGGCCTTGCATCACAATTGGGAGTTGAACATTCCTAACCTTTCAAGGGATTTCATAGGTTAGTTATAACCATAAGTGCTTCCCCTCTATATTGTCTTGATCAGAACTCTAGGCGATTCTTTTCATCCTACATGCTCGCTGGAATTAATAGTATCATTCCTATATTCTCTTGTCTGAATGCTAGATGGTTTTCTCTATGCTATGTCCTTACCAGATTTCGAACATATAACCTAATTAAAGGAATAATGTGAATGCATCTGATATCCAAAGGCCGTGAGAAGGAAAACAGTAAAAAGTAAGGGGAAATAGAACATAAAGTAATGGAGAAAAGTCATATGAGACTAATAACATGTCTCATTATCACGCTTACCAATGAGATGCAGGCAACTGGAATCACTTCACTTGCATCCAAAACATCAATCGTGATATCTGAGTAGATGGTGGCATCGATTTTATGCTCTGAAATTCTTATGAATGGAGGATATGATAAAGAAATATTCAAGCTCATGTTATCATTTGGGTACTTCTTGTACAGTTCAGGAATAACATATCTCCAACCAGCAGTGTTTAGAAGATGATCTGGTAATTTGTCCACTGTCCATTGCATAAAATCCGCCTGACCGCAAAAAATAGGCAGAAATAATAGTCAATGCATGAGATTAAATTACAGTTCCATCCTCACAGCCACATGGACCCATTCTTTTTGGTGGCAAAGCCCCGGACAAAAACCCATTTCAGAATATTAATATGCAAATATGCAATATCACATCGGACAAGGCATTTTTGATCCTCACACATCCAAACACAAGATTAAAAGTACTATCAACTCAGCACTTGCTTGATGTTAAAATTAAGCAGAAATACTCATAACACATGTATGCTTTTACCGATATACTGTAAACTACATAATTTGCTAAAAGTAATGTGATCAGAAGTAGAGATTAGAAAACATACATTGAAGTATACCGCTGCTGCAGAGTTGAAGACAGCTTCATCCAAGGAAATCCCAATCATCCTTGGTGAACCTTTGCAGGATACCGACGTCTGTGATGTCTTGTGGTAATAGTTGGCAAGACCAAATTTATCCACCGATGTGAATAACCCATTGATTTCAAACCCAACAGAAGAATTACTCAATAAAGGAGCATTCACAAAGGTAACATTTATGGCAGCAATCCCACCCACTGGTATTTCTTTTGGAATAGTTTGCAATATATAATCACACTTTGAAACTGCTTCCTTCAGCTTCTTGGTAATAGCATTTTCCACTGCTGACTTTATTCGTCCTTTAAAAGCTTTCACAACCCTGGTAAATAATAAAGGATCATAAATATCACCAAAGTTCAGAAGAAAATCCAATTCTTTAGCTCATGAAGGAACTGTTAATGGTAGCAAAAGTAACAGACTACCGCAGTTGACCTATCAGTACAAAAATACATCGAATGGAACAAATCTGCATTTACTGGGAATTAGCAGCTAGATGCAATGTTCTAAGGATTGGTAACTCTGGTCTGGATCATTTGATCCAACTTGGGACTAATCAATCGACAGGCTCCATGTAAGAAAAAACTTTAAAAAAAAGAAGAAGCTAAATTAAATTGTGTGTTTGTGTGTGTGTGTGTGTGTGTTTTTTCTCCTTTTTAAATTAAATTTTTGACTTCTCAGGCTTGGCCGTGGATAATCCAAACTCCAAATATTGGTTTGAACTTTGAACTAGTGATCCAATTTGGCATATGCTGGGAAGAATTCACAACCTAGTAGAAAATGACCATAACCTAGCATGGTTCCCATCAAAGTAGGGTCACTAGAGGGGTGGAATGGCAACAAACCTAAACTTGATACTCTTGCGCTAAGCGGCTGTGCTCAGACATGAGTGTACTATGATTGCAAAGTCAGGGTGCTCTTAACTTGGTGGAGTTTCGTGCATTTGAACTGACACACACACGCACACATATTGTTCTTGTACTTCTTTTTAATTTATTTTTAATTTTTTCTGAATCCAATTCATGTTGAATTAAACCCATCAAATCAGGGTTCTTTTTTTTCACTAATTGGATGATTAACAAGCTTTAAGAAGCATTTTATTGCTCTTGATAGCTTGAGCTCCAAGAATCAGAAAGAAATAATTGCAATATGTTTGGCGGAATTTTAGGACAGAATGCATTTCACTTCAAATTCTATTCTACATAAGCAGAAAAACATGGCCCGTTGAGTGCCAACACCCAATTCAAAGGTAAAGTGATTAAGATAAAAAGGATAAATCACTGTTCCTCGAACACAGTCAAATTCAAAAAGAAGGCACTACTTATCAAATGTATGAGGAAATATATCCAAAAGAGAAGTTCATACCCTTTATAAAGCCAGGAGGCTCCACCATCCAAATTTATAGAGAGAGCTTTCACATAACAACCACTCTCTATAACTGACAACTTCAAGGTTCCGCCATGGTTCTCCAACCCTAGAGTAAGCCCCACTTCCATGCCATCAACCTTATCCAGAAGCAGCACTCATCAATATCCTTTTGTTGAAAGACACCTTGAATATGAGCACAAAATCACATAGTAGAAGAAAACTAGACAAGGTTGAAATAGTAAATGTTGCTAGTACATGCTATGAACCAGAATAATCATAACAATCCATCTCATTTCTCACATCATTTTGGAAACAAATTTCTATAGTGCAAATACTCTGGTTTCAGTAGAAGTGCTGAATCTGGATCAGTTATTGGTTACAAACTCATATGTGGTCTCCATAAGGTGAAACATAAAATATTAAAGCTCTAAAAACATGAAAAAGACAGGTATTAGAAAATATTATGATGTGAGTCTTGTATACACACACATAGAGACAAAAAAAAAAAGAAAAAAAAAGTGATCTTACGAACTAAAATTGCTGTAGGAACAAAACTAGACAATTTTGTGAAAAAGGGCAAGAGAAGAATATCATGTCAGCTGATCAGACTCATTGAAAAAAAAGCAATTCTGGTCTTAGAAAACTTTTGCATCATTTGCATAGATATATAGACACATATACACATGTACATGTAAAGATCCACATACACATCTATCTTCAAATTTATTTCCAATGAAAATAAGCATAATTCTAAAGATGTCCATGAGATTTTAAATTATAAAGAACATGTGATTTACATTTATTATTATTGTTTCTTGGTTGTATATTCTGTTGACGCCCATCACTGTTATTATGAATTGGAACTTTTAACTACCAAGATAAGTAGATCTCAATCCCATGAATCTGTTATGATATATACACATTAACTACGGTCCAGCTCAACCCTCGAAGAAAAGCATAGATCAGGGGAAAATTGAAGCAAAACAATACAATATAGCTGTTAAGCTAGTAACAAAACTATGATGTTTAAAGAGAAACCAGAGTGAAAATCTGTCTTTTACCTGAATAGAGGCGTTCCCCTTGTCAGATATGGAAAGCGGGATAAGCCAAGTACTATAAGAATAGCACCAGTTCATACTCATATTTGCAGTGGCACCTGAAACAACAATGGAAATACCCGTCTCGTCGGAATTAGCATAAGATGCAGAGACATCTACCCGGCAAATCGTGATATTCGACAGGACAATATGAACATTTCCCAAAAGCGGGATTTTCACAAATTTCTCAATTTTGGGAATTTCAAGGGGAGCGAGGGTCGAAAGTGCCTTGTCAATCAATATTTCTTTGGCAAATTCCAGACCCCTTTCAGAGATGGACACGGAAATGAAGCCTTCTTCACTGGATTGCAAAAGGGCATTTGCCGGAACGAATAATAAAGCTATTATAACGAAGAGAGAAGCGGGAGCCATGAAGTTTGGAGAGAAATAACCTAAAAGAATCCGCAGAGAAGAACAGATGCCATGGAAATCCAGACGAAAAGTGTAGTCAAAGAACTGGATAGGCCGTGGGTTTTAAAAAAAAAAAAAGATGAGAAAAATCAGAAATTATAGGTGAGAAGAAATTTGAAGAGACTTTGTATGTTTGATTAGGCCAAACAGGTGATTATCAACAGGTTGCTCACATCTGGGTGATCGGAACCAGAGAGGTCTATTAAGCCTCTCTGTGTTTTCTTCAACCTTCAAGCTGGTTTCGTGTAGTTTAGACTCTACATCAGTATTGAGTTGCAGTAATTTCTAATGAATTATTCTACTGTTCAAATTAAAAACTCCTTTTTTCCTGTTTGATTTGAGTGCAAATTAAAAAACTCAATTGATTGTTTTTTAATCTAATCCATACCGTCACACTATCAAAACCTAGGAAACCGTAACCTTTGCAACCCCACTAAACAAATCAGACCCAATCAAAGGTCTGATCTTTTTATACGTGTTCGTTCTACGATAAATGGACCATTTTTAGAATCTTGAGTTTTAGACCTAGAAGCTACTTCTGCTCGGTTGAAAGTCGGGACTCGGGTGGACTGGTGCATGGCAACTATTGGTGGAAATATATAAATCAATATTTTTTTGAGAGAATTAACTTTTAGTGGTGCTTTATCAAAATATTTAAGATTTAGTTGACAAAATTTTGAGTTTTAACTTTTAATATACCTTTATCAAAATAATTAATTTTTGTTATCATTTCACTGTTACAAATCATCTATTCCATGAATGTCCTTACATCACTCATCCAAATCACTTGTACAAGTCACTTATTTAAAGTACAAGTCATTTTATTGATTTGTGTACAAGTCTAAAATAACTTGTACAAGTCAATTTATTGCTTGTACAAGTTCTGGAAGTAAGTTCTATAAGGGTATTTTTAGAAGAATTTATTTGAAGCAGTAAAACAGTACTAAAAATTAATTATTTTGATGAAGGTGCATTAAAGGTTAAAACTCAAAACTTTTTCGACTAAATATTAAATATTTTGATAAAATACCACTAAATACTTAACTTTCCCTATTTTTTTTCGTCAAGAAAATAAAATATACTTTTCTACTTTTGTCTTCGATTCCCTCTTTCCTTGTTTTCTTTTCTGTAAGCAATCATGTCATCACACCAGTCACCGCTGAACAAAAAACAAAAGTCTCGCGGAAGAGTTGAGAACCAAAAGTAAGCGGGTCCGGGTATCCTTTCTTACAGTGTTCATTGTTTTCCGCTGAGGAGTGAGGACTGCGGTTTACGGTGCTGTGGGTGGCGATCCGTCATTGTCTTCCTGCTTCAGTGAGATATTCGACGTCGACGGTTCTCTTTTCAACTCTTACTTCTTTGAGTCTGCCGTCGTCTTCAAGTCCGATTCTATTTGAAATCACGGTTCCCGTTCATTCGGCTGTTCTAGCCCCTGTTTGCACCATCCTTATCTTCCATTCTCCCCTGTGATCACGCGTTCACCTGTGAAGAAGAAAATTGCTACCCAAGTCTGACGAAACTATCGAATTCATTGACAAGCTTAATTAATAGAGACACATTCTAAGGACACACGAGAAGCCGATCAGTCCAACAAATGTTCTCTACATCAGGTGGAAGGTACCTCAATCAAACGGAATCAGAATAAACTATTATGGAGCAGCAAGATCGTGTCCAGGTTTGGCAGCAGCTGCGTATTACTTGTAGGATGAATTCCGGAAAGTCGTTATTTAGTCTTGGTTTTGAAATTGGCTCTGCTAGTGGCTTAGGAAGCAGAAGCAACAGCGGAGTATTTGCTTGGATTAAGGAGCTATTAACAGTGTTTTCCTCCTTTCAGGTACAGTCACAGAGTCACTCATGTCGAACCATGTGCTTGATAATCTCTGCTTTTTGTTGCTTAAAGATAAACTCTCCCCCTTCCTTCAGTCAATGCGTCAAAAGACTAGTGGATCCCACAATTTCCCAACGTATTACTCTTGACGCTTGGCACCGCAACGGCTTTACGAGGCAGGCGAATTCGAGAAACGTGCAGCGACAATGCTATAATACGTCACCGGCTCAGCTTCTTCACTCTCCATTTCGTTCTCGGCAATGAGTTCCTCTCGCAGGGTTCGCTTCTTCTCCTCTTCCTCTTCCTTCTCTTCCAGCACCCTTACTTATCTTCCCCATGGAAAATCCAGGCAAATACACATCGACTCCTCCGAAACCCCGATTCCGGTCACCGTCCATCTTCCGACTTCGAACGGCAAAGCCACCGGAATTGCCATCGATTCCTCTTCCGAAAATTTTGTTCCGATCGCCGTCGACCTTCCCGCTTCTTTCATATCTCCCGAGACAGCTGCAGCCATTAAGATACAATCAGCTTACCGGTCCCACCTGGTCCGAACCCTTGTTAAGAAGATCTCCTCCGTCAATTCGCAAGCTAACCGGCTACAACACCGGCTCCAGTGTCAGGAGACCGTTGATGCCATTCGTTTCGACGAACGCGAAAAGCTGCGGATGAATGAGGCCCTAATGTCGTTGCTCTTGCTGCTTGATTCCGTGCCGGGGTTTTATCCTACGATTCGTGAGCTGAGGAGGTCGGCGAGCCGTCGGATCAACGGATTGCTGGAGATCTTGGACGCTGTATCGACTACACCAATCGACGACGGCGACGGATTCCTGACGTACTGGGATGAAGCCCTCGCGCAGATCGAGGAAGATGTATGCAAGGAGCGCGGCGGAGAAGAAATGGAGAGATTCTGTGCAGAGCACCTAGGGTTCCGGTGTATGCAGAGGTTTCTGCGAGGGTTATGATGCAGTGGGTCGCTATGTATGTTATCTTTTCTGTGTAAGCAAATAATATGGAACCCCTCTGTAAATTTTAGCCCACGTGGCTAAACTAAGAAGTCGATTCAGAATTTTTTTTCTTCTATATAAGCTTTGAGTGAGCCTCTTCGAACATCACGTAGCCAGAACAGAACAAGGAGATCGAGCTTTTTCTGCAGAAGCCATGCCTAAGAACAAGGGAAAAGGAGGAAAGAACAGGAAGAGAGGAAAGAACGAAGCAGACGACGAAAAGCGGGAGCTCGTTTTTAAGGAGGATGGACAAGAGTACGCTCAAGTGCTTCGCATGCTGGGCAACGGCAGATGCGAAGCCATGTGCATCGATGGCTCAAAGCGACTGTGTCATATCAGGGGAAAGATGCACAAGAAGGTTTGGATCGCCGCCGGTGACATCATCCTCGTTGGTCTACGTGATTACCAGGATGATAAGGCCGATGTGATCCTCAAATACATGCCCGACGAGGCTCGCCTATTGAAAGCATACGGAGAGCTCCCGGAGAACATGCGTCTCAACGAGGGTATCGTTGCCGGACTCGACGAGGAGGACGATGGAGCTGGCGATGATTATATTGAGTTCGAGGACGAAGATATCGATAAAATATAGGTTTTTGGAAGTCTTTTAACTCTTTGTTTTGTTTTTCAGCTTTAGGCGGTCCTTACCATATACTGATTTATGGTTATTTTTTTCTTGGAAAAGATATATGGGATGAATTAGGGTTTTCACGATGATATGGAATGAAATAATAGTAAATTATCGAATTTCGTTGATTCGTAGAGCTTAGTTTATTTTGCTACTGTCCAGATTCGTTTTGTTTGCATTTTTATGGAATTGAAAAGCTAGGGTTTGGATTGGATATCCTTCTGGGATTCTCGCACTTTGGATTCTGAAGTAGTGTACTAGTGGATATGTTAATAGGGTTTTTGACGGGTTTGGTTGAGATTCTGAAATTAGAATTTCTTCAATGAACTGGCGGCAGTGCTTGAATTGAATTTCCTTTCGACATGTTAATTCAGAGTTTGGGTCTTGCTAGCACAAACAGGAATAAGGGCACCTGCAAGTTGCAATTGATTGCTTCACATCTCCCGGAATTGCAAAATGAAGAATTCTTTGGTTCCTGCGATTTCGGATACCATCCAACATTTCTCCTTTCTGCCTTCACCCCCCACACTTGTAAAATAAGAATCCAGTTTAAGTTGAATATGTCCCTTACTCTTTTAGAGAGATTGGTCCACCTTCTGTAGTTTGATAGAGACATGTGAATTAGGCTGAATATATTAATAGAGACATTACCAGTATATATGAAAAAATATTTCATAAAAGTTTGAAGTAACACCATTGTGAAAATGTTTTTTGCAACTGAAGTCTTTTATAAGTTGAATTATACCTGCGAAGAAAGGATTTTTAGATTTATTTTGTATACAGTCAAAAATAAAATTTTGAAAAATAACACTTAATCCAGTCAATCAAATCTAACCAAAAAAAAAAAAAAAATAATAATAATAATAATAATGTAACCTTCCAATCACTTACACATGTTGAATTGGTTTTCATTTTCAAGTAGGTCTATATGAAATAAACACTGACCGTGTGATGTTCCATATGAATCTCATGTAACATTGTTGATGGTGAAATATTAAGAAAAGAATAACAAAATAATATCACCTTCCAATATATGTTACTCGGGCGCACATCCACTACAATCGGAGCCCCGTATGCAATTGGATTTGTGATCAATTATTTTAATAATTTTATTCAATTATTTTTATTATTATTATCCTGTCTTCTTTTTCTGGTGTATTATTATTTTCCTGTATTAACTTTTAACCCATACATAAAATTTGAAATCGGTCGATCTTGTTGTTAGATTTAGCGTCAAAATACGCATAATACTAAAAATTGTCGGCAATCGGCAGCGGTTTGTCGCGACTGTCACGACGAACGGAGTCAAACCTCTTTGATACGTAATCACAAGAAAAATACAAGACAAAAGAGATTTAGGCAACGTAAATGTAATTTGGTAAAGGTAGGTGAAGAGGGTATGATATGTACCGATACCAGAGGTCATGGTGGTAGAAGTTACAGTGAAACATGGAGGCGTTGTGGAGAGAGAACAGATTGTATCCCTTTCTGGGTGTTATCTCCGTAACTGCCCTTCTGTACCTGAATTTTGGTGACAAGTTCAGATTTCCAATTCTATGGCAGCCCAAGATGGACTTCGTGGCCGTTAACTCCACCCATTTCGTCATCAATGGAGATGGAGGAGAACAGTCGATTCTGTATGTAAACGGTTGGAATTCGTATTGGTTGATGGAGGAAAGCGTGTGGAGTTCGTCGAGAGCGAGAGTTACTAAGATGCTCAAGAAAGGAGCCCAGATGGGAATGACGGTCTGCAGGACTTGGGCTTTCAGCGATGGGGATGGCCCTAATGCTCTTCAGATCTCACCTGGGGTCTTCGACGAAAGGGTCTTTGAGGTATGTGTTCCGCATCTGATTAAAGAGATCTGTTTCCATTTTCGATGGTATTAGACAGCTCTGTTGGATTGTATGGTTTCTCCACAGTCCACAATCCTTATATTGAATGTCTCAGATCGATGCACATCAATTCGAAAGTATGGGGAAAACGAAAACGAAAACGAAAATCTTTTATGTAACGATTCAGTTTCATATTCTGGTAATGGTTTGTGTGGAAAGGAATTCAATGGAAAAAGGGGAAGAATCAAATAAATTTGACTATTATTTAGCTACAGATGAGAAGTCAGTCAGACCTTATTGGGTCTTTTTAAAATTTTTATTTTGGGTGAAAAGAACTTGCAATTTGTGTGCAAAGAACTCGCAGTTCAGCTATTGATTCAGCACCAGATCACTACAGGAAAATTCTTACCTTGATAAAAAAGAAAAGATGTGAAATGCTCATACTGTTGGTATTATTTTTTGCTGCCTGGAAATCGCCTACGCCCAAAATCCTGCAACATCCATGCACTGGGAGTTGTGATTGGTGCGTGAAATTTAAATAAAAAAAAATCGAATTCTCTCTCTTGAAATGAATTTTTAAAGCTGAATGTACCAATGCAGGCACTGGTGCATTACTTTGGGTGCAGACGAATGCGTTCTATTTTGCTTGGGAGGTTCTGATGAACTTATATTGATCTCTTCAACTTTATACCAGTACTGTTTGTTTGTGCCAATAAGACAACTAGTGTATCAGTAATTTTATCAATTGTGATATATGAACACTCCTAATACCAATAAATAGAGATAGACACACAAAGGGCTTTCTGGTCTCCATCTTAGGTCTTAGGTATCTGATCAGATTTTGGGTTCTTTGCCATGGTGTGATAGCATGCATGTTCATATGTGTGTACATGTGCGTGTCTATGTATCACCTCTGTATCATGATGTCTCATGCAGATGCATCAATCTTTCTCCATTTTATTCCTTTTTCAAATGGAACTAATCAAATGGACCCCATTTCGTTTCAGGGTTTGGATTTTGTCATAGCTGAAGCAAGGAGGCATCAGATTAGATTAATTCTTAGTCTAGTAAACAATCTGAATGCCTTTGGTGGCAAAGCTCAGTATGTTAGATGGGCACAAGAGGCTGGAGTCAATGTTTCATCATCAACTGATTTATTTTTCTCACACCCAACCATAAAGGCTTACTATAAGAACTATGTAAAGGTATGTTGAGGAAACTATTCTAATTACTGAATTGTACGGTCTAGATAATTGAGAATTGCAACTCACAGCCTTCTAATTGTTATTTCTGCATCTCCATTGCTCAACTAACATATGTAAAGCGAATTAAAGCTGAGAAAAGGACATCAATTAAAGTGGAAAAACATGAAAACAAAAAGTTAGAAATATTTTAGGAAAATTCAACTTTGAATTCCCATTGTGAATGAGAATATCAGTGTCCAACCTTTGAAGTACAATCAGGTAGTTGAAAGATGTCATTGGTCCAACATATTCTATTATTTTTGCTGTGGTTTTTGAAATTAATATGGAATCAAGCACCATTCAGTACTACAAGATTGTTTGAAAATTGGATGGAAACAGAAGACAGGATTGTACCCTTTGAGGTGATAATATTGGACTTGATAGTCATCTTCTTATACAATCTTTATAATTTTAATAGTTGCTCTCTATTATGATATTATCTGTTTTTGGTCCAAATTTTCAGGCTGTTATCACGAGGAAGAACTCCATAAGTGGGGTAAAATATTCTGATGAGCCAGCCATATTTGCTTGGGAGCTCATGAATGAACCCCGCTGCATATCCAATACATCTGCTCCTGTTCTTCAGGTGAAACTCGTACTTTACACTTTTTCCCTTTTATTTTGGTTATTTAAGTTACAACAAAGAGAATCCTAGGGACAGTTAGCAAATGGAGGGGATTGGTGCTGTCTATTTTAATCGTCAAAGGGTTGTGAGAGCTTTTGTTATATATGTTTATCTTTGCTGAACAAAGTCATCCAACAGAGTCGAGCTCTTGGTATAGCCAAACTGCTCTACAACCACATTTAGTATACACATTGGTATTGTTCAAAGTGTCTAATCCCTCAAGTACTATACGTCATTTTCTTTGGCTGTGATATTCCAGATGAATTATGGGTTTTGGACATTCTTTGGTTGGATATATAATGATTTCTCTTGGCCTGATTTTCTTGAAACAGACTTGGATTATGGAAATGGCTGCATATATCAAGAGTCTGAACCAGAAACATCTTGTGACTGTTGGACTTGAGGGATTTTATGGATTGAAAACAACTGGAAGATCACCAACCAATCCTGGAGAATGGGCAGCCTCACTTGGATCGGATTTTATACAGAACTCGGCAATCGATAATATCGATTTTGCTTCAGTTCATGCATACCCTGATAGCTGGTTAGCAAATTGTCATGCTATGATTTGAGAGCAAATGATGGACCTGAGATCATATGAGCCAACCATTTGACTCTCCCATCAATTTATTGATCAAAATTGTGCATTGGGTTGGACACATGCCTTGAATGAGGTATAGCCGAACTTTAGACCAACATCGAGCTCACTCTTAGATGGACATAGATATTATTATTAGGGATAAAGAGAAACAAGATCATTTCTGATACTGGGGCTATGCTTCATTCAAGAGGTATATGTGGAATAATTCTGATCCATGAATTGGAGGGTCACTTAGGGTTATGGACTTGATTTTGGTGTCCATATGTTATGTAGGAGCTTCCATCCGTTGATAATGCCACGAATTTTTGTTTCACTAAAACTGAAAATCTCTTGCAGGATCCCACGTGCAGAAATCAAAGAAAAAGCAAATTATCTTTCACATTGGGTGGATTCCCATGTCAATGACGGTGAGTATGTGCTGAAGAAACCGGTCCTTTTCACAGAGGTTGGCTCCTCTCAAAGACAACATGACAGAGAATTTTTGTTGAAGATTGTTTACAACAAAATTTATGAGTCGGCAAAGAAGAGGGAAGCGGGAGCAGGAGCCTTGATTTGGCAGTTACTAGTTGAAGGGATGGATGGCTATGGTGACCAATTTTCCCTTGTAGCGTGGGAACATCCATCAACTTACAAGCTTATGGTTGAACAGTCATGCAGGTTGCAAAGTATGTTCAATAAACACAAAAGAAACAGCAAAACTGGTCATGGGGATTCTTGCACTGGCATGATATCTTAATAGCAGCTGTGGATAAGTCGGATTTTAAGAAGGCCAGATCTGATCATTTGATTGAGAAAAGAAGGTCTTTAAATGAACTGGAAGAAAAGTTATTTTGCTGTGGTAGGGAGGATGGTGATTTGCATACGATTCTGCTCTCTGATGTCTGAAGGAAGAGTATGTATGCACACAAATTGATTGATGATGGCTGTCGAATATGTACAGTAGCTGAGTTCATGCAGCTGAAGTGATTTTCCTGCAACTAGGATATAGTTGATTAATTTTGTGATTCATTTACTTTCATTAAGCAACTCCTACTAAAACCTCTCAATTTTTCGAAATGTATTCCACCGAGAAATGTATTTGCTGATTGTACATTTTTATTTTCTCCTTTACCTCTCTCTCTCTCTCTCTTTCTCTCTCTCTGGGTGCGTGTGTTAAGATTTGAACTGTCAAAATGGATGTGGGATCAACTGATCATTGCCTGGGTTTAGTTTATATCTTACGAGCTTCCAAAGAGGTACTTTACTTGTTTCATACTTCTCAAATGATATATGGAGTTGAAGAAAAATGATTCAAGTCTCAACATTTACAAGAAAGAGAATGCTAGCCATCTAATCTTACAGGTAATCCAAGAGGGAGTATGATACTCCCGACAAATTCAAAAACTCAGTCTGAAGCTTTTAGTTTGACTGGTTATCATTTGGATGAAGGATCTCTGTATTTGATTTCACTGTTACTTCTTGGCTGCATTTGCTTGCTTGTGTTTTCTATCTTTGTCAAATTCCTTTGAGCAATCATTCTTTGTTACCTATTGCAAAATGCCAATGGATAAAAGGGTGTTAAGTCAATAATAAAATTCAGAACATTGTCATAGGTCAAATCATGTAATTTAGCTTGGCTTTGAGAGTTTTACCTTGGTTAACTGTGATGGGTGCAGGTAGCTCGGAACAGTTTTTCGCCTTGATACACTTCTTGTAGCCTTTAGCCTGTTCTTTGAATGCTTAGCACCATTTTTTGTACTTGGTGAGGTTACTGTAAGATTATCATTTCCCACTGATACCTCATTTGATCCACAGCTCTCTTTTTCTTCTCCTTCTGCATCAAATTTCTTCATAATCATGGATCTTTGATCACTGGTACTTGTTTCATATCTGTTGCTCATGTGGTATTCAACTAATGAATTTTCTGGCAGGCGGGTAGCCATCCATCGTTCTAGCCAGCTCCAACCAATATTATGTTCAGCAGTTTCACATCGCGATTTCTTCCTTGAACAGATTCTTAGCTATGAAACAGATTGCATTGCATCAGATCATTTCAGGATTAATTGCATTGCATCAGATCATTTCAGGATTAATCTCACATTCCTTGGGGCTCATTTTAGACAAATATTTCAGTTATACCTGTTGCGAGAATGCATAAGCTAGGGCCCTCTCCCTCCTTGTTGTTGCTTCCAGTCTGTTCTGGATCCTCAGTTTTGAAATGGTGGTACTCACTGTGCTGTCATCCCAGTCTTCCTGAAGAATGCATGCAATTTGAGATATTTAAGAGTTGAACACCGTAGTTTTAAGTTAAAAATTTCTTAACTACCAAGATTTTAATGGAAGTAATAAGGTTCAAGATGGCAACAAGTCAATTGAGAAACCAGACTCCTCATGTTTCAAATGATTAAGCACTATCTTGATATGTTCTCTCTGCATGCTCACTTGTACTGTGTTTTTTCTGCACCCTCATTTAAAACCAAGTCACTTATCCATGTTGGATCTGACATTTATGTCTGCTCAACCATTTGAATTATATAACAATTCTTCTTGTGATCTTTGCATTTGTTGTAGAAATTCTTCCATGGGGTCTTTTTAGACTTCACTAATGCATTACTCTATTGTGCATTACAATCTACATGTAGGAACTGAAGGATACGAAAATTAGGCTATAAGTTCTGTTTACCTTCAGCTTGGAGACCTGGGATCGCGCTTTGGCTTGCAACCGTTGCTGAACAGCCATTCTTTCTGCTCGAACAGTAAGAGCTTCTACTGAATTTCCTGTTTGAACTTCAATTGATGTACCAACTGACTCCCCACTTGGGCTTTCTGCACTCTCCTTCCTATGAACTCTTTCGATGTTTCCATTTCGACGATGAGCCTGAGATTCAAGAAATTAAATGACTATGAGCAACTAGGATATCAAATGGAAGATCTCCATTCTTTGGTTTTAGCTAAGTTTTCATTGCAATAGACATAATTTTGTCCTTAAAATTTTCCAGGTGAATATAGGGAGAAATTTTTGAGAGTGGATTTAAATAAACCAGAAAGCGTCTAAATGCTGCTTGTATGAAAGTTGCTGCATCCTCTTCACGCAAGTGCTTAGAGAGCGAATTCTGTTTTTCTTCAGATTTCTGTTCTTCCTTTTCTTCAATTTCGGTTTCCACTTTGCTTGTCAAGTCTTCTGGTGTGGGCTGTGAAACAGTGACTTCAGAACTCTGGACAGAAGCTGAATCATTCTCAGCAAGGACAGAATTGAATTCATCTCCACACAGATAGGATCTAACAGAACTCCATCTTCCCTTATCAGCTCCATAGTTCCTCACCTGATCAGAATCCACAAACAGCAGAGTAACTAATCCAACTGAAGGTCCAAAATGAACCAAGTAGAAAAAGGAAAGGCATTTAAACACAGCAGACGACAACTGAAGCATCAGATGCCAGACCAGAGTTTCAGAAAAGCAAAAGACAATGAAGAAAGAGTCGCACATTGCTGCCGTGGATGCTCACAGACTGACTCCTGGAGAAGACACTCCTGACCAGCTCCCCTGTAAGACCCATCTCAACTCAGCAATCCCATAACAGAGTTTTCAAATTGGTTCTCTTTATTAAGGCTAAAATCATCATCAAATTCAGATATTCTTCAAATAAAATGTAGATAGAAAAGAAAAGTTGGAAAACCCGGCTGATATTACTTCATTTCAGTGCACTCAGCATGGTACGTTCAATTATACTCAATAAAGCTAAGCCTAATTAATTTAGATTAAATGGAAAGACCGACATGTTAGTTATAACTTAGTCAGGAGGTTTGCAGGATATCAGAACTTTTGAGCTGGACTTGGCCTTTAAATCATGAAGGGGAACAAAAAGTAGGGAACTATATGAAGGAGAGTTTGAGATGGGCATGTTTGTATCACTTTCATATTGCTTTTTGCACATGGCTTTGCAACAGACGAGCCTATTAAAGTTTGCTTGTTATGGGGTCATCCTACATTCCTTTGTGAGCACTCCTCTCTTCTCAGGCTCTAACAGGTCATTAATGGTTTTTTTTTTTTCCTTTTTTACTACTTCTTGAACTGTAACACTTAAAAATGCTGCATTTAAGATAGTTTAGGATAATATAATGGGCAACGTGCATCAGAATGAATGGAGCATACATCCTCTACAGCAAGGGCTGTAAACAGCCCCTCACATTCGGTGTGGGCCCCACCATTCATTTGGGGGGCCCCACACCATACATGTGAGGGGCTGTCTACAGCCCCCGCTGTAGACGATGCCCACTCGAATGGAATGTAGCAAGGTCATCATCACATACAAAACCAACCACCAGTCTCAATTCTCAATTGTTACCCTTTATTTTCAAATACCCTAGTTTTTTGGCATGAAGCTTAATTTTACAATCACTTAATCTTTTAATATGAAACATACAACAAACTATAACCCATGAGATTGTTCCCACCAAATGATTCAACCCTGAAAACAGTGTAAAATGAAACCAAACTCTCTAGGTATAAAACGATAACCCCAGAAAAAAAGAAAAAGAAATCATGCTCGTTAATCACTCAATGGACGGACAAAACCCAGCACAAATAATTTTCATGTAATGATGCTCCCCGGGATCCCCCTTTTAGAGTCTTCCCGATCTCTTCCATCTATTTTCCCATACATAGAAGCAAAGCTTCTTCTTTTCTTTTGTTACCACCTGGTTTTCTTTGTTCATAGGTGGGAAGTACAAGGGCTCTATATCAATGTCACGCACATGTATGAGATACACTATTTCTTACTGGTAAACATCACACAAGAAAAAGAATAACTCTCCGATCAAAAACTGATCAAGAACCCAAAGATTTCCATTCTTGTTGGCCAATTCAAGGAGGTGGTCGGTCAATACTCGGAATTTCCTTTCGTATATGCGACGAGAGATTGTCCTCAAATTGCATATTTGTTATAATCATCTCATGGATCACTCGTGGTACTGGTTGACGGGAAGTTGTAGCACTCGAGGCTCAAAGAAAGTAATCTGGTGCCGGTCTTTTGGAAGGAGCCCCTCTTGATTCCTGCAGTAAACTCCAGATTTTAATACTCATATAAATTCAGCTTATATACGATGCAGCCATTGATATGCAATGCAGCATGAAACTTCACCCCTTCTCACATCAGCCGATGCACAAGCGAGGATCATGTAATTTCAATCAGCCAGCCAAGTATTGTACTTTGACCTTTATCGGTCATTTGTGCATCTGGATCCTACACATGGAATGCTCATACCCCATTCCAGCATGTGAGCCATGTGAATAGCAGATGAACAGGATGGATGAAGTTTCATGCTGTGATAGCTGCCGCTTCAAAAGCAAAAAAATTTCAGGTGGGTAGGTACAAACATGTGGAGCTGCTTCAAACACGCGAAATTGCTTGTTCAGATTCTCATCCAGCTCAAGGATTGCAGCCACATTGCCACATCTGAACAATGGCCAAAATGAGAAAAGGTCCCTTCATTTGCATAAAAGATATTTTGGGGGAGTGGGATTGGAGGGAAGAAGAATGTAATACCTGTAACAATAATTTGGAGCTGACCACACTGTAACTATCTGGTTGTTGAACATCCATTTGTATCCTTCCATCACCAACTGATGTGCACGGCATATATAATCAATGTTATTTGCGTGGTTAAATGAAGCAACAATGTTGCCACCAAAGAGGAAACCAGCACCTCGGGGACTCAAACCCCAGCCCTCCACGGCCTCTTCGGGGTCTGACCATAGAAGGTCACACATGGGGCCATCATGGGGTACTTCTTGTTTGCGGTCAATTGTTCTAATCTGCCAGATAGGTCCAATTAAGTGTCCCGGACAGAATTTAAGAGCAAAAAGTAGACAACCTTCAAAGCTTAAGAAGATAATCCAAAAGGAAACCATTTTCTTTACCTGGTCTAATGTTGATATGGCAGGAGAGAGACCACCATGGACGCTAAAGATCTTGTTCTCAATGAGTGCTGAAAGACTGTAAGAAATCATTGATAACATGTTCAAAACCCAAAGTTCAGACACAGTAATGAGAAGCAAGCTAAATCAGAAATAATAAAATCCAAGCAACCTGTTGACTGTTGAGTTGGTCAATGGATGGACAAGATGGTGTACCAACAGTGTAAAAATACAATTATCAATATGCATAAAGGAGAGGCCATCATAGAAGTGACCACCAATAAATTTTTGAGGGATTTAGTGAAGTTTTACATCAAATTCGAACCTTGCACAACCACATTATCAGCAATGCACAAAAATATATGGCAACAGGAAACAGCTTTGATAGTGATGGTGTATAACCAAATGTTCTGAGCCAAGCAAATAGATTAATTGTTGTCGAGTGTCAACATTAACCAGATGGGATGAAGAATTGTCATTCTTATTGCTGACCATCTCAATGCATGACATCAATTACACGATTGCAATTGTGATCATTTGATTAGGTATAACTTTTCGCCTATGATTTCTCACTATATGCCCTTTTTTGTACACTTACCATCCATCAGACAGGAAGCTGTACTATCTCTACTAGAAATAAGTGTCAAACCTTAGATAATCAAATATATCTGTACAATATCTCCAAACATTCACAGAGCCGTATTTACGTAAGCACTCGTCATAGAATCCATACACCTGATAAGAACAAAATATCTACTGGATCAGCTATACAGATTACAAGTCTAAGCACAGCTACCCATCACAGTGGCTTGAAATATTTAACCTGTGTGATCTGACGACTCTCATGATTCCCTCGAATGAGTGTTATCCGATCTGGATATCTCACCTGTGTGTAACATAAAATTTTCAGTCCAAAATTTCAAAGAATCAAATGGATCCAAGAAAAATGGGTAATTAAATACAAGAAAAACAAGCAATGAATGTCAAAATAGCCAAATAAGACCCCAGCAAACTTTGTTCCTTGTACTCTCTTTTGGTAGATTATTCCAACCCAATTGCTCATCATTCCAAATTCCAATTCTACTAGTGTTGACTTTATGTAAGAAGACCTAGAGGAGGAAATTTATATGGAGCAACAAGAAGGGTTCAGGGTCAAAGAGTGATTAAAGTGTGATATGCTTTTTGGGGAATATGAGTCGAAGCAATAACAAGAATATTTCTAGTGGAACATTTTTCACAATCCTTAGAGCGAGGTTTTAAGTATCAGCCGATACTGAGAAGTATTGACCATTATGACTAGGTCTTGGGTCGAGGCGATACCGAGTATTGGCTCGATACAAGAGATTTTTCCATAAGTATAGGCTGATATGAGTCGGTATTGGGCTGGGCCCATACCCAACCCGACACCAAGTTTTTAAACCTTGCCCAAGAGAGATAGTTCACTAATAAACCAAGGGATAAGCAATTCAACAAAATGGCTTGAAACAAGCGGAGCAACGTAACAAAGCAAAAGCCAGTTTTGTTTTATTTGGCCAAAAACCATTTCTTTGTCTCTTGGAAGAGTCTTCTTTCAGGTCCAGAAGAAAAGATCATCATTCTGGCTTTCCTCTTTCGCCCCAGTTTCGTGTACCATCAATGGTAGAAAGGAGCAGAGGCTTGTTTGCTTATGCTTTCTCATATGAATCTCTTGTCTCGAGCTATTGGAAGTCCCATTTCCATACCAACTCAAGATATGGATATTGAACTCTATGTACTGATGAGCCGGAATCGTCAAGGTATTTGTGCAAAAAGGCTAGTGATT
Organism: Buxus sempervirens; assembly: GCA_947561395.2. Lineage (NCBI taxonomy): Eukaryota > Viridiplantae > Streptophyta > Magnoliopsida > Buxales > Buxaceae > Buxus > Buxus sempervirens. The sequence goes on along the minus strand of OX387191.1, from coordinate 1,942,205 downwards.
GTGAGGCCCCAATTCTTGATTGGAGGGGACACCAAAGGCCTCTGCCTTTCCATCCTTGGGAGGGAAGATAGAGAGAAAAGGCAGAGCTTTTGGTTTTTTCATGTTTTCAAACCTACTGTCTCCCGATTGTTGCCTTGGGCAATTTCATGATGGATGCATATAGGCCAGGCTAGCCAAGGTCCAAGGTCCTGGTCCAAGAGATAGGTAGGTTGGGCTTGGGTTTACACTTTACTTAAAAATATGTTCAGGCACAGCTCGAGACTAATGGCTCAGTTTGCCCAGGCTTGGGATTTACTACTTTCATCCTATGACAGGCCACGCCTGGTAAGGAACTTAATTGTCCTATCTCAAGCCTGGCCCATCTACACCGCTAATAATTAGCTCTCTGGTCTCCATAGAACAATGCACAGAAAATTCCCCGCAGGGGGGGGGGGGGGGGGGGGGGGGGGGGGGTAAATAAGTTATTAGCGGGGGTAAAAGGTAAATAGAACACTTCCCAAACTATGAAGCCAACATCCACTCAAATCCATTTCATAAAAACAATGCATGGAAAATTAGGGGGGGTAAAAGGTAAATAAGTTAATAATCACGCTAATGGCAATCAGTAACATGGGGCCCTATAGGTCCCAAAAGTAGTTTATTTTAAGTTAGATTTATCTCTTTATTTTTAGTAGCTCTTTTGAGTTGTATTAAGACTCCAAGTTGTTTTAGGAGGATAGTATGTAATAGAGTTCAATTTGTATGTAATAGAGTTCAATTTGACAAGGTTTCCAACTTGTTTTAGGATTTTACAAAGGCTGTGAATAGGCTGTAAAAGTTCCATATAGCATGCCATCCAATTTGGGTGCCAGAGAAGACGCCAATTGGATTTTGATATTTCACAATTACCTAAGAAACATCATGAAGAAATAACAGCCGTACTAGATGACCAAATTGTTTCCATTAGACAAGGAGGATATCAGAAAATTTTTGTCAGTGGGAAGGAAAACCAGCTTTAGACAGGAAGTGGCACAAGGCAGAAAACTTTGTCAAAAAGAAGCATGAAATCAATAGCTAACCATAAGCTTTCCCTCCTGCAACTAATACTTCAATTAAAGTCAGGCAGCCAAAATTAGGTCTTACTCGAGCACATATGGGTATTCAAGTTGTATAGTGGTATTGGCCCCAGAATTAAACATTAATTTTCAGGCTTTGTCATTGGGGTTTGCATACCAAGTAAACTTCAAGAAATGCAATGGGATCCCATTGCCTACAACAATGAGTCCGACAACTGTGATAGCCTGGCAATCGAAGATTGGACCTACTGATTCTGAGTTCAGTCTGAGAAAACTTCAGTGAAAATTAGTGAGAGAGATTAAACCTAACTATAAAGATTCTTCAGGGAAATGGATTCCACTGAACAGAGTTTTCCTTCTAGGAAAAAAGGATTGTACACAAGACTGTTGTCATGAATATGATAGACAAGATACTCCATTTTGTCCCATATAGATCCTTTACAATCATAAAGAAGTTAAAGAAAAAATAAGTAAAGTCCGATGGTGGTACCACCTGACAAATGCACTTGTCCTTCAGAATGTTCACCGTACTCTCATTTTCTCTTCTCTTCTCTCCCGTTAAGTGTCCTATGTGATTGTTCAGATGGTTAGAAGACCTCATAAAGTCATATGTGGAATAAGAATCTTAAAGGACTAGATGGGATCTATCAAGTTGTGAGCATACTGTCTACATGAATACTAAGCATAGAGCTTTGAGTTTTTTATGTCTACAGATGAATGACTTAGCCATTTCTCATCTGAGTAATGGACTCATATAAATCTCAGCATACAAATAAATCAAATAAAAATAAACAATTAAGCCAAACCACTTTATCCTCTATGACTTTGAAGTTCTAGAGTGATTTGTATCCCAGACTGATTCATGAGTTAAAAGAGCAAATGAACCTTGAGAACATAGATCTCTATGGAAAAGCTGCCAAACGTATCAGGAAAACAAGATGATAATATCTAGGAGATAGAAAGAGAAAGAATGTTACCTTCAGGGCTAGAAGTAGTAGAAATGTCTCGACAGAGTAGAATCCTCTGTCAACAAAGTCCCCAAGGAACAAATAGTTTGTTTTTGGACAATCACCTCCAACTCTGAATAGCTCTTTCATGTCATAAAATTGTCCATGAATGTCACCACATATCTATGACAAAAATTCATTGAATATGGTCAGTATTCCCAAGTTGGAACTACACCAAAAAAATTTGAAAAAAAAAAGAAAAGAAATAAAACTTATACCAGTTTGGTACTTTCATGGTTCACAATTGAAATCAAATAAGAAATGGGGTCAAATGTGAAAACACCAATAATCAAGGACAGGAAATCCTGTCTTCTCCCTGTGCATTAAAGATGCGGCAAATAAACAAAAGAGTCTGAACCTTTCTTTCAGTGAGCAGGAGATCTCCTTGCCTAAGGATTTTACCAACTTGCAATCCTTGCCTAATCATTTCATCAACTTCGGAAAATAATATTGTTAAAGCAATCCCTTAAGTGCTAAGTTGAGTTTCTCATAGATGAGGTGACCTTAGCTTAGATTAGGTGAAGTTAGGATAAGTAACATTCTAGGCATGATTTTGACTGCTCAATTTTGAATTGAGTAGTTGCTTAGTTTAAATAATGCCATTTTATTAGGAGTTCGTTAATCAAAGTAGGATTGAAGGAGAAACTGGCTACACTTAACCTCAACCAGGTGTGCCCCCATCCTCTTATCTTTATATATCTCTCCTTTCTTCTCCTCTCCCGTCTCTTATTTTTGTTGTATTGTTTCTCATTTCAGACATATATGAACATGCCTATTCTTCTCCTCCTCCTCCTCCTCCAGTGACTCACCTTCTTCCCCACTCATCTTTCATCCTCCCTTTTCATCTTATCTCTTTGCTGTATTTTATCTCCAATTTAGTCCCAGATGAACCAGCTTAACCCCCCTTTTCACAAGTCTCTCTCTTCCCTACGCATCCACACATAACTATATCCTTATCATCTTCACCCTTCCTATCATCCACACAAGTCTCTCTATTAGATTATCTTAATTTTTTTCTCTCTGTTTTTTTTAAACTGGTATCAACCTGCCTAGCTTTCTTCTTCTTCTTTTTTTTTTAATAGCAATCATTCTTTACAGTAAAATGTTTTTTGTTTTCCTTTTTATGACTTAGATGCGAGTCATTCCAACCTGTTTACTTTTCTTATTTTATTTTATTTTAATGTCAATCAGTTTTCATTTCTGTTTTTCATCTTTTATTTTCTTATTTTACTATCAGTTGATGGAAGGCTTTTCTTTCAATGTTGTACAATATGTAATATGAAATTGGATTAACTAACATTCTAGCATAACTTTTTATTAAATTAAGTATCCCTTAACCATATTTCTTAGTTGGATTTCATTTTGTTAAAAAGTCACTGAAATCTATTTGTAATTGATATTTGTAGTAGGCTTTGTAGATACAAATCATGTTGCATTAAGTGATTTTATCACACTAGTACACACAATACTTTGCAATGTTTCCAGAACCAGAACGGTGAAAAACTGGACAGAGAAGAATACCGATTCTCTGGTTCAACCACTTAAACCAGTTTACCATAAATTACCTCAAAAAAAATTCAGGAATCCTTTTACTGAGCCATGACCTACTGTTTAAACCTGTGTTGGCAGTGCAACTTTGAACCACCCAGTATATTGAACCAAATTTGGATCATAACTGAAAATTTAAAATAATTTGAAATGCAATTTGGTTGACGTTTAACAGCTTTTTTAAAATATGGTTGACTTTTGAACAAACTTCTTTGCGAACACTACTTCTAACACCCAAAGGGTCTTTGAGGGTTTTAAGGACCAGAAATTATATTTTTTCCTGAAAGATTGGATTTTAACTCAAAACTTTTTACTTAACTTCACCGAGGTGATTTGACACTGATTGATAGATTCAATCTCATTAATGGAAAAAAGGCAACAGACTATGATCCAAGGCAGTTGAGCTTATATAAGGTTCAATGTGTGGCCGCAGATGCATTGTTGTAAGATTGCTATGCAATTTGAAGTGGATGATACCTAGTTATCATCATTGGAAATCTTTAGCCTGGAGGGTCAATGAAATGAAAATACTTTGGATTTCTTTATCACAATCTATTTGACATGAAAATATTCAAAAAAAATGACTTGTGTCCTTTCCTTTCCTTGTCTCCAAAATGTGCCAGTTTATCAAAGCAGGGCCAAAAATTTGGCTTGTTGAGGCATTACCGAAGCCATATCTAAATCCAAAAGAAACTGCATCCATTTGTTATGAGAACTTACAATGGATAAGCAGATGGCCCAGTAACATCCCACTGCTACTTAATCTGCAAAACACAAGATCCTTTTTCCTTATAATTAAGATTACCAATATTCACCAAAAACATATTGAGAGTTGACAGTCACATGAATAAAGCCACCTTGGCGAGAAACCAATAATCCAATTTGATCTTGAATGACTTCTCTGTAACTAGGAGAGATGACGCCTAAAATGTAACTTTTATTCCTTTTGATATAATCATACGAACTTCTAACCAGGCTTTGTTTTGTTTTTTACCATGATACTAAGAAAATATATCTTACTTGGAATTCCTACCCTTTTTTACCTTTTACCATGATTTTGGGGGGTGTTGGGCTGAAGTCCAGCATCATGCTATGGTATAAGGAAATAAAGTTGCGCTCTAACCAATAACTTAAGTTATCGGTCTAGTGGTAAGTGCTTGATCCTAACACATGATAATAAGAAAATAGACATATGGGTGACTGACGTCATTTAAAAGGTGTATCATACAACATTAACCAGCTGCTATTATGAACTTGTGATCTTGGAAGCTGTAAGATCCCTCATGGATCTTCAAGCTTGAGAAGTGGTCAGTTTTGATTTTTGAAGGAAATTTTAGTTGACATAAGGTGGTTAGCTAGTTCATTTCCACATTGTCACTTAATCTTTGTTGCTGGATTTTTTTCTACATATCCTCAGGTGATAAGTCATACTAAGACAATAGCTTTACAATGATTTTTAGATATTTAAAAAAATTCACCAAAATCAAGTACTAAATATTACAAGCCCACGTTGGGATACAGCAAGAAAATGAAAATCCATATAATTCTACTACCAAAAAGTTAAACCACAAGGCATTGCTCAAAAGTCTCAACCTGAAACACCATGTCTCAAGTTCTAATTTACAGAATAATACTGAAAATCTAAAAGTGTATCATGGAAAGTAGTTTTACTAACTGATTGGTCCTTTTATACAGACAAAAATATCATTTGTGCATGAAAAAAAAACTATTCCCCAAAGGAAGCACACCTAAGGGCTGCTCAAATATTAAAACTGAAGAGCATAAGGTCACTAAAACTAAGAAGACAGAAGTGACTCAGCTTCCTATCAAACAACACCTTGGAAGTGATTCGGAATCATCAGATGACGAACAAGGGGATGAGGATTTCAGGTGAGGCTGTTCAGAGGAAACCCCAGTTTTTTTCTTCCAATTTCAAGCATACAGTAAATTTTGTCAGTGAAAATTCTTCTCTGAGAAACCCATTATTCATTTATGCACAGAATTTATACGGTAGTAACTATCAGTTAAAGAACAGAAAATCTTGTTTTGAAACAACCAAGATAGGGAAAACAAAGTGATATTTCTAATACAATTTTTCGAAAATATCGAAATCCAAAAATAGCCAGGTGGTCAAAAGAACTTCAAGGATCGGGAAATACGAGAAGGGATCAAACCCTTATCGGAAAAAATGCTAAAACAATGAAAAGGGAATCAACCATATTCACCAGCGAAATAAATACCTAAGAAAACAGACATAAAAAGTGAGAACGAGAATAAGAAAGAAACCCACAAAAGACGATGCGGAGAGAAACGGAACAGAATACAACCCGTGAAGATGTAGACGAAAAACGAACCGAACGTCATAAAAAATAAAACGAGATTTATTAAGACTTACAGTGACTGGAGCGTCGACTCTTTGAACATTGCTCTCCTCGACGAGGATTTCCATGGCTTTGAGGCACAGAGCCTTCACTTCGGACTCCTTCAGAGGTTCACATTTCTTCAGCTGCTCTATTTGCCTATCAAGGTCTGACATCCCCTCTCTCTTTCTCCTCTCTCTAAAAATTCTATAAAACCGACCCAGCTGGAGATCCCTACAGCTTCAACTTCTCGACTATTTATTATATGGTGTGTGTTGCACTTTTTTATTTTTTATTTTTTTTGTCGCAACCATTGTAAAAAATCTTCTTTGAGTGTTCTTCGTTCGTCCTGCTGTTTTTATTCTTACAGAGCATGAAACAGCACGTAAATCTGAGAGAAGAGAGCCCGTAGGGCTCCAAACAGGCTGGGCTTTGAGTGGCCACTCTATCGTAACCTTACGGGGTTCGTAACATTTAGGGTTGTCAATCGGGCCATGTCCGAGCGCGGCTAAAAATCCTTTAAATCTCATACTATGTTTGCAGTGAGGTGTGAATATGCAACCACTATAATATAATAATTGATTCTAAATCACTGAGTTGTTTTATTATCTCAATACATAATGATACTAATTTTATATTTATTTCATATCATATACTTAAATAAAAATACATTAATTAGACGGGCATTGGTACGACATTTAACACCATTTTGGCAAGAGATAGCTAAAGGTTTTAAATAAATCTGTTGAATTCTCACTAATCACAACCGTTTTACCTTTATATAATTGAGGTTGTTTGGTAATGTTTTTTTTTAAAAAAAACCATTTGGTAAGCATACTTTTCAATAGTTCAAAAAAAATAAAAAAATCCAAAAATAACCTCCTATTTGAAGCTAAAGAATTTGATTTTTAAAAACAAAGAATTGTTTTCAAAATATTTTGATGGTATTTTCGTACTTTCTTGTAAATTACTCAAATCACTCATGCCTTCATTTATCTCCTCCACCTCCACTGTCACCACCACACCCACTTTCAATGCATCATCACTACTATCATTAATATCATGCACCACCATAACATAGCTAACAAAATTACTATGGTTACAAGTTTTTAAAAATTATAATTGATATTAACTACATGTTACCAAGCAGGATTTTTGTCACTTGTTTCTAAAAAACAAAAACCAACTTGAAAAGTTCCTTTGTTTTCAAATTGTTTTTGAGAAAAAAAAAACGTTTTTTGGAAGGTGGGGGGAGGGGGGTTTGTTCAAAATAACTGTCATTCTCCATAAAGGTAGATTGATATTAAGTATGATATTAGGGTAAATTATCTAACTACTAAGTTCAAAAGGGTAAAATGATCCGAAATTTATAAAATTTAGCATATCCACTTGCTAAGGGAGAAATAAATGTTAAAAACTTGCCAAATTTATGGGGAGGTTAATGGGATTTCCAAACATAAACAGTAATTTTGCACAAATGAGGTTAGGTTAAAATCGAGAAGAAATTGACTCAAATTGTCTTTGGGTCGGTTTGGGTTTCAAAGCCTATTGTCTGGTTTCGGTTCTAAAATCTGTAGGCCAAATTAATTGTGGCTCGATTCTGGGTTGATGTTTTGATTAACCCGAACCAAACTGAACCCAACTTCACTAATATAGCATGCACAAACATACCATGCTAATAGGAACACCCAAACACTGTAGAACATAACAAGAATTGTATGCTTGGCTTGGTAGTCAAGGCTTGGGGCCTAGGGGTGTGCTTTCTCTGAGGTTTTTAGGTTCAAAACCTCTTAGGTGTTATTAAATCTTTGGGTTTACCTGGATAAGGTTTATAGGCCTTAGACTTACCCGGACCATGTGAGTTGTAGGATCTTACATGGGCTTTCAGGGATTAGTCGGTTGAGCGTAAGTGGGCCCAAATATCCTGAGTTCCAAAAAAAAAAAAATGTTTCTCTGGCACTTCCAAGCCTTAGGCACCACCCCAACACATGACAGGATTACAAGAAGCAAAGTATGGTACACCGGGGTACTCATAATCATGTTTTTTTTTTTTTGGTAATACTCATAATCATGTTTCACAGTGCGCAACATCATTGAATGCTTTATTAGTGTGTTAAGTGTTTGCATAAAAATATGACCTGAATTTCATCTGCTTCGGCAGCCATTTTGATGAAGGCATTGAAACCTGCCATGGTGTGGTGGTCTTGATCCCAATAGGAACTAGCTAGACGCAAACCCCTGCCATCATTTTCTTTGGTGTCGTCAGCTTCCACTTCAACATCTATCTGCAAGCACAAAATCGCAACCATAGCTAAATAGGGCTTCAAGATCCCTTATACCCACCAAATGAATGTGATTCTTGCATTACTAATGTTGCCTCGTTGGGCATCGTATCCAGAAGGTGATGAAAACCGAAGATTCACTCATCTTCCACAAACCCTAAGCTCCCGTATCTGCTGTCAAACCCTAGGTGCAACCGAGAACCCTCCAAAACGAAACCTTAGAACACAACCAAGAACCCTCTAGAATGAAACCCTCTATTCAAATCAAACCTTTTCTTGGTATTGTATTTTTCTAATTCATGAGCCTTGCAGACGAGGTTATTTATTTGGGTTTATTCGCCATCTACTCCAGGTAAGTCCAAAGGGCCCTATATCAAATAGGTTCACATCACAGATAAATAATAATAACAGTAATCATCATCATCACCATCGATTAGTAGTCCATAAATAAAATACTTTTTGTTTATTTAAGAGCAATATATTTGGGGTTAATTATAGAAACCTTCCTTGAGAATTTTACTAACTACATATGTTTCTCTTCAGGTTTCTCAAACTACGGGGTTGCATGCGCTACGCGCGTAAAAAATGTGGGCCAACTTTGATAAACAGTCCAAGGTAGTTACAATAGTAGGGGATTGTTTTGTTTGTGAAGAGTAATGTTTGAAAAAGAAAAAGGGGATCAGAATCTAAAGGGAATATTCCCCACTCTTAATAGTATAGGTAACACTTTTCCCCTTGTAATAGCCCCATCTTATTAAAGTTTTATTTGTTTTTATCTAAATGCCCACTGCTTTATTACAAAATTACCTTTCTCTATTTGTTAGAAAATTACTTTTCTTTCTCTATTCGTTTTTGAAACTCACCAAAAAATTAATTTGAAAAATAAATCCATATTTGTCAAAACAGTACTTGGATGCCGACTTAATGGAGGGTGGTGATCAATGAGACCTTTCTACAAACCTCGACGAAGAAAGTTTTATTTCGAAAACATGAAAGGCGTATGTGTGATTAATGCATACCTCAATGGAGGTTTCTATAATTTACTCATATGTTTTTAGTAGAACTAACTAATAGTTGCTTTTCAAACAAAAAAAAAAATGAGAGAGTGGAACTTTACTTGGCCTTGTTTGGCTTTCATCATTTATAAACGAAAATTTGACGAGCTTAATCTAACTATCAGAAGCAATTAATGGGATCCATAGAGTTGGAGACAAAGTGCAGTCTTGAGTTAACTAAGCAAACTGCATAAACATCAACCAGAGATCCCTCCATACAGTTGCATTTTAGGTGCCCGAGTATCATGCACAAATTACTTCTATGAAAGATCAAACGAAGAATGAAGAAAAAATAAGTTCACAGACCCAAAAAAAGAAAAAGGGAAAAAAGAAAAAGAACTGGCTGGAATGCTTACCAATGCGTGTCTCTGAGAGTGAGAGAGAGAGAGAGAGAGCAAGGATGGAGTTTGTTGTACAGTGTTTGCATCAACCCATGTTTTCCCACAGCTTTCTTGAGCCTACGGCAAGCTTCTCCTCTGAAAATGACTTCCGCCCATGCCTTCTAGGTTCAAGAAAGCTGTGGAAAAATACGAGTCAACCCATCTTCTTCCCTGACCAACCTCATATAACAAAAAATGATCAATAACAAGTTCATACACAAGAACTCGATCCAAAACCTCATTGTTATTATCATTTCTTTGTTGGTGAGAATAAGATCCACATTTCTCATGAACCCAAGATCTAGACTTCATGAACAATGCTGTGACGTTCTTTGATTGTAAGACTATATGCTACTTTCTTCGGTTTCTGCAAACTCCAAATACAGTTACAGGTACTACTATCAAGTGCTAAACAGAATAGGGTTTTCATGGAAGGCTTGTTAAGAAATCTTGAGTGGAACCCCCCGCAGATTTTAGTGAAGACGGATTGAAAGGACTCAACTCATCAGATCTAAGCGCTCTAGATTTGAAATGGGAATAGCAAAAAATCCTAAAAATCGTCAAATAAAGCAAAAACCCACTAAATTTGGAATCAAGAAAGTGGAGAAACCCCTTAACCGAACCCATATACGGCACTCAATCTTGAACCTCAGAACCAGTTACTGTGACAGCATCGTATGTCTAATGCTATCGCTGTCACATAGCACAGACGGCCAGAGAAGATCGAGAAGCAAACGTAAAAGAGGCGTGCGTACCCGGGGTTAGTAGGTATGACAGAACATTTGCTTCCGGTTAGTAGCAACTCGGCTCTGAAAAGCGAATGTACCACCAAATACTGACAGCAGCTCTACAACATATAAACCAGATAAAGAAATGTTTGAATTGTACGGTAGATATAAACCAGATAAAGAAATGTTTGAATTGTACGGTAGATTGGAAAGGTATTGTTCCGTACGGTCACATTTAAACATTTCGATGCTTTTTTTTTTTGAAATGAAAACAAACACTATTATTCAAAAGAAGTTAAGCAATTACACAGGAACAGAACGGGGGTGGGACCGACCCATTTGGTCGTCCCCAACCTTACACTTCAAAATATCAGGAACCCTGTTCCACCACCAGCAGGGGAACAGGTCCAAGGCAAAATTTGCCAGACCGTCTGCAACAAAATTTGCCTCACGGAAGATTTTACAAAACCGGATAGCAATGAAGAAGTTGGACAGGTGGTAAATCTCTTCAAGAATGTGATTGATTCTCCAGTTTTCTAAACTTCTGCTGGAAATGTACTTCAGAATTGTGGATGAGTCACTTTCAATAATCACCCGGTTGCTGTTTAATGCGAGGCCACACCTTAGTCCCTCTAGTACTGCAGTGGCTTCAGCCTCAATAGCATTTGAAGTGCCGACAGTGTGAGCCAAAGAACCAATAACTCGCCCTTGCTCATCTCTAATAATAACCCCAATCGCTGCAAGACCCGGGGATCCCCTGGCCGCTCCATCCACGTTGATCTTGTGCCACCCTAGGGGTGGACAATGCCATCTCACAAACTGCTGCTCATACTCCTTTCTGTTGCTCACGTGCACCCCATTAGCAATACAGTTGGAATCAACCTGCAAAGAAAAAAACCTTGATGTAGCAATAGAAATAGAAGGCTTAACATTCTCAAAAAGGCCACTATTTCTGGCATTCCAAACAATCCAGCAAATGTTTGCCCAAGCTCCCATAACCGACAGGGGTTCAGCAACCCCCACTCTCCCAGATTTAAAAATATGGTTAAACACCCAGTCCTTTGCACTTTGAATCTGATTATGGTCTTGCAATCTTCCCCCCATGCAACCAAACCAGAGAGCCCTTATAAAGTCACACTTAAAGAAGAGGTGGAAGCCTGACTCCTGCTCCTTGTTGCACAGTATGCACATATCAAGAGGCACCCCCAATCGAGAGTGGAGGATGTCATTTGTAGTGTTACCCTCTTGTACCACCTTCCAAAGGAACATTCTAATCTTCTGGGGACACGGGATGTGCCAGATTTTGAGCCAATCTTTCTCATCTGCATCAACAATTGAACCCACAGATAGCAATCTATACATTGAACTAACAGAGAAAAAACCAGATGAGGTACCAGCCCATACTAATTTGTCCTTTGCAGCATACTTACTGATCGGAATCTGTTGAATTTGATGGACTTGGGAGGGGGGCCAGATACTCATCAGCTTGGACACATCCCAGTTTCTAGACGCTTGGTCAATGAGGTCAGCAACCCTTTTGTTCTCCCAAAGAGAGGGAATTTGGTAATCAAAGTTATCAAGCCATTTCGTCCAGCTACTGTCATTGAGCATCACCGACTGCCCATTAGCCAACTGCCATCTAATTCCCACATTGAGATCTTCCTTAGCCTCGTGAACTTGCCTCCAAAGCCAAGAATTTGATCGCTTTAGATTGGCATTCTGGAACTCAGATTCCGGATAATACTTTGCTCTCATGAGCTTAACCCACAACTTTTCCTCCCCTCTTGCCAGGGACCAAGGAATCTTTGCAAACATAGCAGTGTTAAATTTCCTACTGTTTTTTATGTTTAAACCCCCAAGCCTCCTAGGAAGACATATTTTCTCCCAACACAAAGTATGAAAGGTCCTATCCTTAAGAGGTTTAAACCAAAAAAAGTTCCTGGCTTCTCTATCAATGTCATCACAAATCTTCATAGGAAGTTTACAGCTAGACATGTAATATTGAGCAGTGCTTAATAAAACAGAGTTTATAAGAGTGACCTTACCTGCTTGGTTTAACAATTTTGCTTTCCATCCTGTTAGCCTCTTGTTGATCCTTTCCATCAGACTTTGGAAATGCCTTACCCTAGGCTTTGCATTGAATATCGGAATTCCCAAGTACTTGCCTGGGTTTTTGGTGGGTTTGACTCCAAAGATCCTTGAAAGTTTGCCTTTAAGCTGCCCCTTCACGCTTGGGCTGAGATAGACCTCCGATTTGTCAAGGTTCAGCATGTGACCTGCCATTTCACAAAAAAGGTTAGTGATCTGAAGAAAATTATTAATGTTACCTTCTTTTGCTCTCCCAAACAATAGGAGGTCGTTTGCATAGATTAGATGACTTATTGGCTCAGCCACCCTGCTTGCTTTAATGCCATGAATCAGTTGGTCTTGTTCCGCCTTCAAGAGAGCTACAGACAACACTTGTTGGGTTAGAATGAAAATATAAGGGGACAGGGGATCCCCTTGCCTAATTCCCCTGGACGGGTTAATTTGCCCACATGCCTTACCATTTATAAGCACCTTAAATGAAACAGTAGAGATGCAAAACATGATTAGAGACACAAAATGCATATTAAAACCATAGGCAAGCAAGGTTTTTTCAATAAAGTCCCAATCAAGTCTATCATATGCTTTAGATAGATCAAGCTTAGCAGCAAAAAGGCCTTGATTCATGTTTTTTTTCTTGCTCTTAATGGTATGGTACAGCTCATGGGCAACAATGGTGTTTTCTTGAATCACACGCCCGGGAACAAAAGCAGCTTGGTGCGGGGAAATGATTTTGTTCATGAGAGGTCTAAGTCTGTCCACTATTATCCTAGAGATAATCTTATAGCAGAAGTTACACAAGGATATGGGCCTATACTCTCCAATCTTTCTTGGGTTATCATTCTTGGGTATAAGGACAATGTGGGTGGAGTTGATTTTCCTATCAAAAACCCCATCAGAGAAGAAATTTTGAACCATAGAACACACCTCCTTTTTAACAATCTCCCAATAGGTTTGATAAAAAATACCCTGGAACCCATCCGGGCCAGGGCTTTTAAGAGCACCCATAGCTTTCACCGACGCCCAAATTTCCTCTTCTGTAACAGGTCTGATTAATAGACTATTTTCACTTTCCGAAATGCAGGGGGTTAGGTGTCTGAGAAAGTCAAAACTTTTCTCTCTATTGTCACTCATATAGATCCCTTGGAAGTAGTCCACAATCATTCCCTCGATCTCATCCTCATCCTTAATCTCTTCATTATACTCATTCCTAAGGGACATGATTTTGTTCCTGTGTCTTCTGTTTATGGTCGACAGATGGAAGAAAGTAGTATTTAGATCTCCATCCCTTAGCCATCTGACCCTAGATCTCTGAGCCCAAAATTTCTCTTGGGCTTTGAGGGCAAAGACATAATCCTGTTGAACTTTATTCTCCCAAGTAGTCAGGTTTGGGTCCTCACAGGTCTCAAGAAGCTTTTGGACTCTTTTTAACTCAGCAAAGACGATTTCCACTCTCTTGTTAACATCCCCTATCGTATTTCTACTCCACGCACTAAGCGAGACACTCAAAAAATTCATCTTCCTTTGAAGGCTACCATGACTCGTTTTCCAACTACCCTCAATAACACTGGAACAGTCTTTTTCCTCAATCCACAGCTTCTCAAATCTAAAAAGTTTGTGGTTCCTATTTTTGGTGTTTTTCAAATCAATACACATAGGCGCATGATCCGACCCCACAATGGGATCCTGCCAGAGCACGGAGTTTGGGAACAGGGTACACCATTCAGTACTTCCTATAAGTCTATCGATTTTTTCACGAATTCTCCCCAAACCCTGTCTTCCATTGCACCAAGAAAATCTCATACCCTTACATGGAATTTCCATCAGATTACAATTGTTCATGAAATTTAAAAAGGCCTCGGCTTTGCGAACCTGAATTGGGTTCCCACCTCTTTTCTCATGTTCATAGAGTACTACGTTGAAATCTCCAGCTGCACACCAAGGCTTGTCTGATGCTGCCGCAATTCTTGTTAGTGATTCCCATTGAGTTGTTTGCTGCTGCAGGTTCGAACTTGCATGGACGAAGGAGAGTTCGAATTCGTGTCTTTCTTCATTTTCAATAGTCATGTGGATGCACCAATCCAAGATGATATTTACAGAGATATTGCATGATTGATCCCATAGGAGCCAGAAACCCTCTGCTCTTTCCCTTGCAGCCTTCCACCAGAAATTCGTGAATCCCATCTTCCGGATTCTTTTTGCTGAGTTTGTCTCGTTCATTAGAGTTTCCGATAACATCACAATATTTGGTCTGAGTTTGCGAATCATGTTTCGCAAGTGAAGCATTGTCGGGGCGCGACCCAGGCCCCGACAATTCTAAGCCCAAATCTTCATGGGAGATCCTTCGGCCGAGACGAGCTTGGCACAATCGGAGAGAGAGAAGGGGGGGAGAACACAGAGGAGGCACAATCACTGTAGTCCGAAATTTGCAAAGACGACTTTCTTTTTTTTGAGAGGTGGGAGACCCCCTCCTCCCCAATCCCAGAAGCTAGGCCCCCAATAGCCAAAACACTAGACTTAGACACGCCCGGATTAACAAAACATTTCGATGCTAATTAACTGCTATTGATACCTTTCAAAAAGAATTAAAATTAAGTCAGCAATGTTCTGAGTTTTTAACTTTTATAAAATATTTGATAAAATAATTAAACTTAAGCGACATTTTACTAAAAGCTAAAACTCTGATGACTGAATTTTAATTATTTTCAAAAATATCACAAAAAATTAACTTTCCCTACTTCCTTCCTTCCTTCCTTCTTTATTTTTTTAAAATGAGGTTTTATTAAGTAAAGTGTACTTATTAAACTAAAAAAAAAAAAAGCATAATATTATTTATGGAAATCATTCCTCAGCATAATGGAAACAAGGACTTAACTTAGCAAGGTTATGCGTACTACTTAAACAAGTCGTTATGTTTTAACATGGGGGTGTCACCGGCCAAACTTCTAGAAAGGATCAAAAACTTCAAGAGAGAGAGTGAGATTGTCTGAAACCTAGAGTGAAAGTGAGATTGTTTGAAACCTCAAAAGGATAAACTGTAATTATCCCTTGATAAAAAAATAAAAAACTTTCTAAACTGATTTGTGTTCTGCGCGAACTTACCATGTCACTTAACCAACAACCAAATAGAGGCTTTCGCTAGGTATAACAGGAGATCTACCAGGCCAATCCAAGGTCACAAATGTTATTGTACAAGCCGAGGTTAAGGTTCCTTGCTTAATAAATCAATGGCTTCAGCAAGAAAATCTTTGCACACAACATACATGAGGTACGGCCATAACACTACCTTAAAATCATCTTAAAGAATCTAATGAGAAAAGTAATAATAAATCAAAATACTACTGAAAATGCAGCAGACCATCAATTAGAAATGGCCAAAACCCTATATCCCATTTTCCATTGCTCTGTCATTGAAACCAGTGAATTCGTAACTTCAGCCCTCCAAAAAATCCATTATTTTTCTTGTCCAGTAATGAAACGCAAAAGTCAGTCTTGAGATAGAATAAGGACAAAATGCAAAAGAATTTTAAGATATTCGCAAAACAACTACTCAGTTTTGTTCCAAGAATAACTTCCACATCCTACTGAAGAAGATATAAGCATGACCACAACAGACAAATTCTTCAGTCACCAATCCATTATACATAGGTCTAATTTAGCCAGAGGTTGTTCCAGTGAAGCACCTCATCCCTCATTGAGAATTGGAACTATTAGCGGTTTCATCTGTGCAAGATATACAATTGCCCACCTAAAAAGGAGAAAGAAGGAAAAAAAAAACAATTTGCTTGTCAGAATCAGGGGAGGGGAAAAAAAAGGACTAACAACAAATATTTTAAGCTCTATATCAAAATATGGCAGAATGATTTTGCATTTAGATTCATCAAATCAGAGCAGGACTTGGATAGGAGATTTAGGCATGATATAAGGGTTACTTCCAAGCAATGATCTTAATTGTCTAGGCTCAATTCAACTTCAAAATGCAGACAGCTTGCCATGGATCAGCACCTGTTGTTATTTAATTTACAGCTCTAAAACACAGTTTTCCTTCAATGTCCCCTACTGTTATTCTAACAATGTTCCAACTGTTTTTTTTATGGTTTTCTTGAAATTTTTTTTTTTTTTTCATTTTCCTTTTATGCTCCAACGGTAAACAGCATATATGGGCACAATATCCTTTGCTATTCAAATTTGATTTGGATAAAGGAAACTGGCCTCAGCAGGTCAATGAAAACTCGCTGGATTGACTTGGTCATACCATGCCATCCACTTTGTCTTCCGTAACTCCAGTTAAGAGATTGACTTAGCTTGGGCAAGAATCCTGCCCCATTCCATGGATACTTTCAACCTGAACCTAGGTGGAGACCATGGTGATGGTAGGGAGGGAATGCTCCTTTCCAATATAAAAATAAAGACGTCTTTCTCATGGCATGTACACATTAGGATACTATTCCTTGTTCTTTATTTAATTCTACTACTTCAAATCAATCATTTAATCAATGATAATGTTTGTCTGAACTAGTTGAATTCAAGATCATAAATCATGTTCAAGCATTCTAGTTTATTACAAGCAATATCTTCTATTATATTGTTTTGCTACAGTAGAGATTGTGGTGTTTTGTTACAGTATAGATTTTCATTGTATGTCTGTTTGTGGGTGTTGTAGGTTATGGTGTTTTTTTTTTATAGATTACATCCCATTTTTCATGGGATGCTATCGCTCTTTGTAAGGTTCTCATTTTCAATATTTTAATACATGGTCCATTACTAATAAAAAAAATCTTTTATTAGATTGTGTTATGGTGAGCCTTAAATATCATTTTAACCAATTCCATCAAGGTCTTTCTTAACCCTATCTAGATCTTTTGGATCCTTCAAATAACGCATGACATCTTCCAATGCATACTTTCTTGGATCTTTGTTTTTCATGCCTGAACAATCACAATCTATTTCAGCACTTGATTTTGATTCTTAATAATAGTAATAGTCATAACAATAAGAAAATCAACAAACACAGCTAAGTGAGCTTGTTATAATCCTTTGCTAAAAACGCAAAACAAAAAAAATGGAAAGTTAAATAGCTTCCACAAGTGACATCAAAGATGATTACAATGAGATAAAAAGAAAATGAAATCTAATTTCAATTCCCCTTTGCTCTCTCTTATGCATGCATGTGTGGGTAGAAAAGCATTTCTAAACTATTTCACCATGAAAGTGTCTAGTCCTGCACACCCTAGTTTAGTTTAATAAATAGACAAGAGTTTGTCAGCCATTTGGAGAAATTTCTTGACCAATAAACAATCCACTTCATAAAAGAAACCATGAGTACACCAGGTTGACAACCTTCAACACATGTGAGCCCATTACTATTTACTAACTATATATTGAAATTCTATCTTACTTGAAACTAGATACTAAAGTTTGAAATATTTTCTTAGAGCAGGGAAGATGCTCAAAATAAGTTGTGCCATTTTGCTATGTGGCACTAAGGTTTACGACGGAAGCGGTTACACGTCATATAGAACATGGGAAATGGTGTCTCCACTCAAATGACATGTATGACCACCATCTTTACATAAAAACAATAGAAGGGTAAGATGTTTAATTGTTTTCTTTCTCCTATTTTAAAACTGATATGCGACTAGACAATGGGGTAGCTGATTGCCAAAAATTTTCAATTCATCCACATAAATACCTTTATTCTTAGTCCATCAAGTCTAGATTATCAAACAAAATTATAATATGACACCGTAGAACCATCAGAGATCACATTCATAATCCAAAATGCATCTGATTCATACTGCATTTCTGTTTTTACTTGATCGTAAAACCTATTCTTTCTCCATCTGCTATTCTATTCCCTCATGGAGTATAAAAAGATGCGCAACAGTAAACTTCAAAGATGTATATTTTTCAAGCAAAAGAGTGCAGGAAAACCATTGGAAGAATCGTTTATATTTTTAAAAAACACATGTTTAACTGTCAATCTAAAATCATCTCCTAACGACAAAAGTTTTCAAGTCTTAATAACTGCATAAATAAAAGTGTGCAGAGGGGGTAAAAGCTTACATCATCCAACAGCAAACTGTTGTGGTGATAACCAACGTCAGATGCAATCTGTGACAGGAAAAAAAATGATTAGCAATTAGCAGAGAGTTGTTTTGCGGGCCCACAACCCCTTTCCACTTTCTACACTGGGCTAGGGCAGGGGGAAGAAAAGAGAGATTTAAAAGGAGCACCAGATGCCAGTTTCTGAATGATATTTAAATAAGTAAACAACTGTGCAGAATAATCAATAGCAACAATAATGTTTTTATTTTTTCAAGCAGATGGGGTCAGCAACATCAATGTGCTCGAACTCAGAGATTGGATCAAGATCATTCCATGTCGATCTTGAGTTGGATCCCTAATCCACATTAGGATCGGGCAATCTATAATTAGAACAATCAATGAGACAAAGAATAAAACTTATTTGTCCCAGCCAATAAATTTCAACTTGGCCAACTCAGATCAGACAACCATAAATTGGATTGAACAATCCAAATGATTCAAACCAAATTTAACAGATTAAAAGCCAGATATCAAGAAGGGACTCAATCCTGAGTTGGATCCAATGATATTTCAAACTATGGGCAAGATAACTCCTATTCTAGCATTTTGAATGGTCAAAGGACCAGACTTTCTGTTAGCAGCTGTGGCTCTCATCAAAGTCATTTCAATGCTTCCTCCATTACATTTGAATCATTTGACTTCAGTCATCCACACCTCATTTAATTTCATTTGTTGGTATAGGGTGCAACTTGGTTTGGCTCAAGCCGAGAACTGACAAAGTTGATTGGGGTTGGGGTTCAAAGCCTATGTTTTGGTTTTGATTTTAAAATCTGTAAACCAAATTTGTTTTTGGGTAGATGTTTTGATTAAAAAGAACTTAACCAAACCGAAACCCAACTTAGAAATATGCTTTAATGAACTGAACCAAAGTGAACCTGTATATACATATATTTTAGGTTCAGTTTTCGGGTTATAATCATCAGTTCTCAACCCCATCCGTTTCAGTTTTGGGTTAACAGTCACAAACTACAGTTTGGTCTTGGGTTGATATCAACCCAGTCCAAACCAAACTGAGTTACACACCTAGTTGGTATCAAATTAACCACCCCAGGACACTTAGAGCAAAATTTTGTTATTATTATCTTCCACTCGACTACTTTTAGACACCTTCAGATTCTTTCCTACCCTGATATTACCTATCTTAGTCCTTTTTCACATTCATCCCAGCACTGTCATTTAAACCACACTCATCCAATAAAGTGCTGCCTTTCAGTTGCCCATCATTTTGCTTAATTTGTCACAGCTGCTTATTCGGTAGATTCATTACGTCCACTTTCTAAATCTCAAGGTCCAATTTTGATCATACTCAAATTACCACAGATGATGAATGATCGTCTAGGATGATATTAAAAGGTAACCAGTAAAAAGAATAAAAGCCATATGATAGACATAAAGACATCCAATATATATTCAACCATTTCTGATGATAATTCATTGCTAATTATCTATTTATCAAAGTAATCAAGGATCTATTACAGCAATGGATAGAACCAATTTCCATCAAAAGATTTTTTTACCTAGTTAAATGATAAAAATGATATACTGTACATGCCATGAGATCAGAATCGTATTATCTAACAAAAGATGACGCATAAAATGGGTTCCAAAACCCAATTCCAGTCCCCAATTTCGGAATTTGAAACCTAGATATAGTTCAACTTAAAAATTACAGAAATACTTATTTACAGCAGAAAGGAAGCAAATCTGCATAAAGGAGAGAAATCAAATTAAAGGATAGGAACCTACAGATTTGCCGAAGGTCCTCTGTTGTAGCAGATTCTGATCAAGAGAGACGCTATGACGCCCATCGCGACGAAAATTAGGGTTGTTATCAAGAATCCCATTTCGAATGGATCTCACCAGAGACGAGCAGCGAATTTCTAAGACGAAAATCTAAAACTAAACTAGATCAAAAAATCAAACCAAACAAGCAACATAACTTAATCTCAGATTGGCAAATTTGTGCTAAAAATGCTGGTATATTAACGGTGCTATATGGGATCCAAATAGAAACCCTTAATCACAAATCACAAAAAAAAAGATTCCCAAACCCTAAAAGTAAAATCTCACCTCCGGTTATCTGCTCTGTTTCTCCGGGGAATGGGAAGCTCCTCGTCTCCTTCAGCTTTGCTGGATACAAATGAAATCAGAGATTCAATGTCGAACAGAGTCTCACTTGTAGACAACATATTTTCGTCCATAAAAGGGTTACTAGACGCCTTCGCTCGTGTGGAAGGAAGATATTTTATCCAGTAATGTATCACCTAGGATATAGGATTGGCACGTACATCCAGGATCGTCAGATTTGGTTGATTGCTGATTACATGTTTATCTGGGTAATCATGCCATCGTAAGCCTTTCTACGTTTGGATCACCTGAGGAAAATCCAAATGTAAGAGCGATCAAGTGTCCTACCAAAAAAAAAAAAAAGAGCACAAGTGACTTTCACGTGAACCACATATAGCATTAGGGACCAGCGATTTTCTTCCAAATCTTTTTTCATATTTTTACTAGCAGATCACACTTGCACTCATGCTGATAAAAAGTTTAGGACATTTAGGCTCCGTTTGTTTTTATGTAAAATATTTTACACCGGAAAAATGTTTTCAGGAAAATTAAAATTTCAAAACTGTTTGAAGGGACTTTAGAAAATATAATTGAAAATGAGAATTTTTTATTTTCTTATGTTTGGAGCAAATACAAATAATCGAGGAAAATTACTCTAAACCTACAGAACAGTAGCAGTACAACAATCATGAAAGCACACAAACAGGCACACTCTCAAGAAACACTTTGAATCTTTGTTGTCAATTGCTGTTCAAGATCTATCACTTTCATTTCCCCTCGAGCTGCTTAGGTGTTTTCGACAACAGGCAATGGTGGAGGGGAAGTGAGCTAATTGGTGCATTTGGGTGGCCATGGATTTGATGGAATGGGCGTTGAGGGTTTTATGACTGTTAGCGTTGCTTAGACTTTTAAGATATGGACAGCTGCATATAAGGGTATGTACTCGAATAACATCAAGGATTTGAAGAAGGCTGGTGCTTCCGGAGGTAAGAGTTTGTAGAGGGAACGAACAACTACACGTACATCAACCAATTATAGCGTACCAAGTTGTTCATCACAGCCATACTATCCCCACATCGCACAGAAAAGACGCAAACATAATCAAGAAATCGAAGGTCTGTAGTGAAGATTAAGTGGTATTCCCCTAGAATCGGTCTCTGTTTTCCCTCCACTTTCAAATATGCAGCGCCACAACCATCCTCGTTCTTTCGTCCCATCGAATACTTTCTCGAGCCCTAACCCAAATCAATTGTAGCAGCATCGTTTCCCCAAGAATATCCTGCTGCTGGTCATTGCGTCGGGGTGGGTTCCTTCTCGAGGACATGGAAGTTCAACTACTTATCTCCTCGTCGTCGAAAATAGTTTCTGTTTTAAACAAATCTCCTCGTATCAAGCGTGAATTATTTTCCGGAAAATGACATACGTTATCTTCAGCAGTAAGTCGTTTTCCAGAAAAGGATTGGCATTTAGGAAAATCGTTTTACAAGATATTGTATTTTACATGGAAACAAACACTTGAAAAACCCTATTTTACCCCGAAAACATTTTCCGCATTTGATTTTACATCAAAACATTTTCCGCATTTGATTTTTAATGGCTTAAAAATTACTTGCAGAGGTACACATGCAATATTGCATGTAGAGAGAGAGAGCAATTATGTAACTATCGGGTTTTGAAAAAAGAGGTAGAATTATGAATATTAAAATCCTATCTATACTATATTTAACATGAGAAGGCGATTATGAAGCATGCCTAAAACAATTCATAACTTTCCCGAAATGCCCATCTTTGCGTAGTTTGTGTTTCAATAATACAAGGCTCTATATGTCTAAACCTATCATTTTCGTTCAAAGCCCAATCAGTTTATAATTGTTCCCCCACTTCTCCTCTCCCCATTCTCTCTCTCTACGTGTTGTACTGCACGTGCACCCCTGCTAGTATTAATAAAACCTTAATAGCATTAGCATACTGTATGTGTTTTTTTGGGAACTCGTGCATAAAGCTATGCACATTTCCCAAGGAGCCTTCTCGTATTAAATATAGCAAGTATAGATATAGATTACCCCTATGGATATATAAGATAATATGATATTATAAGGTTGTTTTTAGACTATATATATATGTTTGGCACACTTTATATATAGTGTAGATTTTAATAAAAATAATTGAGAATAGACTGGAGAAATGGCAAAAAAATAAATAAATAAACAAATAAAAGAAAAAGATGACACAAATGGATGAAACTTTAAAAAAGAAAAAAACAAAACATGAGAAAAAACCTAAATTCTAAAATATAAAGTTCTCCTAAGACAATGTTTCATTTTTTGGTCTTCTCTTCGTTCTTTTATTTTTTGAGACCATATCAGCTAGTCTCTAGTGTTGGAAGATCTACTGGTCCAACGGTGGAGAGTGTGTACACATAGGCTTCATACACCTACGTGGACACATACTTCACCATTGGATCACTAGATCTTCCAAAAGGCTCCAACGGATTTCAAGTCTTATCTTTTAACAAATACCCCCTACCATCTTCTCCTGATGGCCTCCATGATTCTTTGATTTATATATACAAACCATCTTAATATATTTTTTTCTTTATTTTGTCGTCCATTTAGAGCATTAGCAGCAGCTTCCCTATTCAAATTCTCTATTTTAAGGATTTGGTTCACTTTCTATTTTAGGGATTGTTATTTTAACAAAACACTTGCATCACATTCCCTATTTTCTTTCCCTGTATCATTAAAATATTAGTTTTTCCAAAAGAACCTGATCTTTCCCCAAATTTCTCCACTTTTGCTCTAAACCCGTCAATGCCACCTTCTCTCATGAGTAAAATACAAAATGGGCTCATCAACCAGAAATCTTAACCTGACTTAAATGGAACGTATGCGTCACAACACCTTCCTGATTTGGGTTCTTTTTGCTTCTCTAAATCCATGGAATCTTGACACTTTGAAAGGCTCTTCCTTGGACAAACAACCTTTCAAGAACAGACCTCAATCCATTTCTTGCTACAGCACAAGGTTTGAAGAAATTAAATATATACTTCCCACAAAATTCCAGAAACAAAAAGCTGATACCGTAATTCCCAAAGCAAACTGTTTTGTTGCCAATGTGAGAATCACCAAGAAATACAACTTCAAGAAAATCATAAAAGAGGTGAAAATCAATCTACCCAGGAATCAGAATCAAGAAGATTTAACAAAATTTTCTTCTTCCTTCCAAATAATTGAACAATCATCTACTTTGCCTTTGACTAGAGGAGGCATTTTCTGGTTTAGATTGACGTTTAGGGCTCTTGATTTCTACTTAAGGTTGATAGCTAGGGCTCTTAATTTTGGGAAAAGAAATGACGGGATTGGTGAAAAACACTGGTTCTAGAGAATTAAAATGAGATACCAATTTCAAACAGGAGATCTCCAAACGATTCTTGTTCTTGTGGGATTTCTTGTGATTTCACAATCAAATTGACAAGAGAGGTTGGAAAATCAGTTTGAACAACCATAGATCCTGTGATTCAATGAATGTAGATCCGTCATATATCGAGAGATCGTCTTCTTCTATGGATGAGGCATGATCAATTGTTAAATCATCAAAGATGAAAGGAACCCAAAGATTGAAGAAAGAGAAAGGAGAGAAAGAAAAAAGCTCATTCTTTTTGTTGGGGCTCTCTTCCGTAGGAGGCTTTTCTGTGTTTAGGGAGTGCTACAGCGACTCCCTAAATTTAAGGAGTCACTGTAGGACTTCCTAAAAATTTAGGGAATTGAAATAGGGATAAGTAAACTGTTGCAGGATCATTTTTGTCAAAATCCCTATTTTGGTTCCCTATTTTAAGAATAAGGAGCCTTATGGGTAAACTACTGCTAGTGCTCTTAGGATACATCTAACTGCTTTGTAATATGTTTATTCCTTATCATTCTTATTTTTCTTACAAATCCACGCCAATTTCTTTATCTTAATCATCTCATCTTTTGGTATATTACTTTTTTGGTATCTTAATATGTCACAAATAAGCCTAACAATTGTCGAGTAAAATTTTATTTTAACTTTGAACACATTAAGCCAATCATGTAATACTCTAAACCACATTTCCCCATTTGTCCAGCTTTAATTTTATACGCAACATATTTATTAACAACCCCTTTTTATCCACAACTGATTAGAGACGAGAAAATTGATTACTTTCAAGAATAGTGGTTATGATGAAAAATGCTTTATCAAGTTTCCGTAATTGTGTAGCGCCTCGTCGCTATTTTATTGCAAGGAGACCCCTACAAAAGTACTCAACGAGTGATGTAATCGCAATTGTATATATTACAGTTCCTGTCAAAAAATACAACATAAAAGAAAAAAATATTTACCGACGAAAAGAAAGGTACTTCAATCATGAAAAATCAAAATGAAGAAGAATGGGCAGAGCTGGCTTGGATGTTTAAACAAAGATATCTGTATGCTCAAAACATTTTCAATGTTTCAAACACCCGAAATGTAAATAAATATTACAAATTTGTAAATGAGATGACTTTCAACATCTTTATCCTTGTTTTGCCGAGGCTTCTTGCCGCCTGAACAGATGAAATTAATTGTGGGAGAAGGAAAAATCTAGACCCACAGTCAGATGCACAATACAACATTAGATTTTTCTGCTTGAAATCAGGGGAAAAAAACAGATAAAAAATTAGGGGGAAAATGTGAAGATAATTTGAGGAAAAGTTACGGTGCCTGTCTCAGGATTATTTCGCAAGCAAGCTACCAACATCAGAATCTGAAGGTGGGTTCGACGTCCATTGCCCAAGAAAACTTTGCCAGAAGAGACTTGTTGAATATCTGCAAGTACGAGAATTAATCAGTTCAACCAACATGCGTCTCATACTGTGCTTCTGAATGATGGCAATAGGAACATCATTTCAGGATAAAACATAACACAGGAATTCAACAAATGGGAACATTGAGAATATTTACCTTCTCAATAGGAACTTCATGGCGTTTGCACCATGCAACTGATATTCTAGGATCAAGGTAGTTGATCTTAGACGTGCCCAATGCAACAGTCTTTAGATCCTCTTTGGTCTTCATGTCCCGTTCCATTTTCTCAATCTTTGCAGTAGTCTGAGCAATTTTTCGCTCATATCTGTGGATTCAATAATAAATTACAAGATGCAACAACATTCAAATAAAAAAATATACAAAGGGCATAAATAGGAGGAGTTCAAATTACGATTCAGGGGCCAGCTTCTTTTTTGGTTTCCCATCAGCATCTTTCAGTGGTGGCTTTCCTTTCTTTGCCCTGTCCAAATCTGTTTTCAGCTCATCTAACACAGCCTACACATTGAAACATCAGGACATCCAGTTAACTCAACAGAAAGAATCACATCATAAAGCTCCAGGACTGGAATGTACAGTATAGAAGTACCAAAAGATTAAGATCTGTGTGGTTAAGTTAGGTATTGTGACAGGATGGATCAGGTGGGTGGTTTATAGCGAGCAAGGCTGTAAGTGAATTAAATTCATATCCTAATTCAGAGTGTATTCGGTTCAAGAATTTCAAATATTGTCACTCACTTTTTTTTTCAACTGATCGAATATGGATTTGAACATTCAGATTTATATTTATTTGAATTCAAATATGGAATTACTGCATACAATCCAAATACAAGTAATGTTATAAAATTTTCAACTAATGTAGTTCAGATTTTCTGCTAAAACAGGCTTAGCATAAATTTATCCCAAAAAAAGAAAAAAAGGGCTTAGCATTAAATAATTACGCATATAAGCCTTCTAATGGTCAAATGTAGCTGTGCGTGTTTGTTTATTTTCCTTTGCAGGAGAAGGAAGGAAGCTGAGTTATACAAAGATGAGACAGCCCCCTCCCACCCGCTCGCACAATTCACTTCTTTGCAGTTGCACTGGTGAACCAATGAACAGATTTTCCAGTTCATTTATTTGGTCTAGTTTCAAAACCAGTCTAGTGTTATTTTGAATTGTATATTCTTAAATCATTTAAATTTAAACTTAGATTCAGAAATACAAAGCAAAGCCAACGTATGGTTTGCCAGAATCTATCAAATATCACTCAGATTTTACTGACGTGTTTTAAATTGGGATCAATGAATATCTATACTGTATGCAAAGTGCAAACTACAGCAGCCATAATACTTTTAATTCTTGTTGTTGGTAGATTGTTACAATATTCTCAAAAACTGGAACACCTCAAACTCTTATGGACAAAATAAGAACGATCCTCACCTTCAGCTCATCCATCTTCTCAGTCAACTTTGACATTTGTGCACTATGGGATTTTGAAACAGTACGTTGATGGTTGCATATAATTGCAACCTGCAAAACCAAAAATGGAAAGTGAAACATAACACAGATCATGAAGCAAACGAAAAATGGATCTCAAGATACAAAAACAAGAAAGTTATATATCAGTTCTTAGACCATTCTTACCTCCTTGTTCGCATGTTGATACACAACAATTTTTTCTGCAGCATCTCCATCTTTGGTTTCTTTATTTAGCTGTCATGAGCCAGAAAAAAAACATAAAAATAACACGTTAAAAATGGGCACAGAATAAAAATACCTAGGAAAATGTAAACCCTAGGCAGGAAAGGTAAAAAACCACACAATAAAAAGAACACATCTTAATGGGCTAAAGAATAATAAAGTAAGATCACATCTTGTTCTTAAAATAACAGAATCCCACGCAATGGAATACTTTAAAGTCAATAAAAAGAAATACATAAGACTAGCGTGCCGTTTAGTAACGCTTTTCAGAAGTGTTTTTTTGCTTTTGAAAGCAAAAAATTGCTTTCGAAAGCAAAAAATTGCTTTCGAAAGCAAAGTTATGCACACATGAAGCAATTTATAAGAAGCAAAAAATCAATTTCATTGCTTTTCAAAAGAAGCATAGAAATGTTGCTTCTCACTTTAACCATAAATTTACTTTCTTGCTTCTAAAACCTTCAACACAAAACTAGACTGGGGAAAAATTAACCCATCATGTCCAATCCAACCCGAATAAACGGGTTCGGGTTGATCCGTGTAGTAATTGGGTTGGTTTCGGGTTGGGGATTTAGTAACCTATTCGTATTCGGGTCAACTCGAATCTAGCCCGATAATGATTCGTTTAACCCAATAATGACAGGTTTAACATGATAATGGCCCGTTTAACCCGATAATAACCCGCTTAACCCGATAATGATCCGTTCAACCTGATAATGATCCGTTCAACCCGATAATGACCCGTTTAACCTGATAATGACTCGTTTAACTCGATAATGACCCGCTTAATCCAATAATGATTTGTTTAACTCGATAATGATATGTTTAACTTGATAATGACCCGCTTAACCTTATAATGACCCGTTTAACCCTAAATTATATCACTAATTCAAGTTATTTTTTATTGGTGTATTTTTTTATAATTAAAAAATAAAAAACTTTTAATCGGGTTGGTGGGTTGAACCCAATTATTGGCGAGTTGGGTTTGGTTTTGGGTTTTTCCAACCCACCAATAAACAGATTCAACTTGAACCGACCCAATTATTACTTAACCCGTTACAATATACGTCAAGTATATTTTTAAGTAGAATGTATCAACTGTTTACGATAGTCTTATATGATAACATAAAAGCAATTTATATGCTACTATAGTTACTAAACATGCTTTTTAGCAGCAAAGCAAAAATTTACCAAATAGCTTTGCTTCAACAAAAGATCTTCTGAAAAGCAAAAAATTACTTTTTTGCTTTTGAAAGCAAGAAAGCAAAAGTGTTACCAAACGGAACCTAGAGCACACAAAAAGTATGGTTATAAATTCACAAGAACCCTTTAGACTAGAGAGGTAGAAACTAATGATGCCGATTCAAATAGTTGCCATGCAAATCATGACGAACCAAGAAGTTTCCAGTACCAAATGGAGAACAAGACCATGGACATCAGCTAAAGAGAAATGGAAAACAAGACCACAGCTATTAGCTAAGATATAATATCAAAAACAACAACTTGCCATGCAAATCATGATGAACCAAGAAGTTTCTAGTACCAAATGGAGAACAAGACCATGGACATCAGCTAAAGAAAAATGGAAAACAAGACCAGAGCTATTAGCTAAGATATAATATCAAAAACAACAACAACAACACACACACACACACACAAAGAAAAAACAAAAAACCCGCGTGTCCTCCACCAATGCGCATGAATGAGAATGGACAGGAACAAATACAGGAATTCAAGTACAAAATACTATCAACACACACGCATACAAATAAAAAACAAAAAACCCGCGTGTCCTCCACCAATGCGCATGAATGAGAATGGACAGGAACAAATATAGGAATTCAAGTACAAAATACTATATATTCCCAAGCACGATGTGAATGTTTCAAGGCAAAAAGAATTCTCATCTGCAGATTCAATATCAAATCTAGCCTATTAAGAATTTAAATAAAAAATACTAAATAATTGAAGAAAATTACCACCTCCAAAAGCAAACATGTACACATAACACAATGAATATAATGTTGAAATTCACAATGTGTAGCTTACCATCTCATCCAGGGTGATGGAAGCATTATATGTACGGAAAACTTTTGCTGTAAGGCCAGGCATAAGTTCCTTCAAATGTGCATTCAGTTTACTAGTATCTAGCTTGTCAAAAAGATCGTCCCCTCCATTTTTGCCTGGATTATAAAAAATTGAACACACTCATTGCTCCCATTCCTAACAGAAAAGAATCCTGAAAAAAAAGGGGAACTACTTACCAGTTCTAAATTGCCCTATTGCTTTGTAAACAGGAAGCTCAACCTCAACAGTATTGAAATATCTAATGGAATCTTTACCGAGGAAGTCAAACTAGATATTAAAGTTCCAATTATTGTCAGCACGTAAAACTACACATATATCTGCAATCAACCAAAGATCGGGAAAATATCTAAATTTAGTACAACTGCAATACCTGTAACTTGTTTGGAGGAACTAAAGTAACATTTTCCACCTTTAATGTGCAGCAACCAACTGTATCAGCCTCATCATCATCCTACACAAGGGTAGCCAATCATAACAATCCAGATAACCTGTTAAGGAATTATTCAGACATGACTGCTGCAAAAGCCGAATGGGATGTTACACCACTTTACTCTCAACAGTGTAAAATACAAGAGCACAAATTGCAAGTTTAGAATTTAGTGAAACATATAAGAATTCTCTATATTATCAGTACATAAAAAGAAAAGTACTACATTATTCAAGTTTCTGAAGGATAAAAATTGCAGCAGAAACTGAGTAATATTATTGAAGCATTATCAAATATGGGTAACAACAATCTGCTTGAGATTAAAGAGAAAAATAAAAAGAAAAGGAAAGCCAAAACAGTTGACCACAGTGTAATATGAGTCCTACCGTGATGATCCCAGTTAACCATGTTCTGGTATTTTTGATGGGTTGTAATGTTTTGTATGTCGATCTATTAGCGTTGTTGTGGGTTCTGTAACTCTTGTTGTAATACCCTCTTACTAATTAATATACTAGTGACTTTCATCAAAAAAATAGTTGCCAACACGAGCCTAAAATTAAGTTTTAAAAACATTTATAATAATCAACTAACCAGGATTATCATTCCTAAATCAAACTGACCCCGTTATAAGATTTCAATGACCAAAAAAATAAAAAACCATCTTCTCTCTCTGTTTAATTGGAAATATAATAGTGAATTTAATACAACGAAAACATAGTGGTGGGGAAGAGAGATTAGATAGAGGAATCAAAAGTAATACATCACTTGCTATTTACTGGTTAAAGCGCAAGCAACATTTTCGCATGCTTGAACATAGACTGTCAGATGAAGAAATTCAACCATAAAAAAATTAAAGAAATAAATTAGATAATGCAAAAAATAAGTGAAAGCCCAAACTCTTCTGAATACAACATAAAAAAATATTTCTATCCTCAAACAAGCAGTATAACAAAGAAAATGGATCACAGCAGACCTTCTCATTGCCTGCCCTGAGAGCTAGCTTATCAATAAGATATGTAGCAACTGCTATCTGCCGCTTTGCAATATCTTTACAACCAAAATCTTTTGTGTATGTTGCTCTGATATTGTGTATGTAGTCCTGCCCCAAAATAGTGCATTATCTATAAGAACTATTAACTTTACTATGCTGCTAATATCAGTAATGCTGAAAAACACTTGCTAAAAAGGCTCAGAACAAGCATTAGAAACTGACAAGAGAAGCTGTAAGTTCGGTAAAAACCTTTAATAGCCTTGCTTTCTCATACTTTTCCTTGTCACTTTGCCCTTTCAAGGAACTGCTAGGTGCCAAGAAGACATACTTGAATTCTCTTGGATTGATTGGATCATTCCAAAATGCTAACCATGTAACAGTATTGTCATGCTTTATTTCCTTCCACCTGCGAAGTTTTCAAATCTCAAAAAAACTCTTAATCCTAATTTTTCAAAATCAAACATTATTGATGGGGCTAAGCCATTTGGCTACTCGTTGAAATGTTATCAGTTCTTATCCATAGAACTGGAGTTACAGACCTTTCACCAGGGATTGGACATTCTGGAATTGGAGCATTCTTTCCTATGTTTATTGTGATATCTCTTGGACGTATGCGTTTTTTAAGCTTTCCCATCTGACAACATAAAAGCCAACAATAACTAGCATATTCAAAATAAATCAACTGAAAAACTGAACACACTGATTCCAGAACACTAACTCTATCTAACACACATCAAAGCATTCACAACCTTTGGATGCTCTCCACGGCCACGGAACAGCCCAGGCGGTTCCACTCTAAAGTTTCCAACCTGAGATAGAAACACTGATCAAAAGACTATATAATGTCTTGAGAATAAAGGAATAAATAGCATATGGTAGCTCCATGCATGCATATCAATTTTCTGATCAAAATTAAAGAACAAAAATTGGTGAATACATAAGCATCAGGTATACAGAAGTCTATACATAACAAGAAGTTTATTCAAACAGAACATCTTAACCTCAAACAACATGCACAAAGTGCAGAATATGGAATGAGAATAGCTCATATGCATTGTATATAGAGCAGTTTCTGCAATGACGACTCTTAAGATATACACATTTTCAACAGATGAAGAACATGAACAGCTATTAAAAAAAAAGAATAAAAAAAAAACAAAATACTACAAATGATGCATACTATTTAAAGATAAATATACAGCTCTTCATACTTTTCCAATTCACTCTGATGCATCTAATTTGATCAACATGTATTATTTTCTTATCTCTGAATCTCGCATATTCAAGGGGAGGTTCCTCAGCTTATGCTATTGATAAAGGATGCAGTTTTCATGGACCAAAAGGGAAGGAATAAATGCAAAATTGGAGTTATTAAGGATTCCTTGGAATCAAAACGTTTTAAAATAAATCGAACTAAAACTGAATATATGAAGTGCAACTTAGCACAAAAATATAGGTGATGAAAGGGTAAGAATCAAAATCAAGAAATTAACAAAAGTGTCTAAGTGTATTAAGATGATTTCGGCATGAAAAGCAAAGATGTAAGGAGGCAGCTCTGAGAAGATAAGAGAGTATAAACAATGAAGGATCCAAGAGGGCAAGAAGAAGGCCAAAAGGAACCTGGATAAATCAATGAAAAATTATTTAGATGCATATAATATGACTGAAAGTACGGTTTTGACTGATTAAGATAGAGGAAAAAGATTCATGATTCCAACCCTAACAAGTTGGGATAAGGCATTTTGTCATATTATTATTAATGTTCTCTATAACAACCTTTGGACTTCATCATCTCAACACCGGATTTTCTTTAACAGATTGAATTTTATCTCAAAATTATTCTAAGACAACTTTCCAACCTTTTAATGCAATTGGCCATCTCTTCTCACATTTATGTAGCCACTGGTTCTAAATCTCATATTTTCTTTTCCATTAATTAATCCCTCAAAATAATAAATCTTCTCCTTTAGAATTCATCACTTTATTATTGGATCATTCTTAACATATTTTTTTTCCACCTCATAATACAAACATCCATCAACATATACCTGAAGTGGAAAGTTAGACCTTCTCCTACAATGATTTTTCAACAATTAAAAAGTAACAACTCATTCCTCCTATGATAAAGGTAGATTTGATGCAATTTTTCCAATTACTAAATGTCATGAGATGTTCACTTCTTCTTTAAAAGTAAGTATCCACTAAAAATAGATCTTAATAAGCCACAACAAACTCAAGAATCACTTCCCTCATCTCATTTATATATTTAAGTCCCATCCACTTTCCAAGATTAAGTCAATTGTCACTAGTCCATCACTTATTCTTCTAATGCTTATAACAAACATATACTTATAAATCTACTCAACCTTAGCTCCTTTTTGTTTAGTTACCCGTAAATTCATCATATTGAATTCTTTGATTTATTATTTTGAAAATTCTAAACTGTCCCCTATTAAAGGTCCTTATGTTCTTATCACCTAGGAAAATCTTACTTCATTCGCCTGGTTTCCTTAATCATTCATGTATAATTTGAAGTAAGAACCCTCACAGCGTGTTGCTGCCACCAAATGCCATCACAAGGTAACTTTTTAGGACTTCCTAGCCAAACATTAACACTTATTGTTGCAACTTGCAAGTGAGTCCCATCACAACATATTGTTTCAAAGAACATACTACCACAGAATCAAGAATGATGGTTAACTCATGTTATGAAAAATATGGCAGAAGGTATAAACTGGTTACCAATATGGCCAACACCATTCCCTCAACAAACACACAGCCCCTACCCCCAAACAAATGGGGGAAAAACCCCACTTGGTCTTAGGACCAGAAATGCACAAAGTTATAAAAATAAAGAATACCATTACTAGACTTGATTCAAGAAAAAATTAGAGTCCATAAAACTAAAATCCATTTTACATGCATTCCTAGAGAGAAATAAAGGCAAATCTATTAAGACTCATAATTTGAGGTTGCATAATAAACATACTGAATGGAATGGAGTTTCATCCATCTATGTTAAAAGTTATTATGCAATAAAAAAAATTGCTGGAATCTATAATATCCATAAATATATACAGCAAAGGTAGAAGCAACCTTCTCTTTAACACCATCAACAATGGCCCACATATACTTCTCTTCTAGTTTCAATTTCTCTTCTTTCAAGGCCTTCTTTTCCTGCATAAACCATTGACATCAAACTCACAAATTTAAAATAAAAATATATCCACTACAATCATTGTTTGATGTATTTGACCCAAAATAATGCACCTCTTTTGCTACAGAAACTACCACATAAATAACTATAGAGGTAATGGCTTGCAGTTAGTGGTCCAAAGTTACCTAAGTGCTTCACTCATACATAGAGCCACCAACGAGCCAAGCTTGCTTGTCTCAGGCTTATTGTAGGCTTGCACTAGCAAGCTTCAGCTGAATAATTAGGCTCATGAACCAAGCCAGATAAAGACATCCTAACAGCTTGGGCCTGCATTTGAATATGAACTCAGAAAAACTAGTGGCAATTACAGACAGATGCCAAGTTGGTCTGAGCAACTCCGATGCAAATCCATAGCGTCAAAAGTTTAAATTATAGAGGCTGCCATTTTTTGGGGTAAATGAAAAGGAATATTTGCTGCCTATATAAAGCCATCAAATTAATATATTCCTAAGGAAAGGTTCAGAGGTTGTAACCGATTATTTATTTGGACTTAAAGTGCATCTCTGCTGCAATTTGAAAACCCTGTGTGAGAACTCTCCAACAAAGAACTCTGTTTCCAGACCACTACATATTATTAAGAACAGAGCTTCCAGGGGATTTGTAACTAGTCAAATATTAAACATCGTTACAAAAATGAAGAATAATTTGTATCCAATATGAAAATTGTATGAGTTTGTCTTTTACATTCAACAAGTAAGTGAAACACATTAATCCTTTGCCTACTGGAACTGGAGCTGCAAATGCACAAGATTCAGACAAACAAGATTGATTTTGTTAAGCATCATGCATCTTACAAATCAAACATGGACACCAGTTTTCAAATCTGATTACCTGGACACGAATACAGATTTTTTGACTCAGCTCCAACTAATTATGCTGAGTACATAGCTTACGAGTATTTTACTTTAAGTTTTTAAGCATGGTTAACCTTAAACAAGGATATTGAAGCAACACAATCACCACATAGGATCATCAGCACTGATTATTTCATCCCAACCATTGAGGGGATAAGGCATGTAGATTCTTTCATTCCCTTCAGATGTGATACTGAAGCAACACAATCACCACATAGGATGATCAGCATTAGATTTTTAAAGAGAATTGGAAGTGATTATTTCATCCTCACCATTGAGGGGATAAGGCATGCAGATTCTTTCATTCCCTTCAGATGTTGAATAAGAAATCATATAGCATGTTTTAGCCCCATATTGCTTGAGGAAGAAATTATTCCCTCCAACTTTCTCTATAAGCTGGATGCCTAATTACTTCATGCACAATTAGCGAGACAGGTCAATTTTCAGCAGACCAGTTTAGCAGTTAGAAATTCAATAAGAGTTATTTCAAATAATTTAGTCTCACATTGAATTCAAATATAGAAAGATATGTTTGAGATTGACTAGGATATTAATTGACTACCAAAATATGATATTGGGTTGGAGTTTGTTTTGGGTGCATCAGTATCATATTCAATCCATTGACAGCCCTAATAGGCGTAGATTATATCAAGATTTGTTTTGGATGAAGAATTAACTTGAAAGGATGATTGATCAAAAATCTGTAGATGAGGAACCAACAAGAATATAATAAATAGAAAGTTTTCAGGCAAGCTACCTATAACCAAGAAACCAGATTACTTTCTTGCTTCCTTCCCATCAAAGTAAATAAATGTTTAAGGATATCTCAACTTACGTCTGTGCTCATTTGTTTTTTCTTCTCCTTTTCCTTCTGATGCCATTCATATATCGGGCTGAAATCACATAGCTCAAATTTCTTAATTATATGATTTTTTCCAAGTATTACTCTCCAATCATTCATAAAATTCTCTATAAATCTTGGCTTCGTTGCATATTCTGTATCTTTCATAACAGCAAACATTGTTGCAACCTGCAAGTAAGAAATTTTAGAAGCAATAAAATAAATGACTTCTTAGTGGTTCAGAGACAAAAACTTAAAGAATCTTCTTAGAACGCAGCACACTAAACACAGTTGTCGAAGTGCAAAAATTTGCATGAAAATTGAGATGAAGAGAAAAATGGGAATGTTGAACACAAAATCAGAATCTTGACTTCCCACCTCCTCTTGCTCGGGAGTCAAATCAACTGGCTGTCCATTGTAGAGCATCTTAACACCGTGAGGCTTGTAGGGAGGTGGAAAAATAACACCATTGTGCTCCAGAGTAGTCCATTTCTGCCCTTCACCAGAGCCAGGAGGCACTTTTGTCGACTTTGAGTATTTTGAATTCTTCATAACTTTCTTGGACTTCTTGTTTATCTTCTTTGATGAAGAAGAAACAACTGATGTTTTCTTTGTTGATAATGATTTATTATCTGAAGGAACAGACTTCTTTATTCGTTGAGAAATAGGGGCATGGTCATCATCCTCTAACTTTGGTTCCACCTTCACAGATCCTACCTTAACTTTGGCTGGGATGGATGCTTCTGAAAGCTTTGGTTTTTTAACTGAAGATATACTTGAGGTACTGACCTCGTTTGGAGGCCTCTTGTTCAATCCTTTGGAAGACTTAACTTGGTTATCCTTTTTGTTGGAACCATTTTGAAGAATTCTTGAAGCCAATGGCTTTTCTTCATCAGAGTCATAGGACTTGCTAGCAGATGCTGCCATTCTGGACTTTGATGGGAATTTTGATGACAATGGTATCTCATCTTCAGAATCTTCCAAGTATTTCTGGGTGGTTACCTTCGTCTTTTTTGGTGATGATGTGGAAGGAGTAGGTGAACTGATCCCCTTTGAGGCAAGATGGGAGTTGTTCTTTGATGAACCCATGGAAAGTCTAGAAATTAATGGCTTATCATCTTCAGAATCCTCAGAGTCGCCATTTGGTTCAACAGCATGCTTATTCAAATTCTTATTCATATCACTAGTTGAACTCTCTTGCAATGAATGTTTTGATCGAGCAGCTAGAGAAGTTGATGCAGCCACATGTGCTACACCCGGCTTCTGTGTTGATACCTTCGCCGTGGAGACCATCTTACCTTTCTGTAAATTAGAGTTCTGATCATTGGGAGAATGTATATCAGATCGTTTCCCTGATGGTCCATCATGCCTTTGAGATGGTGTCTTCTTGATGTCCCTGTTCAGTTGATTTTGCTTAGATGCTGTGTTATTATTCCTTTTGAAAACTGCAGGTCCATCATCATCATCAAAATCATCAAACATTTTTGGTTTGATGCACGCCTGAACAGCCATTATTTCACTTCACCATATGTTGATGATACTAGATCACAAGAAAAAGAAAAGAAATTGTATTAGAAGGACAAATATATACATATATCTGTGTGTGTGCGCACTTACATATCAAGATGTATGGACTATTACTTAGTGATGATAAAGACTTGGCGTAGCCACCTTTCATTCTTCCAGTCTGAAGACAGCATCCAACCATTCTAAGAACAAATGACAAAGACTATGTCTGTTGCCAGTCCATCCCTTCCCTGCCCCCACTTTAGTGGGGAATATAACAGGTTACACACCATTCATACATGTGCAAATGACTTTTTACGTATCTATGTATGTATATATGAATGCATACATAAATACACCGAATATATACATACACAGACACTTGTCAGTGTGTATGCATATATACGAGTCCAAAAAGTTGTTGGCAGTGACCACTAGGTCTCTACAATGGTGTAAAGCAAAAGCACAGAATGTGACCAGCTTCAGATTCAGTCTACTCTGCAGAAGCAGCAAGAACAGTTCATAACGGAGCAGCAACCACGAAGCAAGCAACTTCAATCATGGTCCATAGCATGTAAACACAATAACTGACAGCATTGACTTATTTAACCTCAGTAAACCATTTTCAAAAGCCAGTGCTCTTAGAAAGCTTCTAATAATGCTTAAAATTCAGATTAAACACTTCTATTAATTCTTGAAATTCATACTGATAAAGATATTTGAAATTAATGTGCTATTACCAAAGCAACCAAAAAAAAAATACCTTGAGAAAGGGAAGCAATGACTCTTGTTCACATTAATGGTATGTTCATAATGAGGCTATCAGTCTGCCACTTTGGTGACGGACCAATTTTTAAAAGTTGACAAGATCAAAGTGCGAACAGCATGGATTCTCTTGTTTAATGAATCCGAGTGCACAATTAATCCCACCAGATCAGAAAATATGGCTCTATAAGAACCGTAGGTGTCTCTGGGAAAACACACTCATTAAGGGGTAAACAGATGATTTAAATTTGAATGCAAATCAATAGAATAATATGCCCTCCAAAAGGGCGAGGAAAAGAGCAGTGAAGATGAGAATGCACTTTGTCAGAAAAATTTGAAACTGCATGAATAACCAGAGGTACAATTCATGATATGTTGGAATGGACATCTACTTCAGACCTCAAGTAGTTGGGAAAAACATCATTTCTGACTGACAATGTCTTAAGAATTTATTTCCCAAAACAAAACTCTTTTGATGGAATATGGGTCCTACGTTTAAGTCAATCAGCCTCCAACTGAAAAGTTTTAATTTGTTGATGCATATAACTATTTTGCCCTTGTTGGGCCACATAAATGGATGAAAATTTTCCCTTGATCAGTAACAAAAAATTTATTGATGAATAAGAAGGCCCAAGAGCATGATAAAGCAAAAATACCTGAGATGTCTAAGACAACAATCTTGAGAGGGCAAAAGAAATCCAGAAAGGGACCAAAACTGCAACATAACAAAACAAATAAACTTCATAAGAAAGAAAAGGACCAAAGAAAGATAAGCCTTGTAATCGTTATAAAATAAGGCCCAACAAGCTACAATCAAGAAAACCAAAGTCAAACCAAGGAACTCCATTTATGGCAATATGACTGTATAAATCACTAAAGACATCTGCTGTAAATCCCATGCCAACACTATTTGACCCAGAAAGATTGGTCAGTTGATGAAAATGCACAAACTGGCATAAATAGCTCAAAAGCTAAAACATGAAAGGCTTTTAGGCCTCCCATTATATCTTAAGACGTTTACACAGACCAATTTGTGCACTCAGACTAGAGATTCCAACATAAGGGTATTGGTACATGCATGGCTCAAACATGGCACCTAATTTAGTATGTTTAAATAAATGCAAATCATTTTTTCAAACTGGTTTTTACCGTTTTAGTACTACCCCAATCATCTAAACTATCATTGAGTATAGCAATACCACATCACAAGAATATTTAGCTTAAGAAGGCATAAAATACACAGTATTGGGCTAATTCCCTACATAATACTTTATGGGGAAGAGTTTTGACACCTAAACACACCATCCACCCCAGAGTCCATGTAACAGAGCCTAAGACAATGAAGACAACAAAATATTATCGGCTTCCAATTCTTTTGAATGTTTTCCCAGATTGAACTAGTATTAATTCTTAATAACGACAGAATGGAAGACTACATAATATCAGCCTAACAATATTATCAGACAAATGTATGCTGGGTCCAATCATTTGTTTAAGAGATTCAAACCATTAATGCTCCAGAAAACATTAATCTGTGATAGAGTTAGCTACCAACCCACCAGAATGTAAAACTAACCTGCCAAATAACATTAATCTGTGATATTAACAGCCAGAACAACTTTCTGTCGTAAAATTGAACAAAGTGATATAACAATAACGACAAAAACACAAATCGGCTCAAAAAGAAGTGAGAATTTCATCAAGGTAACACCAAAAATTTCTCAGAACTAAGTCTAGATAATACTCGACACCCTACATCATGAAAATAACACAAATTCGAGACTTTTGAACAAATACCATGCCAAATAGGCATAGCAATGGAAACAAAAGCAAATAAAATCACAATACCAATATAAATATATATTCATTCAATCTTCATTCGAAAAAAGTATAAATATGTTTTATCCTGAATACCAGGTAAACGGTCGAAAAAAAGCTATGGCAAGATCCTCCTTTCATGCAGATTAGGGTTTGTTTTCAGTGTCGTCCCAGGCACTATTAAAATCAATAAACATGACAGGAATCATTAAAATGCGAATCAAATAAAGGATTGCAATCAATATTACCGATGTTTAGCTTTTCCAGCTCGAGTATCTGCTCCTCCCTATCCTTACTGTTGGTTCTTCTTTCGATCCCCCTCCTCTCTCTTCTCTTTCTCTCTCGTTCCTCTTCTTTCTAGCCAGGAGCTGTGTATCTTTGATCTCAACAATCAATTGACTAAACTAACCCTGCTTTCGCATTAAATTTAGTAACCCCGCCTCTTTGGATTTCCACGTGTAACCTGACCAGAGATGACAATCACAGGAGGTTTCAGGTCGTAACCACAGCGTGCAACCCGGGTCCAGGCGACATTCATAAGGCGGTGCGGGACAAGCATATGACCAACCCGAACCAGACAAAACGGTAACCCGTCAGATGATAGAGGCTAAAGCCGGCTGTTAAGCCTGGTCTTGCATAATTTTCTTTTGCATAGCGAAAGGCGCATCAACGTGGCATTTAGAATTTCGTAGAAAATACCATTTATCTCGGAAGATTCCAAGAAAACATTGATGGCTGCTATCTTATTTGTCAAAGAAAATTCGATGGAGAAAGGTTTGAAATTGTCTGCTGGTTCCTCGCATACAAGTGCTGCTACGTGGAGCATTTCACAACTAATTTGTTGTAACTAAATTGTGATTGGTCCATTTGAATTTAAAATTTCAACCGACTGTCATGAATTGAATTTTTTTATTTTCACGAACCAATCACAGCCTTATTGCAACATAGCTATAGGATTAATTGTTGCGAGGGAAGTAACATGCAGAAAGATATAGTATGTTAAGGGATTAATTGGTCAGCTAGGTATTTGAGAACAAATTAAGCACTTGTTAATTTCAAGATTAGGTGGCTTCGTTGATATTACCTATCAAATTAAACAGTTGCTTCATAAGACCTTCAAATTCTCTAGAAGGATTGATTAAAATATTTGGCTTGACCATTTCAAAAGCATTATAGTCACTCCATACTATTTCATGTGGTTTCTTTTGGTACACAAAATGTTACTCTTGCCAATACATATAAATATCGTTTTGTGAGAAATGAACCCATGGTTCTCACAACGCAGTTTCTTATTATGTTGGAATTTGTCCTACATTTGGAATTCATCATTTTTTCAACTACCATATAAGAGATAGACCTTTTTCACCTTCAAGCCTAGGTTTTAAGGTTGAGGCCCCTTCTCTTATTTGTTGTTGGTTTTCAACATCCACAAATCCGACAAATGCTTGGGCTTGAAACTTGAATTTTTAAAAAACCTATATTTAGTAACTATTAATAAATTCACCCTTCCATGCTAGGGCTGCAACTCGGTCCAGTTAAAACCGAACCCGAACCGATCCAAACCGACTTCGGTTCGGTTCGGTTCGGTTTTCTTTATATTCGGTTCGGTTTTGGTCTTAAAATTTCTAAACCGAAATAAATCGGTTCGGTTTTGGGTTATATGCTCGGTTAAACCGAACCGAACCGAAAAATATATATTTTAAAATATATATACATATATACCTTAAATAGACTCAAACCATCTCAAATTCTAATCTCGCAAACCCTAGCACCTCAACGCCTTAGCAGCTCAACGCGTTCCCTCTCCATCTTCTTCTTCTTCTCACATTTGGCCAAAACGAACGACTGCTACCGACTCCTCTCCATCTTCTTCTTCTTCTCACACCTCTCCATCTTCTCTTCTTCTTCTCACATCTGAAATCAGATGTTCTTTGACCGGATTAACTGATGGGAGGCGGCTATACCATGAGGAAGAAAAGGTCAAACGAAAAGACACATCTCCATCAGATTTGCAAGGTCCTCTTATTCAAAAGTCGCCTTGTAGAAAATGGAGGAAATCTATTCCAGATTTCCCAACAAACCTTGCAGTAGCCAAGCTTGCATCAAGTGATGGAGGGATTGATTCCATTTCTTTTTCGTACGATCAAGAAACAGAGAGCATACAATAGCTATTGCTATCTTTCAGATGCTTCAAATCCCAATTATCGTTCCTTGACGGGACTTGACTCCCTTTAAGGCTCGTCTCACCAGCGAACCAGATCGAAGTTTCAACCGCCAACGTACGGCTTCGTTGAGCAGCGACCTGCTCCCAAGTTCTTCGCCTCAGGAAGCCTCAAGACAGATTCGTTCCTCTCTTCTCCAGGTACAAAGGATGCGAGACCCGTGGGTTCTGACCCTCGTCAAGCCCCAATCGAGATTAATTTGTCTCATCTTCGAAGAAGAAACAAGTAACCCAAAACTCAAAAGACAAAACAAGAAACCCTACAAGATTGTATTTGTTTGCTTATTAGCTATTTGTATTTGAATTTGTAATGATTCTTCTGTTATCGCCATTGTTGTTACAGTGCTAATGTGACTCTGTTCCTTTTTCTCCCAGCGAATGTCTGTGTATGAGGTTAAGAATCCTGTTGTTTTTGGACGCAAGATATTAACTAGATGGTTCAAAACGATTTGTTGATCCCTTGGTATTCGGTTTGGTGATTATGTGTCGGTTTAACCCAACCAAACCGAACTGAATTGATCCATTGGAATTCGGTTCGGTTCGGTTTGGGTTTCGGTTTTTAAATTAAATTTCGGTTCGGTTTTCGGTTTGAAATTTTCGGGTTACAATTCGGTTCGGTTCGGTTTTGGGTTGACTGTAGGTAATTTCGGTTTGGTCTTGGATTGACCCCAACCCGGACCAAACCGAACCGAGTTGCACCCCTATTCCATGCTACAATAAGCATATTCATTTTTTCCTAATTGAAAATTTTTTTAGGGGTGATAATAACGCATGCTATAGAATAAATGGATGGTAGTGAAAGTGTCACTTGAGATAATGATAAAGTCCTGATATAATGCACACCTAAAGACCTAGGTTTGGAACCTACCTTTGCCAATAAAAGGGAGTTGCAGAATGGTTTAATTCCTTTCAATTAACCCAAAAACCCTGGCTCAAAGTCACTACTTCACCAAGCTCATAGGTACCATTTTGCTATTTCAGTTCAAACCTAGGATGGTAATAGATAGGTGGTGTATATAGTGAGTGTGTTTTTGGTAAGTGGATAGGTAGGTGGATATGTGAGCGTACATATGTGTCGGCTATATATTGGCCAGGCTTTGCCAATAGAAGGAAGTTGCTCAATAAGCACTGTTGCTATGTAGAGTGGCCACTTTGCTAAGCTCACGCTGACACGTGGCTATATATAGGTTTGAAACTCTGGACTGTATTGATGAAAAATTTATCTGTACGAATTGATAACAAAAAGACCTAATTTTATTTTATCACTGATCAAATTATTCTGGATATCAAGTACTTGGTTGGCTTCGTGTAGAGGAATGCATGCGTTGTGCGCGTGGCAAAAGAATTAGACATAAAGAGCTTTGCATGGGCATTTAGTTACCATATAGCTTAATAAACCTAGGTGTGAAATAAATACAAAAAAAATATGGAAGGCATATTGGGTATAGAACGTTACGAAGAAAATAGGATGTTGGCTTTATACAATAAAATAGTATAGATTTGAGAGGCTTCAAAATGGAGGATATTTCTGCTTGTTGAATAATTCCCAAAATCTTCAATGACGCATGCCTCCCTTCTTAAGCTCAATTTTGCGCTTTGAAAAGCTACGGTTGTTTCCTTTGCGGTTTAACAGGAGGGATTGATATCATCTACAGTTGAAAATTTCTCTCCTACAGTAAAAAAATGAAAAAGTGTTTTTTCACTTTTTTAGGACTTTGTAAGGATTGGTTACAGTTGAACCCGTAGATGATATCATTCCTAACTAACAGGATACACGTGCAGTACTGCACGTCGTGGGAGAGAATAGTTGCTTAATCGATTGTTTGGTTTCAAAAATTATGTGCCAGTTTTGACAATTCTATCATTTTATTAATGAAACTTGGCATTGTTGTATAAGGGTAAATGTGAAAAGTTGCATATGATGCTTGGTGCGATTCCCAAGGGGGCGGCTCACTTTATGTATAGTATAGATTGGAGGCATATGATCGAGCATAATCCCTTCGATTTATTGAGGGTTGGTTTTTGGAATCATATTAAATATCACAAAGCATTACCAAAAGACTCTTTTTAACATCCGCTGTTGCCGTCTTTCTTATTTTGTCAACCAGATTCGAACGGTGCCATTACGCCATATAGGGATCGATGATAACTTTTGTGGGTCCTACATCTCATCGAGAGGCCCACCGGAAGCCCTAGGTCTTTGAAAGCCCTTATCACTTTTTGAATTTGGGAGTCATGTCGGGCTGTCGACCCAACCCCAGCTATGGATCTTTTGGGTCGATACGTAAGGCCGATTTCGTTATTTTCATTGAGCGTTCCCTTGACTCCTCAAAGCTTTGCCGAAGCCTAAATGACCAAGTTGCACCGACATTTACAAACTATTCCTAAATACTCCCTCCTCTCTTTATGCACAGGTTGTGCTAGTTTAATGAAATCGTGAAAAATCCCTTTTTTTTTTTTACATTATACATAAAAAATATCATGTTTGTTAGTTAATTTGGAGAG
Organism: Buxus sempervirens; assembly: GCA_947561395.2. Classification (NCBI taxonomy): domain Eukaryota; kingdom Viridiplantae; phylum Streptophyta; class Magnoliopsida; order Buxales; family Buxaceae; genus Buxus; species Buxus sempervirens. Next base: position 1,897,793 of record OX387191.1, on the reverse strand, counting down.
TTAGTTTACTTATTTCAGAGACTTATGTTGCAAACCAATCGTAACACTTGGTGCAAGCATTGGTGTGTGATTCTCAGAGCCGACGACCATTAGTTTTCGTCGAATGGGCTGTAGACAGCCCCTCACATTCATTGTGTGGGGCCCCCCAAATGAATGGTTGGACCCCCAAATGAATGGTGGGCCCCCCACTGAATGTCAGGGTGTGTATACAACATAAGCTGTAGGGGATGCGGATTGGTTTCTGTCCAAAGCATAGGCGGCATATACACACCTATACATATTGTCCATTTTCTCGCTCCATAAGTATGATCTTGAGAGAGACGTCTGAGTTGCATGTAGTGACAGACTCAAGCAACTAGGTATCTTCAACCGAAGGGAAGTTATTGGGCAAACGGAAGACATTGTCTACCGCATCCTTCTGCAACAAACCCTATTACAACCCTGAGATGCTGTCACGTGCAACATCTCATGACTGGTATTTTTTTTATCAGGAAATTTCTTTTGATGAAAAGACATCAACCGTCTCATGGCTGTGGCAGTAGGAGAATGCGACAAACGATTTCAAACATGAGCAAACTCCCCTTGATCGGGCCTTTCGATGTAGCGACAAAATCAAATGCTTCTTCCTATATAAATTTTCTTGAAATATACACGGAAGACCAATTCAGCTAGTTAGGAATGGCATCCGGGCGAGTTTGGGGCTGGTTTTGACAAACCCTCTCTAACAAGGGACTCGGACATACTAAATCCGCTGTCAACCCATTTAGTTGGTAATCTACTACCATCCTTACAGCCAATTCAGGCACTGTGAAAATTTTTTTTTTTTTTTTTTTTGTGGGGAAATTATGATTTGTGTTTGTTACCTAAATGAAGGGACGGATATGGACATGAATCAAAGGAGGAGGTTAATTTGGTCATATGGATCTCACGTCATTGACCATTTGTGGGAAGACAAAGAGAAACCCCACAACGTGTGAAACAAAACACAGGCCAGCCGATCGAATAAGAAATTATAACCCTTTTGAAACGAAACCAGCTAGAAACGAAGAGAAAACGTTCGTCATCTTCTTGGGAACACCCTTCCTTCCCCCTTCTCCTCCCTTGTATAACGCTTCTTGGTCTCTCCTTCTCTCTCTTCCAGATCCTTTTTATATTCTGCTACCTCATTAACATCTCCATACCAGTTTCTCCTCCTCCTCTTCTTGCGATTGGGTTTGTAACAACAATAATACGCTGCGCGCTAGCAAATAAAACATGAAGAGGAGAAAGAAGAAGTACAAGTTCCCTTCCTAGAGATTTCTCCTTCCGGTGATCTTTGTTGACAGACCAGTGAGGAATTCGCATAGAAGAAATGGTTTTCAGTAAAGAATTCATGGAATAGACGGTTAGTGGCGTACAAGGGAAAGCCAGGCATTTCTCTTTTCTTTTCTTCTTGCTCTTCTTGTTTTTGATCTCTTCCGTTAAATGTATTCTTTTTTCCTTTTCTGTTTCTTTTCCAAATTTTCTTGTCTTGGGATTTTGTTGGTGGAAGCTAGATGGGAATTAGTCAGAAAACAGAAATACATGTAAACTGCTCTTCAAAATGTAAGGCAGCCTTATAGAAATCAAATAGCATTTGACTGGTTTTCCGGGTCTCTCCGTTTTCTTGTTGATCATTCTCTCTCGATCGTTTGGCTTTTCTTTATTATATAAAGAAGTTCACTGCAGGTGGGTTTCTATATTTTCATCTCAAACCTATCTTTAGACGTAAGGACAAGATGTTAATTTCCACGAAAATTCGCAATTATACAGGATCATGAATAGTAACATATAATTGCTAAAATAAATTTCAAGAAAGGAAAGGAATTCGAGTTCTAGGAGACAAAAGCTTCACTTTTCTCAAACCATGTTGATCTTTCGGATCTTTGGTTGAGCACTAAAAAACTAGTAATAACTGTAGGATCTTGAGCCAGTCTATGCTCAAGAGAATCCCAACAAAGTGACTTTTTTCCATTTTTACTTTCAAAGAATCAAAAGGGGTTTGAGACAAGTCCAAAACCACAGGTCTGATGGCATTTTGATTGCCAATTCCAAACAAATTAATTTCATGACATCAGTGGCATCACCAACATGCATTCAACCCTTACCAACCTAACTAAGAATAAACATGTCTCTATGGGCATTTCCACATTAGAAAATATATGATCATTGATGTTGCTGTTGGAACCTTGATTCAACTTCTACATCCTTTTCTTTTATAGGCTTCTCTTGATTCCTTGAGCTTGACATTGGGGCCATAGTGCCAATTGCAAACCCCTTACCTATCCAAACAACATGCCAAACAAAACCTTATTTAAACAAAGTTTAATATTCTTGTCATTTTATCATCCTCTAAACTGTGACATTACAACAACACTAAACCCTAATTTATGGTAAAGCTACAAATAAGAATACAAGGCAAAGTAACATGGAGAGTACTTTGTGTGCATTATTTGGTATATATGGGAGTTCTGGAACATTCTGACCAAATGGTAAGCCAGCAGGTGCCCTGAAAATTGTTGATTTGTGTTCTTTGGTCTTTTCATAGGGTTTGAATTTTGAAGGTTTAAAGCCCATTTTAGGGTTTGCTTCCTGTTTGTTTTGTAGACCGTGTCAGAGGGCTCTTTATTTTCAAAATTACACGGCTTGCATTACGCCCGAGGGAAGCTTAAAAACCGGTTTGTTGACTTTAGAACCAAACTGGACCATTTTTTTTTATTCATGGTAATATATGAATCTTAATTAATGGACCATATGTATGATATATCAAAGGATAGGGGGTTTCACCTAATTTCTCAACTCTAAAGAAGCCCTAGAGGCAATAAGACCACAGATCACTTGATCCGGTCAAAAACACATTCATGATTTTTCTTGCTTATGGAGTAAAAAATGTGGTATATTATCGGGAATGAGGGACTGTGCAGCTTCTATCTATAATGTTGTTTGCAGCATATATAGGATGCCGTTCACTTATTGTTCATCCATTTTTTTAGGTTTTATATTTTTTTAAGGACCCACATTGAATGACACTACTTCAAAGCTGTAAATAAAAGTATAGATAGGGGCTGTAGAGTCCGCCTTCCGATATTATCGCATACAAGTCCTCCTACTACTGATCTTAAGACATCTCCTTTGGTGTGTGATCAAGTGTGTATATTATATGTGCTTGTGATCATGGTTTTCTTACCCATCTTTTAGTCTCTATTATTATATATGGGGGAAATGGGAAGAGGGTTTTGAGTATTGAACGACAAGAATGCCTTCGAGTTTCTACTGCATGGATCATAAGATTGGTGAAATTAGAAGAAAAATAATATGAAATAAGACCAGCTAGGTTAGGTTTAGGAGAATCTATTCTTAAGACGTTGATTACCCTATACTTTAATGAAGCATTACCATTATTAAAAATTTTAATTTGATGCTAATCATCATCTTGGGTCCCATGTTGCAGCTAATGGGGTACGACCCAATTAGAGGAAACAAATAAGAGAAACGAAAAAAGAAGAGTGTATACTAACAAAACTATGTGGCTCTTGGGAATCTCAAGTTGTGATAGACGATTAGATTATAATAATCTTGTATAGGCGCAGAATGAAATCATCTACTGCGTCCACTTATAGCAGACTATGCAGTTTGAGTGAGATGCTGTCATGTAGAGTATCTCAAAGCTAAAATTTGTCACTAAGAAAAACCATTTCAACAATTATTAAAACAAAAAAACTTCTAGTTGTGAGATGCTCCGCGTAACAGCATCTCAAACTGCATAGTCTGATGCAAGAGAAAGCAACAAATGATTTCAAGCCGATGCGTTTATCTAGGACATAAGCTGTGATTTGTATATTTGTGTATGAATCTAAGCTTGATTAATTAGAAGATATTAAGCTTGTTGACCCTATTGTATACAATCACAACTTCAAGTGTGCTTGTCTAAGAGAGTTCTAGAAACCCAAAAACCAATCAAATGATTGTGAAAATTATAATTGTGTCCCTCCATTTTCTTGTAATTCATTGCCCATGATCATTGAAGCGAATGAAACTGTTTGGCTGCATAAAGCAACTAGAAGTGCAAGGCAGCCCATGTGCATTGTTACAAAAGCTAACAAAAGCATTTGGCCCTTTCCCCATGTTTCCCCCCGCTTACTCCCATTAAATGCCTTAGTCAAAACCTCTAAAAGTTTACAACAGGAGAGACTTCATTAATGGCGTCAGAAGGAATCTCAACTAAATGCTTCCCCCACCCCAGCAGAGATCAAATTTTGCACTTCATGAAGAGTTTTAGATTTTATAATAACAGGTTTAAGCTGTCAACTTACAATTTCATGGCTATGTGAAATAAATGCATAACCCCTTTAAAAAAAAACAACAGATTTATACATCCCAGAAATCTAACAAGTATGGGCTCTAGCATTTTAAGATATTAAGTTTCGGGTGAAGGTGGAATCTCTTACCTCTTAATTAATTTGGATGTGGTTGGTATGATGATCTTAAGTTGCTTACTCATGATTGAGATTTGTGGTTGGAAGGCTCTAAATATTAAATTATATAATGTTTTAATTCTTTATTTAATCCATTTTCGGTTTATTTGGTGGGTTGGGCTGGCTGGTAGGGAGAGCTTATTGGGCCTGTACGTAAGTCAGGTATGAGCTTGAATTTGGGGCTATGAGAGCAGCACCCATCAAGAAGAAGAGGGGGAGGAGAATGAGAAAACATGAAATGAAGTCATCTATTCTATTCATAGAGAAAACAAGGGGGAATATTCCCCAGATTCTGCCCTCAAAATTTTTTTTCAAATACTACCCTCGACAAACAAAATAATCTCCTACTAAAACTATCCCACCAGTGCTCCTGGCACATTAAAATTTAAACACGCTGTAACTACTCATTTAGAATGGCATGATATATATTTTTAGAGTGTGCTGTTTATCTAAGTGGGCCCCACAAATTTGCTTAGCGCTGTTTAAACACACTGTAACTCCCCTAGTTTTTGAAAGCAGAAGTCCTACAGTTGAAGCTAGTCAAGGGACAGCCCAAATAATTACTCCCCTCGATGGTGATTCAATGTCTATTAATTCTCAATTAAGGACTCAACCATCAAACCACAAGGTCCACAAAAAATTTATAAGATGGTTGATGCCTTCAGAACCTTTTGTTAAAGTTAACTTTTTCGGCCACTTCCTTAGGTGGGTTTGCTCATTGTATTGGGACTGCAATAGCTTTAGAGGCCGAAGTAATGGTCCCTTTTGAAGGGCTGAAGTTGGCACAGCATCTGGGTTGTACCCGTACCCATTTGGAGGGCGATTATCAAGCTCTAATTCACATTCTTTAATGAAATTTTATATTGCACTTGGATTCTAGATTCAATTTTGTATATGATATTGATATGGGGGATATTTTTGTCTTCGCGATTTCTACAGTAAGTGATAACTTCAAATTACACCAAATCACCTCAATTGCTCTCCATTTCTATTTGTTCAAAATTTTCAATTTTCAGGGTTTCTTTGAACTTTGAAATTGATGGATTTGAAAATGGGCCAAATTGGTTTTTAGTGATATTTTTTCAAAATAGTTCAGATCCAGTCGCGCAATTCTTGTTAGTTGAGAATTAGTGACACTTTTTAAAATAATTGAAAATTAGTGTCATTTTACTCTTCATGAAAAATTTCTTCCGAAAATGCCCTCTAAAGACTTTGAAAATCTTTTCACTCATCTTCTTACAACTTACAAGTGAAGTTTGAAAGTCTTTGGAGGACATTTTCGAAAAAAAAATTTATTCATATCAGTGAAATGACATTGATTCTCAATTAATTTAAACAAGTGCCACTAATTCTCAATTAACAAGAATTGGGTGACTGAATCTGAATTATTTTAAAAAATATCATTAAAACCCAAATTTCCATTTTAAAATTTAGATGGTGATTGTTTGCTAATTTTACTGTAGCTGTCCCTGCAATTGGATTAAGATTCCATGATATGGAGTATCTCGCAGCAAGGTTTTTTCAAAAGGAAATATCATTTTATATTTTTCAAAAGCAAAAAACTCTTTAACTGTTTGATGTTTTATGCGGCACAGTGGCAGTATCTCAATCAAACTATAGTAAAAGGCAAGAGGCAATTTCAAACTTTCCTCATCTTTATGACCGGAACCTTTAACATAGAGAAGAAAAAGGTGAGCCAACCAACCTTTTGAAGTGCTAATTCGCCTAAAACAGTGAACACATCCGCCAATTTTCTGTGGTGCCTTTTGATTACGGTGTCCATTGTAAGTCTTTTGCCTACTTAACAATATTCGATAGGGATGGCAATAGGATAAGTTAAATGGGTGCCCACCCTACCCCTAGTGGTAAGGGTTTGGTATTACCAAAACCGGGTTCGGGACGGGTTTAGGTTTAGCCTAATTTGTCTCTCAACCCTGCCCCCATCCCAAACCCAACCTTAATATATTTAAATATTATTTTTCTATGCTTAAAATATTATTATCATGCATATAATATATATAATAATATATGTATATTTTAGTAATAAATATATTACTTTTTATATATTCTATCTGAAAACAAAGTTTTTATTCATTCTATAGTGTAACCGGGTCAATCCCGACACACCTCCGTTACTAACCCGATGGTTGGAGACAGTTTGGAATTAGCTCAAACCTTATAGGCAGTGGCAGAACCAAGACTCCAAATCTGGGGGGGGCAAAAAAAATTTCAATTAACACTTCTCATGAAATATATAAATTTTAATGAGTTGGGGGTGGGCAAACTAGAAATTTTAGAGGGGGTTCTCATGAAATATAGAAATTTCAATGAGTTGTGGGGCAAAGCAGAAATTTTAGAAGGGATTCTTATAAAATATAAAAATTTTAAATGGGTTAGAGGGACAAACCAGAAATTTTAGGAGGGGCAAAACTTAAATTTTAATTAAAAAATATATAAAACATATAGATTTTTTATTAAAAATTAAAAGTTAGGGGCCCCTAACCTGAACGTGGTTCCGCTGCTGCTTATAGGGCCTCTTAAGATTTACCATTACCCGCCCCGAATCCACCCTGTTGCCATCTCTCTTGGATCTTTTTTTTTTTTGGTGGACATCTCTCTCTCTTGGATCTTGGTTAATAATCTTTCTTTCTTGTTTTTTTCTAACGAGAAAGAAGAATAAAAGATTCAACGAGCCTGTGTGGTTGGTGTCAACTGTCAACTGCGAGATTCGGGATTCGGGTGCCGTGTGCTCTTTGGCATTGGCCTCACGGGTACATTTTAAAAAGCGTTGGACCCACTGTCTCACGTGATCCACGTGAAGACCTGATAAGAAAATTTCTGCTATGTTTTGGTTGAATAGAAATACCAAAGAAACCAGCATGATACTTGTGATCGTTCAGGTTTTAACAACAAGAACTAGCTGCAAGTCATTAAGTGAGTTCCCAAGACGACTCCTGTTTTTCCGACTTTTATATCCAAATCAATAATATATATGATTATATTATATGTACAATGTACATCTAGGGACCTTCTAATATAATTTTATCTTATATATTTATAGGGGTAGTTTTATCATTTTCCGTTTTTCACTTTTAAAAAATACCCTTCAACAGTTTCTTATTCCTTCATCAACATACCTACATATAGTATTAGTGTAGACGGGGCGTGAACAATAATTTATTTTCTCCCTTTTCTATGAAAGAATCTTATCCGGCACTAACGACTTAGGTACCGTTTGGTAACGCTTTTCAAAAGTGCTTTTCTGTTTTTGAAAGCAAAAAATTGCTTTCGAAAGCAAAAGTGTTGTTTGGTTATGCACACATGAAACAATTTATAAAAAGCAAGAAAGCAATTTCATTGTTTTTCAAAAGAAGCATAGAAATGTTGCTTCTCACTTTAACCATAAATCTTGCTTCTAAAACCCTCGACACAAAACTAGACTAAGAAAAATTGACCCATCATGTCCAATCAAACCCGAATAAACTGGTTCGGGTTGACCCGCTTAATAGTTGGGTCGGCTTCGAGTTGGGGATTTAGTAACCCATTCGTATTCTGGTCAACTTGAATCTAGCCCGATAATGATCCATTTAATCCGATAATGACCCTGATAATAACCCGTTTAATACAATAATGGTACGTTTAAAATGATAATGACTTGTTTAACTCGATAATGACCCGCTTAACCTAATAATGATCCATTTAAACCGATAATGACCCATTTAACTTGATAATGGCCAGTTTAACTCGATAATGACCCGTTTAACCTGATAATAATGACCCGTTTAACCTGATAATAACCTGTTTAACCCTAAATTGTATCACTAATTCAGGTTATTTTCTATTGGTGTATTTTTTATAATTAAAAAATAAAAAATTTTAATCGGGTTGTCCCAACCCACCAATAAACAGATTCAACTTGAACCGACTCAATTATTGCTCAACCCATTACAATATACGTCAAGTATATTTTTAAGTAGAATGCATCAACTGTTTATGGTAGTTTTATATGATAGCATAAAAACAATTTATATGATACTGTAGTTACCAAAAATGTTTTTTTTGCTTCTTAGCAGCAAAGCAAAAGTTTACCAAACAGCTTTGCTGATCAACAAAAGATCTTCTAAAAAGCAGAAAAGTACTTTTTTGCTTTCTTGTTTTTGAAAGCAAGAAAGCAAAAGCGTTACCAAACAGAGCCTTAATATTGACAAAATGATAAGCAACCTTACAATGCTTGAGTAGGGTTGTATTGGGTTATACACACCCTATCTATACTACTTATTAGTAAAGGCAAGGGAATATTCTCCAGAGATTCTAGCCTCTCTTTTTCTCCCTATAAATATCCTTCACAACACATAAAAGTCCTAAATAAAACCACCATTCTAATCCATTTTCCAACTTCAACAGTTTGGTTATAAAGAAAATTACCTGCTGAGGTGGGCAAAGAAAAAGAAAACAAAAGAAGTTTTTTTTTCAATCAAATCTGTTTTTTCGGTGCATGAAAAAATCATACTTTCATTCCAAAGTACCTTTTGTATATGTTCTGGTATTTCTAAATCTATTGGAAGGTTCTGGAAATTTTCAAAAAAGGAAAAACTGTTCTTCTTCCCACTGCTTTCAACAAATTAACCAAACATCCGTCAATCAAGATCACTAAGACAACTTTTTAATTTACTGCTCAAAAGGTCTACCCTTTTAATAATGACATATTTTTATATACTTTTTCTCGGATCTGAAGAATCACATTATTATTCTACGTCCAGCCAAAAGAATCCCAAGCGAAGCGTATGTGCATTCACTTTATTTGATTTTTGTTCCTTTGAAATAATTTTTTAAATCGAATAAACCGGTCACACCACCCGCCCGTGATTAATTTTTAGCCAAAACGACAGCTTCTTTACATTTACACCTAACAAAAATTATGACCCCCGGAAAGAAAAAGAACAAGGAGACATCATAGCAATTTCATGTCTTAAGTTTGAATTTTGACGAGCTAATTGAGGAGAGGAACGAGTGAATGTCCAGTTGAAAAGAGAAAAACCAAAAAAAAAGACAAAATGTGAAAGGCCAATGCGTGAACCGGTTTAATATCGGGTGAGCAGCCACACTCGAGGGCGGGCGAGGGTAAAATGGTAAGGACACAAATTTTGCTGCACTTCATAGCGACTGTACATGATTGAACGCTGCATGTGCAGCAACACGGAGACATGTGGGGCCCATCAACATGCTCCAGAAGATGTGAAGCGGGCATCAAATCAGTCATTTAATTAGAACTAAAACCGCCGACTTTACCCAAAGCAAATATAATAGCTGATAACTTATCCAAAATTTTATATATATAAATGTTGTATGTATGTGTTCCGTTCAGAAAATTAAAATTTTTTCTAGGCGTTTTATTAATTTTGTTGGAAATTTATGCAACTATTGGTAGTTGGATTACTGTTTTCCATTAGACATGGGAATCAGACAGGCACAAAGCTGTCAAAGCGTGAATATAGCCGACGGTGTAATTAGGGTTGACATCGTCTACCGCCTTATCATGCAGCGGACACTGCCGCTCCTATCATATGCTGCCGTGTGGAGCATATAACCATGTCAGAGAACGAACTCGAGCTCGAACTCCAGACATGAGCATATTAATTTCCATTACAGAAAGGATTTGAGCAATGGGTGTGCCCTTCAACACGGCCTCGAAGGTGGTTTGGCATAGCTACCAACTTCCAGACAGAGCAACTCAAAGCTGCCGGCTACTAGACCAGCGCAACCCAGCGGATCCGTAGATGGGATTAACGATCTGTCCACAAGCCTTGTAAAGTAGAGACCTGAATATGGCTACAAACGAGACTCAATCCCAGAAGCTGGAGAGAATCGCAGACGAGCTTCTCATCCTCAACAAGATTAAATAGCACGATTATGCGGTCCTCTTCAGAATTAAATTAAGATTTAATAAGTAGCGATCTCCGGCCTTCAGTCCTCCGCCGGAAGGTGGGTCTGCGGCAACCGATTCAAAGGTTGCCGAAAAAACGGCGTTGCGTTGCGAATCTTAAGAAGTTCAACGCAGTGGCGAAGATCAAGATAATCAAGGAAGTTAGGACTTTCATGGACTTGGGTTGAAGGAACCAAAGGAATTGGTGGATAAGGCGCCGGTTATATTGAAAATGGGGTTACGAAGGAGGAGGCAAATCCCATAATTGAGAAGCTTAAGAAGATGAGAGCTACGGTTGTATGGGAATGAATTCTTTTTCATTTTCCATTTTGTTTTTCTTTTCTCCACTCTTTTAAATGTAGAACAATGTTTCTTCAATTGATCTATTTTCTTCAATTGATCTATTTTCTACTGTTCAAGAGATAGTTCTCTCTCTCTTATCAGCCATTCTCATCCAAGGCTGAGTTATCACCTTTACTAAAGGGGCGAAAAGGGGTCGTCTTGCTTGGGAAGCGCGTTGAAGTTGTATCTTGGTGTAAGCAAAGGCTGGTAAATAATATTTCGGTTCCCCACCACCATGAATTCACACTAAGAGATCTGGTTTCCTTCCCTCTCCTGTCTCCTCAAAGCCTAAAATCGTTAGTTTTTTGTCTTTGTAGTGGTGTCTCCAGCCTGTTCTATCTCTCTTTACCTTACCCCAGGTAGTTTACCCTTCAACCCTTACCCATTGAAGACATTACCCACAGCCTAAAAGAAATGTTTATTCCCTCAAGAGCAAACATCATTTTCAAACCCTCGTACGAAGATAAGATTAGGTTAAACAAACAATGGAACTCCCTTCTTGTTTGTGAGTGTTTTGGAGATGAGTTACAGTTAAATACCCTAAAAAAATATTTTGTCTCGTATGTGGAAAGCCATCAAAATTTCCAGAGTCATCAAAGTGGGACCTAAAAGGTTCCTGGTGGCCTTTGGTTCTAAATAAGACAGAGACAAAATTTTATGGGGTCGGCCGTGGATCGTAAATAACTTGGCAACTCTTATGGAGCCTCTTGAAGAAGAAGATGAGGCAAATCGGCATAGTTTCAAAGGCATCACTATCTGGATGCAAATCTGCAATCTCCCCCGGAAATATCAGGATATCAACATCATAAAGGGGTTAGTGAGCCTTTTTGGGGAAAGCTTGTATGAAGAAATCCCTGAGGAAGGAGGAGATCCCCCTCCGGTCTCTGCCAAGGTTACTCTCCTTCTCGACAAACCAATTCCTCCTGGTGTGTTCTTTGAAGAAACATCGGAGAGCAAAGTGTGGTTATCCTTCAAGTTCGAAAACCTTCCGATATACTGTGTCTCGTGTGGGTTAATCAGACATACCCTTTTGAACTGCCTCAAACAGTTTAGGGCATCGGATGGAGGAGCTTCGTCGGGCAACAGAATGTACTCCAACCCCTATAGACGGTTTGGTATTAGCTAAAACTAGCGTTTACAATTTCGTTTTTTTCAAGGAACGATGCGTTTCGAAAGGAGAAAATCGCTCAATCGGAGATGTACTCCAACCCCTATCGCCTCGAATGCATCCTGTTGCCATCTCTCTTGGTTAATAATCTTTTTCCTTTTTTCTAACGAGAAGAATAAAAGATTCGACGAGCCTCTTTGGTTGGTGTAAGCTGCGAGATTCGGGCTTCGGGTGCCGTGTGCTCTTCGGCATTAATTGGCTTCCACTACTACTAGTGTCCACCTTTTAAAAAGCTTTGGACCCACTGTCTCACGGGATCCACGTGAAGGCCTGATAAGCGAATTTTTGCTATGTTTTGGTTGAATAGAAAAACCAAAGAAACCAGCGTGACACTTGTGATCGTTCAGGTTTTAACAACAAGAACTAGCTGCAAGTCATTAAATGAGTTCCCAAGATGAAGAGTACCTCCTATTTTTTCATATTGAAACTTATATCCAAATCAAAAACTTACACGATTACATTACATGTAGAATGTACATCTTGGGACTTTCTAATGTCATTTTATCTTATATATTTATATGGATAGCTTTATCATTTTTATTTTTCTCTTGTAAAAATACCCTTTAACAATTTCTTATCCCTTATATGTTCTAATCGTTCTATCAACATATATGCATGTAGTATCAATGAAGACTGGAGCGTGACAATCAGCATGTGTGAACAATAATTTATTTTCTCCCTTTTCTACGAAGGAATCTTATCCAACACTAACCACTTAATATTGATTATTGACAGAATGACAAGCAACACAGACCCTATCTATACTATTTATTAGTAAAGGCAGGGGAATTTTCTCCTGGGATTCTAGCTTCCCTTTTTTTCCCTATAAATATGCTTCACAACACATAAAAATCCTAAATAAAATCACCATTCTAATCCATTTTTCAACTTCAACCGCTTGGTTATAAACAAAATTACCTAAAGAGGTGGGCAGATGTGCAGTAGTACACGTTCCTCCACCAACAGGGAAAGGAAACTAAAGAATTTTTTCAATCAAATTTGTTTTTTCGGTACATGAATAAATCATAGTTTCATTCGAGAGTACTTTTTCTATATGTTCTGGTATTTCTAAATATATTGGAAGGTTTTGGAAATTTTCAAAAAAAGGAAAAATGTTTTCTTTCCGTCAAGATCAGGAAAACAACTTTTTCATTTAATGCTCAAAAGGGCTACCTTTTAATAAGAGAAAATTACCGTATACCCTATCTTTTAAAATGTTATTTCACAATACATTACCTTCATAACCAATTGCGAAGTATATACTGGTTTTATAAACAAAATGATGGAATGCCCTACTGCATATGTCAAGAGACAAAAAAAAATGCTCCTTTTGCCCCCGATTTACAACTCACAAACCCAGTTTTCGTACTTTAAGGTGGTTAACTTACCAACAAACCGGTTTTAGATTAAACCGGTCTCTTTTTAAAAACCCAACTCTTTCCTTCTTCTTCAACCCTTCCTTTTGAAAACCATCATTCTTCATCATCCTCGAATCTAGCCGTTTTGAAAATTTATAGAATAAAGATAAGAAAATATCAGGAATAGATAAACTAACATTGTGCCCTATTCCAAATGCTAAAGGCATTCCTTGTTACTTGTATTTTCAATTTTTCTTCATTGTAATAAACCATAAATGAAGTAAATTTTGCAGGAAATGCTTTACCATAAGTTCGCAGGTGCTTCTCAACTGTGTTTTTTGTAGAGTTGACAATCGTCTAGTTTGAAAAAGAAAATCAAATAAAATATACCAAAACGTAAGTGGGATGAGAGAATTGATGCCGTGGACCTTCCCTTCCATTATTATCTATTCACGAGTTTAGCGTTCTTGATAAAATATACCAAAACAAAGGTACCGTTTGGTAACGCTTTTCAGAAGCGTTTTTTTGCTTTTGAAAGCAAAAAATTGCTTTCGAAAGAAAAAGTGATGTTTGGTTATGCACACATGAAGCAATTTATAAGAAGCAAAAAAGCAATTTCATTGTTTTTCAAAAGAAGCATAGAAATGTTGCTTCTCATTTTAATCATAAATTTGCTTTCTTGCTTCTAAAACCTATGACACAAAACTAAATCGGGAAAAAATTGACCCATCATGTCCAATCCAACCCGAATAAACGGGTTCAGGTTGACCTGTATAATAGTTGGGTCGGCTTCAGGTTGGAGATTTAGTAACCCGTTCCTATTCGGGTCAACTCGAATCTAGCTCGATAATGATCCGTTAAACCCGATAATGACCCGCTAACCCGATAATGATCCGTTCAGTCCGATAATGACCCGCTTAACTCGATAATGATCCATTCAACCCGATAATGACCCATTAAACCCGATAATGAAATGTTTAACCTGATAATGACCTGTTTAAACCAATAATGATCCATTCAACCCGAAACTGACCCGTTAGACCCGATAATGACGTGTTTAACCCAATAATGACCCGTTTAAACTGATAAGGATTCGTGCAACCCGATAATGACCCGTTTAACCCAATAATGAGCCGTGTAATCCGATAATGATCCGTTCAACTCGATAATAACCCGTTTAACACAATAAGGGCCTGTTTAACATGATAATGACCCATTTTACCAGATAATGACTTGTTTAACCCGATAATAACTCGCTTAACCCAATAATAATCCGTTTAACTTGATAATGACCCATTTAACTCGGAAAATGGCCCATTTTAACTTGATAATGACCCATTTAACCCTAAATTGTATCACTAATTCACGTTATTTTTCTATTGATTTATTTTTTATCATTAAAAAATAAAACATTTTAATCAGGTTGGTGGGTTGAACTCGATTATTAGCGAGTTGGGTTTGGTTTTGGGTTTTCCCAACCCACCAATAAATAGATTCAACTTGAATTGACCCGATTATTACTCACCCGTTACAATATACATCAAGTATATTTTTAAGTAGAATGCATCAATTGTTTATGGTAGTTTTATATGATAATATAAAAGCAATTTATATGCAGCTGTAATTACCAAACATGCTATTTTGCTTTTTAGCAGCAAAGCAAAAGTTTACCAAACAGTTTTGCTTTAGCAAAAGATCTTTTGAAAAGCAGCAAAGTACTTTTTTGTTTTCTTGCTTTCAAAAGCAAGAAAGCAAAAGCATTACCAAACGGAGCCAAAATCTCCACAAAAATATTTAGGGAATCTGACATTGTCATTATTTACGCTATTATATCTTTATTTCTATGTTTATTATCTGCTCACGATTTTAGCGTTCTTGATAAAATATTTTCCAAGGAATCTTTATCTGTTTCGTAGCTCATTGACTTTCCATTGAAGTTACAATTATATAGCCATAAGCTTGTACGGTGGAAGTATTACCCTTTCAACAAAAGGACAGACTTACAAGCCTGTTTTTCCTTTGGTTCCTGTCTTACTTTTGAAAACCCTTACTTTAGCAACTAGAACAAGGCAATAACGATCGAGAAGAGAGAGAGAGAGAAAACGTTTTGGTTAACCATTGTCTTTCCCTAACAGTTTCTGGTGCAGAAGCATCGACGGCAAAATCCCCGACAATCTCCACAGGAAAAGCCCTCGGTTCTGCCATCTAGGTTGGATGATGTTGAAGAAGGGTGGTTTTCAAAAGGAAGGATTGAAGAAGAACGAAATAGTTGGGTTTTTAAAAAAAGACCAGTTTGACCTAAAACCGGTTCATTGGTAAGTTATTTATGTATGAACCATACTAAAGAACAAAAATTGGGTTTGTGAGTTGTAAACCTAGGGCATAAGGTGCATTTTTTGTCTCTTGACATATGTAACAGGGCATTTTGTTTTTTTGTTTATAAAACCAGTATAAACTTAATAATTGGTTGTGAAAGTAGTGTATTTTGGAATAACATTTTAAAAGACGGGGTATACAGTAATTTTTTCTTAAAAATTGATTTTTATTCCTTTGAAATTATTTTTTAAAGCGAATAAACCGATCACACCACCCCCCTGTGATTAATTTTTAGCCATAACGACATGTTCTTTACATTTACACCTAACAAAAATTATGACCCCGGAAAGAGAAAGAACAAGAAGACATTGTAGCAAAATTGATAGATAGCAAGTCATATCATAGCAATTTCATTACATGTCAATTTCTGGGTGGTGACACTCCAGCAAATGCCTGCAGTGTCATAGGAGGAGATTTTCTCCGTGTGCGCACTACGCACTACGGGCTACGTTCTGGAGGCCCAATCGTACAGCCCTTCCTACACCCTTCGCGAACTCCATGACCGCCGCGTATTCCCTCAATCCCCTGGTGTCCACACGGTACCGGAGGAACTGCGGGAAGAACAGCCAGAATCCGGTGACTACCACAAATCCGAGAGCCAACGGGCCCGAAACCCACGGCGGCAACCGCCACCTGTCGGTCAGCACCCTCTTAGCTACCATCTCCGCCGCTAAACACACACCGTGAAGGACAAAGAAGCACGTGATCTCCCACGTGGGCTCCTTTCGGCCCAAGTAAAAGAAAATCAGCTCGTGCATGACGCCCGACACAATGAACGTCCCTACTACGGCCGGTAGCGGGGCCCACCTCCGACCCAAAATACGTAGAGAGAAGGACCGTACAGGTTCGTATACGCTCGGTCGTAGAATACTGGAGACCATGATGTTCCATCGTCTTCCCCAGAAGTCCTGTAACGAGGTCGAAAGGTAGGGCTCGTCGAACTGTGGCTCGAGCTCCAGCCCCAGAAGGGTTCGAACCATGGCCGCGACCACGGCGAGAATGAGTTCGAGGCCCAGGTAAATGTGCAAGCAGTACAGCAAGAGGATCAGCTTTGGGTGAATATACTGTCTGTAGTCGTATAAGCGAAACAGTACCGCCATGAATAGAACCTTTACAGCGTAATTTAGAGGAGATTTGGAACCTCTCTCGGCGATCTGTGGAGATGGGTGTACTCCATTGGCTTGAGATTTTGAAGGTGGGTCTTGTCGGAGATTGATGGGGAGGCAAGCTATGGAGATGAAGCGAGAAAGCGAGAGAGATGAGGAAGATAAGGGGCCCTTACCCAAGGCGAAGAGGAGGAGCTTGAAATTGGCAAGCCAAGCTATGAAGAAAGATGTGGTGCCTCCGAGATGCATGGAGGAGAGATTCAGGGGAAGGAACAAGAAGAGGCAGACGACAGGAAGGACGGCGAGGAGTCTGATCTTGCCTTTCTCAACGACTTTGCCGATGAAGTAACAGTAACACAGAGATGCAAAAACTGAAATCCATACAATGACGAAGTTCTTGATCTCGCCATCCATTCTCTCCTCCTGAAACAAACAATGTTCGTTCGATTCTGTTGTTGATGTTGTGCGTACCAAGCTTCAGCTTTCTTTAATAACGATCAAAGGCGGAGCCGCGGAGGGGAATGGATGAAGGAAGAAACCAAAGACCGTGGTCCATCTCCACAGCGTATGACGAAAATAAAGTACCTGTAATTGTCTTGGCCTCTTGGAAAATAAAGAAATAATTCATCATGGAATAATGACCACTGGGTCAGGGTGTCTTTGTTTGATTTTTGACGAGCTAATTGAGGAGAGGAACGAGTGACTGTCCAGTTGAAAAGAAAAAAAACACAAACAAAAAAAGACAAAATGTGAAAGGCCAACGTGTGAACCGGTTTGATGATCAGATGAGAGTGGGCATCGTCTACACCAACGCTGTAAACAGCCCCTCACATGTATGGTGTGGGGTAGGGCTGTCAACGGGTCGGATACGGTCGGATATATGTATATTCATATTTGAATCCGAATGTTTTCGGATCTTAGATTTCAGATCCGTATTCAAACCACGGATCTAAATCTTATATTCGAATTCGTCAATTTCGGATTCGGATCGAATTCGGATCGGATTCGGATCAAAGTCAGAGAGGGATTTAAATGAGAAATGGGTTTGAACTTCAAATTTGAAGCACCACGCAATAGTAGGTATTGAGCGACTAACAAAAAAAAACCGTACCCCGGAACTTAGAACAACCGGCTTGTTCTGGACAATGGAATTTCAGAGCAAAAAAGGTTTCAAAATAGGAGGTTTTGGATCAAATAAGGATGTATTAATTCATATTTGTCTTATACTATGACATTAAATCAATGAATATTATATGAAACCTTCATTCTTTCTATACTAATATATAAAAAGACTTTAAAAGGCCTAAAAAAACATAATATATATACAAAAATAAACGGTCGAATCTTTTATCGGGTCGAATATGTGCAATACCATATTTGAATCCAAATATAATCGGATCTTATTCGGATAATCGGATCTAAAGCTAAGATCCATATTCGGATAATCGGGTCGAATTCGGATCGGATTCGGATCTTTATCCGACCCATTGACAGCCCTAGTGTGGGGTCCCCCAAATGAATGGTGGGCCCACACGAAATGTGAGGGGCTGTAAACCGCTGTAGAGGATGAACGCTCATCAGATGAGCAGCCACATTCGAGCGCGGACGAGGGTAAAATGGTAAGGACACAAAATTTGCTGCACTTCATAACGACTGTACATGATCGAACGCTGCATGTGCAGCAACACGGAGACATGTGGGGCCCATCAACATGCTCCAGAAGATGTGAAGCGGGCATCAAATCAGTAATTTAATTAGGACTAAAACCGCCGACTTTACCCAAAGCAAATATAATAGCTGATAACTTATCCAAAATTTTATATATATGAATGTTGTATGTGTTCCATTCAGAAAATTAAAATTTTTTCGAGGCGTTTTATTAATTTTGTTGGAAATTTATGCAACCATTGGTAGTTGGATTACTGTTTTCCATTAGACATGGGAATTAGACACGCCTGTAACATTGAGATCACAGGCACAAAGCTGTCAAAGCATGAATATAGCTAACGGTGTACTTAACATATATGGGTCCCACCTGTGGCTACCGCACGCTCGCAGCAAATGCAATCTCCCATTTGCTTGGAAATCTTTGCATGTTGTCAGAAATCATGGGAGACTTTATGACTCGGAGCATATATATATATATATATATATATATATATATATATATATATATATATATATATATATATATATATATATTTTGTTGGTAAAAGGACATAACTAAGCCATTTCATTAGCAAAAGATAACATTACATTATACACAATAGATTTCACCATTGAACACAAAAATCAACCAAAATCAAACATCATGCCTAGGACCAGATAATTGGACACGCATGACGCAACCAACAACCTTAGTAATAGTCTTTGCAATATTGAAAATCAAAATCAGGCTTACGACCAAGGCCAGAAAATTTGATGGAAAACCAACAGTTTCACCTGAGATGGGGTCCGTTATCATGCAAATTTGAAGGGCCCATAGAGGGAAAGAGTCTCAATCGAAGATGCAACAAAACAGATCCTTCCTCAAAGTAGGGACAAAGACCAATACAAGGTTAGGGAAGGACACTGAAACTTAGAACCAAACATCACACGGACTGACAAAATAAGGCCTTCAGCCTTGAACGGAGCCAATAATCAGCCAAACTTGAAAGCAACAACAAACCACAAACTAGAACCTAATCTATGAACATCATGAAGAGAAACCCCCCCAAAAAAGACAGCTTACGAGAGAGCTGAAGTCCTAAGGCAAAGGATAGGCTATCGGACGGCAGTAACGGCCGATCTATCCACGGCTAGGTTGACGCAAACCAACATCGTCGTCAATGTCAGTCTCATCCTTGTCTTCTTCAGCAACCACGGTGAGTTCCATCTGAAAAGGCTGCTTTTGGTTGCCAATCTACACAGCCTTCGAAGAATCCGAACAGCCGCTGCAATGAGATTCCAGGTGCTTCATTATCACGTTCACGAAACCCGTAGAATGATGTCTTCATGAGTGATTTCTTTCAATGTAGCCGTGGTCGGAGTCGGACTCTAAGCATATATTTTGAATGCCCTACAATTAGTAGTTGGGATTTATGGCTTCATGGCAGGCTTTCTGACTGTTTGGTGGCATATTCATTAAACTGTTATTAGAAGGTTGTCTTCGACTTCTTCGTCTCACGGTTTTTGCTCTTGGGTTTTACTCGAAAATAACCTTGTTGGTTAAGGGAGTAACAAGCTTACATATATGAATCTTTACTTTCTCTTCCCCAAGCACCGTAGGATTCCTGGATTTCACATCTTCCATGGTATGTTGCCTTCACCTGGATTCTAGGATTCGATTTTGCAGTCATGGTTGTTATATGTGACTCTGGTAGTTTTGAGTGACAGTGCTGCTGTGTTTTTAAACTTCTTTATTCTATTAGTTTGTGGGGGGTTTTCAGAAATTCTCAAGTAGTGAGTCCAAAGGGGAATGATGGACGAGGTTAGCAAAGCTTGCTTGGGCCCAGGCTTTTAGGTGCATTCATTAGATAGGCTTCGTCACCAAGCAACAAGCCCGATCATAGGGACAGGCCCGCTTAGACAAAACTCATCAAGCCCAGCCCAAACTCATCAACGTTTCCGCCCGGATTTTAGCCCTTGTTGGAGCAAAAGACGCAGCAAAAGCATATTCATCAGAAGTCTTGTTGATCCTAACGAAGGTTTAAACCACTTTGGAAGAAGATCTACTCAGTCGAAGATAGATAATCTGGTTCGAGTATCAATGGGTTGGTAAACAAGAAGCTAAATTATCATCCTAAAACCGCCATCTGATTAATTGAATAACAGTTTGGAATTAATAAATCCAGACTGATGGTGATGCAGTTTCTCAATTAGTTCAACCAGATGGTCTTCATCTAGACAGTCTTTTCATGACAAAATCCAGAGTAAATGAAAATGCCATAAGTGCTACTCATCGTCTCTCTCACTTTCTTGTTTTGGAATTCAGCCTTTGCTTTCTCCCCAAGTTCTTCTTCACCATATCTTATCCCACATCTCTGTATTAAAAGACAAGACATGATGGTTATAAGGTCATTAACATATGAAAGAGAAGAGGAGAGATGATGAGCCCTCATTGAGAAATGTAGGACCCCCTCCTCTCTCTCTCTCTCTCTCTCTCTCTCTCTCTTTCTCTCTCTCTCTCTCTACGCATAAAACCATCAACACCATATATACGAAGGCACAGATCACATCACCCTCCAGGCTTCTTCATGGGGTTCATGTTGGGGGGTTTGGTATGGTATGTTTTCACGTGGTTTTCTGCGTGGTAGGTTCCTGTAGCTGGTATGGTTTTGAGTACAAAGCAATCCACGATAACCACGGAGTAATCTATTACACTCCACTATTACCTTAAAGCCAAGAGGCATAAGTTGGCTTCAACATGAAGTCTTAAGGGATCAAGCTAACCTATCCATAATTTCAATTTTTATCCTTTCTTGCATTCACAATGCAGGGACATAGAAGCAGTCTAAATGAAACATGGCATATATATGTACAGAATAAGAATAAGTTGTGGATAATTTCTGGGAGATGTTACAATTCTTTGGAGGCCATTCTATGGAATTCAAATACCCATATATCTTCTCTTGATTTGATTAGTGGGTGCCATGTGTTGTATTGCACGTACATAATTGAAAAGAAGATAATAATAATTGTGTAGGACATCAGAGCCCTGAGGGCTTAAAAATTGTTAGAAGGTATTTTTTTAAAAGTAAAAAATAAAATGGACCAAGTTGCCCTCATAGACATATACAATATGAACCAGGTATTATAAGGTTGTTCTGGGTGAAAAATGTTTTTGGCATGTTTTCATAGGAGCCTCTTCCCATCATATATTTTTGGCATGTTCTCATAGGAGCCTCTTCCCATCATATATTGCTAGTGGGGTGCACGTAGAAGGAGAGAATAGTCTTAGAACTGTCCAGATTTTAAATAAAAAGGGTAGAGTTCTGACTATTTTAACCTTATATTAATGATGCATTTACAATGAATGGTAATTTAAGAGTTTTTTACGGAAGTCATGCATTGTTGTTGGCACGTTTCCCGAAGAGATTATTATATAGAGATAGACCTGTGCAGATTAAGCTATTTCAAATCTAGATCGAGGTAAAACTTATTCAAATGGATCATTGGATGCCTCTCTAGTCTTGAATATAATATAATTGTTGCGGGGTGGTTAAAGACCATTGCAGGGCTTTCAAGTCTCATGTGCGCTCTCCATTTTTGAAAGGGAAAATTTCTCTGCGAACCCTAAACCGTTCTTATAATTGTAGATTCTACCTTCTATTTCATTGCTTTCAACTCTACCCAAAAAATCCAAGTTTGATTTCATTCTCTCTCTTACCCCTTAATTTCTTTATAAAATACTAATTTTACCTATATATCGTAATGTTAAACTAAGCTGTAAATTATGTTTTTCAACCTTAAGTCAAGCCTCTTACTTTAATTTTTCCAATTTTTTAAGTTTTTCTTTCTCTTCTCATTTTTTTTGGTTAAAATTTTTTTTTTATGGTGTTATTCAGTTGTAATGGAGATAATGTTGGGATTAAAAAGGACAGAATTGGTCTTTCCATAAAGATTGGGGGCGATTGAAACCAAACATTAGCTTCTTGGGTAGGATTGCAAACAAAGAAGGTAGAAGGTAAAATCTGTAATTGTAGATATAGTTCAGGGGTTCAAAGAGAAATCTCCCCCCTTTTAAATATGACCAATGACATTAGTCCCAACGAAGCCAAGGTGGACCCACGTGCACATCACTTGCCGGTCCTGATGAACGGCAATTTCCAAGTGACCTTTTAGCCGGACCACATCAGACGGTGCAAGATTCGGGAAATGGACCGGACCGGCCGGCCCAGACTACATCACATCGAATTTCTCTACAGGCCGGCTCAAACGTAGCCCACAAAGTTACACGTGTCAAAGCCATCAAAAAGACACTACGTGGGTCCCACACGTACGGCTTTTGTCTGATCTTTTGGGCTGGCGCGCAAGCAGCGAAAGGCACGTATGAAGCTCTCTATCACATCGTGCAATCCTCTCACTAAGGATTGGGACGCGGTCGGAAAATTTTAAAAATTATATGTACAGAATTGGCACGTGCGACTGACTGCCTCGCCGGTGAACGGGTCCTACCGTTGGAATTACACCATAAGTTTAGATTTGGCCTCGAGCGAAAAAACGAATTCCCCCATCGTCTTTCATCTTAATTACTCAACTGTCCTCCTCCTCAAACAGACAAAACCGCGTCAACATACATGCAAAATAACGAAATAGCCCTCATATCATCCCACCTGGACTACTAGTATTCTTCGAGAACTGACATCTGCTACACTTTTTTGCTCCATTAAAGTATTTGATTGTTGATATTTTTACCTAAATGTTTCATACGAGACCTACTTGAAAAAATATTAAGCATCAAATTATCCATGTGGCAACATTTCTCTTTGACTGCAAAACCTAATGCAGCAAAAAAATGCAGCAGATATCATCTTTAATACTTATAACATTGAATATACGATGTTTACTTGTTTGGTAACTTCTCGAAAGATTTGATTATATTGTAAATCCTTTGGGCACTAGTTGATAATCTGGGCTATTTTCATGAAACTTATTCTCCATTATATGTTTGCATCTTCATTCAAAGAAAATTCCTTATTTTGGGGTAATTTTTAACTTTCCACTCATCTATGGTGTCCTCTCTTTTTAGTCAACTTTAAATCAAATTATAAGTTGGCCGCTGGTTACAAAATATGTTCATTTAAGAAATTCAGTGAGGGTGTTTTGGGAAGACGAAGATTCCCAAGGTCAAAGGCAGCAACAGAATACAGGGACATTTTAGTAGTTTTATCTTAATTATGAAATGTTTTCAGACCACTTGTCCGATGTGAAACCTGCTCCTCTGGCGGCCAAAATAGTAACATCATCATCATCATCATTATGGTCATCCTACATATCCAAGCACCATTCCCACCGTTAACGTTCACCGCTCCTCTCTCTCTCTCTCTAAGGTCGCAGTATTAACTCCAATTTTTGAGATTTTCCCCTTATCGTTCTTCATGAAAAGCCCATCTCAGAATAGCAGCAGGTTTGTCATCCTTTCTTCTTTCATTTCAAGCTCTAGTTGCAGAAAATGTGGATTTCTAGTTCCCTTATCCCATCATTCGATCTAGCTTAAAGGATGCAGTCTTTTTCTCCTTTGTCCGTAGAAATGGTCTTCCATTGCTAAAAATTATTGTAATCCGATCTATTTCTCAGAGAAAAATGAGGCATGCATTTGTCTGATAGAATTGGGTGGCTTTTATTTTGTTGATTTTCCATTTTTTCGAGTTGTTGTGCCCATAAATCCTCCAATTGGGATTGACCCTTTGGAGAAAAAAGTGCTGTAGATTCGTCTTTCTTCTTCTTTTATTTCTTTCTGTTAGTCAAATTGGGATCTCCAGTTACTCAGAAAGGGATCTTTAATGGTTCAAAAAATGTGGGTTTTTGGTCATATATTGTGCCTGTGAATCTTCACCTTGTTTTTTAACTATCCGTCTGAGAATGAGGATGCCACTCAGTTTCCTTATCCCATCTTAACTTGTTTCTTCCTCCGCTGAAAACTCTACCTCATAATCCACTCCTCTTTCATTCTCCTCCATTGATCCCTACAACCCCAATAAAATGTATGGAACAACAACCCGAAGAGATCTATCTCAGGAATTCCAACCCCAAATGGCATATTATAGGCCGAGCATCCACACCAGGAGGGCGAATATTACTGTCAAATTCCAAGATCTTTATGGGTTCACTGTAGAAGGGAATGTCGATGATGTGAATGTATTGAACGAGGTGAGGGAGAAAGTGAGGCAACAAGGCCGTGTTTGGTGGGCATTGGAAGCAAGTAAAGGTGCAAATTGGTATTTGCAGCCTCAGATTCCCTCCATCTCAGAAGGGATTGCAGTCTCCTCCCTTAAATCCTCCCTCAAGTTATCAGCCCTTGCAAATTCAATTGCCTTGAAGAGGCTGATAAGGAAAGGAATTCCCCCGGTTCTAAGGCCTAAGGTCTGGCTTTCAGTGTCCGGGGCGGCAAAGAAACGATCGACAGTGCCTGAGAGCTATTACAACGATTTGACCAAGGCCGTTGAGGGCAAGGTTACTCCTGCAACACGGCAGATCGATCATGTAAGCTCTTAGTTTCTGCTCTAGAGAGACTGTGTTGGCATCTGAGATTATTGGTTTTACTTCTTGATTGTTGCTCACAAAATTATGTTGGTCTTACATTATTATCTCACTATTTTTTGTTACTGTGTCATGTGATATTCGCTAGGAATTGGACCATCATAAACATATTTGCAAAATCATCCTCTATACACTCTGAAACTGTCTCTGGAATCATGAAGGACCATTGAATATTGTTATTTGCAATCCTATTTCATTTTTAGATTTTGTTCATGAATCCAAATGTTTCGTGGAAACAACAAATTTTGCTACATTTTAATCATAATTAAAATGTTATTTCTTAATAGGAGACAGAAGTCTTCATTGATAGGTTATATTATATTCCACACCCCAGAAATTTTACCGCTACCTGCTGGTACGGACAACTGCCAGCCAATATTTACATTAAATACTGGCATTTATCGGTCTTTAGCTGTACCAGCTGAGATTTCAAACCCTGGTTCCGTTCCATCAATGTCTTCATGATGGAAACAACCATGCATCCGAGGCGTACTGAATTTGTAAAATTAGGAATAACAATTGACAGCTAGTACTAATGAAACATTGTATTGTTTGATATGTTAAAGATACAGTTCTTAATGGCTCACCAACACTTGGATAGTTGGTTATGTACTAAGCTTTTTTCTATTGAACACTTCATATTTTCATCTGGGCACAATGGTGTCATCAACGTCAAGCTTCAGACTTAAGTGTCTAGTCATAGTTTCACCCTATTTTTGCTTTGTCCTTCTGTTGGTTTCGTTTTTAGTATTTAAACTCAATAGAGGTTCCAAATACACTGCGTATTGTAGTCACTTTTACCTGTTTCAGCTCATGGTTCTCCTTCTATTACCAATAAAGCATAGCACTTGAATTGCATGAGAGGATTCTTTAGGGTTTTATTGATGTGTTCTTTAAAATTGAATTGAATTGTATACTTGAAGAAGCTTTAAGTATTCTTTCCAAGTGAAACTGGGCCATGCCTCATGACATGGTTTACCCTTTTTGTGTGTGTGTGGTGGGGGAGGGGTGTTGTTGTGGGGAAGAATAGTGAGAGCACTTTATTAATAGAATGTGGAAGAAGAGGCCATAGGAGAGAAGAAAAAGGCACAGTCTGGAAAGGGCCAGCCAGCAAAGAAACAACAGAGTGGGAAAGCTATGGCAACACACAGGACACCAGAGTCCTTAAGAGCCCCATCCTTGCTAAGCAATCCACACTTTAGTTGGCTGATCTAAGGATATCTTGAGGCATATTTTCTAAAAAACTGGGACCCATTCAACCATGATGTTACCCACTTTCTGTCACTTGGTTTGATTTGTCTGATTATGTGCAGGATCTACCACGCACTTTCCCTGGTCACCCATGGTTGGACACTCCAGAGGGTCATGCTGCTCTACGCCGTGTCCTTGTCGGGTATTCTTTTCGGGATTGCGAGGTTGGGTACTGCCAGGTGCGCCTAGTTGTTTGGGGTATTGATAATAATCTTCCATGGAAATTAAATTCTGAAGACAGCCGCTATATTTTCTTATGGTGCAGGGTTTAAACTATGTGGCTGCATTTTTGTTGCTAGTGATGAAAACTGAAGAAGATGCTTTCTGGATGCTTGCTGTTCTCTTGGAAAATGTCCTAGTTAATGACTGCTATACAGATAACTTGTCAGGGTGCCATGTTGAACAACGTGTGTTCAAAGATCTGCTTACTAAAAAGTGCCCAAGGTATTCTATTTGTTTATCCACATGTTATTATATTATGAACCTTTGATTCTACAATTGGTGGGGTTTTGTTTCTTGTTTTTGTCTTTTTGTTTTTTGTTTTTCTTTTTTTTTTTGGTTTCCTTTTCCCTTTCCATTAACAACTTGGTGGTGTTTTCTGGAGCCGAAAACCAAATGCAGAATTGCTCTTCATTTGGAAGCTTTGGGGTTTGATGTCTCTCTTGTTGCTACAGAGTGGTTTCTATGCCTCTTCTCAAAGAGCTTGCCTTCAGAGGTCAGAAATACCATCCTTTATAATTACATGCTTATTCTTTAATAAAGCACATCAAACTCAAAGGTTATGATCATTCCCATTTTTTAAACCCATTTTCCAGACAACCATGCGTGTCTGGGATGTCCTTTTCAATGAGGGAGCAAAGGTTCTATTTCATGTAGCATTGGCCATCTTTAAGGTAACAATTGATTCTTCTCTTAAAGCTTTTC
Source organism: Buxus sempervirens (assembly GCA_947561395.2). Taxonomy (NCBI): domain Eukaryota; kingdom Viridiplantae; phylum Streptophyta; class Magnoliopsida; order Buxales; family Buxaceae; genus Buxus; species Buxus sempervirens. The sequence goes on along the minus strand of OX387191.1, from coordinate 1,870,611 downwards.
TCATGTTTGCCTTCCCAAGTTGCATTTTTTTCTTGGACGTTGCATTATATGGAAATTGTACCCAAGAATACTTACAAACTACTACCAAAGAAGATGATTGTTTGAACAACGACTGCAGATGAAAGAAGAAGAGTTGCTGATGGCTCATCAGATTGGTGACGTAATTAGTATCTTGCAGAGAACAACTCATCATCTCTATGATCCTGATGAACTATTAACGGTAATGAAAATCTATCTACTCATTCATTCTATGATATCAAAATTAAGAAAATGTCTTCAAACCATCAGGGGGGCCATGAGGCAGATCTCTTGACCCCAATTCACTAGAGAATATTATATGTAAAAAGATGTAAATTGTTCTTCCTGCAAATCATTTTGGCCTGTATTGCTAAAAAATTGCACGCATCCTCCTTTCTGAAGTATGCTCAGGTAAGGTTCATCTACAGTTTCACATTAGGTGCATTAATTATCTTCTTCATTTTGTGCAGGTGGCTTTTGAAAAGATAGGCTCCATGACCACAAACACCATAACCAAGCAAAGGAAAAAACAAGAACCAGCAGTCATGAAGGAACTTGATCAAAGACTCAGAAGACTCAACTCCCTGAAAGTGGATGACAAATAACTTGTTTCAATGAGAAGTTGGTTGCCCACTGTATTTATTTGACACCCCAACTAAGAATTACAGTGTGCTGTGATTTCTGAGAATGAGATATAGAAATTCAGCTCCCCATCGTGACGGAGATGAAATGAAATTAGAGGGAATCTCTTGTTTCTCAGGGGCTGTAATAGGGGTGAATGTAAAATCTTTGAGTTCTTAGGATACATAACAGTTAATTTGCATCCCAAATCAGGGTCTTGGTGGATCGTCCTGCCCTGTGATTTTGGATTTGATGTTCAATATATTTAATGGATAAATTTTTTTGTTCATAACATTTGCTGCAGTCGTGTCTTGGCTTCCTGCAAGAGCAACAGCTGATCATGTTTGCAGTCAGCGCAAGTGCTATTTTAACTGTCTAGACCTAAAAACTAATAGCGTTTATAACCCTAAGTTAAAAGTCATTGAAAATGACTTGATACGTTTCATAATGCCTTTCATTTTCTTCACTCTTTTATTCAAAAGCAATGATGGGTTTATTAAGAGCATAGAAGTTCTAGAAATGGATCAAAAGTCTAAAATGTAAACTCAGAATTACTCCTAGCCATGTCTCCTATGTATCAGAATTCGTTCAGATTACAAGTATCATTCCTCATTCCAATCCATGAAAAATGAGCTTTTCGACCGACTCTATCTTCATCAATATCTACGTTTCACACCACATTAACCATCTCCATCCCTCTCAGTAATTCCAATTATTTTCCCTTCCCTTAATTCTTCAACTTTCGGGTTGTAATAACCATTACAAACACGGACAAACGTACAAAGCGATTCAGAAACCCATGAATAAACATGACGAATAGCCCAAAATCTGAAATGCACTCCTCCATCTATAGAAGTCATCACAAAGAGAACGGTACATGAATGTCTTCGATGGTTGAACAATGTATAATAAATTGAAAACCTTTCCTGTGGTGTTGCACGAGGATGACAATGAACCTCACCTCTGCCGGGGTATTTCACTTGCACAATAAATGGAGCTTTAGGCTCTCACCTCGTAATTGTAGGATGAAGTTATTCAAGCAGGCCCATGCTGACATCCACTGGCAAGAGCAATTAGTCGACGATATCTAATGTGCAAATAGTTCACCAGTGTCATTTCACCATCATCGTACATCTAAAAGTGAGAATTTTGATCCAAACCACATTACTGCTGCTGTTCATATATCTGCATGTAAGCCTCTGAAAGAGCAACCATCTGAGGAAGAGTTTCTGCCACATGCAGATCTTGCATCTCATACCTTTAAACCATCAAATAAGAGGAAAGAAATGTTATGTTTATGTTGTAATTACACTTAATGAAAGCAAGGTTCAGATTTACCATAATTCTTCAGATTTTCGCTGTACAAAAACTCTGTAAAATCCTTCCCCAGGCTTGCCATCATGGACAATATTAGCAATCAGATCATACTTGGACCGCAATTTCTCATTCTCTTTTGGTGTTGGCAAAGGAATGTAATCTTTCAGCTCGAGGTTCTTCACAGGAAAGTTGACTGAAAAGATATTAGCAATGTCCATGACCACATAAGCCCAAAAAGCATGGTAGTATGAGCGAATAGAATAATGGCAATTAGCTGAATTAAAAGAATTACATAATCAATATAAATTATTCTCAAACAGAATGCCACATCCTTGGTGTAGTCCATTGAGAATTCCAACCTATCGGAGGAATATTGTCAATGATATAATAAATAAACGAAAACTCACCAAGAGTAGGATTTTTCTCCACAAAGAAGTTGTTCTTTGTAAAACGACGCATATGGAGAATAAGATATTGCGGCAGTCTAGTCACACGATACTTCATCCTCGCTAGACAAGGGCGCACAACTTCTGTGATAGTTTCACCATCAAACTTCTTCAATGTGTTAAACAGAGGAACCTAAAAGGAGCATTTTGAAATTTAGTACACAGAAAAAAAAATCTATTCAAAAATCAAAACAAACAAAACCATACCCCTACCGAATTCATACAAAAATATCAAAATACAATAAATAAATTCCTATTGAGCTCTTCTTGGAAAACTAACCCAAAAAAAAAAAAACACATTTGTTCTCGAGAATCCTTATACAGGACAACATCCAAAACAATCTAGCAAACACACTTCAGAATGGCATTCTAGCCATTCCAGATTGTTCAGCCCACATGGCACCTTCCTACGGGTATTACCATAGATCTCATTCTAACATGCCTAAAACATCTCAACAGACTCCTATGAAAGCCATAGTTTATTTTACAATCAAGAGTTCAACAGGCCAATCAAACCTGGTCAACTTGAAACAGATCAGGCAAAATAAGCAATTTGCTATATTTTGTTCATCGAACTTTTTCTTCAGGATCAAACATGGATCATCAGATCCTGATACTTGCCAAGCAAACTCAGAATCGGCTGAGAACAATCCCCAGTGCAATCCCAAGTTCGAACATTGTCACAGAAGCTATAACAAAATATTGTCAAATATGTTTATTTGTTTGCCATCTCTTTTAGTCCTTTTATCTGTTCATCTCTTCATTCTCATATAGCTAGTATCATGAATACATTGCTTGTTGCTTGCCCATCGACTTATAGCTCTAAATTTGTCTGTAAAATTTCTTTCAGCTTGAATGAAACATGCTGGTCATATAGAATTCCAAAATTCTTTAACTTTCTTCTCCATCAAATATATTTTATTTTGATAGGTAAAAAGTAGTTTATTAAGATAATGATAGTACAAAAAGAATGCAAACACGAATTGTGTAACCTTCAAGAGATCTTCTTGGGACACTTGATCCAAGAAGAAAGAGAAATTAGACACTTCTCCATCAAATAATTTAAGTAAATAAAGAATCTTGCAGTGAAAGCCAAACTATCTGTCTGATATCCAATTCATTTGACTTTTGCTTTACCACTCTCTCATAAATCGTGGTATAACCCATTAGCTTAATTCCACAAACTGGTTCAACTTTTGACATCTATGTTGCAATTACATAGAGGTAACCAGCCAATGTTATTTGCATTGCTATATCATTTCACATATTATAAGCCCTGAGCCTGGATAGAGGAGGATTGTGTCAGGTTAGCAGCAAGCTTAAAACATTGTTAAATTCTTCTAAATTCATTAGATGCTAGATCCTTGACGAGGATTGTAATTTAGTCAGAGCCAAACAAATAGGCAAATGCATTTCTAATCTCCTTTAAATCTGCATACAAATGACTTAAGATATGAGACTGAATAAAAAAAATTTGAGCTGCAACAATTTATGATGACCAAATCGGCATAAAGAATGTATCACAAACCTGTGGTATTATATTTTTTTCCATCACATCTTTGAAAAGAGGAGGTGGCGGTAAATCAAGTCCTAGCATCAAAAACGGCATTCTGCATGTTTCCTTGAAAACATTGCTGCGTTCAGAACCACCATCCAAAGCATCACCCTTATTCTGGTCTTCACCATTTTCTTTCTTCTCAAAGGAAGCTTTGTAATGGATCTCTTTTACAACCTCTAACTCCCCCTATTGATCATGATAAATTAGCTAACATAAACAATACGAGCAATCGAAGATGCAAACAATAACGAAAGTATAGCACATAAACCTGAAAGCACTTGTGAATAATACTGCTGCTCTTCTTTGAACCTCTAAGATCTGCATGCAGTGTGTTAAGAAGCCACGACATAAACTCAACTGGATCTGACTGCGCACCTATTCGGAAACGTTTTTTACTGGCTTTCATAACTGCCTGCAGAAACTCATGTGGGCTAACCTGGAGACACAAAAAGTTAAAAAACTACCACATAAAAATTCAAAAAATCATAGAAGCAGTCATCATCTCAATCAAACCTGGCCCTTAAAGTTCCTTGCATGCCAAATCTTTCGCGTGAGTTCACCAAATCTATGAACAAGAGGAGATTTGCAATTCTGATAGTTTTCCGGAATAAGGAAAAAGTTCCTTAAAGGAGTAACTCGCATTAAGGATTGAATTGAGACATTCACAAAATCAGTCTCCTTGATGTTATTCAGGCCGACCTGACAAATTGGCAATATATAAGTACACAAATAGGACGAAAACTTGACGTCTGATAATTGATGAATACATTTTGCCAGACAATAACAACGAAAACAGAAAAAGTATCCACACAATGGAAGTTATATACCATTCCAGGAAGATAATCTGAACCATCAAGTGCTCTTGACCATTGCTTAATTTTATCAAGATGTTCAACTTGTTCCCTAGTAAACCTATAAACAGTAAACTTGAGGAATCAGCTTCTAAGTGATGCAACAAAATTAAATATTCAGTTAGTTCAAGTTAATATAGAAATTTTCTACAATAGCTTATGAAAAGAAGACTTGAGAAAAGAAAATGTTTTTGTTGGCAAGCATAGTAGCCAAACCTTGGGTTTAAAACATGCCGAATGTCATCCAGAGATGGATCATTGATTTCATATCCATCAGGAAGGCAATAGACTCTTTCTGTACGGAGATTGATATAAACATGGTGCCCTGCTTCAAGGCTGTGAGTATATGCATGAGACTTTTGACCTCTTCCTTGATAATACTTCCCACACACTAAACATGCATATACATTCAAGTTTGAGAGGGAGACAGAACAGAATTTCTCAAAATCAAAGTCCAAAACCTGCAAAATAAGAACAAAAGAAATTGCAAATATTAAGCATTCACATACGTGCCAGTATGCTTTTGCAGATAGTTCAAGTTATTTCATATCTCATATCAATTAATGGTAAAGTTGATCACAATATTCAGGAAAACCCTAAAACACTCAAAAATCTATAAACCAAGATGGAATCCATCCAAACTTTTCAAGAATTTATTTGTTAAACAAACAACTAAGAAGACCAAATCCACCCTGTACAATCAGCATATATACACAAGAATCATATCAAATCCATAATAATCATAAGATGCCAATAGTGATTCCACTGAAGTATTTCACCTGGCGATTAACAGTATCCAGATAAGGGCAGTCCCGCCTAATTTCGACCTGGCGGTTGTACCTCCCCTTATTCAATCCTTGTGCGCTCAAATCATCATCCATGTCTTCTTCTTCCATGTAACCACTGTCTTCTTTTTCTCCTCCACCATATCCATTTTCTCCTAAACTTTTAATTTTGCCTTCTTTATGAGCACCATCTTCTCTACTTTCTCCTTCTTCTTCATCGTCATCATCATCATAAGAAGCAAGTGGAAGAAGAGGATTTTCAAAAGCAAGAGGAGATGGAGAAGACTGCGGAAGCAGCTTCTGCCTCTTCGACTCTGGAGAAAGCGACTCCACTGTTGACCCGTTCTCTTCCTCTCTCTTTGTTTTCATCGTGCACGAACCGGCTGTATCTCTTTTCCTCACTGGAAGGAAAGTGGCATCAGAAGAACAGGTTCAATAATCTCGTGGAATGACTTCAAGCATTTCTAGGGCACGAAAATGGCAAAAATTTTGAATAATAGACTTATTTAAACCGGAATTCAAACGAAATCTCTCAATAATATTAGAGACAAATTAAAAGTTGAGATAAACCCCGTCCTCTGAACCTGAAATTCAGTGAAAAAACAAAACCTCTAGGTCTTAAATGAAACGCCAAAGCGATAAGCGTGCGAGTATACAAGAAGAAAAAGATGTAATCAGATCTCTAGAAACCAAAATAAACGAGCTCAAGCATTTACAAATTGGACAATAACAGAAATCTAAAAGCGGTAATTGGAGTGAGAAATAATCAAAACAAGAAGAGGAAATTTTGAAGAAGGGAAATTAAACCCTGCTGACAATGATCAACCATTAACAAACGCGAACGCGAATAAGCGAGATGTTAAAACCTGCTACGAAAAATCGAACAATAACAAAGGCGAAAGCGAATCTTTTCCTCCCCTCGTTCGTCCGAATAGGGCTTCGCGGGTTAACGTAAACCGGAGTGAAGCAGAGCAAACCTCAGGGACTCAGGGTACCAAGTCGAGAGAGTTCTTCCAGATGCAGATACCGGAGTAACGAGATCAGGCGACCCGTTCGTACAGGGAGCTTGGGATGAAACCGGAAGTTCGAGTTTCCTCCTCGGAATGATATATGGGCCTTGCGAATGGGTTCAGGAATCCCCGATTTACTATGGGTTCAAAGGGCCCTACCTAGGGTTAAGGAAGATAGACCAGCAGAGCTCTAGGGCCGGATTTTGATAAATAGAGGGTTAGCCCAATTTAAAATTAGTTTCTGTCGGCCTGGCCCTCATTGGGGTGACACTTTTTTATTTGGTAGGATGCGGGTTGATATCGTCTGCCTGCGGCAGATCGTGGGATGCTACGCATCGTAGCATCCCACGGATGCTGCATTTTTTACAATAAAAAACTGACATTTCATTTTTTTAATGTGACTTTTATAATATCGTGGGATGCTACACATACACATGACAAAATTTTTTACAATAAAAAAAATTTTTTAATGTGACTTTTATAGTATCCATGGAAAAATTTTTTAATGTGACTTTTATAGTATCCATGGAAAAATTTTTTAATGTGACTTTTATAGTATCCATGGAATGCTACACATACACATGGCAGCATGTAGGATCAGCCTTCAGAGGTCCTGCGGTAGACAACGATTTCATCCCCTAGGATGCTGCAAGGTCTGTCATAGGATCATTGTCGCAGACGATTTAGGCCTAAACCTGGCAGACCTAAATTAAATCAATGGAAATCGTCTAAAGCATGAGGTGGGTACAGAATAGGATTGAAGAGAAAAATATTTAATTAAGGGAAGATAAAAATCTTTAAGCCTTCAAGAAAAGAGATCGTCTGCAATATTTGCTTTCATTATCACATCAATGGGAATGCACTACATCCTCCAAGAACGACTTTCTTCAACGTATCATTGCAGTACCAGGGTGGCACAAACCAAGTTCACGGCAAATTACCTACAGATTTGCGAGGACCTTTCGTGTGTACATAGTTAGAGCCTGGGCATTGTTGATAAGGAAAAATTCAAATCTCGTCAGTCATTAAGCCAGCCAGATGAGTTGTGGTCTGAGAAAGGGCGTTGAGGTCCCGGCGCAAAGCCCATCGAGTTGGCAAGTAAGCCGGGGACAGATCCTGATCGATCATAGATGCCACCACTTCGACCGACCGGAGATATTCCAGACCCTAAATTACTCATCCGTGCGCGGTTTAATTCATCAAGTTGAGGTGCATAACGCTGCATTGCTGACAAGCCCATCCTGTCGTAAGATGATGATTCTGAAGCTGAACCGATACGGCTGTAAGCTGTGGCAGATAGAGAACCCATATGACCAAACCCAGAGCCTTGACTAGTGAGATATGTGCTGCTCCTTTGGGACAAAGGATCAGCTTCTTGTCGTCCATAAAGTCGAAGTTGTGCCCGTATATCTGCCTCCCTCCTGTACTTCTCATCCAGCTCTCCACCATAAGATGTCCGACCAAAACCATCCGCATTGTCTCGCAAGTATGAAGGATTCGGTTCATCAAAACTGCGTAATCCGTACTCATAACCATGCCTTAAGCCAGTTGACCAGTTATTGGTGCCACTTGGCAACGGGTCTTCACTATTCCTGCTGTACCTCCTTACTATATCTTCCGATATGCTGTTCTGGATCCCACCATACCTCCTGGCTATTTCTTCTGGCGACCTTGTTTGGATCCCTCCATGCCCATTGGACCCCATACCTGCTCCGGAGGAATGGAACTGCGAATAGTTCCCTTCTCTGAAGGCCCTTTCTGGGGGAGTCTCAAGCTCTTCCAAAGAATGACTTAATAAGCTTCTGCGATTTGGGGAACTGATTGTTGGAGGAATTTCTTTGTACCTTTCACTAACCTGAGGAGACCTGTCACCGTCCTGTTTGTTGGCTGCCAGCGCTTCAGCCTTACCTCTTGCATGCTTATGTTTATCTCCCCAGTCCACCGAATCTTCCCGGGACCTTTTATTCCCTTGGTCATGATTCTTACCTCCTTTGTTACCAATGTTAGAATGTAAGCCCTTCTTCTTCTCCTTAGAGCCAGCTGCTCTTGCTTCTTCAGATTTTTCTGTTTCACCGATTTGCTCAGGCAGATAATCCAGACTTCTTGAGTCATCACCATAATCATTAATTAGTTTGGATATATCAGCACAATAATCATCATCTGCCTCTTTTGGATTATCTGAGACCTTTGTATCATGACGATTTTCATCTGCATGTAACTCCTTGGTTACCATGTGCCCATGTTTCTGAGCTATGGCCTTGTGCTTAGTAGTCCAATCAGGGCGGCTCCATAGATAAAGGGGAGGTGGCTTCTGGTTCCACTGCTCCATTTGTTTGTCATTCACATCAACAGATCCTGGTAGGTAAAAGGACTGACAAGGAAGAATATGCACTATAAGCCATCAAATAACATTCTTGCACAAATATAAAATAAAATAAAAGAAGCATCATCTCATATCCTAACAAAATTAACTACAACCATGATGAAAGCACTCAAATCCTCGAATGATACCTTGCCTGATAGTTTCTGACCATCCTCCCAAATCAGATCATATGCAGCGTCTTTTTCGTCAAGCCTAGTAAAGAGAAGAAAATTAAAGTCATAAGTGAGAGAGAGAGAAGAAAGGGAGATGCAAAAAACTGCATTTCAGTACCTTTCCGTTTCTTTTGGAACAATAAGTATAATGAGCTTTGGCTTAAACTCAAGAGCCTTGTTAATGAACTTATTCGCAAGGGATGCTTTAACCCCAAAAGGAGGATTAAGACCCATGATCTACACAAAGATCAACACAAATTGGATCCCCAAAATTTATTAAAAAGAGAAAAAAGACAGGGAGTTGGAGATTTTATCAATGAGAGTCAAATCTTGACATCTTGCTTATTTCATGAAAGAAAAGCCCGTGCTTCCTTACCAACTGAGACCCTGTGGGCAATTCCCGAGGATGAACACTCATCCAATCTCTCTTCTCAAAATTAAAATCGTTCTGTGAAAGAAAAATGAGGGGCGGTTCAATATGCAGTGAGAAAAAAGAAAAGTAAAGGGATTCACAAGAACGAACACTTCCTTTGGCTGAACAAACAACCAATCATTTAAAGATATTTACTCTTTACTTTTATTTTCGTTATTGAATGCCAAACACTATATAAAACGAAAACAATAATATAACAAACCTAAAACCAAGTGCTTTGGCATGCAAAGCAACTACTGACAAACGGATAATAGAAAGCTAGGACCCCCAATAAGTTAATGTGGTGGATTTTGGGAAAAGAAAAAAAAAAAGGAGACCATTACTCAAATAAATTAAAATTTAATAAAGAAATGCATAAGGGATCACTCCCTAAGATGAGAGTGATAGGTAGCAAGACAGATGAAATCCTAATAGCAATATATTTACATCAAAAGGTCAAGTATGAACAGTTATTTTCCAACTTTAATTATAGATCAATTATGGCCCGATGTATTTTATGTGCAAATTATGTGGTTTGATGGACCAAACTAGAGGAAGAATAAATGCAAGACTACAGCAATGGGAGGACATCTAGGAATCCAATGCTTTTAAGATAAATCAAAACAATACCAAGTACACGCATATGCAAAAATAATAGTACGGGTGAACCAACAATAAGAACTGAAAATAAAGAGATTCCTAAAAGTAATAAATTTAGTTTTGGATTATTTATACATAAGAGGAAGGATATTGACAAGGATGTTGCACACTGAATTAGATCTAGATGGACTGCACTGATAGGCACTTCTAAATTATTTATGGTAAATGCATCCACTCAAACAAAAAATAAATTTAAAAGGAAAGTCATTAAGCCCAGTATGAAACATGGATCAAAATTCTCAGCAACAAAGAAGCAACATATGCATAGGTTGAGCTTCAATGATATAACGATGTTGACGTAGATTTATGGGAAAACGAAATTAATTTAAAAAATAAATATATTAGTGTGTCTAGGTGTTAAATAAAATACAAGAAAAAATAAACTGAAGTAGATTAAAATGGTTTTGGCATGTAAAGTGAAGACCTATAGAAGAAGCTGTAGAAAGGTGCAAGGGCATATTTATTAGAAAATTTAAGAGGGTGAGAAGAAGACAGAGCCTAGATGGAGTCAATTAGAAAAGGCAGAATACTCGTAATCAAATTGAAGATATGGTTTTTTAGTGGATTGGAATGGAGGAATAGGATTTTGGGCTGAACTCAACTAGCTAGGTTAAGGCACTTTGTGCTTATATTTGCTTTCTGTAAATATTAGCAAAGCTTTGGTAGCTAGGCCTAGGCTGACTGGGGGAAACACTTGCAAAATGCTGATGTTTTATCCTCATTCCAAGTCCTGTCTTCAAAGATGAACATTTGACCCCATAACATCTCCAAAACCAATAGCCATATTAATGTGCCTAGCCTAAGCTAAACCAAAGCCAAAATCTGATCTAATCAAGCTCTATATAGGTAATATCGAGTCAAACCTAAGTTCAATTCTGATTGATTAATTGCTTAACATGGGGCACTGCAAATTGAAGTTTGTGATGCAAGTTCAGATTTCAGTTGAACAGCTAGCCAATGCCTCAAATCTTAAGCCCAACTGAACATTTTAGTGTAAATTTGGATAAATAAATTCAACAATTAATTGCCTTTTTTCAACAGTGACAGTTGACAATAGAAAATTCACACTTGAATGAAAATTAAAAAATAATTGGTTTTCAAGTTTTTGAACAAAGGAAAATCCAATGGGCATAAAACATAGACAGCCAAAAATAACAAAACAAACATCACCTTGCCTGAGTTCAAGCACATCAATTCGCATACAAAAAACTGTAAAGAACTAGTCCACTCAAGTTGAATTATGCATCAATTTATGGAAAACTTTCACTAAACCTGAATCTAGAGTTATCATTTTTTTGGATGAATACTATAATTTTACTCGAGAATAGCAAAATGGTGTAAAAAGGTGGCCTCCTGAAGCCTAATACTACTAATTCAATAACTATATGAGTAACAAACCATACGGCCATAAAAATTCAGCACCACTTTACACATTAAAAAAAGGAAAAGAAAAACAGAAAAACTAACAAAAAAAAATTAAAAAATATTAACAGTAACCAAGTGGTGCCACAAGCTAACAAACTAAATACTCAGGAAACAAAATCTACCTTCGGTTGAATAAGGTCATAGTTTTTGAATGCACACTTCTTCCCAGTCTCTTCAAGCTTTTTTTTCATTAAGCAACTAAAATCATTGGCACCACAGCAGAAGTCCACTATCTGTGCAAGGAAACACATATTAGCTATGATATTACGTTGGCTTCAATTATCAACACCATGAGAAATCCATATTGACCTCAAATTGCAATGTCACAGTAAGGATATGGCATAAGACGCATAACAAAAGATTCTCATTATGCATATTCACTATCACTTCAGCTTGTCAACAACCCCCAGAGACCTTACTGATATCTCCTAATGCTGAAATGGGCCCCTTACACAAAGTGTACTTAATTTACAAATTAGTGATTAATGAGTGTTATTTCAAGTTTATTTATGTTTATTATATCATATTTTAAACTTATTTATATATTAAATGAGCCTAAGGGCAAAAAAAGTGCAACAAAACATGCATTTCCCAAAAATTTTGCCTAACTGGCAAAATGCTCCCTCATTTCACCGGCATGTGAATTTGAATCCCTAGATACAAGAATAATAGAGATACTCAAGACCATACCAATTATCATCGAATTAAAGCTTATGTGACAACCTGTGAGAATGTGGGAAAAAGTGACGAAACAAAAGTTAAAAAAAATAACCAGAGTATTAGAAAATTTGTTTGGCATTATAATAGGGAGATTTATCATTAAGATGATCTTCTTACTTGGACAATTAAAGAAAAATTTAAAGAAAATTGAAAAAACATTCACATGGCTTTTATAGATCTAAAGAAAGTGTATAAATAATGTCACAAGAAAGTTAATTTGATGGGTTTTGGGCAGAAGAATTCAAATTAGATACATTGAAGTTATTGACAATACATACAAGGAACCTTTGACTACGGTGAGACCCATGGATAATAAGATTATAAGACAAATGAGTTCCTAATAATGACAGGTTTACATCGAGAGTCAGCTATGGGTTTTATTTAGTTATAGATGAATTAACTACTTATATTCCAAAGGAGATTCATTGATGTATACTACTTGTAAACAATATAAATTTTGTAAGCCAAACTATAACAAAGTAAATGCATTATTGGAGTTATAGATGGACACCTTAAAATCAAAAGATCTTATAACAATTTTAACTAAGATGGAGTATATGGGGTGTAACTTTAATATAAATAATGACAGAGGTGGAGCAATAATAAGAATCAAGAATCAAGAATCAAGAGATTCCCAAAAGCAGTCAATTTCATTATCATAGATCAATTATAACAGTGATTGTCATTCTAGCAACGGATCCCGTAGACGAGGTGGGAACAAAAACCTCCCTTGTTTTCACTAAATCAGCAGTATGCTACTCTATTCTGGTTGAAACAGCGGCAAAATTGACGAAAAGAGCGTGCCGTCAATTTCAACATCATCCGCACAACAACGAGGATGTACTGTGAAGAATGAATTAAAGAAAAATGGACCCAAAGGAGAGGGGGGAGAGAGAGAGGTTAGATGGAGAGAAGAGAGGAAACGAGGGTACCGTGCTGTTCCAGCCGGCATCAATCATTTTCTCCACAAAGAAAGGCGTTACAGTTGAGCCTTAGATATTATGCAAGTTTTTTTTTTAAATAAAAAAAAAAAAAGCAAATTACGTAAATTAAAATTAAGTTTAAGAAAATTACAAGTACTTCCAATTATGACGTTCTTTTAACTCTAATAATTGTTTTTGAAAGAACATCAACACAAACCACCCCCCCCCCCCCCCCCCCCCCCCCCCCCCCCCCAAAAAAAAACAACCAAAAACACATATATCTGTTTATTGTTGCATTTCCCAACCCTATTTAACCCTGTAAAGTGAATATGCAAAATTTCATTACTTTTGGATCATTTTCCTATCATGAATTTAGTACTAAGGTAAATGCCACCCTATTTGACTCCCCAATCATCATTATCATGAATTTTATACATAAAGATCACTGCTCTATGTTTTATGCTCTTTTTTTTTTAAATATTAAGGTTCACTAATCTTTTTTTTTTTTTTAAACCATTAGCTTTTTATTTTATTTTTAAAATTTTCTCAACAAGGCAGCATAAAAGATGTAATAGCACAAGCATAGATGCCCCAAAAAAACAGCACAATGGACCCCAAACAAACGACAAACCAGCACGGTGAACCTTGACTACTCATAAAGAGGGAGATATTGATGGAAGATATTGCTTAGTAGTGTGTGGTGTTAATGGCTGTGCCCACTGCCCAAGGTGGGAAGTGAGGGTGGATCTTGGTGGTGGGTTGTGGAGGGTGGCATGATTGGGTGGTAGTTGTGGTGGTTTCAGTTTGTTGTTAGTATTAGAAGAAATAAGCAAAAGAAACCAAAAATGAAGCAAAAGAAATTTGCTTCTCAAGAAAAGCAATTAGATTGTTTTTTGCTTCATCATGAGAAGCAAAAGCAAACACTAACCAAACATGCTTATTGCTTCAAAAAGCTTGATTTTTTCTTAAATAAGCAGAAAATCAATGCCAAACGCAGCCTAAATGTGTAAAAAATCTACAACTTGAATGGAACACATTAATCACATATGCAACTTCTATTATGCATTAGCTCATCAATCTGATCAAAAAATAAAGCCATGGATCCAAATGGTCCTATCAGCTGATCTTATTCATGAAATTTATTAGTAAAAAGAAGCAAAATATAACTTGACTATATGAAATGTGGGATAGAATGGTGACTGCCAATAAAACCAATCTAATATTTCACAGTGGAACACTCTGAACACCACCCTGAATCGGTAGTCATAGACATTGGATTTAATCATTTACTCAGCCATCACAGACTCCTGCAGCAATGCCCAATCAGGAAAACAGATCCCCCAAGTCCAGGTCCATTTAAGAGGGATTAATCATTAGAAAACATTATATAGGCATCATCTCGGGACCCAGTTTCATGCAACATTCATAGTTCATCAAATTGCAACATGTAAAGGCATCCTGCATCCACATTTATGTAAGCTCTTTAACTAATTAAATACTTTTTGTTGCATTTTATACTAATTAAAAGTATTATCCTCCATGGTTTCTACTTAAATAATATTTGGACACCATTTTATTACATAATTCATAATATATTATTGGTTCGACTACTGAGGCATCAACTAAGTGATTTTGGTTTTTCCTTCTTAACATTGTTTCTTTAAGAATTCGCATATTAGCGTTAATAATTTCCTTCCCTTAGGGCTAAACACTATGATGATATCTCCTTGTATCTTTACTGTTCTGTGAATAGATCCTACTATCCTTCATAATCAAATCTGGCATTCAATTCTTTCTGGTCAAGAAGAGCTCTTCAAATATCATTTATGCCTTTTTCCCGCACGTGGAAACAATCATATAATAAGAAGTTGTTCTATGGTTTTAGTGAAGAGGCCACCAAATAGGGTGATAATTTCAGAGTTTGGTGTCATCAAGAACAAGGTTCCAAATGCATGAGAGAATTTTCAAGAGGGAATGCCCAACAGATCATTAAACATGGACCAACAAGAATGAAACAAAACTGACATCCAAAATAAGCTCAAAAAAGGAATTTACCGTATCTCCATTTTGTACATACCAGTGGAGCCAATCAACAATCTGCACATCACAACTCATGCTATTAGTTTCATCCAAGTTTTGTACAATGGATAATTGTAGCCACATTTCACAAAATGAAAAAAAAAAAGGATAACATTAACGGAAACAGAGGAATTCAAAACCTCAGCTACTATAATACTTCAATTCGTCAAAATGTGTTTCCACTTGAATCAAGGAACCGAAATACTATCAAGAGCTGCCTTTTGAATACCAAAAAGTACATAAAATATATGAATAATAGTGAAGGAACATTATGTAACATGGTAATGCTATTTCTACAGAAAATGCCATTTATGGGCATTTCAATCAAGATATTTGGAGTGGGAGGATGAGTCTATTTCTTCTTTTTGGCAATAAACATCCACCTATTTGAATTGAAAGAATTCGATTAAGAAGCTAAAATTAAAGACTAAAGGGCATCCAGAAACATTCAAATTCTTCTGGCCAAAGAGACGTGAACGAAACAAAAGAAAAAACAATAGCATTTCAGACTGTGATAGAGGCATCGAGGTGCACACTGAATAATAAGAGGCCTATTGGGATAAGATACTGAAGTAAATATTTTAAATTTTAGACTATAAGAACAACTGATATTAGAACATAGATACCATTAATCTTTACCTACCTCCTTAAGCTTGCCCACTTTTGTAAAATGGCGACCATAAGATGTATAGCGCAAGCCATAGAGGAAAGGTGCAAGGTAAACCTTAAGCTTGTTCTAGAGAAATCAAGAAATAATTAGTAAACAAGCGAAAGAATGCACTACACATTTTTAATGGCAACATTAATACAAAACAGATACTATGTCGCAAATGATACGAATACAGACTAGGATTTCAATACAATGTCTTATTCATGTTGGCAAATCAAACAAAAATTATCAAGCCTTTTTTTATGAATAATGAAAATCATCAAGTGGTTCATCCAACCAAAATCACAAAAATAATAATAATAATCATGTTAAGCCGAAAGGTGATGTTGTAACTATGTATACCAAAGGTCTCAAATATGAATCTCAACACTACCCCACACGCGCGACTTCGCACAGGAACATACATGAGGAGGAACACAGGGCTAATACAAAGAAATGCTAAGCCAAACTCCAGCTCTAATACCATGTTGAAGTGAAATAATATGGTTTGAAAGAGGAAGAAAGAGAAGAAAAGGAGATGAATAAGAACAAGAAGAAGAAGAAGAGATGTAGAAAATAAGTTTAGGGTTATTTAACAGACCTAATGAAGAATAAAATAATGCCCTGAAAATAACCATACACCCATAATATAACCAAACGCTATACGCTAACAATCATGCACTAAGAATTATAGATACAGAAGCCTATCTCACAATAAGATCTATATATGAGTACATGAAAGTGATGAAATCCAGATCAAGACTACAGCATCAAAGTCATACAAATGGGTACAAAAATAGATGATGATAGATGGTTTACGACATTAGGGCACCCGTTGCATTTAGCTGGTATGAATTTAATAGAATATTTTATTATTATGGCAAACATATTTTTTTAGTAATTGCGCTAATATTTTTCTTCTAATCATCAATACAGCATATTGCCTGAACCCGGAGTATCATTACAAGGATGGTCTTTGATGTTGTACAAACTTATGTACTACGGTGCACAAGGTATGTTAGAAGTTGGACTCTAATTCCGATGCTTAGACCCAGTTTGGAAATGAGGCAAACAACTTGTTTTTGTACAACAAAATCACAATTTAATATCAATTTCAATATTAAGCATTCTCATATATTGCCATCTGAATTTAGAGATGCACTTGGCTCATTTGGGTCGACCAAGGCTATCACATTGCCGGCAATGATGATGCTGCGTAACTTTCTGTTCATATATTTGTTGTTTTACTAAAAATTTGTTTTTTTAAATACTAATTTTTCTTTTACAATTTTAGATGAATGGTAGGTGATTTATGGGACTAATGCCCCTACATTAAAGAAGCTAGCTGCTAGGATCCTTGCTCAAGACAGCATCTTCTGCATATGAGAAAAATTGGAGCACCTTTGCTCATACATATGAAACAATGGATTATGGAACAAACTACCATATAAGAAGTCGCAGAAGCTAGATCAAGAACATGGTAGAAGAGATTATGGTGATGGCAGTAACAGCGCGACACAAACCTTTCTAGAGAGGGATAAAGGAAAGCAGAGGCAAAAAACATGACGAGTCCTCTATAGCTGAAAGCTTTAGATGTATGGAGTTGGATCTAATACTTCATCTTATGGATATAGAAAATCGTGCAATTAGAGTTATTGAGGTCACCATCCACATCAGATACTTTTGGGACCACATCGTTACAATTCATTTAATAGTAGTTACGATATATATTACTATTCTCAACCTGGCCTAGCAGATTCATCAGATGGTAGTTACAGTTCATACAGATATCTTGGATGGCAATTTCAGCCATCTTATATTTATAGGTTCTTCCTAGTCAACACCTGTTTGTATGGATTGTATATTGCATCATGTGCAATCAGCCCCTTGCATATGGCTTTATTGCTTATCCTCCACCACCGCCCCATGTCCCTCACTTTTATTTAATATGGTAGCTGAGGCTTCGACTTAACTTATTCAGAAAGCAGTGAGAAGTGATTTGTCATAAAGTTTTAAAGTTTCTAATGGTAGTTTGAACTTTGTGGAGACTTCTGTGCACAACTGAGGGTTCACAGATGCATCCTTAACTATCTTAGTGTAGCTTGTAGAATGAATATCAATTTCAGCAATCGTAAGATTTTTTTTTTTTTTTTTTTAGTAAGGGACTCAGTGAACATGGATTTTCTTTGTGAAAATTTCAGATATAAGGTGAGACGTCTTTCAATTTTTTTTACATGGCATTTTCTTACGCACGAGCTATGAGATGGAATCCTATTGTAAAAGGCATGAGAGCCCCACTTTATTAGAATCACATTGGTTAATCTTCCTATACATCTTTTATTTTAAAATCCGATTTTCAATTACTAATAGAGACTTCAAAGGGGTTTTCAGTAAAGCAGGTTGGAGGAAGGCATAATAATCATTTGCGACTGAAAGTAGTCGTTTAAAACAGATGAAACGACTGGAATGGGTTTGAGGCCCCCTGTTAGATTTAACAAAGTATAACAAGGAAATTAGTTTTGGAAGTAAAATATAGTCTATGGAGCAAAGTACTTGTTTAAGTTATGAGTATGAATCTAGTTCATGGAAGGCCACAACAGGTAGCCGAGGTTTAATATATTGCATTCACTTTTTAAGGTATGAGTATAAATCTAATTTATGGAAGACAACAATTGGTGGCCAAGGTCTCATGTATCGCTTTAATATTTTCAGCCAATACCACAAAAAATGAACTAACTTTGAAATGTATCAGCCAATACCTTCACCACTAACTTCGTACCAACCACTCACAAAATTAATACCAATAAACTGATGCAGAATGGCATCCCGTGATCCTTAGATGTTGGGGTGCAGATCTTTATAAGAGAGGCATTAATTCTACAGTGAGAGATGATACAAGGCTACATCCTACGACTTTGGAAGGACACTTGGTGCAGAGACAGTTCCCTCTTGTAACAGTTCTTATTAATCTTGTGGTGGCCCAAAATTGAGGGGCCTGGATATTGAATAAATGCTTAGACTAGATCAAAAGATTTCATGAACCATTCCCTTTTGGCAACCTCTATGCAAATGAGATCCAAGCTAGGTCACTCCTCTTACTCATTGCTTTAATCTATCAGATCAACTCTATGAAGCGGTCATCAGAAGGAAACCACAAGTTTACTTTTGCTCCTTGTCTTAGTTTTACTAAAATTATCCTTTTGGGCCCTTGCAAGCTGATTCATTAAATTCTCATGGTAGATCATTTACAGGTGGGGGGCTTCTCTATCCGACACTGGTGTAAGATGGGTAAGGAGGTGATAGAATCAGTCTCACATTTTCTTATTCATTGCTATGTACTTGAAATTTGTGGAACTCATTTTTTGGAGCGTTTTAACAAGTTAAGACACATTTAAAGAGTTCTAACACAGTGCTTTCCTCTTATGGTTTGGGAAGAGGAATGAGTAGGAGAATTTTTGGGTCCTAAATCCAACTGAAATTTTACTGATCTATACCAGGTGAAAGAAATGACAGTATTTTTTCAATTAAGGCATATGATACAGATTTTATACTCAGAAGAGTAACTTCCCTGCATTTTCATGCAATTCTATTCACCCTCAAAGATGCATTGTTTCTACTATTGTTGATGATGGGGCAGATAGTGGGATCTGTCAACATGGAAAGTGGGATACCCATGCTTTTGGTTTGATGGCCACAGCATAATGTTTGTGTACATGATTTTGTTGCCTCCTTTTCTATGATTACATAATAAATTTACCAATAACAAAGGGGAAAAAAATAAAGAAAAAAGGGAATATGTGCGCAACAGATAGAACAATGAATTACTACGCTGCACATTAATAATGATAAAGCAGAAAATAAAAAAATCCCACTTATTTCAAATAAATTTCTAGCACAGTAATCAGAAGATGAAATATTAGTATATACAAATATACAATACAAAAGGCAGAATATTAACTCCAGTTTAATGACAGATAAAGCTGATGAAGGCAAAGCATCCCAACTTAAAAAATTTACAAGAAGACATCAAATAATTAGATTGCCAAGTGAATTACTTGCAAGAAAAATATGTAAAAGATTAGCATACAAAAATATATAATGGAAAAGAGTACGCTTAGTTACTGAAGGCCTCAAGAATTTTTAGTACAACAAAAATGCATCCCAAACAGGAAATCACCTTCCACTTAATTATCTGTTTGAGTATCTCTGGCTCACAAACATCTCTAGCATCATCAATACTGCAGCCTTCTTCTAACTTCTGTAGAGCTGTTCGAACAGCCTTCAAATGTATCAAAAGATGGAGCAATCAGTGGTTGCAAAGAAATTACAAGCTTCTATAGTAAACAATGTCATCACAACAGAAATGTTTCTCTCTTCAAACCAACAAATGTACCTCAACAGAAACTTCCACCTTTCCCAATGTAATAGTTTTGTCCACCATATGTTTCCAGGAGTATGCATGCGTAGATGGCAATTCATGATTTTGTAAGATCTTGTCCAAGGTTATTGAAGAACTCACATCCTTCATTAAATCCATAATTCTGCATTGAAACATATAAAATTCTGAAAAAAAAATAAAAACTGAAACCGCAAATAATATACATTACAACTAAAATCATATGTTGCTTTCACCAAGAAGAGTTTTGGTATCTGCACTGTTATTAAAATCATAATTTTCCACGACGGAAATGTATCGTGACAAAAGTTTATTCAGTATCATTTTATACAAAAAAAATGAATTAAGAAAAGAAGAAGAGAAGAACCACAAGGATCAGCTTTCCAGCTACAAACAGGAAATGGAAATACGTTACCTTTTTTCTGCATCAGCATCTAATAAAGTATGCGAACTACCCAATTTCTTGGTTACAGGTTTAGCTGTCTTTTTTTTTCCAAGCTTGCTGCCAGATGTCTCCAGCTGTTTTGGCTTTAATTGAGGCTCCAAACCCTTCGTCGACTGTGAATTTAACTCATCCTCCCCCAAAGATACCTTCCTTTCATCTGCTGTAAATGACTTATCTCTCATCAAAGTAGGCTTGGAGTTACCCTTTGAAGACTTTCTAGACAAATCTAGTATTGTGGATTTTGTAAAGGAATCAGATCCTGTACGAGAAATTTTTTTGGTGGAACCACTATCTTTTCCAGCAGAAGAGACCTTAGGAACCAGTTCTGGTGCCTTTACAGCAGTTTTTTCTCCATAAGAGTCTTCAGAAACTGTTCTTCTCTTCTTTGCTAGAGCCTTCTCTTTGTTTCGTTGCAACTCAGTGGGACACTTTTCCCTCTTTTGTTTATCCTCGGGAAATTTGATGTGGTTTCTTACTGGAGTCCCAATATCATCTTCAATTTTGTGTTTCCTAGGGATAATAATCGGAAAACAACATAAAATTTCTGAAGACTGATGTAGCAAGAAAAGCAATGTAAAAGCAAGACTTACAAGCAGTATATCAAGATACGATTTGGCATTAAACCTTCCCAAGCCCTTTGTATTATATCTCCATCCTCTGAATCTTCAAAAGCTATCTTTCTGATCAAAGATATTCAATCATGAGAATCCAGGCTTTAAATTTGCCCATCCATAAATTAAAAACTACACTTACCAACAACAAAAAACTACAATTGTTTTCTAATCATATATTTTAACCTGTAGAAGCACCAGATATGAGAAGTGGAAAACTAGGGAAGTACCGAGGCAAGCATTTTCTATGGTATGCCTTTGGACAACGTCTACATACTGCAAACTGCAACTCATGGACCTTCTTATTTTCTCCTTGTTTACAAACAAGGCATTTGTGGACAGGGCATATAAATGGTTGCCCTGCAGCAATCTTTTTCTCGAGCTCTTCTGCTGCAGTTTCATTCCCCAGGTGGAGCAGTTTTGCAGCACATTCTGGATGGAAGAAATGGCCACAGGTAGCAGAAACACAGGGGAAGACCTGAAATTTGTTTGGGAAGGGAAGTGAGAAACACAGATCTAGACAAATAAAACCAGCATTAATGGAGGACAAATGAAGTCCATACATGCAACGGTGTATCTTACTACCTCACAGTCATGATTAGGGAAGTGGATCCAGTGGATCTGTGTGATATTAAAAACATGCACAGAAAGTAAATCATATGATGTTTGAAACATCAGGAACCTTTGGAGGATCATGCATACCATTTTTCTGAATGAATTAATTTTATTGCTATAGGGAAGAAAGTTACAAGCAGTAAAACTTAATAGATAACTAACTAATTTGATACCGAAAATTTCGTGTTACACATCATCAAAACTAGACAAATTCATTGATCTGCTTCACCTCTTTGGGATTCCATCACATACATGCAAGGGGTACAGGCAGCCGGCGTCTAGAAGCTAGTGGTGTCAGAAATGCCTCATCTTCAGAAGGATTCAAAAATCTAAAAATAATAATGACTGCGCAAATAAATAATAAGATGGATAAAAGAAGTTTCACTAACGAACATAAGATTATCAAGTCATCAAAAATACAGGTCTCAGAATGAAGATTTCAGACAGCATAGACCGCCCTCAACATCCAAAGTTACTGGATCGTGTGACAACCTATAATATCGTTGGCCAATAACTCTTGAAGTTCTTCCTAACCAGGTTTGGTAACACACATCTCCAAAAGGAATCAGTAACTGGCGCTCTCATGGCAGCATTAAGACCTCAAAGTTACCATCACCAAAATGGGAACTGTCCACCTTGAATTAAGCTCAATAATTTTAATTTGTGTGATATTGAATGTAAAGTAAAGCAGTTAGAGATAAAAATACCCCGTGACAGAATTTCCAGAAGTATAAATACCAAACTGGGAAGCTACGTGGAACCTTTTTTCAAAAGAGTTTTTCATTTTTGACAATAGAAACCCAAAATTGTGTTTGGTAAAGTCAGCTTCCAAACAGCCCTGTTTCAAGAACCAACACCACTATCACCACCACCACCATTTCTGATACCACATCATGGTGACCACCACCACAACACCACCGCCATCACTACCATCATTCCTACCATCACCATGCCAACACTACTATTGCCACCAATTGGACCGCCACTACTACCACCAACACCACAACCACAACCACTAAGACTGCAACCATCACAAAGGCCAACGCCACTATCACAAACAGCTTTTAGATTATGAAAATTAGACTTACCAAATGCATTATTATATATTTTTTAAATAATATCTGCATTTAACTAATTGTTATCAAATGGGCTTTCTCTTTTAACTGTCAAAAGTTTCAGAGCATGTGGTAGACACTACCAATCCATTGTTCACGGTAAAAATAAGTAAAACATGCACACGGGCATAGGAAAAGACAGCGAGAGGCCACCACCATAAAACTGGATCTGTCATTATACTGCAAGCATACCATGCATACACCTATAATTCCACACTAAATTTTTTTTATCAGTAATGATAGACATCATATATCAGCAAAGAAAAAGATACAAAAGACACAACCAAAAGACATTAGGCCCCAATCCCACGAGAAGTAGGATGAGCCTAAAAAAAAAAAACACAACCCCAACAACTATGCTTACATAACCTGAAACCTCTACTCTAAAATCTGCTCCCAGTTTCTTACAATTTCCCTAACCCCAAAAACACCTAATTGGCATGCTACAAAACTGGACTATATAAACTCAAGAAAATTTTATGAAAGCCTCAAAAATTTGTTTAAAAAAAAACAGCTAAAATTTGAAAAGAACAATGGCATTCTTTCAAGACTAACAAAGTCTCATAAAATCAATCAATACATGTGATTCCTGTGCAGATATATCAGGATCGAAAAAAGAATCCTAAATTTATCAGGAAAGCTTTAGCGTGCACACACGGTGGGGGGTTAGTGATGTGCGGTTCTATGTGGTGTTGGTGCATATGTTCACATTGCCAAAGCATATCCATTATCAGTAATATGCATGGCCGATAACTAAAGTATATCATGAAAATGTGTAGAACTCAGCTGACATGCAACAGCACCTGGTATGCAAGAGCCAACTCAAATGACTTTTTAAAAGAATAAGACAAGGGGTTCTCTCAGTACCACATCAGACCCCACACATACAAGTAACAGACAATAATACCAGCATAGGCTGATACTTGATTCCATATCATAGCAATGAATTTGGGAGATAAGATAACCTCACGCTAGGAACTGTTAGCCATATGAAATGTGTCAGATAGCCCAGAGGGCCACATGTGAATCATAGTGAATTAAAAAGAATTAGAAACTAGTTATTTTTCCTGTCATTGATCCACAATCCAACAAAGAGAACCTTAGTAGCACAAATACTCAGTACATAGTTTGTTGTCCCATGGACCACACAAAGTACCATTTCTATTAAAAAATTCTAAGGCATTGTTTGGCGTTCATTCTGGGAACTCATTCCATTTGGAATGAGTTCCAAGGCTTAGAATGAGTTCCAGTCCCAAAACAGTTGTTTGGTTGCAATTTTGGAATGAGTTTTCCCAAAATGAGTTTCAAAAGATGAACTAAAAAGAGGAATCACCCCCAGCCCCATTTTTGGTTTTTGAAAACTCATTTTGCAAAATTGCAATTGCATACTTGTAATATTCAAAAACTGAAAATAATATACTTGAAACTTCACTTAAAGACTTCATTACATGACAAGGTTAGACTTACTCATTTATCAAAAGTTTTTTTTTTTTAAGTTAAAACAATGGCAAACTTGTAATATTTATAACCTTTATGAGAATCGTCCACCAACCAAACGTCAAACCCAACTTCTCATTAACCTATGCAAACTCATTTGGGGCCATTTGGGGAATGAATGCCAAACGAGGCCAAATTATGTTGGAATGCTATTGTGTGAAATTCTCAGTTGAGATTCTTCTCTTTTATTCAGACTTCAGAACCTCCACTGTTAAAGAATGCTTGTCTTGTTAACTGAATAAGGGCACTCTTACAAAAAAAAAAAGTAAAAACAAAAGCAATAACAATCACATCATTGGGCAAGGTTTGAAAAGGTTTCAAGCCAAAGGATCTTAATAAATATTATAATACAATTAGAAAGAAAAAAGTATGAGTGAAAAGAAATAAATCTTGATACATCCAAAGCATCGTCAGGAACTACAGAGCCTATAATATTACCAAAAACTACATAATATTAAGGCTCAGCAGCCAGTTAGTGGACTGAACCATGACCAACCCACCAAAAAACAACAAACAGAAAGAATATATCTAGATAATCAACAGTGTGCAATGCAGCACATATATGTCTTATGATAAAAGATTATATATCAAGTTAAAAACATAGTAGTATAACTCTATCAATTACGGACAAGAGGACAACACTTAACTCAATAATAATAATTTACAAATAAGTAATAATCACTAAAGCAAACAAGTAATTTTGCATACATTAACACAACAAACTAAGAAATTGGCTAAAATGTTTGATATAACACCCATACCTCAGCAGTTAAAGATTTGTCAGAAGAACCCAACGTTCCACATGCAAAGCATTGGTGCTGCTTGTATTGACAATTTAAACACAAAAAATTCTGAATTGCCTGTAGAAACCAACCAATTCTTAGGCGCTAACCACTACCAACATGGAAGTGGGTAAAAACAAAAGGAATAGAACACAAATACAAAAGAAAAATGCATACTTCTACTTGATCATCAGAAAAGCCAAGGGATTTACATAATGACTCAGAACCAGCATCTACTGTTGCATGAAAGGACCTCATGCACCTCCCTTCACAGCTGCATTGGATCATAAAAATATGCTAAATATTGGAATCATTCATCAAGGAGAACCAATGTTGTTCAACAGACCATGCATACTCAAGCAAATAAGAAGCCTTAAATATGCACTTACAATCAAAAGTTGCATATCTAACCAACGCAATCACATGATCCAATTTCAGGATAATACGGTGGTGCCCAAAATCAACTCCAAAGATGACCATAATCATCAATTTAACCAAATTATCTGACCATTTAGTGATAGCAATATATTTTTTATCTAATGCAATGATCGGCAAAGTACAGGGCAAGAAAAATGTACTTAGGACTTTTGGAGCTAGGACATCGACTTGTTTTGGGTCAGTATGTAAGACTTCTAAACCAGAAAAAAAGGGGGGGGAATACACATGTACACAAAGAATACAAGATACGCTAGAAAAGGCAAAGACAAGAAATGAAATACATACAAAAGAGACCTCCCAAAGGCTACACAGATGACAAAAAAGACGGGAAACAAATTCATTCATAAATTCTGAAAAAGAGAATTTCCTAAATTCTGGAATCACAGATGCTGCAGCCCCACTGAAATAATAAGGAGATAGCTCTTCTTGTGCATCGAATTTTAAAACCACTTTATAAGAGTTTGTTACCACCATCAGATCCAAAAAAAAAGTTAAGAATCTCTCCATCATTTTAATCCCACCAGTTTTATCATAAAAGATTCTACCGTTACAAGCCTGGGTCATTAATTTTCACTAATGCAGGTACAGGGACGATATATGTGAACATGCCAAAAATATATATATATATGTATAGATGTGGGTGTGGTTTGTTTGTATTCTCTATGCGCTTTTATACATGTATGTGCATAACATATTATAAAATAAAAATCCCTAGATAAAAAAAACACATATAATGAGAAATGCATGATGTAAAGGGGTAAAATTTCTGAAGTGAAAGTGCAAAAGGAGAGAAGGAACATAATTTGTGTTCAATATTTGTGTTTCTACAATACAGAAAAAATAAACCATACAAAGAGGCCATAAAATATGAAGACTGATAAAGAAAAAAAGACAAAGAGACGAGTTAAAATTTGTACCACAAAAGTTCACCACCGTTATCGCAAATGGCACAAACAGAATCAAACAGGTCTCCCTCTTCATCTGATTCATCTTCATCGTCATCATCAACTATGAACTTCTTTTTGGGAGCTTGGAAAACCTGATTAACGAATCCCTTGAGTGAGTGAACTTTTTTAAATCAAAGGATAAAACTCCATCAAAAAGAAAAAAAAAGAGCAGTTAATTAAGTGCAAAAACGAGCAGGGTAATAAAAAGACATTCCTAACCTCATCGAATGGTTTCCTTTTTCTGGGCTTCTCCTCGACAAATGTTGTCAGAAACTGTCCAATCAATCATTTTGTCAATTTATGGAAGTATATAGACATACATTGAAAGCAGACATGGTATGATCTTAACCAAAAGCATGACCTCTATCCAGAATCTCGTTCCATCAATTGCCAATAAAGAAAAAAGAAACTGGAAATCTTATTAATAACAATGATAACAAGACATCAAGGTACAACAAACATAATACAACAAATCACAAAAGAGGTTACAACGATGCGTGCCATTCAAGGACAAGAGGCTATGATGATAAGAACGGAGAACACTGCTATGATACGATTTGGCCTAAGAGAAAAATACAGATTGGTAATTTAATTATTTTCACAAATTTTGAAATTATTTATAACAATAAAATTGAGCTCTTTCCGCCACGCATGAACCTAACGATAGTGTACAGAAGGATCACTTTAATTGGAAGCAAATAAGCTGTTCAGGCTGTTCTGAAATGGAATCTTCCTTGAGTGGTAGGGGTGCCATTACAGTCATGGATTTCCCACAAAGAAGGAGAATATTTTGATAGACCTATGCATAGAAGGGGATAGATATATATGGTTAAATGAACAAGAGAAGAAACTTCAAAAAAGAATAGACAGTTCACTGATCCCCCCATATTTGGATACATCTGGCTAGTACCATTCACCAGGTACTTATCAGAAAAAGAAATTGTAAATTTGTATATCATAAGAAAGTGAACGTACCATTACATTTTACAACTTCTTTCAGCTACCTCCGAAGAAAGTGAATGTTTCCACATGGTGCCCAACACTCCGCTGATATATTCAATTCGGATTTTCTCTCAAATTTAAACGTTCCTTTGTCATGTTTGTAGCTTCAAATACTTTTATTAGCTATGTACAGTTTTTTTTTCCCCAATGTGTTGAAATTACCTATATATAATTCTCTTTCAAGATAACCTCTGATAATAATCAAACAACAACAATAGTTGCCCAACAAGTAATGCATTGAGTTATTCTTCCAACAAAAAAAAGGTCCATGGCAGATCTGACTATAATGCATTGGATCTGATTATAATGCAAAATAAATAAAAAGATTGTCATTGACAGATCCTATATTATGCAAGGAATAGTATAAAATAATAATGGAAATAAAGCAGACCTTGCATTTGGATAAAGTTTCATCCCTTTTCACCGCTTCACTCATTAAACGCCAATGATTCAAAAGATCATTCTCAGAAGGGGGGACCTCGTATAAGCTGCAGAGGAAACAAGTTGCTTAGATTTGCAGTGAGAACAAAATGATATGAAAAAAATAATTTATAGATATGCAACCTGAAAACTTTCAGTAGATGGTCCCACAAGGATTTTGCAGATGTCTCAGTATTCTTCTTTGCAAAGTGAAGGCAGTGCAATGTTATTAAGATTGTCCTAATTGTTTCTTCAAAACTCTTCCTTGGCTTTTGAAGCTTTATCCATTTGTTTTCCTTGGAAAGCACCGAAATCTCCGGCTGCTCACATGAAAGTTCAAATTTCCAAGCCGAAACCTGCTTATAAACTTTTTGAAGCCCGCTATCAGCAGTACCATGCAAAAACATCTGCGTTGTCATTCCATCAGGGCTTTCAAGCTCACTCCACTTAATTGGCAAAGCAGCAAATGATACAGGTTCATCTTTTTCATCCACAAAATCATAATTTGCAACAGATTGTGGAACAGTCTCGCCTTCATCATCCGAAGATGCCATTATATATCCACACCAAAACTGCAGGAAAACATGTGTTACTTGCTATCTCCACCTTCTTTGCAATTTTTTTTTTAGTAAGTAAACGGAAGCTTAATTGATAAAGGATAAAATACTAAAAGGTAAACAAGCTATAACAGACTAAAAAAACGTAAACACGCCAAGCAACAGGCTACAAAGTAAACCACTTGCTATTTTCCATCTTCTTTGCGTTGAAATGTCATCTTAAAAAGAATACAAACTAAACAAAATGAAAACCTAGCAAGAGATAACACGGGGAAATTTGAATATTTTTATATCATTGTGCAATTTTTTGTGTAATTATTGGTGCCGAACAGCGATATATTGTGGCATGCTGATGTTATATCGAGACATGCTGGCGGTGTATTGGCAACATTTGGATTTTGAGGAAAATTCTTGTTCAGAATTTTCCCTTTATGCCAGAGATATTTCAGCAGCATGCTGGTGATATATCCCCGTGCACAAAGAGCAGCATACCCCTTGGCAGTAATATTACAAACCTTGACAAAATAGCAAACCCAATTTTGAGAGAACAACTTCCCACAAAGTAATAAATATCCAACAACATAAATCCTAATTGCACATACAACTTAAACTCATCTTAATACAAAAGAACTCTAAAACTACTATTAAGCCTCCATGCTAGCAATGCACAAAGTCTACATGTATCCAGGGATAAACATATATGAGGATAAGATTATGCACATAAAATTCTCCCTTCTGAAAAGATCAGACCCTATAATGCTTACATATTTTCGCCTTGCTCTTGCTCTTCTTCTTCTCTTCTACGACCCTATAATCGTCAACTGGATAGGTTTCAACATAGTCTGAGGAATAAAAAAGTAGTAAATAAAAAGTAAAAGTAGTATCTTTTGATTCCAAGTTTCCAGCAAAGCATTTCAAGTTGTCGTAAGTTTCTTCCTTAAATTGGAAGCCCTTCTTAAATTAATATTCAAACGAGAGGTTTAAACCTGATTGTGCAATTAAAATTAGTATCTTTTTCTGAACATGCTCTGTTGAAAGAAATTTTTAAGCCAATCAAACTTGTCCTCTTTAAAGGATTTCAGCAATGATTTTTTTTTTTAGTTTGGTATCCTTTTTAATCCGCTCTATTTCTCGACCACGGCCAGAATTACCGGATCTGATACTATCTGTAGATGCTTTCTTTAAGCTGATCCAATTCGAGATGGATCAGTTTCTGAATTCGTCAAAAAATTCCCATCCTCTCAACTGCATTTTTCCTGTTGTTTAAACGCATATATGGTATATATAACTGCTAACGAACCAAATAACTTATTCCACCGAGTATAACAGACCTCGATTTAAGAGAGAAATTTCCATGATGTAGTAACTAATCAACAATCAAAATCTCTATTCACACGCACAACTCTTACATTCCAAAATACATATAAACTCTCAAAGAGAACCAACCAAAAAAAAATTAAAATGACACGAGATAGGTGCCTTTCTTCTGTGTGGAGAGAGAGAGAGAGAGTTCTCGATAAACAACCTAAAATCCCGAGTCCAATAATATGGTACCAAACCCACAACAAAGCAACCTAAAGGTGAAAAACTTCATACAACAGAGAAACCCAACAATCTGGAACCCTGCACAGTCTTTTGTAAACTGATTTCTGGAAATTCAGAGAACCTACCGAATGAAACAAACAATTCCCATGCGAGAACAACGAGAATTTAGCAATAAATAAAATCGCACAAGAATCGTAGCAGAAGAAAAATAATAATAATAAGAATTCCAAAAAAAAACATGCACGTTGCAAACGTAAAAAGATGAAGAAGAAAACGTGAGAGAATGAGCGATAGAGAGAGAGAAAGGGAGACATGGATGGAGGAAGGGACGAGGTGAATACCGACAACTGTTGCGAACTATACAGCGTACAGCAGAAGGTGACTATACGGCAGCCGGTTCTCGCCTTGGATTCAAAGGGGAAAGAGAGAGAACGGAGAGAAGAATCGGTTGTTTAATCGGGCTTGATCCTTTTTCCGAAATCTTTGACGCAGGATATGCAATTATCTCCAATCCGGCGTTGAGTCGGTTTAGTAGCCCTATGGGCTAGGGCTTTTGAAAGCGGGAATTTGCGTTCCAGTACGTGAATCCCTCTCCTTATATTCTGTTGGCCAATTTTCATACGAACTTCAATTCACGTGCGAAAGCAGATAATAAAACACCGAGAAAATGTTAACCGAAATGAGATCGTTTTTGTCTTTTCCCTCTCTAACGGTCCCTACGATATCTTGTAATGTGGAACATCTCACAGCTAGTTTGTTTTTTACTGTATTAAATGTTTTCAAATGGGATCCATATGAAAAAACACTGGCCATGAGATGCTCCATGACAGTATTTTACGGTCGCATCAGGGACCGTTTCAGGTAAAAGCCACAGATGATTTCACTCCATGTTAATCCTAACTACGAACAGTGTTAACCCTAATTACACGTAGCTCTTTTTTTTTTTTTTTAAGCTTTAATAATCATGCGTGCTTCAATATAAGTGACCAGAAAATGAAGAAGATCCAATAATTCTAACTAACGACGAACGAGAGGCCTATAAACACGATTCACATCCTGTAGAGCTTCTATTTATAATTTTATTTACAACTTTTCATAAGAATGTTTTAAAATTTACAATTATACCATTTAAGCAATTTTTTAATACACATGACATGATCCTATGGGGACTCTAAATAAGTTTGCAGATAAAAAATAGGGGTTTTGCAAAGTCTTTTAACTGTGATGAAGAAGAAAAACTAGGGTTTGAGTTCCTCTTGGTCACTATCCCCTTGTCTCTTTGAGAAGTTCACATTTTGCAAGACCTTTATCTACAACCTTATTTGCAACTTTTCACAGGATTGCTTAAAATTTTATGGTTATACCATTTATAGTAGACATGGCATGATCCTTATGCAAGTTGCACCTAAGGTTGTAGAGAAAGGTCCTACAGGATCTCGATTGCTCTTCGAGATGGACTGCACTGATGTTTTCGCTCAATTAAAAAGAAGAGCAACAGCAGTTCAAAGCGCAGGCAGCAACTCGCACATGGAATCTCTCTTTCGGTGGACCTTATTTATCCGATCCAAGCCCTCGACGGTCCTTTCCATACATGGCGCGAGTCATGCCCAATATTCAAATACAAGAATGGCACCTAAGATGCTAGACACATGGTTTTTCATGAAATATCAAAAGTTTAATAAAATTTCCATTGAGCTATAAGTAAAAATAAAGCTTTTATTTATTGTAAAAAAAAAAAAGAAGAAAAAAACTGATGTTACCTAGGGATGAAGTATGTTGCTATGTTTCATCGCATGGGTTGCTACTACCATTTGGAGCATTTGGTAATTTGTATTTTTTTTAAGTGCCCTTGGTAGCAAAACATTTAAAACAAATAAAAAACATTGATAATTAAATGCTCTTGTGGCAACATTTGACTCCAACAACATCAACGTAGACTACCAAAAAAATAACAACATCAATGTAACGTTACAAAAAAAAAAACAACACCAATGTAAAAAATAGTAGTAGATCCGAGACCATATTAGCCAGTCCCTATGCTGGTCCAATGGTAGAGGGTATGTACATGTCAACTTTATTCACATAGGTTTACACACCCTTTGGCACTGGATGAGCAAATCTTCTAGCCAAGAGCTCTAGTTGATTTCAAGTCAGCATATTCTGTCACATATCTATGTGTCAATATCCTCAAGTAGGGGTGCAACAAATTAAGTTTGAACTGAGTTGACTGCAATTTAGGACCAAAATTGAATTTTTTTTTGAGTAAGTTCGAAACTGGAACTGAATTGAATCGGAAACCAAGAAAAAGAAATTTTGTAAAACCGAAATCAACCCAACTCAAATTGCACATTTGGTTGGGTTGATTTGGGTTAGGCCAATTTAACAATCATTTCATTACCTTTAATTTGAAAACCGACTAACAACGTGTTTAAATGGCTTTCTAATTCTTCCAAAATATAATAAACCACATCATAATTATAAGGGAAATTTACACAAACACCCCCTGAGGTTTGGGAAACTATCACGAACACCTCCTGTGGTTCAAAAGTGATCACTTACTACCCCCATAATTTCAAAAAGCGTCGCCTACACCCCCTGCCGTTACTTTGCCCACAGACGCCGTTGGGTATTTTTCTCAAATGGCGGAAATGCCCCTGTTTAAAACGCTCTCTTCTCCAATGAGATGCCCTTACGCCATCTTCGTTCTCTTCTCCAACTTTGAGAACTCGTGAAGATGCCCTAATGCCCTAAGCATAAACCAACAAAGAGAACCTATATGGGTTCTGTATCTCATTATCCTCAGTACTCGCCCACTCCAACACAGAAGAACCGCACCCAGCAGAAGCTGAAGACATTGAAGACGACAACGAACTTCCAGTCTTCCACAAGCTCTTCTTCAATTTCTTCCTCTCGAACACATTCAATCCGAACCCACATGAATTATGAGACACAACACCATTTCATTGTTCGCTTCAACATTCTCTTTGAACCCTGATCTCTCGAACTAAACATGAACACAGTGTGTCCGTCATAAGCGTTTTCAAACAAACAGTTATAAACGTCCCACGACACCTGAATTGGGACCCCATTGACTTCAATCCTCTTGTTCCCTCTAAACTTCCAATTTAATCGCTTAACCTGCAATACCCTTTCGCCATCAATGCTGAAACAAAGCTTGGGATTGGCATCAACGTTGAAATCAATGGAAATATCTCTGATTTTCGCTCCGAATTTCATTTTTGTAGTGTAGAACTTGTTGCCTAACACATGCTCCATTCTCAAAACCAAAACTTGGGCTCTTTCTGGGTTTCGAGCTTTTGTTCTGGCGTAAGCTTCGTTGTAAGAATCAGTGACAAGAAGGACCATTTGTCCATCGATGATAACTGCGATGAAGAACCCAGACTGGAGCTTGGGACCAGAAATGCCCTTCTCTTAAAACCCCTTCTCTTCGTTCTCTCTCCACGATTGCAGGCAACTCCACCCAAAAAAAAAATAAACCCCTTCTCTTCGTTCTTCTTGTTTCTATTGGCATCTATGAATAATGAATGAATTCGAATAGAGTCAAAACTACAAAAAAACTAAAGGAATTAAAAAAGTTTCATCAGAAAGAAAAAACAAAAAATTCATGCACAACGAAGTTTGCCAATAAGCAAACCTTCGATTCTGAAACCAAACTTCTATTTGCTTAAGCTCGATGTTGGAAAGAATCGGCCATCCCAATATCAACCGATTCCAAGCCCTATTTTGCACATCCCAATAAGCAAACCAATTCAAAGCCCTATTTTGCACATCCCAATATCAACCAAACCGAAGATTCGAACACCCGAATTATCCATTTCCCCAATTCTCAATTAATACTTTCAACCAGAAGATAAAAGCATCAATTGATCATTTTCCTAACAAAGTCAAATTGAATTATTGATTATTTTGTCTGAATCGTCGAAATATCTATACTTTAAAGATCGCGAAATGCAAGGATGTAGATGCAAAGAAGTAAGCTTAAACCCAATTTGAAATATCTTTCGCTCTTTAAAGAAAAACCCAAACTGAAATATCTTTCTCTTGATTTGTTCTCTTCGTTCTTTCTCCATTTTGAGGTGTTGACGGTGGTTGCTAGAGTTTGAAGAATCAAAGCAAAGCAAAAGAAGAAAACAAATCAAGAGAAATCCAAGACAATCCATGACCTAGTGAAGCAAAATCTGGAATTGAGTTCAACTTTCTTAGCTCCATGTTCTTCATTGGTAGAAATCGTTGTTCTTCATTAATGAAATCATATGAGGTGGTTTACGGCTCTGATCTCGAAGATCAAACGAAGAGAAGGGTTTTAAAACAAGGGCATTTCCGCCATTTGAGAAAATTGCCCAACGCGTCTGTGGTCAAAGTAACAGTAGGGGGTGTAGGCGACGCTTTTTGAAATTACGGGGGTAGTAAGTGATCACTTTTGAACCACAGGAGGTGTCTGTGATAGTTTTCCAAACCTCAGGGGTGTTTGTGTAAATTTCCCTAATTATAATACACTGTCAATAAATGTATAATGCATATATTACATACCGCAATTATTAATACATAAATACACATATAACAAATATGATATAGTATCAATAAATGTATAATGTATATATTATATACTACAATTATTAATACATAAATACCCATACAACAAATATATACGGTTGAGAATGAAATGCATACCATTTAGTTTTGAGTTGATCCTGTTTAATCAAGCCTTCAACCCAAAACTGAACCAAGCTATTACACTTTGAATAAAAATATCTAAACCCAACCCAAAGTTGATTTGGGTAGGGTGGTTTTTAACTGAACCGGCCATCAATCCAAAACCAAACCAAACTATTTCACTTTGAACAAAAGTATCTAAACCCAACTTGAGTCCATCTAGGTAGGGTGGTATTCGGGTTTTCCCAACCCAAGATCTTAGAGCTTCTCGTCGCAACGAAGTGTAAGGATTCATTAGGAAAAGCCGACTTGAAATTTGCTAGAGCCCTTGGTTGGAAGATCTGTTGGTCTTATAGTGAAATGTGTATCCACGTAAGTGCATGAAATGAAGCGTATGTGTACACACCCTCCACCGTTGGACCAGCAAATGTTCAAGCGTAAGGTACAGCGGATATGGTCTCGGAAAAGCCGCATTAATTTTCGAATCGAAAATCTAACCCTTTTCCTTACCCTGCAAATACAAAGCCCACAATTCCACTCGGCTCCCGCCTCTCGTCTCGCTCCCTCTTTGACACTCCCGCGCAAGCCGTCGATCACCACCGCGAGAAGACGAAGAAACCCATCAGAAATGCTCATTCGCTTGAGCTGCACTGATCAACCGAAATTCTAGAACGCTCAAACATGAATTTGGATCTCAATTCCAAGGACAAGAAATTGGAAGCCCTAGAATACGAACGAAGATCGGAGAGATGTCGAAGAGACAGTCGTGGACGATTGATCCTGATTTGGACGGCATCGACCTCGAACCGGAGGACTTCAAAGCTTCAGTCCCTCTCAAAAAGGTTCCTGCCGGCGATGTATTTGAAGCTTCGAGAGCCGGAGATGTGGAGAGGCTCCGATACCTGCTCGAGTCGGGGGTGAACGTGAATGCGAGAGACCGGTGGGATTCTGTTGCTCTGTATTACGCGTGCCTGGCTGGTCATCTCGATGCGGCTCGGATGCTTCTGGAAAGCGGAGCTATCTGTTCGGAGCACACATTCGATGGCGATCGATGTCATTATGCTGCCTTGAATTTGAAGGTGCGGAAATTGCTCAAGGCTTTTGAAGCTCGTCCCCCGCCATTGGGTCCGTTGCAGGCGGCTTTGAGGGATACCTTCTTGGGATGCAGAGCAAACCAGGTTCTTCTCGAGCAGTCCGACGGTCATATCCACGTCCCAGGTTCAGATATTTCGGTTAACTTCCCCCTTCTTAGTCTTCGCTCAATTTGGGTTGCGTACAGTTAATTCTTTTTCTCTTTTCATAAATTAATTTGAATGGTATTTTCTTAGGAACTAGGCCACTTTATTGGTTGAACTCGAGTAAATTGAGATTCCGATTTCCGAGTGTCAACAAAAAATGGAAAAAGGAATAGTTTGTTGCATATCTTGATTGGTATTAGAGCCTGGTGACGTGTCCGGTTTGTTTACATTTAATATGTGAAGTCTGAGAAAGCATAACCAGAAATTTGAATAAAGAGTCGATAATAATGAAACTCAGACTCACCATCAAACGTCTAGGTAAATAAGGTTCTCTAATCATAGAGAGTGCTGTTTGTTGTATGAACCCAAGAAATGAAATTGGATTTAAGTACAGAGTGTTTTGGTAATTGAGAATTTTTTGTCACAAAGAGTGTATCAGTTGTAAGGGTACCACTATTTCATTCTAATTAATATTTTGGAAGAGAAAGTGCTGCATACAAGTTGTCAGTGGGGCTTTTTACCTACTTTACATGGCAAGCTCCTTTTCAGCTTCACACGAGAGCACAGGGTATTAGGTTGTTGTTATTTGCATTGAGTTGCATTTAATATTTTATATCATTATCACAGAGTTGGGATAATCAGTATTGGTCCTTCATCTTGAAGTTCTATTGTATGAAAGTATTGTTTGAGAATTTTATTTTTTTTGAAACATCCTCCTTAATCTAATTGCCAGTAATGACAACAGCATCAGATTATACTTTTGAAACAATTTGTGTGGAACTACTTTGTCAATCCAATACTGACAATCTGCTTGACTTCTTTTTAGTCCCGAATCCATGTGATATATATAAAACTTGCTAAAATTGAGTCCTAATAAATGTAGAATAGAGGCTGGAAATCACTGTACAAATTGCAACAATTAATGGTCACAACTGTTTGGTCCCAATATTGTGCAGTGATATGTTTTTCAAATGAGTTCCTTTTATAAATTGTTTTTACTGGGAGTAATGGAAATACATGTTCTGACTTCTGTCAGTGTTAATGTTATTCAACTTATTTCTTTTGTATCTTATAAAATCAATGTTTTGTCAGGATTAATATTACCTTTCAGCTGACCTTTAATGCCGGACACTGAATAGGTCCTTTGTTCAATGGCGGATCCAGTTCTAACAACTTCCCCCCCGATGTGGTAATTTTTGTGAAAGGTAGACCCATTGAAGCGCACAGAATTGTTTTGAGTGCTCGATCACCCTTCTTTAAGAGGAAATTTGAGACAGATTGGAAAGATCGAAGGGAAATAAAGTTGTCAAGGGAGAAATTATCTTATCCTGCTCTTTACAGCCTCATCCATTTCTTCTATTCTGACAGACTTGAGATTGCGGTGGATGATATGGAAGATCTTGTGAGAATTTGCAGAGTCTGTAAGTGCAAAGGATTGCAAAGAGTCCTTGAGAAGGAACTGATTCACCAAAAATATGCAGAGTATAAAGCATTGAGGGACGTGGATAACTCTCAGAAGCGGTTTATATTACAGGGCTTATCCCTTCCCGAGGAAGACCGTCTTCCTGCTGCATTGCATCATGTCCTCCAAATTTCTCTGGCCAAATCTTTCAAAGAACTGGGCTTAGACAATGACCCTGATAAAATAATATCAGATTTTGACATGACACAGATGAAAGAATCCAGGGAGGATCTGGCAGATGTTTGCATAAAAGTTGACAAAAGGGTTTTTTGTTGCCATCAGGTCGTCTTGGCATCCCGGTCGGAGTACTTTAAAGCAAGATTGTTTCGTATGAATGACTTTCTTGGAAGTAAGGACGGGTTAGCTGGCTATAATCTTCCATGTCTGGAAGAGCATGATTTAAGTGCCGAGGCATTTGAGAAAATGATAGAGTATATGTGAGTATTCAAATTTCTTTAGGAAAAATTTGATGCAATAAAATGTTTGTGTACTTATATTAGGGACGTGTACATTCAGAAAGCAGTACCGTGGCGTGAGTATTCTGAATCCTGAATCCACCTTTTTTTGTCTGGGCACAATCAACCAGAAATACGTTGCGTATTCAGAATATACTGACTCTGGATGTTGTGAGATCAATAGTAACATAGCTCATGAGACAAAATATCTAGTGGCTTGTCAGCACATACAGGCCTCTAGACAATATAAGGCTTTAACCTAGTTCTCTTTTGGCTTCTAATATTTCTTCAATCAATAATGCAGGTATACTGATGGTTTGAAGGATATACATCCAGAACAGGTGTGTACTATACTAGTATACTATGAACTCAATAGATAAATAATCAACTTGTTTGTCATGTGGTATTCAACTAATCATTGTACTGATTGAACAGGCAGAGGAAATGTTTGATGCTGCTTCAAGATATTTGTTGTTTCCTCTTAAGCGTGCTGTAGCTGATGTATTGTTGCCGTGTTTAGAACTGGCCTCACCGGCAGAGCTGTGCCACTGGCTGATATTATCAGATATGTATGTTGTTTTCTTTGCCAGTCTTCATGTGCTGCCGATTCTCTATGGCTTATTGGAGTTGTTACTTTTCAAATCATATCTTTATCGTAATCAGAGATGCCACTCCTGCACTGTATATGTCAATGAGACACATCTATACATAAAAATTCTTGGATGGGAAATAAGGGCTGCAGTTGGTGTGATAGTAGAAACCTTGGGCACTAAGGTGAAAACATGGTTTTAAGTTTGAGTGCTGCTACTTCACACATTATAAAATATTAATGGTTAGGTTTGCTGCTAGTCCACCCTTCTGGGACCTTGCTTTGGTGGGAATTGCCTGGGTTATGATCCTTTAGTTTTGCATAGAAAGTAGCTGCATATTGGCCAGAGAGCACTTGCCAATTTATTCTGTTTTATATTGTAAAAAAAATTACTATCAAAACATTATTATTTCCTTGGTATCCATGTTTAACTCTAGGTTGAAAGATTTTTATCCTTGGATCACTCTCATTATCCATGTCTGGTCCATAAAGATTGTCATAGTGTTGGCTGTCATGCACGATATCTGTCTACGTTGGTCAGTACGCTGGTCTGGCAAACCCTATCCTTGTGTGCTATTTCACATTTTTTGACCTTTATATGAAGCTATTCTGGTGTTTTGATGGTATCCATAGGTATGGTGTCCTGAAGATAAGGGAGTATTGTCTGGATACAATTTCCTGCAACTTTGAGACATTTGCTGATACTTATGAGTTCCGGGCATTGCTGTTAACACTCCCACCTCCCTCCGGTGATTCTTCGCTTCGTACCACCCTTCCCAGTGCACCTGGAGCAGGGGTAAATACCGACCAAGGAAATATTCTTGATGATCTACGTGAGAAATGGCTTGAGGCTGAAGCTGCAGAGCTTGACAAGAGAGATGAAAGTGCAGCACTGTTTGACAAGCGGCTAGAGATGCTTATGCTTGTAGCTGAACAAGAAAAAGTTGATGGTCAAGCTGATAACACTTGAAAATGCATGATGTTAGTTGGTGCCTCACTTGTCCCTGCCCTCAACAACAGCAGGAACTGAAGCAAAAATAGAGACGTAATACAAGGCCATTTTTTCATTCAAGTGAGAACTCATCATTCTACCGTTGCATTTCTGTAATCTATGTTTAAACTGTTACCAAGGGGCATATAAATTATCTAGTTCGTTCTCGCATGATTTATGCAGAATTCCGTGGCTGTTATTTTATTAAGCTACAAGGAGTAAATTGAGGATTTCAACTCATTCAGGTGGAAAAGGAAGGTTAAATTCATTAAAAATTTAAAATATGTGTATTATCCTCATTTGAATCTTATAGGACGGTCTTGATCTTTGGTTACAGGCAAGACCTTCGGTTGCCTATTATAGAGTTTGTTCCATTGCCTCCATAACCCATCTTTATGATTTTAAAGTGACCGCTGCTGAACCGAGCAATTTGGTTGGTGTATTCAGTTTAAAAAATCTAAATGTGGTGCCAATCATAGCATCTGTGATGACTATGTTTATAAATTACACGTGCCTCCTTTATGGTTTTTGACAATTGCAGATACATCTCCTTAGGTTTCCTAAATGACATTTACCTTCCTTATAAGACATAAAATATAATTTCATTATTTTACCCTTTATCAGTTTATAGGTTTCCTAAATGACATTTACCTTCCTTATAAGACATAAAATATAATTTCATTATTTTACCCTTTATCAGTTTTTTATAAGGCATATAAAAATTCAAAATTTTAAATAATAAAATCACTCATAATTTTTAAATTGATTATTAAGAAGTCTTAACTTTTAAAAATTATTTATCATTATAAAAAAACCTCAAAATCTTACACTTTTTTATATCTAAAGAAGGGTAAATTTGTCAAAGCATATTAATATTTTAATAAAATTTGTGGAAAATGGAAGGATATATGAAGTAGACAACAAAAATAGAAGGGAGGTAAGTATCATTTTAGAAACCTCAGGGGAAGGTATCTACAGTTATCAAAAGCTATAAGGGAGGTAAGTGTAATTTACTCTAATATATTTTAATGAGAATGCTGTAAATGGATGTGGTTATTAATCTATTTGTGAAGATTTAAAAAAAAAAATCTATTTTAAGGAGATAATGTTGTCAAAGAAATCAAATTCATTTATGCCACAAAAAGCGCCAAATAAAGAGAAACCACCCGGATTGATGCATTATTGCCAAGAAGAATATAGCTGAACAACGATTACTGCCTCTAGTTACAAAAATAACTACTGAAACCTGTCTCGCTCTGAAAAAGACAGTAAAAGAGGAACGGATTTTACAACTTTTTTCCCGTATTCGGCAACTCTTGAAAGGTATGAATCTGTCTTTTATCAGCAAACTTGCAAACGAATTTCCAATTTTTCCCTTGATCCTTAATAACACGAGGGTCGATCTTATTTATATTTGATGGGTCATTCTTCTAAGGTGGATTCATTTTCAACCTGTGAAGAGGCTGTGGTGTCCGAGGCTGCATCATTAATACTCAAGTTTGAGACCTCATCTGTCACTACACTTTCATCCTCACCATTAACAGAAGGTGCTGGGGATGCGTCAGGAGTTGCTGTGGATTCAGCAGGGGATGACTCTGTCTCCTCCACGGGTTGTTGCAGGCTCCAGTACATGATGCTGGCTGTTAGCGTAAGGATCAT
Organism: Buxus sempervirens; assembly: GCA_947561395.2. Taxonomy (NCBI): domain Eukaryota; kingdom Viridiplantae; phylum Streptophyta; class Magnoliopsida; order Buxales; family Buxaceae; genus Buxus; species Buxus sempervirens. The sequence goes on along the minus strand of OX387191.1, from coordinate 1,829,164 downwards.
CTTCTGGTTCACCTGCCATACCAATGCAAAAGAACTAAGTCATGAATTAAACAAAGGTTATGTATGATGAAATGCACTTATCCCCTAAGGAAACCTATTCAATAGAAGAAAAAGACTAATACTGAAGATTTTGATTTGAGGTAACAGAGATGAGTTTCTAGACATGGTGATCCAATGAAATCTGGTATGTTACTGACACATAAAACCTGATATAGCATTGACACAGTACGAAAAACTGCTATTTTCAAACACTACAAAAAGCGTAACCTGCTCTTCATAGTTACCTTGTTCTGTATCTGACATAGCATTCAATAGATGAATTTGTTGCTATCTGACGTCAACGAGACAAGAAAGCAAGTTCCAAGAAATAAATGCATCTATTTTCAGTCACCTCTTGAAAACTAGTTGGACATTTGAAAGAATGGTCTTTCAAAGTTCAGGAGACATGGAGGGAAGATGACTATTGATATCCTCTTCATTAGATGGGGAAGGTACTGTTTTTTTTCCATGTTCAAGAGATGAATAAACAATACAAACCATCAAAGTTTACTTAGTTATATTCATACCTCTATGATGTCCTCAGGCAACAAGAAAATGGAACATCCAAGCTTTCGTGCAACACTGATAATGTATGTGGCATTCAACTTCTTCTCTTCATCTGTCATTTTGAATCAAAATAGCGAGATATTCTTCAGCTTTTTACATGAAAGGGGAAAATTCAATATGCATATGTATAACAAAATGGTTTCTCATGACTGCATCTCTAGGAACTGCCTTGTCTTCTGCAAAATTTATAATGGAATTAATTCAATCAGCAGCACACACATACCACTTTCACCCTTTGTAACAAGGTTCCAGTTGACAACCCTCGGCTCCACAGCACTAAGAAGCTCAAGGAAGAAAATTCCATTTGATAGGCTCTTATCCTACAGAAAAGTTGCATTCAAAACAAAAATCATTAATCAAGATTCAGGAAACAAGGTGTAATATTTATAACTGTGGTTTTATTACCTTAAAGCTCTCCATTTGTGAAGTTCTCCGTGTACTCTTGACCTTGTTATTTGCCCAATTCAGGATATCAGTGTCTGTCATCTCCTTTCCTTGAGAATGGAATCTCAAGTTTTTCAGAAGCTGAAGCATATTTAATCTCATCAACTGCCATAGAAAAGCTGAAACACAGGCAAGCAATTGAGTAGTATTCAGCAACAAATCTTTCTTCTTAATACAAACAGGATGGCAGAATTTGAAAACTAATATTATAATGAGGAAATAACAAAATAAAGGACACAGATTTAAAAAGAAGTTGAAGATGGTGTTTCACATGCTAGTTATATATGATGAAATCAATTCACTCAACTGACTTTAAAGAAGCCTCAAGGTACATAAAATTACAAAAATAGAACAGAAGAAAATCCTGACAATCATAAAGATGCTACCATTCGTTTACTAACTATTCATGAACCGCAACAATATAAGCAACTTATATGGCGTCCAGTAATGTCCAACTCCTACAACATGACTTCTGCATCACTCTGGTTTAATATTAATGGTTCAATTGTATCATAAGTCCATGATTCTTCTCAGCCAGCCAAAATTTATATGCACAAACAGACAACTCATTAATTAAAAGAAAAGGAAAAGAAAAATGTGCTCAAAAGTTTTCTTCCATCAGAGAATTCTGCAGGATTGATGTGGACTTGAAAATTAATATTGGCAGTCTAGACTATAATAATGAAGATATTTTTTCCTCCACAATAATTCTTGAAGAATAAACAGTTGTACAATAATACCACATCAACGTTGGCCTTTTTGAGCCATCTCAAGCTCTCTTAAGCACATGGAACAACTAAAATTAGTATCATTGAATTTTCAACATGCAAGTGAAAAACTAGCATGCACAAAGGGGCTTGCACAAACAGTTTCAATTATTATAACAAGTTAGCATGAGATAGATCACACTTACCAAGTATGAGCTTTTTATTTCCCTGTACGATATCATTACCGGCTACATTAACTAGGGAGAACTTAAGTTCCTTTCCAATGCGTATAACTTGGTTGCAATTCTCTACTTTTCTGAATGGCATCTTTATAGGAGGCTTTGTTGCCTGCTTCCAGTTAACTGAACCTGGAAATAGCTTGTCAAGCACTTCCAACAGAACCCATCTGCATGCATAAAATATGCAAATCAAACAAGATATCTTGAAGCAAATTTAGTTGAAGGCATGCATATTATGATTGCTAACACGTGGCAAAAAAAATCTCACCCATTTCTAACATCTTCAAACAAATTATTGACATATGTGAAAATTCCAAGACTATTGATCCACAGCCGGAAGCATCTCTCTTCTCTAGATATTTGTACATCATCTGTCATCATTTCTGCAAAGGAAATCTTTTTGCTATCTGCAGACAGGCCATTCCTGTAGAAGAGACTCTGTTTTTCAGAAAAAAAAGCCCAAACTTCATCACAAGGTCAAGTTTTTAAATTGTATGTGAGAGAAAGCGAGAGGGAAGTAGGAGGGAGGGAGAGAGATTTCTTTCTGTTGCCCCAAAAAAGGTGATAAATCAAATGATTTTGATATTCCAGTCAAATAAAATTCTGCCTAAATTTCCAAGGGGAAGGGAAGATGAAACCCATCCAATCCCATCATGCTAAAAGAAGAAAGAATTCTTCTATATCTCCAAACCAGATATATGGAACAGTGAACCCACTAATAAAGAAGGCTTGAATAATCAAATCCATCTAAATATGACAGATAAATTGTATATGGTGTGATTCATAGGAAATCTGATATACGTGATATTCGGGAACACTAAATTGCAGATTAAGAATAAGAAAGAAAGATACTTTCCATAAGTATGACTGGTACACATAAGAAGCAAATGTATTCAAGTAAGGTTACACTTCACGTCTTCAGTTAACTGCTTCTTGATTATTAAGAGTACCCAAAGTTTTAAATGCTTGCAACTTATTCCACATTTGTGTCCATCAAATGAAGAAGAATAAGAAAAATACATGATGCTCTACCAAAGATTCAACTTATGATAAAGAAAAACACTTGTCCTGACCTCTGGTGAAATATCTGCGCAACAAATGCAAGATTAAGATTTGGTGAGCCCTCGACAATGTCCTTTGGGGTTAGGTATCTTTTGCAGTCCATCCTCTCTGCATGATCAAGAATCAAGTTTGCTCTTTCAGTTGGATCCTTAGTATCCAATGTGGATGGGCTACAGTGTTCTGGTGCAAGAACATTAAGCAAGTAAGCATACGCTTCTCCATCCTGCACATGTGAATTATTGATATCATTGCAAAGAAAATGGATAAATAAGAGCTGAATCGTACTAGAAATATGTTGATTAAATACACCTAATAAATATAATCTTCTTTTAAGTAGGGTAACTTATATATTTCTACTCAAGCTGTCAGCATGAGAAATGACAGGTAAGACCATTCTTTCAATCTTAAGTCTAAATGGAAAGCTGAGACGTGAATGATTAGTATCAAAATCACAAGACACATTTGCACAAGTCCCTCTACACTTGGTCGAACTTTTAACCTAGGGCAATGACTTTTCTGACCTTTAAGCATGTGCCTATCACTATAATATACTTAGCACATGAAGAACAAATTGTATTGCTTCCTACAGTTGTCCACCAATTCAAGGCAGCCTCAGAAAAACCATGGTTAGGGTTTGCAGTAAGAGAAGCAACAGGTGCATAGTTCAAAAAACATAAAAAATGCAGTTGAATTTTGAAGAAAAAATAATCCCTTTGGTAGGACTATTATATGAATGCACTCCAGCTTCAACACTATTTCTCATTTTGGTACAATTTGGAACCTAATGTACATGTAACCAGTTTTGCTCTGTTTTATTTTCTAATGACTTATACCTAGATTGAATTGACATCTTGGACAAAAAATGCTACTTTATCATATGACCAAGATACATGATCTTGGCTAAATTTTGTGGCAGAAGAATTTAAAATAAGTTTAAGATCCATAATTTAATGGATGTAGCAAAGTTTTACATATTGTTACTAACAAGAACTCCTCTTCCAAGACCAAGGCTTGGGACTGGTGGCGCACAAGCAATGTAGCAATGCAAAACACTATTTGGCAGACTCCGACAACTCATAATCAAGATGAGGTGCTTTCAGCTATGTTATTCACATACAATGTTTTATTGGTGCTAGGCTGCTAGCATAAGTAGTTAACGCAAACTAGAACTAGGGATGCTTTGGAATTCATGATAAGCAAAAATAAGTCTTGAATAAGTGGAATGCAAACTAGTATAAGTAGGAATGGGATGCAATTTGAGAACTGAAAGCTAGCTAAAGTGACTGCTTCCATTATCTTTTATCAAATATAACGAAGATATATAACTGAAAATTTTGCATACAGAACTAGAGTTAAATAACTCAAGAGTAAGGGCTCTTTTACAGTGTTATATTGGCCAAATATATAGAGAGGCTACAGAAGGTAATATAAGGAACAAATATATGGTAGGGTTGCCCGCCGCCCCCCGCCCCCCCCCCCCCCCCCCCCCCCCCCCCCCCAAAGGAGAAAAAAATTAAGTCGGATGAGATGATTCAGGCATGAAAAGCAAGAGACTTAAGGCGGCATATGTGAGGAGGTAAAAACAAAGATGCAAACTGAAGGCTAGGCAAAGGCAAGAGGAAGACTAAGAAGGCATTAAGTAGAGGCAATAACGACAACAATAACAATAATAAGAACACAATTCCTTCAACAAAAAGAATCATATTCCTTCATTCTAATCTATCAAAAACCACACTTTTAGTTCGATTATAAGAATCTAAATCCTTTCTGGTTGAGTCCATCCAGATTCTTTTTGGTCTTCCTCTAATCCTCTCAGATCCATCAATTGAGTATACTCTCACATCTTCTCACAACTGCCTCTCTAGGTCTTCGCTTCAGATCTAAATACAGTCAGTTAAAGATAATCTAATTATAAATGTGGTTTCTGAAAAAATGGCAAAAAGGAGTTTGCATTGCAGATTCAACCAGCTGAGATAACTCATTGTTTCACAGTCTTAATAAAGTTTGTCATAAGTAACATTTCTAATTAAAAAAAAATGAATAGCCTTCCCCATAACTATTTGTTAATAAGCCACAAAAACCAAAAATCCCTTGGCTGTTGGATCAGAATTACCTTAGAGAATTTCATATTGGTATTGATTTATCTTACCTTCACGTCAGAGGAAAAATTTGAAACAGGTTTCTTGTATCCTGCTTTCTTGAGATGGAAATTCATCCATTTTAATAAGACCTTTTCTGGGGCTAAACCCAACAGCTCCTCCACATCCTGTCATATCCAACATTATCATACACCAAATTATAATCTTTATTCCATTTTCATTGTAAGTAACAGAGGGTAAAAAGAACAGTCTAACTCTCATAAGTCCTGACTAATAGAAGAAACAAAACTTGTATAGAAAATCATATTTTCCAACCTTGCTGTCATCAACTAACTCAACAAGTTGAGGCGTCTTCTTTAAATTGAGGTCAGCTAGCAGTTGGATCTGACATTATCAGGCAAAAAAAACAAAAAACAAATCCGAAGTCAATAAAAGATAGTATTGCTAATAAATGTTTGGAACCCAAAATTTCACCTCTTTAGTTTAATTTGATTATTAGCCTTCTTTTGGAGCCTTTTTTAGGTCTTCATATCCTAAAATGAATATATCAGGAAAGAAAAATGAGAAATAAGTTCCCACCTTTATAATTTGAGAAATCAACCCAAGCACTAGATGGGGCTGCAAGAAACAAATTAAGGAAACTTTCAGCAACAACCTACATCACTAACAGATAATCTACCAATAAAGCTAAGATTAGTTTTACTCACCCTTGCTTCAACCAAGTCCTGAGTGCCAATGTTAACGACTGTGCAGCCAATAGCTTTTGCAGAGTTGAGGCAAAGAGTATGGTTCTCATTCCTTTCCCATGGGTTAAGTACCCTTTTGGTGTTAATAGCTCGTTCATCAATCGTCCCAGGTACAGCAACATTGATGAGTTTACTGTGTCAAACCATCAAATGTATAAGAAACTACAAACTACATGCATCAACGAACAAGCAAGCATTGTATTGTGCAGCAGTATGTGTACCAGAGAAGAACTCCATCTTTGGCAAGATCAAATAAACTATTAGACGCTGGATCTAAAGGAAGATATTTCTTTAGGAATGGATCTTCGCCCAGGTAACTATTGATGTGGGCAACATAAGATGCCTTCTCTGACTCGCTGATGGTGTGACGCAGAGTAGTTGTGGTGGCCTTGAGGAAGGACAATGAATTCTTCATCTTCGATCCGCCCAATTTGCCAGTAGCTCGACCTTGCAAATTCAGATATGCCTGCACATTCAAGGTACCCAATAATCACAATCTCATATCATTGTCATTTGAAAATAAAGAACAATCATTTCCTCTAATGCCACCCGATTTGTTTCGTTTTTCTTTATTTCTACATAATTTCCAAACATAAATGAGAAGGAAAATTTAGGGAAAAACAAATAGAAGGCATTCAATGATGAGTCGACTCACACGAAGGAAGGCTTCAAAGTCGATTTCTTGGCTGGTATCCGAATAGGACTCACCCAAAATCCGTGTGATCTCTTCCTCGGTAAACATTTCACTAAATACCTTCAACTTTGCCATTACCGGCGGCAGGTCGGCTACTGTTATTTGACTCGATTGGTTCCTCATTGCAAGAAACTAAAAATAAAAATACGTGCAATATCAGAAAATTCAACACGAAAGTTGCAAACCAATCAACGAGATTTCTAGATAAATTCATGAAACAGAATTCAACAAAAGGCACATAATTCAAACAGGAAAGAAATGCGGAGGGGATTAATGGCTTACTTTGGATTTGAGGGTGCGAAGTTCGACCTGCGTGAACTGGCTCTGAAGCCATGGATCCGAAACGAGAACACCCACAAAACCAGACATCTTCGACTCTGTCCGAACGAATCACCAGCGTGGGAAAGAAAACCGACAATCCAATAGTTTTCTTCACAAATACCAAAAGATGACCCAATAAGAATCTCTAAGCATGCAATTCAATTGCCAAAACTGGACCGAGAACGCAAACTCAGATCCGTGTGCGCAGATAAATAAAAACCCAATAAGAATTCCATGCATGTAGGTGATTCAGGGTGCATGAACCTCCCATCTCGCCTAATCTACTCTGATAAACGAATAAAACAATCAGCAGGAGAAAAAAGAAAACGAAAATGAATCGAACCCATAAATCAAAAGGAATAATCACAGAAAACCCAATGGCACAAACCTCTGAAATCAAAGATTCATGTCGAATTGATGGGCTCTTTCATTATTTTCTTCCGGCAGCTTTGACTGCTCGTCAGAATTGCGTTTCTTCGATGAACAGAGAAAGAGAGAGCCAGAGAGAATTGGGTTTGGCTTGGTTGGAGGGCAAAGTGAGGGAGAGAAAACCGTTCTGCCTACGGACCCGCGAAGACCATAAGCCAGCCATGAACTTGCTGTCCCCAAAGAAAGAGAGCAACGCTAGAGCAGTTACACTGTTTACAACAACGCTTTAATAACACGTGGCGTTGTTCTATTAGTGGGTTTCAAAGGTTTTGGTCAAAGTCTGTAAAGATCGGACGGATGGATGTGTAGCTCCGTTTGTCAAGCGCACGCCTGGATTCTGCCATGTAGTGTCCATCCAAAACCCTCGAGAGTAACGGTCGGTTGGCTTTCCTGCATTGAGTTGATAAGTGGCAAACATGCAAGGAATCAGATCCACACATCATTCAATTCTGATTAATTAATTAATAATTAATAATGATTGATTAATCAATCAAGGAACGTCGAAAGAAAGAAAGCCTTACTCCATTAAAAGGTTTTTAGTTTAATGAAGTTTTTATTGGCTGGGAGGAGAAAATCTTGAGAAAACGACAGCGGCACTTTTAGGAGTAGAGTACAAACCGTCGCTTCTTTTGGAAGTTTCGATCTGTCGGGCTCTGGCAAAGATTCTCGGACCTTTTCCTTTCCGTTTCGTCTTTGGTGTGACGATAAAAGAGAAAGGCCTACCACGGGTCCACCTAAAGCATCTGTGGCGTTCTTCTTTTTCCGTTTCTCGTGAAGGAATTATATATAAAGCCCAATTTTGAAAATCTATTTTCCTTTTAATTAGGTGTTAGCCTGTTAGGGCTAAACCAACCAAGCCCTTTTAATTAGAAGGTGTCTGAGAGCCTTGAGTCTCCGACCACTTTCTCTAATTCTCTCCTCATTTTAGTGGGTTGAGCGTAAGCGGGCCCGGATACCCTGAGCTCCAAAAAAAAAAAAGGAGTTTTCACAAGTTTTAGGGCTTTTGAAGCAACGGTTAGACGTGTAACGGAAGAAAATTAGTAGAAATGTGCAGAGTTAAATTAGAAATTGTAATTTAAGATACATGAATTTGAATATGAATGCATTATATAAGTTTGAGAAACAAAACTTTTAAATTTGAGTACTTCTTGTTCCCAAACATTCATATATTTCAAGGATATAGTTCCCTATATAGCTTCTTCCTGTTGGCTGTTGGTCATAGCTATTCCATGATTTGTAGAACAGTACTTCTGTTGGAGAATAATGATTTTTGCTGTGCTTGAATTTACCTTTCTTGTTTTTTTCTTTTGTTGTGGGAATCATAAAAAGCTATGAGTTAATAACTTTTCATTGAAGATATTTTTAGCTGGTTTCTGATGTTGAGTGCTGATTGATATTCTTCATCTTTATTTACATGCTTGGTTGTCAATTAATTCTATTTTTTATTTGTGCTTGAAGTTTTGTCTTGTGACAAGCAGTTACTTATCTTTTTATTTCTATGATCTGGCTTTGAATGGTTAATTCATGAAATTTGCTAACAAAATCATCAATTGAAGAACTTCCCTGTCAGTGAAATATCTTAAAAAATCGACTCAATTATCTATTTTGATTGATCCAAAAACATTTTTGAAAAATGGCATATGCATTGCCCATTATAATTCCTAACAAGAGCTAGAAGTTGAGGTATTTGCATCTTAATTATAGGTCTGTCTTATGATAGCCCTTGCTTTAAGCAATTCCTTTATTTTGAGATTCATTGTGCGGCTTATTTGTTTGTCTTTGTCATATGACCTCTTCAATATCTGCAGCATGTTCTTGATGTTGATTACGGTATAAGCGACTCTAGACCATGCCAGCTTTTTGTGATTGAACCCATTGATTCACCAACTCAAGCAAAAGTTTATCTCTATGTTATTGAGAGAGCTTAATTTGACGCATTTTAACAAACCACATAAAACTTTCCATTTTGTGTACTCAAATTTCTTTTTTTTTTTTTGATTTTTTTGTGAAGAGATATGATGTTACAAAATGTAACGTATAGATATTAGGGGTGTAACTTGGGTTGGGTAAACCCGAAACCCACCTGACCCAAACAGACTTTGGGTCATTTTGGTTTGGGTTATTAGCTTTGTGGTTCAATTTTGGTTTTAAAAATACAAGACCAAATTTGTTTGGTTCGGTTTTGGGTTGAAGGCTTGGTTAAACCGAATCAAACCGAAAACCGACTCTAACAAAAACCCCTTCCCACTTCTCCCCAAAATTACGTCCCATCATGATAGATAGCTATCTTTACGATGATGCTTATCTCTCTATTCATTTTAATCTAGTTGTCATTAACCATGGTTGTAACCATGGTTAAAGCTTGCTTGTTGTACTCATATGGTTTAATCCAGTTGTCATTTAGCTATGGGATCCATGTGAAGATTCTATGCTAAAGCTTGCCGGTGAATGCCGCATCTGAAGACCGACGAATGCCTCCTTTCTATGAAGACCGTACATATCCCGGTCGTCGTTTTCTCACATCGTATCTCCAATTTCATTGTTTTCTTTCATCTCATCATCTCTCATCGTTTGATAGCCAATATGAGTTCTAACTATCGGGTCCTCTCTCAGGCAACTACTCTCATCATTTGCATTGCCAGAATCAAAAGATAAAGATTTCTGTTGTCGACTTTGAGAGCTCTTTCTTCTTGTAAAATAGGGCAACAGAGGTTTCTCACAGTTTATTAGAACTTCAATCTACTCTGAAGGACTGTAATGCTTCTTTCATCGATAGTTTTTGTGGAAAGGATAGGTTTTTTCTATTCGGATTTCACTGTCATGGGAATTCGGTTTGGGTTTTGGGTTTTCCTATTTTTGATTGGTTCGGTTTTGGTTTGACGACTTCAATTTTAAAGCCGGTTCGATTCGGTCTGGGTTAGTTGTCAAATAACTTCGATTTGATTTTAAGTTGAGACCAAACCGAACCAAACCGCATTCAGCTGCACCCCTAATAGATATAGAAAATGTAACGGGTTTAGTAGGGGTTTGGTATGGGCCAAACTCTTGAACATGAAATCTGTTGGGCCATCGAATGGATAAGGCTGAGAAATGTTAAGCCATGGTATTGTAGTCATGAGAACGAACATTATTGGGCCATGACATTAAAACTGTTGTGACTCAACTGGTTTAATACAAGTCTGTGTTATTGATTTGCACACGTATGTTTTGGGGATAAGAGCTAAGAGCTAGTGAAGCATGTTGGGACAAGCCAATGATTGACAAGTCCACCTTCTAATGGGAAGGACCTAACACATACAAGACCAACTCAGCCCAGCAAGGGGTAACAGGACGTCAAACCGCTTTAGAAGCAACATCTTCCCCGCCTTAATTTTGTAAACTTTTACCCCTGTACAGACACTTAAATGGTTCAATATGTTCTCTTATAAAATGTAGTAGGGAGTTTGAGTCGTAGTAAATAATAAATTTAAAAAATGAGGGCGTTTTAGATATGAAATGTTAAGCAGTCAGGAGTTCACAAATGCATGTAGCCTGTGGGAGTTCATTTGAAAAAAATAAAAAAAAGAATGGAAGGTGTTTTGGGAATATAATGTCTGCAAAAAAAGAGTCTTCCCTTTATATAATAGTATAGATTATGACAAGCAATGAAATAGAAACACGTCCAATTCATTCGCTTTATATAATAGTATAGATTATGACAAGCAATGAAATAGAAACATGTCCAATTCATTACCACCTTCCGCCACAATGACAAAGTCAAAAAGGGCTTTTGGATAACAAATGTCAACATTAACAAAATAGCAAAAAATCAATAGCAAATTAACTTATTCTAATTAGCTCTTTCCTGATAATGCAAATCCTATTGCATCATCACACACTGCCAAATGCCATGAGTATCTTCGTTTTAATTCTTTCTTATTGACACCATTCAAGGTTATTTTAATCTTCCTCTCTTTTTTGTCTATTCAATGAATATCTCCTCACACCTTCTCACAGCCACCTACAAAGATATAAGCAACCATATCTATTAACTAATTATCATTAAATCCAAAAATCTAGAATTATACTAATTTACAATGTTAATTTTTCTAATAACTAATTTTATTTTGTCAACTAACAAGTAGCTTGTGCAGTACTGTACGTATACAATTAAAAATAAGATATTGAGTAATTATCTAAATACTAAAAAAGGGTATTTTTTGAAAAGTTGAAAACAAAAAATACCAAATTACCCCAATATTGGAAAGGGATTTATAAGGTTGTTTTTTTTTTTTTTTTTGGCAAAAATAATTATGGGTTTGGCACATTCTCCCATTTAAAAGACCACATTAGTCACAAAATTATCAAAGGAACCTTATCTACATGATCATGGAGTTCACAACAATAACAAGAGAGCAGATCCTCTCTCTGAATCACACAGTTTCCAATACAAAAACATGTTCGAAAGTGAAACTGGCTTGAAATCAAAGAAAATAAAGCGAAAGAGGTCACACTCAATATGTATCGCCACACTGTGTAACAAACTCTCACTATCTACAAGCATAACAACCACCCTCCTGAAACTGCCAAAACCAAGGAACTGAAGACAGCCCAGTTGATGACCGGGTAAGAGGCAGAAGATGAAGGCGAAGACGAAGGTGGTGAAGATGCGGGAGAACCCTCTCCAGTTGAGCTAGATGGGGATTCCGAAGATGGGGGAATTCCGGAGGATGGCACCGGGGACGGCGCCGGAGCCGAGGTCTGAGTTATGTTGGTGCCGAAAATTGCGACAGGAAGAAGGATCTTCTCAATCTCATACACTGCGACTGGATCTGTGGAATGTACACTACTGATGACTTTGGTTTCTGTCAATCCTGAACTAATGTGGACAGTCCCAGATGAATCCGTGAAATTTAGTCTGTATTTCCCACCAGCGAATGTACTAACAGGGTTTGATTGGCTGAGGTTCTTGAAATCTGCTAGGGCGTAGTATTTTGGCAAGCCATGGAAGAGGATGAGCGATTTGAGCTGGTCTTGGGTTAGGTTGCTGAGAGAAGGCTTTTTAAGAGTTGAGAAGGCATCATCTTTTGGTACAAAGATGGTTATGCCTTGATCAGTGTTGTTTGCTTGGTTTTGAAAGGTTTGGATCACCTGGGTTGACCTAAGGTATCTGAGGAATGTGCTGTAAGGGCCTGCTACAGTAAGTAAATCTGTAAGGTTGACGAATCCCGGTGCCGGCGCCGGCGCCGGAGTAGCTTTTGACCGTGGTGGAGGTTGAGCATTAATAGAATTGGAACTCAGTAACATTAGCATGCCAGTGACCATGAAAATCATGTTGAGTTCCATAATTTTCTTTTGATTTGTTACCTCCATTCTGTATGCCTAAAAATTCCTCTCTTGTTGCCCGAACTCCTCAAATTCCTGCAATATCAAACGATCCATGAACATAATTAGGTACGAAACAACCGTTTGAGACAGATATGTGAAAACGCAAAGCAATTGCAGTGTTTACACTTCAAGATCTGTTCAGCCCAGCAAAAACTAGGCCACATTTCTGTTCCTGGAACAAGAAAAATCAATTTCCCGAAAATCCCTCCAAACCCAAAAACTCTCTGGAAATACTGGATGAAAACCCCAATTAAAGGAGATTTTCATCTTTTTTGTTGAAATGGGGTTGCTATCTTCTCGCTACTCTTAAAAAATTTCTTGGGAAACCCAACTCATGAGATCACAGAAATCTCAAAGACTCACCAACAAGACATGGAGCTTAACACTGGAGGGGCAAAAACAGATCTATATCAAGTTATTCAGGAGAACCAAAGTGCTAATAATTAAAGAACACAAATTAAGTTAAACTAAGAGGAAGAACAGCGAAGATGGGATTGAAGAACACCGACCTAACTGTTTGAGGAATTCAAATGCGAGATGCAGGAGAGACTGAAACGTGTAGCCAATATAAAAGATTGGACTAATGAAGAAGGTGAGGCTGGAAGCCGGTGAGAAAGCGCAAAAGGCAGAGGAATAGATTAGGTACAATACGAATTACTGTATTCTAATGGGAAATTACAAATCAGATACTTTCCAAATCAGATGCATTTGTGCTTGTACTGCAACTACACTCCATCTATCCAAATATACCTGCAGCAAAACAGGGAGGCATTGACAGCAGTAGGATTCTTTTACGCCAGCGGCGCATGAGATAATATCTACGAACCGACACCTAATAAGAAGGAAATTACGGAATTACCCAAGTAATTAACAGGTCAAACTAATACTTTGTATGGCAATAAACTGAAGTATAATTGCGTCGTCACGGGTGACGGTGACCCCACCGTATTATTTTCTCCAACGCCTCACAAGCTGTTTTCCACTTGCTCTTTGCGAGCATGCGCATCCCGTTTTAAAGTTGGTTATTATGACTGCCCACTGTTCCATCAGTTTGAGGACCCAACCACCAACAAATGAAGCCCCTGGAAGATGAACTCTTTAATTAAGCTTCTTTTGGTTTCATGTTTAATTTTCATGACTGGTATATTATGTTGAATAACTGTTGCACTTAAAAGCTTAAGCTCATAAATGCAAATGTAACTATGTATGTAAAAGGGTCCGGATAACCGTTGCACCTAAAAGCTTAAGCTGATAAGTGTAGGTGTAACTATTTATGTAGAAGGGTCAGAATACAATATCTTAATGGCAAGCCTTTGCTATCCATCTAAATTCAACAGTAATGGCTATGGTTAACGATAGACTATTGCTTAATTCATGGTTGAATACCGTTAGACGCGTCATGTATTCCCCCTCTTGTAGCGAATTAAAGCCCAAGATTAGAACAAATTTTTGCATAATGAATCCTAGTCCACATGGATTTTTTGGAATGAAATATTCTGTTATGTTTAACTGAATTGGTGCCTACTTTGGCCGGGAGACGCTGCCATGTAAAACATCTCATGGTCATTTTTTATTATGTGGGTTGCACTTGAAAATTTTACAATAATAAAAAAACACTGACCGTGAGATGCTCCACATGGTAGCATCTCATGGCCAAAGCAAGCGCCGATTTAGGCAAACATAGCACAAGATTTCATTCCAAGATGAAAGCCATAGTAAGGACTAAGAAGTTATGAGACTGAAAATCACCATAATTACATCCATTTTGTCAAAGAGAAGTTTCATGGAGGCATGCAATAGACAAAATGGGAAAAGCAAGAAGATAATGAAGTAAAGAAGAAATGAAAAAGATGAGAGCCATAGTAGGGACTCAGAACTTATAAGGAAGAATAAGTTAAAACTAAGAGAAAGTTAAAGCATGATTCAAAAAGGAAAAGATGAGAACCAAAGCAGGCAGTCAAGATACTTTAAATGAAGAAAAAAGTAAGAAAACTAATAAAAATATTGGAGTATGATTCTGCTAAATTCAACAATAATGGTTGACAAGTTTATGAATACTTGGAAACAATGGTTGGATCCTTCACATCTATCCTGGGTTTGCAGACATGATGGGGTGAAAATAAAAATAAATCTGTAGCACAAACAATGCTTTCTTTATTAAAGTTATCCACCCAGCGAACACATCTAGATTCATTCTTCCTCTTCTTCATTCGGATGGCTTCAAAATGGGTTTCAGCCTGGACTTGAAAGATAGATTGTAAGGCAGAAATCAATTTTGATGAACACCCCCCTCCCCCAACCAAAGAAAAAATGAAAAAAAAAAGGAAATAATTATTGAATGAGGGCCAATATCTGACACTGCAGGGAAAGTTCTTGTCTCATGTCGATGGCCATTGTTTCCTAATGTCGAAGGCGTAGTCAATCTCCAGGTAGCATTTGTTATCGTCATCAACTATCTGAACATAATGAAGAAAAATGGAAATGTGAGGGTGTGAAGACTATAATTACAGTAAGAAAATCTAAGACACGAGAGAGTCAGGAAAGTACAACTGGTTTCTAATGGTTACATACAACAGATTTCACCTGCGAATGACACACTAAGAACTGTAACTAATAGATTGAATAGTTCAATTAGCGGTTTATTTCTTGAACATGGAAGAAGCCAAAAATTAATTTTAAATAGGGTTTCATGAAGTTCTTATTTAGAACAATAAGACTTCACTCATAAAGGAAATATCTTAGCCATGTGCGTCACTATAGGTGGGTCACTGACTGTAAGGTGGACTCAGTTTTTTCCATAAAAATACAAGTTAATTCTAATATTGAGAGTATTAAAAAGACCTTCTACTAAGGGCGGGGCATGGAAGTTTTAGTGAACATGAAGTTTTAGTGAACATGAAGTTTATTAAGTTTTAGTGAACATGAATCTAAGTTCATAATTTTTAGGCTCCTCCTGTACTTCTCTTACTTGCAACTTGGGATAACAGAAACTCTCTCAACTTTGTGTCCAAGATGCATACAACAAGTGAATCACTATATTAATCTAATTAAAGCACAATAGAAGATCTGTGGTATCATAAAAGTCACAAATTCTCTTCCATCATATAAGGAGTTGTAAAATTCCAAGGAATCCGAAGTTAAGTGAAGGCCCCAAATGAACTTGTGAGCGTTTGAGATCATACACATATGATTGGATATGCCATATAAAGGAAAATCAATTCAACTTGATATGGCATTATTGTTAATACTGTGCATGTTTGTTCAACCAGAGTCTTTTATTAAAAATTTTTTTTTTGACAAAAGGGTGCTTTATAAATATAGACTGAGGAAAGAAACAAAAAAAAAAAGAAAAAATAAATCTTCTGGTTGAGAATACCTTTGTTCTAGCTGAATATGTTCCTCTAGCAAAAATCCCAGAAGGGGTAGTCTCTTCTGGCATCTCGTGCGTGTAAGGCTCTGGCTGAGGACTGAAGGTTCCAAGCATCTCTTTTGAGCTGTCCACTGAAGAAGAAAAAGAAAAAGTGAGACTTAAAAATCAGGGAAACATCAAAGGGTTCAAACTCCAATTTGATGTAAGATAAGGAGAAGAACTACTTACCCTTGATACCAGTTTTCCAAACCGTGTTAGTGTATTTTAGGCCAGATACTATGTTGTTTCTGACCTGGAAGGAGAACTTGAGATTGTAATTGCTACCCTCCTTCAAAGTAAACCATATACCCTTGGGGTTTCCAGCCTCAGGAACAGGAAGTACAAGGTCAGGCCTTCCAGGGGATAGAATTGAAAGACTCAGGATTTTAACATCTGGTTCCAGAGTTTCTACAATAGAGAATCAAAAGAAAATTTTAAACACATAACCTTCATCACTGTTTCATTGGATTTTAGAACTGCAAAGTTCAGGATTTTTAACTTCTGGCTGCAGACTTTCTATAATGGAGAAAATCAAAAGAAAATTTTCAGCAAATAAATCTTATTGCTGTTTAATTGGATTACAAATATGACCTAGAATATCCAATAAGAACAGGGGGCTGAGGGGAATGCACAAAAGCCAGTTCTGCATATATAGAGAATTAGTAGTCAAACTAGGCATAGGAATTCAAGATCATTATTTAGATTCCCAAAATCTATACAGTGTAAAAGACAGATAAATGAAAATTTCTGGAATTGAGGAAAAATAAAAAGACAAGATACATATTTCTTTTTTCCTGCAAAATCAGAATGTTTGTCAAGAAGCAGATAAATTGTGGTAAAATTGCTAAGTAATTGATGAGATGAAATGGCGAAATCAACTAAAGCACAGGCAACCTCTGCTTCAGAAAATCACTTATGACAAATAGATAACTGTAAAATATGGAGGTTCAAAATTCAAAACCACCTATCACTCAAAAGAGAACCAAAATTTGTTAGAAAAAACCCAATCTTCCGTAATTGCCGGTGCATTTTCAAGAAAAATGATATCATACAATAAAAGCATTGAATCATCATTATGAAACATATTCAACACAACAATAAATGTCATAAAGGGACTGGGGGAAGGCAAGAGTACCTCCAACAGAATTGAAATCCACACTCCCAAGAAGCTGTTCCTTCCACCTTCGCAAGCTCTCATCTTCCTGTATCCTCAAATATCAGTAAAAGGGATTGAGAGACCAAAAAATTTCAATTCCCAAAAGTCTGAATTTGAGGACAACAATGTCTCCCTTTAGTTTGATTGAAGCTAACCTTGTCTTTCTCAAGCTGTTCTTTGAGGGTGCGTTGAGGACCCAACTCTAATTTCCCTTCTTCATCCTCTTCTTCTTCCTCAGTTGCATAACAGGAGGCCTCACTCATTTGTCTACTGAGCTTCTCTTCTGATTCATCCATGCCATCTTGATCTATATCTGGTTTGTGTGATGCTATTTTTGTTTCTGACTCTCCATTCTTCCCTCCGGCCTCCTTATTTTCATCAAGACCCATGTTAATGGAACTTGGAACAGCTCCAACGGCCAAAGACATCAATAGGTCATCAACAGTGACAGAAACTGAAAAACGAAAACGTTCAACAATGACCCACCTAACCGAAACACCACGAGACCACAAAATCTCAAACAAATGAACACCAACTAAGAAGACCTCTCCGAGGAGGAGAAAGGAGAAATTAGTAACGTGTCAAAGGAGGGCCCTTCTGTTCGTCATTGAATCGCCAAAATGTAACAATCCGGCCTACCCCAAGGAAACCCAGCCAGGCAAACAAAAAACCAGAGTCACAAATTCCCAGAAGGGATTGCACTTCAAAGAAAGACAAATACCAAGAAAAGGAGACCCCCAAATGTAGGAAAAGGAAATGGTTATGGGTTTCTAGTTTTGGTTTATTGGTTGTGTAGAGAGAGAGAGAGAGAGAGAGAGAGAGAGAGATGGATGGTGTTAATTGGTAAAGTCAGAACAAAGTTGGAAATTGGAAAAGGTCATGCGGTGATCCGAATATATGATCTTGATGATTTGAAGGGAATGGAGATGGAGAGATCGTGAAGGTCACTTTGGCACCTCCCCACGCAGGCCACGAGTCTCCGCTTACCAGCCAATTGATGGTTACAGACACAACCTAAGATGAGGTGGACGATGGCTACCCTTTGACTTTTTCTTAAGGGATTTGTAAAGCCTTAGATGATTAATGGTGTGGGTCCTCTGTTCTTTAAGCATGTCCAAACTATCAAGTCCAGTAGTTCCCACATGGGTCCTACATGGCAATCCATTGTTGGGCATGCCTGAGCTTTTCACTCCCGAGTATTAAGCATTCAATCATTGGAAAGGTGTAATTTAGTCGTTTTCTACTAGCCTACAGACACAGTTGATGGTGATCTAAAATTCCGTATAGACAAACTGAAATCCCTACGATCAAGGGATTAGATAGATGGATTGTGGTAAAGGATTTGAACTTTTTTGAATTGGGTTTATGTTAATTTGTTGTTTCTAGTACAAGAGAGATTGGAAAATATTCTTAAATTCCTTAACCATTACACCACAAGCAGGCAGATTACACTTTTGTATCATAATAACATTGAAGCATTTGCCTCCATGATAAAAATAAAAAACAGCAAAAACAAAAAAGTACACTTATGGAGCCCCTTTACGAGCTTTGGTAGAAGTCCTCGTTTACCAAACAAAACACTAAGCAGCTTTCATGGTTTATTGCAGAAGGTACTTATATATGTGGCCATCAAGTCTGGACCGGGTCTGATGAAAGGCAACCTTGCGGTGAGAAACCTCTCCCATGCCCGTAAACCCCAATCGACTGCCATCGATAGGGTCAAAAAGATGAAAGACATGTCGGAGAAGAAAGACAACTCGCACTGTCGCCCCAAATACAAACCAAGAGAGACTACCAGAGGAAAAAAAAAGAAAAAGAAAAAGAGAAAAAGAAGAAGAACGGGAATAAAGGGAAAAGTTATAAGTGCTTGGATTTCTAGTCATCTCCATGAATATACCAGCACAGAAGCATTGTAGCGCAACGTCGAAGGATGTAAATCCTTGCTCGTTGCTCCTTCACCAAAGAAGAGCATCTCCTTGTGAAGCCAAGGCCCACCTTACGGTGTTTGTTTGCCTGGAGCTCGGCCATGAGTTACCAGAGCTGAACCCGAAGAGCTCAGTAGATCCCATTTGAAGGCACGTAAGGGATCGATATTTATATTTCTATACAACCTAGATAGTATCACAGTACTGCAGAGACAGGTTGGGTAGAAGTGAATCTGGTCAGCTTTGAGAACTGGGATTTGCAAGGAAAGATGTAAAACTCGGATTTTAATCAAGGGGAGTGAACGTGGGCATGGATTTTCATTAAAGGTGATGCGGGATCTCTAGAAGTGAGTGCGAGAAAGATTATAGAAGTGGTAAAGTTGGCTTAAGAAAAGGATGAATGCTTAAGCAAAACGAGGCAAAGCAAGCGACGTAGGGGAACATCGTACCGGCAAGGCGATCTCAAGTGGGAGAAAATGTTGGTTGGACTCTACCGAATATAGGGTTTTGGATGACTTTGACCATCTTTCGATGCAAGATCTGCAACAACGAACAGCAAAATCTGAGTCCATGTGTCAACGAAACTAATCCGACCGTTTTTTCGTCCAATCCAACCCGACCCATTGCCGATAAGGGTTTGTTAATAGTTTCAATGTACAAATTGTAACCATATTGTTATTTTAAAACAAACCTACTTTCCCCTTTGAAACCTACTTTCTATTTGACGTTTTTTAAGTTCAGTTTACCACCATGAGATTTGCTATACGTAACAACTTCCCCTTATAAGGGTTTGACAGATAAAGTGGCAAGAAAGAAAAAAAAATATAGACAACATCTACCCTTCAGAGAATTAGGGTAAAAGGTGTAAAGTTGTCAGTATATGTCTTTTCCTCTTGCCATATCATCAGTTGAACCTCTAGAAGGAGGAATTTATTACACAATGCCAATTCTAAGATAATAAATTGGTATTTCAAAACCCTTAAAAGGAGAAAATGAGATTGTCTAAACCTCAGGATGGTAAACTGTAATTATTCCTATTTTTTGAGTCAAACCATATTGTTATTTGGTCTCAATTAAGGGAAAGAATTTTCTCTCCATGTTTGCATACTTTTTTTTGATGTTCCTTTACCATCGCATAGTTTTAATATTCAATAATATGATTAAAAGTTGTAGAGGAATCCTTGCGCTATAATAAACATACAAGTTCTCTTGCAATATAAGACATAACAGGTGGCGTGTGTTGTATTGCACGTATAAAATTAAAAAGTGGATATAAATAAGTGTTTGAGGCGTACATTTGAAGGCTTAAAAATTAATAAAGGAGTATTTTTTGGAAAAATTAAAACTAAGTTCCACATCAAATACCCATCCGGTGTATAATAAAAGTTTGTAATGAAGATGCCCCTAAATTAACCGAAGGGATTAATGAGATCAGGAACTTCTATGAGAATAAAGTTTTCCTTCTTAACTCAATCAATGGCTGACAAGTGTCATTAAGAGGTTATATAATTATCACCTGAAAACATATGCATACCGGATTGAGTTTCCTCCAAAAAGTCCGAGCTTGGACGTTTTTGATCAAGTGTACATAATTGGAGAGAATTTCATCTGGAGCCACTCAGTGATGCCAACGTAAAACGCATGGATGGATGTTCATGTCAAGAGGCGCCCACATATTCAAATTCTATCCCATCCATGGTTTCACGGAACCGCTAGATTTTACTTCTGGAGGAAATGCTTTCACAGTTTCACATAATTGGGCTTTTCAATAGGATATTCTACGCAAATGGAATTTGACCGTTTGGCGGTTGACTTTTCAAAGTCACAAGTGTCAAGCGCTGGCCGTGATAATGGATCCATGATCCTATTGGGCTTGCGCAGTGCACACGCCTCTCGGTCTCTTTTGTTTCGGTTCGATCATGATTCAAGTGGGGCCGTTGCGTAAACAGATGATGCCTGCAATGGCAAATGGGTTGGGCACCTTGCCCGTTCGAAGTCTAGTGGGATCCACCTTGTCCCAAAACCTAATTTACCAAAAGGCAGAAAAAGGGGCTCCAAATCTCATCATTAGGTATGGGTGGGTTACCTGTTTAAACCGCCCCATTTCTATCCTGTTAAAAAGTATCCGATGAAATCATTTGATCAAGTAGATATACACAATGCTTTATCTATTCCATCATTTTATGTCTGTCAAAATTTGTAACTGAAATATTCTGCTAAAAGTGCCAATGTACTCTACAGTAAAGCCTTGATGTTGTTCTCAAAGCTTAGGTTTAAGCCTCTTTCACCCCCTGTGGTTTATTACATCAAATACAAGCATTGCCTGCCAACATAGCTGGTTACAGGGCCATATGGGTTGCAGGGTCTTTCATGGGCCTTCATGGATTTATCGGTTGAGCGTAAGCGGACCTGAATACTCTGAGTTCCCAAAAAAAAAAAACATAGCTGGTTACAACACACATCTATCCACTTACCTTTCATTAGAGAGTGCACACATCTATGATCCATAAGAACCACAAATAGCAACAAACTTGAACGATTTTTGGACATCTCAATTGGAGGGGGTTATTGTGCAGTCTCCTTTTTTTTTTAACGAGGGTGGCAACTGAAACTAAGCATTGGCTATGACCAGCACAAGACTAGCAGATGAAACATGGAACTAAAAACAAAAAGAAAAAGGATGAAAATAAAGGTAATTGTCAAAATCAAGTGGGGAGCACCTCCAACCGTCTGTCAAATGGGAGTAAAAGAGCGGCGCACCGAATTTTTCTGTTACAGGTTTACCCTCGAATCTCTAGTGAAGCCGTATCGCTATAATGTATATTAAAAGGGCGTTCTAGTCATCGACTTTATTTGATTTTAAATTCTTGAAGGGATATTTTCGTGATTTCGTTGTTTATAAAGAGAGAGAAAGAGAAAGACGGGGAGAGAGAAAACGAGAAAGAGAGGGGCAGAGAGAGAGAGAGAGAGAGAGAGAGAGAGAGCAGGGGCCAAGGAGGGAACCGTTATTTTCTGTTATTATATGAAGGTTCAGCAATGGTGTCCGACCAAGAAATAGCGAATGGAGTCGAGAGTCTGCTCCGTCAGTCTGATCCTAACGCCTTTACCTCCCTTAACGGCGTTGTTCAACAGTTGGAAGCGAAGCTAGGGTTAGACCTCTCCCACAAAGCCGGCTTCATCAGAGACCAGATCGACCTTCTACTCCGCTCGCAGACGCAGCTCCATCATCCCAAAGACCATTTTACCCTCCAACACCACCCCCAATTTCAGAACGTACACCCACAGCTCGCTTCCCATTTCTCCTTTCAACACCACCGCCAGGGGGAGCTCAATTTCCAATGTCCTCCGCCGCAGCCTCGGCCTCAACAACCACCGCCGGTGACGACATCAGATGCCTTCGTTCAGAACATGGCCGCTCCGACTTCAGCTCCCGCTACTGCTCCCGAAATGCCGAAGGAAAGGTTTGATTTTCCCCCAATTTCTTCGTTTCTGGAACTGCTTTTTGTTTTCTCCTCTTGGGGTTTAGATGTCCTGATTTCGTTCTTGTTGCATATTTGATTCTATGCAGACAAGTATGTTAGGGAAAACGAATTATTTCTGTTTAGGTTTTTGGTTGTAGAGTTAGGGTTTCTGAGTGTAAGCTTTACATACCTTCGTTTTAGTGTGGAAATATATTTGATTTTTGGTGGGTTTTCTTTTTCTTTCCCGAAAGAGAAAGATGGACATAAATACGCATATTTATGCGTTGCATTGAGAAGATTTCCTGTTTTGCAAGTTTGTATTCTCTTTCATTTTGCATTACCCTGTTCTGGTTGTCATTCTTTTGACATTTATGTTATGATTTTTTGTCTCTAGCTTCTCTGTCCCGACTTCAAGTTTTCATATGCTTAAGTCGTTCATGTTGTCTCTAAGTTCATTCCAACTAGATATGCTTCACTTGCTGTCATGGTATTTTATGATGTGTATGGTCAGAAGGCAATGTTACTGCGACCTAGTACTGCACCTGGTTGTTAACAACTTAGTGTTTCAAAGCATTGAATACCATCGTTATAATACATTCACTTAGAGTGGTATACTTATATTTAGAATTATTATTATTTTTAAACAAAATCTTTCGTATTATTTAAGGTTGCTTCGTGTACATGTCAAGTGTTGCTGTGGCATATTACTGCCAATTCTGTCAGGAATTCAGCATTCAAATTTCTGGGGTTTCTTCCGATGAGTAGTGAGCAGTGAAATGATTCGCATTTGTTGATACGTTGAAGCTTCCTTGTATTGAATGTTTCAGCACTAGAGGGAACTAACCATTTATAGTCAATTCATGGCTGAGCTGCTGATATCTCATGACTTTTTATGTTTTTCTTCATGACTCCACTTCACATATCAAGAGCCAAACACATCTTGAATATAGCTAAAAGAATCACCTTAAATTAATATGTTTCTTCTAAAAAACTCTTAAAGATATTAAAGGAATTAACTGGTAATATCACGCATGAAAGAAATCAAATCCATGGTTACAGGTAGTGCTAATATGAGTGGAGTTTTTGTCCAAGTGTCCTATCTATAGGTCTTCTATGGTTTGGATGATGGTTCACAATGTTTGTTCATGTGGTAGAAAAACCCATGCATTAATAGTTTGATACAGACCAAAAGTCCTCCTCCCGGATTTGTATATGTGTAGACACTCAAAGATTATATGCTGCTAAATGTATGATTGGTAATATTGAATCTAATTAAAATCCAAGTGGCCAACAAGAGTTCCTCCAGGGGGATGATTTGGTTTTTCTGTCCTCGTGGTGGAAAAATCCACGCCTTATAGGTGAATGAACCTGCTGCCATAGACCAGAAAATTTTCTCTCATGTTGCTATATATCAATCTGCTGATATTTTTGATTGCTATTGCCTGATCTAACTAAATAATTTTATCACAGACATTTCTTTCTAATGTTTCCTGCCCCCTGCTTTTACCATGTAATATTTTCTGGGGTTACTTTGCTTATGTGTGTGTCTGTATTTGCTTTCTACTATTTGTAAACGCAATGTTGGAGATATGGAAGGCCTCACAATGGTCATTGAAAAGAAATTTCTATTTTAAGTGAATATTGCCTGTTTTGTTTAGTTTTTTTCTTTACTTTTTGTCAGTTAAACTACACCCCCCTCCCCCTCCCCCTCCCTCCTAATATTGTTTAAGCTGTACTTCCTCCAGAATATGTTTTTCATTCGAATTCCCAATCAATGTTTATCAATATCCTGCCCATGCTATTCAACTCTTAGTTGTAAGTTGTGATTTGTCATCTACACAAGCTTTTTGTTGATGATGGGCAACCCCATGCTTATTGTATCATATGTTGCTTAGCCCAGCATTGTTGTTCTCTTTGTCGTGTTATTACAGTGCTCCGACTGGGACAAAAAGGAGAGGTGGTCCGGGTGGTTTGAACAAAGTTTGTGGTGTTTCACCTGAACTTCAAGCCATTGTTGGTGAGCCAACCATGCCAAGGACCCAGGTTATTGTCTGCTGCACTAATGTCATCTTTTAAAAGGCTCCTTTGCTATGAAATTACTTCTATTTTGTCTTTCTTATGGTACTCATTAATTTAGATGAGAAACCTAAGCCACATTGGTGTTCCTCATCTCCAGATTGTGAAGCAGCTGTGGGCTTACATAAGGAAGAACAATCTTCAGGATCCAAGTAACAAAAGAAAGATAATCTGCAATGATGCTCTGCGTTTGGTATTTGAGACAGACTGCACAGATATGTTCAAGATGAATAAGCTTCTAGCTAAACATATTATCGCTCTTGAGCCTAAAAGTATGTATGTGATGTATAACTTGCAAATTTTGTAGTTTCTATACTAAAGTGGATTACATAATACATATTTTGATGCTTGCAGAAGAGTCGGGGCATGATTCTAAGCGGTCAAAGGTGGATACAGAGTCTGCAAGTGAAGGTTTTGAAACTAGCTCAGTTCCTGTGATAATTTCTGAAGCACTTGCTCATTTTTTGGGTGTTGGAGGAAGGGAGATGCTCCCGTCAGAGGCCTTGCGGTGTGTTTGGGAGTACATAAAGGTTAATCATTTGGAGGTCGGTACCATTAATATAAGTTCATGCCAGATTCTTCTTGTGATCCGGCTCCTTTGCTAGTCCTTTTTTTTACTAATATGATAGAAATATCCATCAAGAATATAAAGATCACCCATTAGATATAGTGTGATCTACTCTTTTTCTGAAGTTCATCAGTTTTGTGGTGGCATTATTTGTGCAAAGAGAAGATATTCATATTCCTCTTCGTCCTTTATATTGCAATTCTTTTCAGAAGAGTTCCTTTTATACAAATTCCTTTTGTGTCTGCATTAGTATGCAGTTTTTGGCTAAAAAGATTCTAAACAAGTTAAAGAAGTGGTTTATTTAATGAAATCTGAATTGTGTTTCCTTCCATGTAGGATCCTCAAAATTCAATGGTGATACTGTGTGACTCTAAACTTCAAGAACTTTTTGGATGTGAAAGCATTTCTGCATTGGGAATACATGAGATGTTGGGCCGCCATCATTTATTCCAGCGGTCATAGCAACTGATTGTTTTGCATAGTTGGTATGAGCACTATCCATTTGCATTTTGGCCTTCTTCATAAAAAATGATCTATCTGCTTTTTTGTCTGCTGAATAAGGGGACTAGCTCTCTTTGTATCAATTGGCTAGACATGCAGTTTTCATTTCATATCTGTTGTTCATAATTGTTTGATTTCTTATATTATTGTTGGAGATGTTATATATGGAATCAGATTTTGATGGGGTGATCTTCATATATTACTTCAGCTAAAAGGATCATTTCCTCATTGTATTGTTAGACCTGAAATTTTGTTTTACAGAATATCAGCAATCAAAAAGCAACAGACTAATAGGATTATTTTCACTGAAATATAAGATGTCAAGATGTGGTTTACCAAAAAAGAAAAAGATAAGGGTGGATGCGGATATTTATGTCTGTAAGGACTGTGAAAGATAAAGAAAGGGTATTGTAGAGAGAGACTAGGAGTGGCATTAATATGGGATAAATGCCAAAAAAAGGGGGAAAATAAAGGAAAAGGTTGGTTGACACAGTATCCTATGTTGTTTTTTCTGAGAAGATGTTAGGCTATGCAAGTTTAGGGATCCAAAATGGCTGAATATGGAAAAGGTACTTCATACATTCAATTAGAACTGCTGCGAGGGCACACAATATCTTATTGAAGGTATTGTGTTTTAAGATTGGAATGGTTGAACAGGATTGTGTTGTTAACCTAACAATTTGGAACATGGCAAGTTGATTGATTGATAGCATTGGTGGAGTTTGCATAAATACATATTTATAGATGCAAATGTTATAGCTTATTCGTTTCCTGCATTTGATATGATCTTTACTAAAAGATTGATGGAATATGTTATTACTTGCAGGTGTATGGAGTTGATGTTACCTAGTAACTTCTGACAGTATAGCAGACACTTATCGGACAAGCCGTTTGTTTTTTGTGCTTTGATTAGTTAGATGTTGTGATGCTCAGGCACACAAGTTAGTTATTAACGAACAGAATGAAAATGAACTCTGGCCTTGTGGCAAGTAATATGTTTGCAGTTGATGCCATGATGCCAAGTTCAGGTCTTCTTAGCATCTTGAATATGTTTTTGTTGTCTGTAATTTCTAACGTACGAGGAGAAACACGAGGATAGAATCCAGTTAATTTACATACTGGAGTGAAAATGTAATTCTATAACATGTGTCTATGTGATGGGAGTCATGGGGCTCTGTTTATTTTCAATTGTGAATTGGCTTGCACCCCAGATGGCTGGATGTTGGTTGAATTATTATCTTGAAATCAATGATCTGCAGAGGCTTCGTTTTGAATTCATTTGAAGTGTATGTGAACTCTGGCCCCTTATTACCCTGCACATCCAAATGGGAATGACTATGATTGATTCCTTAAATTAATAAAGGTTCTTACAGCTTTGCAGTGGTTCATTCACTTCTCAAGTCGAGAAACTACTCCCCTTCTTTCTTTTAAATTTTACTCAAGTCGCTGAAATTATCGAACAGACATTCGAGGTTATTTCGGTGAAGATAAAAACTTTATTCGTCAGAGTTTACTGGGATGCGGAATGCCTGCTTTCCAAGACTCAATGCTGAAAACTGAAAAGCTTGTTTCAGGCCTCTCGGGTAATGTGAAATTTTGATTTCAAAAGGTCATCACATATTCACATGAAATGTTTGCGGAAATCGAGATTTCCACAGTTTCAAAATATTGGTCAAATCTGGCCGAAATGTCCCAGTTTTCCTTAAATTTCTCCATATTTCCATTAAATATATTAAATCAACTAAAAACACATATTTATCTATATCCCCTCACTAAGAAAATATGGAATGAAATCGTCTCTCGTTAGGTTGGTATGGCAGACAATGCAGTACCGTTGGATGCTGTCACGTGTAGCATCCAAAGGCAGTTGTTGACATTTTTCAATGTAAAGTGACTTTTCACATTGAATAGCAGCTGTTGCTATCGGATACCACACGCAGTAGCATCCAATGGTGGCTGCATTGTCTTACGCACCAATCCGGCGGCAGACGATTTCAATCCAAAAAATATTTCCTGATTTCATTGAAATTTCGACAAAACATGAAATTTCCATCCTTGGGTAATATAGAGATGTTCTGTGCAACTCACCATGTGATGCATTAAGGCCTATCTACTTGGTTTATCAGGTAGAATAAGTGTAAGGCACCGAAATATATATAATTCTTAGTAACGGCCAAGTGTGTGTACGAATTTGAGGGGAGACTGTCCATACACACACATGCCCTTCAATCACCTGAAACGATTCCCCCGTTTGGACGTATTATCATCTGGGGTTCATCTCGTGACTTCTGCAAGTCACAGCATAACTGCATCCTGAAAGCGAAATATCAGATTAAGAATCCCAACTCACTCTCTATAACATTGGTTCTCAAAGTATGGTTGTGTGCAGCAGTATCATGGCGAAGACTGGTAGCATAATTGCTTTGGTGGTGGGACTGGTAGTGATGATACTCATTGCCCTGGTTGGGGGAGCCAAGGCCGTCCCCATCTGTAAGGTGGACTCTACTGAGCTGGGTCAGTGCCTTCCGACCATCCGAGGTCCACCAACTCCGCCACCTACCAGTGGTTGTTGTGCCGCCATGCACAAAGCTGATTTGCACTGCTTGTGCTCCTACAAATCTCTTCTTCCTTCCTTGGGAATCAGTCCCGCACTCGCCACGGCATTGCCTAAAAACTGTGGCCTGACCCCCCCACCTGAATGTGGAAGTAAGCCTTGAGTTTTGATGTTGACAAACCTTTTTCAAATTCAAACTTTCTTATATTTATTACTTGCATGCACACCACGTCCTGCTTTCTTGAAATCTTAAAGCTTAGCAGTACCTTCAATTTGGTTTTATTCATTTCCAGATTTCTAAAACTGTCCTCTAACCCTTCCTTTTTTTGAATTTGTGGGTTGCAGAGGCTTGAGGAATTTTGGGTTTTACTTCTGGTGTATCGCAAACTTTATCTGGTGTGAGATTGCTTAACTATGTTGGTCGATCGAATGTAGTCCAAGTCTTTTGGTATAATATGAATAAATCTTTACTTCTTTTACACTTCAAGGACTTCTTATGTTTACAAGTTTCTTTTCAACATGAAGATAATGAATACGCCCAAGGCCAGAATAAGCAGAATATAGATGGCTTTCTTTCTCTTATCCTTGACTTCAATCCAAGAGCAGATTCCATCAAACGCAGACATCACAAATCCCATCAATTTCTGTAAAAAAAATTAATACCATTAACTTCTTGGATCAGTTATGAGACTCCATACTTCCAAGTGCTGCAACCTTACCAGTCTAAGGGGCTTAATGTGGAGGAGTGGCTCCATGAACATCTCAATATTTCTGGTCCACACAGTGCCATGAATGAGATGGAATTTTGTCTGTAATGTAGGCTCTAGTGAGTGATTCAAGGTGAATAATTTCTCTCACCTTATTAAGACCTTCCCGTTGTATACTTGACATAAGTGGAAGCTGATTCCCTTACCTAGCGATAAATGAATTTTATGCGGTGCTGTGGAGAAACCATGAGAAGAGGAAATGATACATTCCACAACTCCCACAAAACTAAACAGAGTTAGCCATGTCAATGAAATTATGAAAGGGATGGGAGGGATGTACAAACCCAATTTCCACCTCACTTCAACATTCATTCCATCGTGCAATGTGGGTTGCACCACAAATTCTATGTTCCCGGCCCCCTTCATTAGAGTCATTAGCAAGGCGAAGAACTCTAACACTTGCTGCAAGAATACAGAACAAATTTGAGTTATCTTGTCTCTAAAATCTGAAATTACTATCAGATAACCAACTTGGCAAAGCCTGGCAAATAAGTGGCTAGGTTCTATGGTTCAAAGGTTAAGTTCACTGGTTTGAGGTGGAACAATTCACCTGCAAAAGTGAGGAGGTTATTTACCCAAATCACATTCACCTTGATTTTCCACCTTATGATAATTGATCAAGTATGATGATATGGACAAATTCATATTCGCATATTCATTTGTGATCAAATTAAATCAAATCAAATGTACCTTCTTCCCATGGAAGGTCTGCAGATATGTGATGAAATTACAGACACATCTGCATTCATCTCCAATTAGATTAGATAATGCATAAATATTTCTATCCTTAATTGCTGTATAAAACTTGAGGACTGTTTCAAGGGCTCGAAGATCGTCGTCTCCTGTTCCAGAGGTTTTACTGCTGAATGCCACCAGTGATAAACTCTTGGTCCTAGAAGATAAGCTGCCCTGCATCACAAATTTTTCCGACAAAGGGGGACTAAAATCAGAAGCATGAGCTATTTTAAGAAAATTCTTTTGGACAGGTATTAAATTGATAGAACTGCAATGTGGATCTCTTGCTATAGATGTAAAATGGTTATGAAATCTTGTCCATGTGGGGGAAATTAATGGCTCCTTCCGGAAAAATATGTTAGCATGGGAGGAGATTGAAGCCATTTGGGGAATGAATGAAAATGAATTTGAATGAATTCAAATAGAGGAGAACTTAGTTTTGATGAGAAGGGAAGGAATATACGAACGGCATAAAGCAGCTTCTTCATAAACTATTTGGCAAGCCAGGGATCATTTAAAGCAATTGTTAGCAATGTACAATTACTTGTGATTGACCTTTGGCATTCAAGAATAAATGGCTGTGAGATGATCCTTTCTCTCTACTTGTTATTTACAAATTAAAGTGGCTATATTTAAATTAGAAGTTGTAGATTTTTTGCACCCTGTGACAAAAGTGAAGGGTAGACCTCCGAAGGCTGTGATTCAAACAAAACTAAAAGGCCATCACCGCACCCTTCTGTCCAATGCTTGCTAGCCGTGTTCTTATAAACTGTTTGTGACAATGTTAAGGGAGGTTTTTGCCATTTTACAAATGTCAGGGCCTATGTCACTGCGTGCATACATGACAAACCTTAGGGGTGTAAGTATAATTATCCCATAACAAAAACGCCATCCAAAAAGCCCACTAACTTCCCGATCGAATAGCATTAAGGAGAAGCTATTCTCAGTTGAGACCATTTCAACTGGTGTGGCTCGGTGGTACCAGAGTGAAATGGAGGGATGGATTTGTTGTTTCAATGGAGCGCCCCACCCCCCAAAACACATCACATCCATTGGTATCACAATATCATTGGATTATTGGACTATAGCTCTCCTTATGGGTCCCTTTCCTCTAATATTAAGAGAGTGAATCATCTACGGTTAGACTTGTAAAAGGGTCCAATTGTAACCAACGCCATGCATGCAACCACATGGGCTGCATGGCAGGCACGGATCTGACAGACTGACATTTGTCAGGTCTGTGCTTGCCATGTAACCCATGTGGCTACATGGTATTGGCTACGGTTGGACCATTTTACAGGTCTAACCAATGGTCCAACCGTAGATGATTCAATTTTTAATATTAATGGGTAAGCATCCAAACTACAAAACTTTTTAGTTTAAAAAGGGGCATCCATATAACTTAAATTACCAAACAACCTTTTAGTTTAAAAAAGGGCCTAAGAGAAGTTTAAATGAACACTTAATTAACCAGTCCGAAACACAGCCTATATCGATCAACGCACACGACCTAAGCCTGATTTCTATGACGTGGCAAAATTCCATAAACCCGCACGTGATGCCATCTCGTGTTCCCATCACGGAAAGCCTCGTTATGCATAAATATCGCCAAGTTCACGTCGGAGATTCGATCCGTTTGAGTTGCTCGGAGAACAGAGAAAGCGAGAGAGAATTTTGGGCCGCGAATAGTGGAGATCAAATCAGCGCCATTGATAGGTCAGCCGAGTTGCCAGAAGTCATCATCCAGGATATCTTTCCTTACCCTCCAAACAAGGATGCAGTTCGAACTACCACATCGTGCAAGAGCCTGCAGCGGATATGGAGGCCTTTTCTCGTTTTCGAGTTCGATGAGACGTTGTGCAGACCAGTGATTACCACACTTCATGAAGCTGAAGGGCCCGGTTCGACGATTTGTTGATGAACCACAGCGACGCCACTCTTCAGCTGGGATGAGTACGGAGAAATTCAAGCTCTCTATGACCTTCGTGATGATCTTTGGTTGATGGAGAGGCTACGCCATATGTAGTCAAATGAAGGAGCTGGATCTTGACTTACGGGCATCAGGGTAGTGTACAAAAAGGATACTGCTTGCACTTTGATGTGGTTTGATCAGTTACGGTTTTGAAACTCAAGGGCATCAACTGGGTTCGGGATCAATATGCTACTATGAGGAATCTCTCTATCGCCATATTCGTTCAGATGATGACATAATCTGGAATATCATCTCTAACTGTCCTCTTCCTGAGATTTTTGTCTCACAACAGTTGTTAGGGTTTGAGCAATCTTCTGGTTTCAGGCCCTGAACTTTAAGACATTGGAGGTGTAATTTTGCAAATTGGATTCCATTAACGTCAATGCACCTGAACTACAATATTTTCTGATCGTGGGTTACAGCCCCCTGGACCCTAGGTATTGCAACTCCAAATTTAGGAACTCTTATTTTGGTGCTCTCAAAACACCATATCACTGAGGCGTGTTTCCGTGAGATCTGGGCTTCTAATTGAAACCCAGCTTCGTTACCTGCAGTCCCTCGAGAGTCTGAGCCTCTTGAATGTGATTCTTTGACAAGCATTAAAACCTATCACAAACGTCTCAGGACTTTGGACTTGGACAGTTGTAGCAGATTGGTTGAGGCCGCGATTGATTTTCTGGCAAAGGATTATCCTTATTCTTTTTAATAATTCTTCAACTTATGAAGACTAACCTTCGCATACAGTATAATGGCTGGGAGTGGGACCCCCTTAAGTTCTATAAATTGACGGATAGTATTAAGAATTTCGGTCATGCTAAAGTTCTCAAGTTGGTTCTCAATTTGCTAAGGTATATATATATATGTCTTACTGCTTTGATTTTGCTTTTTCATATTTCTACTTCTTTTTTCCAATTGAAATCCTGTGGATCCTTTATCCCTTGTGATTTATGAAGAGCTTGATCATTCCACCAGAATTTAGAGACAGATGACCTCTCCATTACGATATCCAGCATTTGAAACTCGAAGAAACTAAGCAAAAAGGAAAAAAAGCACTACTTATGTAGAAGCTGCCGATGGCTTGCTCGATCTGGACATTTCCTCGCTCATAAACTCTATCTATGTCCCTGAACAATGGTTGCTGCAGAAAAAACTATGAGGTAATGCATAGTTATTAATCTCTAGTGTATATTATATGACTATTTTAGGTGTTCCTAGTGTATCACTGGTTATTATGATGGATATTTCTTTGACACATAATTGAGAACCTAAATGATGCTACAACCCATTAGGAAAGGAATGTGTACCAAGACTTACGAAAGCTACATATTTATTATGAAATAAGAAAGCTCAACAAGTCAAACCTTGGCCAATTATTTGAAATGGATGTCTGCAGCTGTCTAATTTCTTAAGGCAATTAACTTCGAATGTATTTTCCCTTAACGGAACTTGACGTATATAATTGAAGACATTAGAAAAATCCTATTTGCACAAGAAAATGTATTAACAAGTCCATCTAATTAATGAAAACTATGGAAAATGATTCATACCCAGTGACTCAATCATTAATAAAAGTCTGTCAATCATATGCATGACCTTTTGTTGTTAGTCTACTATAAGATATTCTGATTCTTTGTTGAACTTTTTCCTTTTATACTAGCACAATCTCTTCTTCAGTAAAAGAAACTGGTTAGTATAGTTTATTACTCATTGTCATATACTCGAATTTGCAGTCCGAATACAGTGATCAATCAGTCAGAGAAGACACCGAAGGCTGTTGCAGCTTGTTTAATTACTGCAATTTTCAAGCAAAATGCAAAGGTGTTTTCGATCAATTCAATTTACTTCATGACGTTCTCTTGCAAGGTCCCAGATTTTTTCTATACACTTGTTTTAGTGTTTTCTACCGTAACTGCTCGTACGTACGTACGTCGAAGCATGAACACCAGGTATTATGAAATAGCAGTTCAATGTGAATATTCTTGTATTCTTTTTTCTTAAATTGCAAAGTTGTTTCCAGTTTTTATATTCAGTATGAATTCTGATCCTGGTATTGATATTGGTTTTCACGATATAGGCTTCATGAATATATCCATTCAGGCTGTTTAATCACTAACTACTAAAATTTGACTATATTGATATGAATTCCTTTTGTGATTCTACTCCCTTCTTCACCAGTCTTGTCTTAAATTGATGAAATCAAAATGCATTCTACCCACCACGCAATTACGAACATGGAAGTGCTTTAGGGAAGATTTAATTGAAATATTTCGAATTCCCCCCTTTTTCTGTTTGTGAGAACGGAAAAAAGAGGGAATGAAAAGGAGTCCGAATTTGATAATGAAAAGGTATTTTCGAGCTTCAATTGCGAGGCACAAAAGGACAAGAGCATTTTAAGAAAGTACAACACGTTTCATGCAGTGCAGGGTGAAGATTATTATTTTTGTGTAGCACAGATGCTCTCACACCAGATGGAAGGCACTAGTTCTTACCATATTTGTGTAGTCCAAGCATGATTTCCACCCATCCAATGACCAGATTTTTTTTTGCTGCAATTGATGCCAATTAAGACTAATATTCTTCTTGATTGAAAAGGGTCCTGCGGGAATACATTTAATTAAGCAGTATAAATTGCTAGTGGTACCAAAACCCTAATTGTAGATTTCCATTTCCATTCATCTTCTTCCCGAAGCAATGTCGTCTCAGAGAGGAGATCGTATCAGCCTCCTTCCTGAAGAAATACTTCACGAGATTCTGTCTCTCCTGCCTCCAAAAGAGGCCACCCGAACCTCGGTCCTGTCAAAGCAATGGAGAAAGGTATGGACTTCCTTCCCGGTTTTGAATCTGGACTCGTACGAGTTCCGTGACTTTGCAGATGCGAAAGAGGAGTTCGTGAGCTGTGTGGATCGGAGTCTGAGTGACCCCAATCGGACTTGTTTGGAAAAACTCAGCTTGCGTGTTGAGTTCGACCCAGAATTGGCTCCTCATTTGGACGGGTGGATGAATCTGGCCATGGAAAAGAACGTACAAGATCTTGATCTTGATTTAGACGTCATAGATACTTTCTATGACTTGCCTGAGACGATCTTCCCCTCTAGATCGAATTTTACGGGGCTAAGTTTATGTGGTTGCAGATTCCAGGTTTTCAATGTCACGAGTAGTTTATTCCTCAAGCACATATCACTAACGATGGTGCATGTGATGGATGAGATGCTTATGAACTTGATCTCTAGTTGTCCTCTCCTCGAGAGCTTCTATATGGAGGAATGCCATGAAATCGTTTTCCTCAAGGTTTTTAACAGGAACCTCAGAAGCATGATGGTTGAAAATTGTGACAAAATAGAGAAGGTTCAAATGGACGTTCCTAAAATGAAGTTGCTAGAGTACTATAGTGATAACTTTGATATTCCGGAGATGAATCCCTTTGGTGTCAATGGTTTTTGCTCGCTTGAAACTCTATCAGTGGCATCAGAAAATATCACTGATAACACATTCCGCCGTCTGATCTCTTGTTGTCCAAATCTTCTGAAATTAAATCTCCAAGGCTGTAGGGATGTGGTGTCTATTCCAGGAGTCAATCCAAAGCTCATTAGTTTAGAGGTGGAATCTTGCCCCGCTATAACAAGAGTTGAGATTGATGCTTCTAAACTGGAATACTTCGTTTACAGTGGGAGCTTCAGAGCATGCATACTGAATCCCCCTGGTACCTGTCGATTTAGTGCTTTAAAGATGCTGTCTTTGGTGTGCGTTAACATATCGGATGAATCATTTGAAGGCCTTATCTTCGGCAGCAGCCTCCTTGAGTCTTTGCATGTGGAGAGGTGCAATACAATTCGAAATCTTAAGATTTATAATAGACGGGTCGAAAACCTGCACATAGCCAACTGCTTTTACTTGGTAGGGATCCACATAGATGCACCAAATCTTCAGTCATTCTTGTACCGGGGTAATATATTGAAGTTTTCCATGGTGAACTCATCATGTGAGCTTGATGCTGAGCTTCATTTACGACCATTTTATCCTGATAATCTTTATGGCCTCGTCAATATTTGGAATCCTTGCCAGATATTTGAGGGTCACATTAGATCCCACCATTTGAAGGATCTTTTTCAAAGATTTGGTCATGCCCGTTGCCTGAAGTTGGTTACTCGTTCTTTCCGGGTACGTCTAAGAACCAAACTACATGTGCATGCATAGATCTGATATATATACACTTGAATCTTGTGCTATATAATTTATACAGAAGCCCAATTCGATATGTCATTTGCTAAACAGTTACTGAGAATTAACTTAGATAAGATTAAGAAAGTTTCACCATCTGGATAACAAGTTCTTTTAGTAATGCAGCAAACTATATATCCAATAATTTTCCTTATATGAACAGGAAATTTATAGAGTTTAATACACTTTTGATGTGCATGTATTGGTTTATAACTTGTGTCAAACTAACTAGTTTCTTGTGATGTGAACAGAATTTGATAATTCCAGGGAAACTATTCGAAAATTCTTTGGCTCCGCTGTACAACGTTAAGCATTTGAGGTTGAAAACAGTGGTGATAACAATGTGTTACACACATTTTTTATTTAGCATTCTCAAGGTTGCTCCTCGTCTGGAGACTCTATCAATGAAGTTTCTTTTTACAACTGTCGACCTTGAGGTAATATATCTTTATACTTTTTGATCCTTAAAATTCAATGGGTTACAATTTATATGTTGTCTCGAATTTATTTATTTCACTAGCTTACCATTGGAAAGTTTCATACTGTGAAATTCAAAAATAGTTTCAGGTCACAATTTTTGCACGTTTCATTACAACAAGGAACTTTTCCTTAAATCGTTTATGTGCATGAGTTCATCTGTTTTTTTTTGCTTTTCAGTTTCTGGAATCTAATGTAGACAATGAGAACAATGATATGAACTCCCAAGTAAATCCTTATGATTTTGTGCGAAACCGTGTCAAAGAAATAACAATAGAATCAAGAGGAGATGATGGAGAAATGCTACTTGTACAGTTTTTTCTTGAAAATGCGATGATGTTGGAAAAGATGTTCATTACGTTCAGTAAGAAGAATACCTTTGGCATGCCTGTGGATGATGAAGAAATGTTGAGAAGAAGGATTATTATCCAAAACTGGAAAACTGATCGCTTCAAGAGGGCTTCTCCACATGCTGAAGTAGAGGTATTCTTACCTGGTGAGTTTCCTGTAAAGTATTTTATTTCTTGAACTTATGTAAGTTTGTCTGGAGATGAGGGATGAAGCTTATCTTAAAATTTTGTTCATTTTCAGATTCTGAAGTGAACTGGTTTTAATTTATATATAACTTGTATCAGACTGTTGAGATATTATTTTCATGATTCTGTTCTGATACATACTGATTTATTATATGAAAAATTTACTCATACAGTTCATTACATTTTGTTGCGTAGGAGAGGGATCAGAAATAATCTAAGGTGCAAAGTGTATGGCTGATTTTGCACCAAAAGCAGTATCAATGATGATCTAAACCCTCTCAAGGTCATGTATCTCTAATGTGACTTTTCTATTGGTTTGATTTGAGTTGGATGTTTCATGTTTTTCAAACATCATACACCTTGTCATATGATTATGTTAAGTCCATTAAAAGTAGTATGTTTGAGTAGAGTATTATGGAGTAGAATTGAATTTGCTGTTGCTATCTAATGGCGCTCGAGCTTAGTCACTTGAAGATATAATTTCTTCTATTGAAAAGAAACAGAAATAATATATATAGATGTTGTAAACATGATGTTACTAAAGATCCGGACATTGATCGATCTAACATCAGTTGCATGAAAGATAGAGAAACCATTTTTATTCATGGTGCTTATCTATGTGTATGTGCTGTAGGCTGTAGCTGGATTAAGCAATTACGATAGATAGTAAGGGCATGAAAAATTGTAAGACATCTAACTAAGGTTCTGTAGCTGTTAATACAAGTTATTTATGAGGCCGATATTGCCAGTCCTTTTTGTGATAATGGTTCCACTTGCTGAAAAAATAATGGACGAGACTTCATCAGATATCATTGGAAAAAGTAAAACAATCATTTACACAGTAAGACTTCCATTCCTTATCAGTCACTGAGTACATGCATATTAGGTTTGAAGTAGAGGCATCCTTCTATCTTGATTGCCAAATTCTCTTGGTAGATATGAAATAAAGAATGGAAATTATACGAACCATTATATTTCCCTTATAACATTAGGTCTATACAACCATTCAACTTGTAGCTAAAATCAGAAAGAGAAACTAATATAATACTTAATAACTAGAAATATAAATATGGATGACATTTCATATTTTTTGATGAATTCATCCACATTTTGTCGTGTGGAACAGAGAGGGAGATGCCATAGACTCTTTCCACCAATCCATTATGATAGCTTTGAGGAAATTTCTAGAGCCATAGAACTCTCACAAACAATTAGTTAGATCTCAAGTATAATATTCATGTGGAGAGTGCTTCTAAAAAAAAGGGCTAGCCCAGTGCATGAGGCTCCTGCCTCATGTGGATAGTACTTCTAGTGCTTCTGAATGATCAAAGTTTACTTCAAGAAATTGCATTCTTGATGGCAGAGAATCATATATAACATGGGGAGAATGTGTGTGAAAAAGTGTTTCCCAGAGAAATTGTGTTCTTCTGGTGTATAATTCTAGCTTAATTACACTTCTATACTAGCTAGCTGTTGTGGTTAGTGAAAATGCAGTAATGCTCATTCAGTTTCACAAATCAATATTTTTTCAGCCGCTACATGTAAAACTGAATCATCAGAAAATCAGTTCATATTCTTTATTCAATCATGCATAGGAAAAGAGTACAGATTCTCGTAAGCACGGACAGGAGAAAGCATGGTAGTCAAATGGGGGTGAAGTATTTCCCTCCAGTGTGTCTATTGACATTGGAGTTTTTTATTTTTTATTTTATATATATAATTTTTTATTTTTTGGGAAAAAGTAAGTATTATATTACTAACAAATTTACAGGTAGTATTTACATGCTTGGATGTATATTGACATTGGAGGTTGTCTATATAGGTGTGGATATTAAAAGACGTAGAGCCAAAGAGTTCATCTCATGATATTTTTCAGACAAGTTATTATTGTTGCATCACAAGCAAGAGGATATGGAGAAATTTTGGCTCTTCCCCCAATCTTTCTTGAAGCCCATTTGTTATGTTTATCGATCGATTGAGTGTGATGAGAAGTAATAGTGAGGGGTACTTTGATCTTATTTGTGATGCTTACAATTTGAATGAATATATATATTATGATAGATAGTTTGTCTGTGATTGTTATGACCTTTAGATCATCTGCATTCGAAGTAGAACCTGTAAAATAGATCCCTTTGGAGTCATGAATTGATTACTCTCTCAAAATTTAGGGGCTATCAGGTTAAAAATGAGATAACCACTTGAAATCCTATATTCAGACTCCAAAGAAAGACCTATCCTGAGACATGCAAGCATCGAAGTGGAATTCATGTATCTCTTGGAATTGAGATTGACGTCTGAACATCCAAGATTTTATTAGATACTTTTCCAGTCTAAAAGAACTTTTAGAGAGATAAAATTCTGGAACTGGCCACCTAATTGATTATGGTCAGGTCCATAACCTTACGTCTGTGCACAGGTTTGAAGTTTCTGGGCACAAAACAGTAAGTTGAGATTACTTAACTTGACGTGTTTGCTCCGTCTCTAGGGTTAGGGTTTTACATTTTGTACAAAACAGTAAGTTGAGATTATTTAACCTTACGTCTCTAAAAGTTCCTTTAGAAGAGAAAATTCTGGAACTGGCCACCTAATTGATTATGGTCAGGTCCATAACCTTACGTCTGTGCACAGGTTTGAAGTTTCTGGGCACAAAACAGTAAGTTGAGATTACTTAACTTGACGTGTTTGCTCCGTCTCTAGGGTTAGGGTTTTACATTTTGTACAAAACAGTAAGTTGAGATTATTTAACCTTACGTCTCTAAAAGTTCTTTTAGAAGAGAAAATTCTGGAACTGGCCACCTAATTGATTATGGTCAGGTCCATAACCTTACGTCTGTGCACAGGTTTGAAGTTTCTGGGCACAAAACAGTAAGTTGAGATTATTTAACTTGACGTGTTTGCTCCGTCTCTAGGGTTAGGGTTTTACATTTTGTACAAAACAGTAAGTTGAGATTATTTAACCTTACGTCTCTAAAAGTTCTTTTAGAAGAGAAAATTCTGGAACTGTCCACGTAATTGATTATGGTCAGGTCCATAACCTTACGTCTGTGCACAGGTTTGAAGTTTCTGGGCACAAAACAATAAGTTGAGATTATTTAACTTGACGTGTTTGCTCCGTCTCTAGGGTTAGGGTTTTACATTTTGTACTTAGCTTTCTGCTTATAGTTTCCCAAACTACAAAGATTCTATGGGGGTGTATATTACCAGAATAGGATCCAAATCGCCTCTGTCCTTGCACGCCTTTGTGGGATGGACATGCTTGTGCCAGGAGCAAAATCAACTCGAGGTTGCCCAACGTCGAGGTTCCATATCACAGCAAAGCTAATGGCATCGGTGTGAATTGTGAACCCGTCCTCTTCGACTCTCTCTCTCTCTCTCGATCTATTTCTCTCATCAAATTCTGCGTCAGAAGCTCTCAATCTCTCTCTCTCTCTCTCTCTCTCTCTCTCTCTATATCTCTTTTCTCTCCCTCTTCTTCTAACGTAGCACACGTTAGAGATGGTTTTTCCACATATCCACGTCTGGCTAACAACGCCGCAAAAAGGGTAAGGTTTGTTGACGAAATTAAGCTCTTGCAGGAGTGGTGTAACCACAAAGAAGGCGCCTAAATTGTTATTGATCAGAGTTTTTGTCTATATCTCAATTCGTATTGCTAAGTTTTTCAATCCATAACGTAGAACTTACCTCTAATACAACAACCTCGTTTATATGTCAGTTGCTCAAAACCAATCCATTTAAACCTATATTAGATTCCATTGTATACTTGAATAATACATGTTTGATTTTAGATACCCTCTCATTTTAGATACCCTCTCAATCCTAATCACACTAACTGAAATATATAATAAACCAACAAGTCTCGTTAATAAGAACTAGCAAGGTGCATGTTAGAAGATCATGGGAGGGCACAGTTGCAAAACTGATTGTTAGGTTTTAGAAGATTTGAGACAGTTTTGACCATTCTATCATTTTTTTAAGGACTCTTGGTGTTGTTGTGAAAGGGCAAGTATGGAAAGATGCATATTTTTTTGTCGTGATTCCCAATGGGGCGCCTGGCAATATATATAGCATAGATATAGATATAGATATAGATAGTATAGATAGATAGATAATAGCTAAGAAAACCCCTAACTCTACATATATCTGATTTGTACAAACAAGTTAAAAACATAGGAGAGAATGTTCAAGCTGATCCCTTTGAGAGAAATCTTGGGGAAGCTGTTGAAATCGAGTCAACCCACCAACAAGAACAACTTCATGAAATTATTCACTGGTCAATTCGTTAAACCAGGCTTCCAGTTAAAAATACTATAGAAGTCAATAAAAAGGATCAATTTCGATGTGAGGTCCAACAAGTAGAAGCTAGACGAACTCATTTCTTTCTTAGAGAAGTCTCCAACAACCTCAAAGGCTATGCCGTATCACCACTCGTGTTCTTTTGTATGCTTCCTCTTCAATCGTGACACAAAATGATTCACAAGCCGGTCGTGAAGTCTTTCCTGATGGGATGATTGGTGTCGCTGTTCGTGCCGGGAACATCCCAGTCTTTGATTCTCAAATATCAACAACAAATCATCAAACGTTTAAACACGGAAATGGAATTAAGCCCTCCAACTGAAAGCCCTCCAAATTAAGGATGTGAACCCTTGAATCCAAATGACATCCAATGCATCTTATCGTATACAAAATGACATTTGATGGGTGTTTAGCGAGTTAGATCTTTGGGCGCATCTCTTATCAACTGCTTCACGTATGTGAAAGCCATATAAACTTACGATGGTGCAGTTACGTACATGCGTTGCATTGGTCACTGCCTCTAATGTTAGGTTATTCTGCTGCGCCATAAGGTTTTCATGGAGGAAAAGAGAGAGAGAGAGAGAGAAGGAATCACGCTCCACTTCTTAGTTTCCCGGCCCGAAAGATAAATGGCTTTCCCTGTAACATAAATGGGGACGTTGGCTATTATATGCTGCCGTGCATACACTAAAATCCCCACACTTGTACTGGCAAGCAACCATTCTTGTATACTATATATGCTTATATACGAATTTTTATGAGATTCAAATCATCGGCCATGTCCCTTTATATAAAGAAGTGTAGTATTTGTAGGACTCATATTAAAATTCAGAACTTTTTGGTTAATCATGTTAGTATTTATTTCACGGATCACTTCCTGTGGTAGCTTTATCTGCAGCCCTTAAGTGAAGTCTCCATAGGATGCAAACACGTGTCCTGTGGATACAAACACGTAACTAACAGTTTTCAACCATAGGATACGTGTTTGCATCCTGTGGAGGCTTCACTTAAGGGCTGCAGATAAAGCCACCATAGGAAGTAAATTGTCTATATCTAGGAATTAGATACCACTCTTCTTTAATGTGAAAGGCCATAGATGATTTGAGTCTATTTATGTGAAATTACTGGTTAATGGCATGCTATGTGAGCATTACCTTTTTTCAATTCTAAGAAACTTCTTTTTGCTTGTAAATTTTTTTGTATGCAATTGGAACTTATTTCCCACACAATTGCTTCATTTTTTTTGCATTGCCTACTAAATAAATCTCCTTTTTTTTTTCTTCACATTGTTCCTCTCATATATGTAGCATTAACCTGTCAATAAAATCAAATAATTTTAGGAATATTCAAAAATAGCCATCCTATGAACAAATCTAACTAGAGTTTAATCACACATTTTCTAAATATCTAACTGTAGACACCCCAAAATTGCACGATTTTTGATAAATCTTGAAGGAGAGAAATATTTTATTGGAATTTCCAATTCTTTGCATTGGGTTTGAGATACTTAACCCATTTGAATCCAAAACGGAAAAGGAAGATGCCCGAATTCAATCTTTTGTGCAAAGTCAAACTTTTTCCAGTTGAATTTTGACCCCAGAAAATGAAATATTTTTTAAAGCCAGATTTCAAGATAATTTTTCCCGGTAATCAGGTTTTTAGCCATGTTATTGCATAAAAGAATTTTTTGAGATTTTAAATCTTGGCGAATACCTTGGTTTTAACATATTGAACCTTTTTTCCAGACCTGAAAAATTGGAATTTTGCCTAGAACTGGAAAGTTGACTTTTTATTCACTTGGAATTTGGGTCTGTAACTATTTTTAATGGATTCAAATGGGGGGGTGTTTGCTTATTTACATGTAATATCTTAAGTAAATGGAGATTAAAAAATACGAGGACATTTACTTAAACGATATTACATGCAAATAAGTATTGCCTGTGTTAAAATTTGAAAAAAGGCTTTTTTTTCCTTGTATCTGGCAACTCAGGCCGGATACAAGTGTTCTTCTGTGTATCCGGTGAAAGATACCGGATACAAGCAATGCTTAGTGTATCCGGTATTTTATACCGGATACCTTAAGCCCCTTGTGTATCCGGCCTGATATACCGGATACGCAAGTTTTGCTCAAAATTAGGGTTTTCCGAGAGCTTTTCACTTTTACCATCATATCCCTCATTAAATGAGGGGAAATCTCGGAAATAGCCTTAGGGTTAAGGTTGGTGGGCTATAGACATTATGTTGTGTCTACCAATCTCACCAACCCTAACCCTAGCCTTTGCCTATAAATAGGAGTCTCCTCCTTAAGCAAATGGCACACAACTCTTGTTTTGAATTCTCGCAAAGAAGAACTCCAAGAGAAGAAGAAAACCGCTGTGGAATCGCCTCCAGAACTCAGGTAAGCCTCAACTTTTCTTTTTATTTTCTGTCTTTACATTC
The DNA here is from genome assembly GCA_947561395.2 of Buxus sempervirens. NCBI lineage: Eukaryota > Viridiplantae > Streptophyta > Magnoliopsida > Buxales > Buxaceae > Buxus > Buxus sempervirens. The sequence goes on along the minus strand of OX387191.1, from coordinate 1,785,363 downwards.
CTAGGTCTAGATCTCTTCTTCTACCTTTCTGTAGTGTAAAGCCTTGTTTGTATGTGTGGAAATCCTTCCCCGGCTCAAAGTATCTCAAGACTCCCCTAGCCGTAAAACGTGAAGGCGGATCTAGGAGAAACGAGACTGGGGATTGACCCTAGTGCTAGAACCTATGTAGCATAAGGCCTTTTTGATTGATTGTAAACCGTTCCATATTCAAAGTACCCTTGATTATCTTAAAGAGAACAGAGGGAAACGATAATGGAACGGAACCCTAGGCTATGCTAGAACCTATTTTGTTGAATCTATATGCATGTTGTATTGATCTTGTTTGGTTTTTTTACACTTGCACATACATATCACTATTTTGGCGGGATAGGCTCATATTTGGGGTTTATTGCATTTATTGTGATAAAACTCAAATAAATGGCCTCAATCAAATTCTGGAGTGTTTTTAAATGTTTTTCAAAGGTTTTGGATTCATCTCACACGAATCACACACTTTTTGTCAATTTTCGGATTTGGTTTTCTTCAAAAGTGGCTTAGCTTGACAGCACCTGTACCCTTACTTCGGACGCCCATAACTTCATCATCCGGATGAATTTTGGGGTGATTCCAGAACCATGGGAAAGGTGAGGCTGTCTAGTTTATTTCCACCAAATTTCATGAATTTCTATCTAGCCGATTTTTGACACCTCTCTGTCGAAGTTGAGTGGACAGTTCAGGTTCAAGTACAGAACTTGTCACTTCGACGGACCGCCATGTGTTCGTTTTAAGTCCGATTCGAGTGATTTTTTTTTCTGAGTACTCATTTTTGAGTCTATTTTCAAATCCAGCTGGTTTCATAATTTTTGGATTCCATTTGAATTATTGGTAGCCGATTTACTCAGAACTGCTCATTTGCATTTTTCTGGGTAAATCTGTGATCTTCGGGGCCTGTTCGGGAGACCACCCAAGGCACATCCGAAGGGATTTTTGTATGAGGCTAGTTTCTTTTGAAAGATGGCCATACAAACTTCAATCACACCAAATTTCGTGGACTTTTATGTAGTGGATTTTTCTAGACAATTTTCCAAAGTTGCCCACTTACTACTTTTAAAAAATCCCCAACAGCAACTTCAAAGGAGCATAACTCCTAGATTTTTCATCAGAATGAAGTGAAATTTTGCATGAGACCCTTATTTACTATAATCTTTCAAATGGATTTGATTTTGTTCCATTTAATATTGGATTTGAATGATTTTAAGGCAAATGGCATACTTTTTACCAAACTTCCCGGATTTGATTCAACTTGGTTTTTGCCACTTTTACTTTGATTCCCATCTTTTAAAATACTCCACAAGTGATATTGACATAAGAGAGGATCTAAAATCCATTTAGATCTTCATGTGAAAATATCATACATTGTTCCTTTTTCAAGGCTTTTTCATGATTTTTAGCAAGCTCCTTATTTTCTTTTTAGCATGAACATACACTTGGCAACCACTTCGTGTGGATGAGTGGGGGTGCCTAACACCTTCCCCCGTTCATAATCTAATCCCCTTACCCATCTCTGGATTTGATTTTCAAGTAGGGTTATTTTTATCCTAGAATGTTTCTTTTGGCTATTTTTGCTTATTTTGTATCTTTGGTGTCCATTCTCACCCCAAAATCATGAATGGTGGCGACTCTCCCAATTTTTGCGATGAGCCCGTGTGTTGACGGAGGGATGATCACTCCGGTGATTTTTTCCCATGTCTCACACTAACTTAAAAGTCTAATCCAACACATGTAAGAATAACCATGAAATAGATCGATTGATAACTGATCTGAAGAGAAAATGGAAAGCTTTCACTCAACAAAATAACAATCCCCTTGCTTACCACTTTCATGACAATTAAAAATATATATTTCAACCAATGAAAGGACTTCTACTACTAATAAAATAATAAAGCAACGCTAACTCTAAAAGCCAATCCAACTAATAAATCTTGGGTACGTTGGATAATTTTCCAGCATAAATTTTAGTCATGGCAACCATTCAGTCCAGAAACAAAGCATGAAAGGCTGTACCATGCAGCCAAAACCCTAAATACGTACGCTATTCAGTAAAATCTGTTTCCATAACCGAAGTTGAAACCATAAGGAGGAACAACAGTAGTAATAGGAAGACTTGGCAGAGTTGCGTTATTCGGAAAGGGATCAATCGCTCCAGCAGGGTGTCCTCCAAAATACGATGAAGAAGAGGAAGCCTGGATCAGTATCTCATCAGCTCGGTTGGCTATATTCTTCTTAAGCCCTTCCATGGAGACCTTCAGTCGCTCCAACTCATTCAAGTTGAGTTCCTCAACCGGTGCCTCCCACCAACCTTCCTTTTGAACGGCTTTTTTCATCTTGAAGAGCGTTTCTCCACGTTTCTTCTCCTCGTCCAACTGGTTACTGATTTCAGTGTACTGTCGATTGAGTTCACGAACAGTTGCCCCGCGATGTGCATCAAGAAGCTGCTGGGTAACATCAGCAACATCCGGTGGAGCACCAGTAAAGTACCGATCCACGACGGAATCGACACGAGGATGACCAAAAGAGAAAGCTTTGCCGGCCGGAGAGAAGACAATAATGGCAACCTCAGCACCACATAGGGTGCAGAGCTCGCTCGCCTTCTTGAAGAGCCCCAGTCGGCGCTTTGAGAAGGTTACTTGTCGAGCATCATCATCTACTATCCTCTTGACATCGATCTTCTGACGACCCATGCTGGTTCTTCCTTTCATGATTGAAGACACAGTTGAATAGAATCCTGTACTGAATTGAGTTGAGAAGGATAGAGAAGAACCATGGCAGATTAATAGGGCGTTGATGCCTTGAAATTTGAACTCTCAAAGTTGTCAATCCTTAATTTTTTGGCCCAGAATTGCCCACTTCTTTCCATTTAAAATCCGTCTTACTAAACTTAGAAGCCTGAAATCTCTCTCTTAATGTATGACACTATGAAAATCCAATTCTTTTGTTGGAACTTTAAAGCCCCTACTTCTTATGGTAAGCTTATAAAATTCCAGTTTACCGTTAGTAAGAAATAAGGTCAAATTCAACTCATCTATTGATCACCTCAACATGGAAAATGGTACTAAAACACATGCCCTAACATTTGGTCAACAAAAGTCATTCATTAGCTATCCTTCAAAAATATTGACTGTTCCCTTCAAATCATACAGCTTTCTTTGTATGTTGACAAGAAGATATATCTATGATCCCATGCTCCAAATTCCTGACCAGAAAGGAGCAGTAGTTAAAAAGGTTTTGATGGATAATGATAAGAGCAGTCTCTCACCCTAGATTTCCCCATTACATAAAGAGGACATTAGTAGAAAAAAAATGTATATGTATAGAATGGGTTTAAGAACAGCCAATCCTATATTATTCTTATTTAGCTAACATTTGATACCTTCTAAGATGTTATGTTACCATTTTTGCGTGCTTAACAAGAGGTTCTAGATATCTGGGAATTGCAACAGTTATGATGTACGATGATTAGAAAGTGCTGAGGCATCACATTGATCAAGCAGAAATTCGGTGCAAACTGCAAATTTTATTTACTAAAGTTATTAAAAGATTAATTAAAGATCTCCCAATACCTAGCAATGTAGTGAATATAATCTCAATTGTATATAATGTTTGTTTCATTACAACAAATATAGACTGCTTAGTGATACAGAAGGACGGATAATAAGATGAAATTTCTTTGCCTTATTTTTTTTTTGTTTTTCATTTGTTTATATGGAACACAAAATATAGGTGTACGTACCTATATAGTCGAGGCTTCCAATCCTAGTTATTTTGCATGAGAATATAGCAGAGTGCAAAACGATTTAGACAGAAGGATAATTTGGAATTGAGAAAGTTCCATTAGAAAAACCTTTTTTTTAAAATTTTTAATATAATATGATTAAATTTTTTTTTTGTTGGGAAAAGGTAAGTTCTATTAATCACAAATATAAAAAAGTAACCAATAATACATCATGTTCTAACAAAGGAAAGTTCTATTTAATTTAGGTTTTCATAAAATTTGGTAAACATGTAGTAGGAATAATGCATGGTTGAAAAAAATATAAAAAGTAATGCTATTAATGTTAGGAGAATTAACGATGGAGTAATATTGATTGAGTTAGCCATAGGTCTAGAAGGTAATTTTAAACATTATTAGCATATATACACCTCAAGTATGATGCAATCATTAATAAGAAAATTATAAAATATGTCTCAATAATCAGGATCAACCAAACGCGATTTTGAATTCTAATTGATACAATCATTATTAGCATAGAGTTCGTGAACAAGGCGGCGATTGGGGCGATTTTAGGGCGTTTCGATTGGAGCTTTTCGGAGTTCTCTGTGCGGCAGTTTACCAGGGGCTTCCATCGGTGTTCAGTGTCTTAGGCTCCTTCTCCCACTCTCATACCACTCCTTCAGTCGTTTTTGTTTGGCGGTTTGGATTATCTAAGCACCTTCCTTGGTCGTTTGTCCTCTCTTTGGGTTGCCTTTTGATCCCTCCGTTTTCGTTTATCCTTTGGTATCTGTCCTGTTTTGTGCTAGGTTGTTTCTCCCTCGCCTGCCAGCGTTTAGTTCCTTGGGGCTGCAAATCCATTGGGTCTTTTTTGCTAGGGTTTTTGAGAAGAGGCGGTTGCAAATGGCTGTTGCGATGGATGATGATGCGGAAGATCCTGATGTCGATGATGAGCAAGGGTTGCAGATGGTTAACCTTTGTTGGCTCATCGGGTTTTGAAACCCCTGTGCATATCCTCACTTTTGGTATGTTGTGTTGTTTGATGTTTATCTGGTTAGTTCAATGGCTATCTATCAAAGGTTTTTTTGGATTTTTGGCCGACCCTGCCGTGCGGAGGGTTTTGTTTCAACAACAACATGCCAGTGGGATGAAGTTTCTTGTTTTGAACTTTATTTCTATTTACAGTCGGTCTAGAACTTTTTTGTTAGAGGGAATTGTTGTGCTTTATTTTGTTAAGTTTTGTTTCGCTAGGTATTGGAGGGCCTTGACCCTCATCGTTTAGATGCAGTTCTGTGCTTGGATGTGTCTCGGTTCGCCGAGCACTCCTTTTCTGGCTATCTCGTCTTTGACGAAGCCGTTTCTCCCATTATTGGGATTTGTAATTCGTGTTTTGACGGACCCTCAGTCCAACTTTACCCCAGGTCTTCAGGTGGTTTCATGCTGCTTCGGCGCAAGGTTGGACACCTTCCCCCAGAACTACTACCTAAATGTTGGGGGTTATGTCTCTCCAATATCCCGGCATGTTTTGCTGCTTTGCTCTCATGGGTATGGGATATGTTTGTATTGGCTTGTGGCTATAGCTCTTGTAACAAGGTTTTTATCTAATGAAGAAAGAGCTTAGCTCGGCTTTCCACCAACAAAAAAAAAGAATTTTAATTGATACAATCATTAGAGTCTAAAATCAAATACACTGAAATGAGATTTTAGATTCTAAAATTCAGCAAGTAGAACCTGGATTTTCGAAATCCAGATCATAATCTAGAATCTACAAAGCCCACCAAATTATGCCACCTATGTCACCTTGCACTTGCATGTTTAATTAACAAAAAGAAACTGCATCATGACAAATGTACTTTTCTTGTGATGCATTTTCACTCATTTCTTGATTTGAAAGTATAGTATAATTCAATTTTAGGCTTTTTTTTTTTCTTCACTCGTTTTAGAGAAAAAAAGAAAAAGAAAAAAATAGATAAGCCAAGAATAGTATCTTTCAATCTAAATAATCGATGGAAGAAACTCTTTGCTTCTTGCAATATTCTTCAAGTTTTGGGTTTTCAAGACTACCAAAAAAAAAAAAGAAGTTCAGGGTTTTCAAACACAACCACTCAATTATTGACTATTGTAGAGCTCATCACACGGCCGGGGGTAGTTATCCTGCCATACATGCCGACGGTAACACTTCAAATGCGAAAATGGAGATAGCACCGCCGCCAGCCAATGAGCCCTTTTGTTCCATGCATGGGTAGCTAGGTCACCGCCTATTTGAGGATTGATGGGCCGCCAAATAGACGATCAGAGCCATCATGTCGGAAAGCGACCCCTGGGTCGGCAAAAAAGCATAAGCCCAAGTTCGGATACTCTACACTTTGTGGGGGAGAGCATTTCACCCAGAGCCACTCAATGGTACCAGTGTGAAACTAACAGATGGATGTCCATGTCAGGAGGGAGCCCCACACGTTCAAATTCCATCCCAACCTGTGGTTTCCTGAAACCATTGGATTTTGGCTCTAGAAAAAATGCTTTCTGGATGGGGTGGTCAATGGTCACTCACCAGTCCTACCGCCCAAACCTTTTAGATTAGCATTTTCCCCGTTTTACTTTTTTCACCTGGATGCCCATGTCTGGAGGGCCACACATCCAAATTGCATCCCAACCTAACTGGTGGTTTCACGGAACCACCGGACTTTAGCTCTAGGAGAAACACTTTTGTTATGTATAACCAAGGTTTACACTCAGTACAGGGACCCCCGGCGATGCGTTTCGCTGGGGGAAATCGTTCTGGGTGCATCGTTAGCGATTCACCGAAATTTCGAGCGGCACAGATCAGCACGGAGCGGCGTGCCGAGCGACACTGATGAAACAGAAAAAAAAATTATTTTTTATACATGAAACGGAACGGCGTGCCAACAAAATTTCCACCAGCACGAGAAAAAAAAACCGATTTTTGCCTTTTTAATTTTTCGCCGTTTCGGCGCGGCGTGCCGCCGAAATTTCGTTTTGGCCGATGGACGGCAGACCCACCGGCACCGAAACGTAGAACCTTGTGTATAATATATGTGTTCTACTCTCGACATACAGTCACGACACGGCCCGGATCACCGTGGCCTTTTATCATTACAAAATTGTCCTTGGATCTCCGCCCACATGCTTTAAATTTAATATTTAGTGTTAAGCGTAGGCTGCAATAGCACGATCCTAGAAGGGTATTCTCGTACTTTGTGTTTGAGATCGAGAAAGATTAACTATCAGAATTCTGACTGTGATCTTACGTGGCGTAGCGGACGGTGGGACCAGTTTGGAACGAATCACGAGTATCCTGCCTGTGAGAATCTAATGTGGGGCCCATTGAGATTTGAAGGAATGGATGGTTTCTAGGACGAGGCACGCCCCTAAATCAAGAAAAGCTTACCCACGTCAACATATTATAATTTTGCGCCTTAGAAGTTGATGATGGCTGTTGGTGACGTGGGACCCACTTGGCGCCGTCCAATGCATTTGTTCCTAATAAGTCGAGGTTTGGCCAGGGTGGATATTAAAGTTACATTTCATAGCTTTGCAAAATTCTGAAGATCTTCACCACAAATTATATGTAAAGAGACGCCTCCTTGCCTAAAATTTCATGAATGCCATTGCCCTCCTACATCTACATTTTAATCAGCCGTCTAGTTAGTGATTGGATAAAATCGAAATTTGAGAAACATTTTAATTTCCAACTATTGGAAATTTGAAATCAAAAATCTATTTTAAAAGCACTTTTAATATAGGATATGGTTGTTTGGAGCTAGAGACTAAGAGTAACAATACCACTTCTATACATATATTTTTAAACAACTTTAAGTCACATATGAAGTTTTGAACCTAAAATGAATTTAATATAAAGGACTCACTAAGATTAACATCTTTATTCATGTAAAAGGTATGAAACATTACAAAACTAGACAATCCTATGCTTAATTTTGTAAGCATTTACTATTGGTGTTTATATGCTTTATGTTGGGGTGTGGCTAGCTCATAGTTAAATCTAGGTCCAACGCGGTAACTATATATTAATAAAGTTCTCTAATATATCGAGGTCAGGGTTGGGTTTGGATATATAAGACATTAGCTTAAACCCTAATGATTTATTTTCTCTGAATAGAGTGAAAATTTCTCCCTCTCTCCCCTAATCGTAAGCACGAAAATTTCTCTGAATATATAAGACATGTAAATTCGTTTGCGCAGTTTTCTCTTGATCTTTCTTTACATTCAATAGGTTAATACTCCCACAGTTTAGATATTCTCTATGTGACAAATCCAATATCTTTCCCTTCTAATAATATGTCAAATAAATCAATAATATATAATGAAATGACATTGTTGTGTCTGATTTTCATGAGAAAGAGAGAGATAGGGATGCTGCACATGTTAATTAAGTCAATTCAAAATTCCTATTTTTTAGACTCTGTTTCTAATTTAAATTCAAATAAATAGATATCAAATCTGGCATGATCTTACAGATTTTATGCAATCAATTGGTTCAAGTTTGTCTATAAAACAATTCTTCAACTCGCTGTAAAAAGTATGTGGGTGTGGAAAGAAATAAAAGTGCAATGCATTTTTTAAATTTCTTTTTTTTTTTTCTATTTTTAATCTTCATCTTCCATGCTACATATCCAACATCACATGTATTCTTATTTTTCGAAATTTCCCTTGAAACGAGGGCTGATTTGGATATGCCGAAGCGCCTAGTTTAATCGGACAAAAAAACAAAGGCAAAAGATCAAATCAATAGCAACTTCATAATGACTGAACATGAATCAGTCACCTAAAAGCCCTACTGCACAGAACACAGTACGCACAAACTCAAAAAGAAGAATGATAGCGGATGTGAAGATGGCCTCCACCATTTGGCGTTTCCAATCAAAAGTATTCCAAAGCACATTAATAATAGAAAACCTCATCTACAAGTCTTTCTTTAACATTACTACTCGACATTCTAATGGCCTTGAGGTCAGTGACATGATTTTTAAATTTTCCAAGATTCTTCAAGTGCTCCCACTCCTTTCTCTATCTCTCCTTTTCACCGATCTATTTGAGGCTTTTACGTGTCTATATAAACCTCTCTTGCTGATCGTCTATTCACCTCAGTCACAGCCACTCTTCCTCCCTCCTTCCATACTCGTTCTTCTTTTCGGCTGATCGACCTTCTTTTCAAGTTCAATAACCATATCTCTTTTGTGCTCCAATGGCCACCGCGGTGGTAACTCAACTCTTATACCCTTGCTTTAATATTGTGTTTGCTATGCATGATACCCGTTTGTGTCTTAGTTCATATGTGTATCTTCCAGAGGCCACTTTTAGATTATAGCCTGGTGATCAACTCGATCGTTTCCCGCAAACCCAGATCTGTTCTTCGAAATCCCATGCTTATGATCATCATCATGAAAAAATAATTTAAGCTTGTTAAAATCCTTTTTTTCTTTTCTGATCGACACCCATTCTTTGGTGGTCACATGTAAGTCAGAATATTTGTTTCTCATTGAAACTAATGAATTTGGATCTAGAATCTAAATCAATTAATCAGGATTAATCCATTTCTCAAGATTTTTTTTTCTTCTTCTTTATAAATAGGCGTATATTGTGCACACTGCGACAAATGAGATGATATTCATTTGCTGCTGTTCCACAAACAGGATTTTAGTAATGGATTAATGAGTTTCTATTTAATTTGTAGCTGTTGAGCATGGTGCTTTATCGTAGTATAATATACTTATGAACTTGAGATTGGTTTCCTTCTACTTAATGAATCAGTTCCTTTGAAATTCACAGACACCCATGAAGCTTGTTATCTAATTATGTATATAATATCAACATGATCGATAATCCTCCTTTTTAGAGTTTTGAAATTTGATTTTCCCTTTCTCATGGGAGGATTATGTGATCTATAATTGAATTTTCAGGTTGTATCAGCAACAACGGCTTTGAAGGAGAAGGAAACAGCTGAGGAATTGAACAAGACGCAAGAGATAAAAACAGAAGAGGAAGCGCCTGCACCACCTGCCACAGAATCCGTGGCTGAACAGCCAAAGGAAGCTACAAACGGTGATGCATCAGTGGAACAATCTACCGTGGCTGAACAGCCAAAGGAAGCTATAAATGGTGATGCATCAGTGGAACAATCTACCCCAGAAGCTGAAGCTCCCGCCAAGGTTGTGAGCAAGGAGGAAGTGGTAGAAGAAACGAAGGCCGCAGCTGAAGAGCCGGCAGAAGAGAAAACAGACAAAAAGGCTGAAGCGGAGGCGCCAGAGCCAGTGAGCGAGGTCGCGCCGAAGCCAGTGGAAAAGGTGGAACCAAAACCAGAACCAGTGGCGGGGGAAACTAGAGAAAATACTGATTCAGGTGAAGCCGCAGTGGAAGCTCCGGCCGAGAAGACCACCGCGAAAGAAGAGAAACCGGTGGAAGCAGAAGTGAAAGCTAGCACAGATGTTACTGTCGAGAAGACCGAGGAATAATAGATCTGAGATCTGTGTAGCGTCAGGGCAGGAGAAGTTACGTGGTGTAGGGTGTCTCAGGGTTCCGGGGTATTAGACTATTAGGTGGGTTCATGTGATGTACTCGATGGGGTTTGGGAGTTAGAATCTAGAAATCAGAATAAGTGGGGCCTACATGTTCGAATTTGCCACATGGAAAAATGCAATGGTGAACGTTCTCCAAGGTTTATCGGAGGATGATTATATTAGATTTGCCACGTGGGTCCGGGCGTTGGGTCTACCAGGGTCAGCTATGTTTAATGTTGCATGTACGTTGATACTTAAGATGTGTTATCTGTTTTAACTAATAAGTACTAGCGTATTGTTTAATATAAGGTCCCTAACTTTTCATTTTTAATTTCATTTTACGAAATCTTGGCTTTTGTACCACTGCTATTTAGGAGGAAATACCCAACAAGGTCATAATCTCCAATGAGTTAGATCCCTTTTTTAATATGATTTTTTGTTCTTTAGAATCAATGTTACTCAGAGTACAATTACAAAGAAGCTCTTTGTAGAGCTACATGATCAACATCCTACATTGGAATAAAAAACCATATGTCTTATTGTTAGGAAGTGGCATGCCAAATGACTAAGGTTTTTCTTTCAAACAAGCACACTGAAAATCAATAAGGGGTTAGGGATTTGTTTGGGCACATTATTATGCTGTTCATACGTGTATTATGATAATTAGGAGATTGCTGTTTGTTAAGCTTGGAAGTCTCATGCAAGTAATTACTCCCCAGAACTTGCCACCGGCCAAGGCTCCACAACCAGTCATGAGAGATTCTGATGTAGCAGAGCCAGCTCTGCTTCCAGTTTCACAGCCAACTTTTTAACACATGAGAGTCTGCAGCAGCTCCGGTATCTCCAAATGTACAAATTGAACTTACTGCCTGCATCTTCCTGTCAAGTCTGGCAATGGTTTCGTTTCTGTTTCCCTTTTGATCTTTGAAAATGGAGTTCTCACCTACTCGTTTTCATTTTCTGGTCCCACAATGTATCTCCATTTTCACTGTTCAGGTTGCAGATAGTTCAGAGTTTTTGCTGCATGAATACACTCCTATTTCAATATTTTCATTTTGCAGGGGATTCAAATCATTTTTCAAACTTTGAATATCCAAAGATGCCGCTCCAAAATTTCTCTGTTTGGCATTCTTTGTCATCCATGCTAAGCAGTTCCTTTAAGAAAATGGGCAGAAGCACAAAGCTTATTCAGCCTTCAGAAAGGCACGCATAACAGAAGAAAATTGGAACTCTTAATGCAAGTATGAACAAAACGAGAATTAAGAAATCATGACCTTCCATTTTATATCACACGGGTTGCACAAGATTATTGCGTTCAGGATGTTTGTCCCCCTTCTTTTCTTTTTCTTTTTCTTTTTTTTTTCCCTTTTTCCCCCTCTTTTTTCTTTCCCCATCCCCCAGACTAAACTATTAGAGAAAGACTAGGAAGCGAAGTTCTGTGCTTCCCTGATTCCCACTACCTTTTGATCCATCTTCCCTATACCTGAACCACGTCAATAATTGACAAAAACGATAAAATATTATGATCCTAAAATCTGTACAAGCTAAAACCAACCTTTCTGTGCAATTGAATTCATAATCCCAGATGAAATGCAATGAGAACTTCACCAAAGGCCGAAGCTTGAGCTGACATGTTCTCCAGTAATGATCCGGAGACGATCCCGCATTACATCTAAAGATGTGTACGGTGGGATACACAACTGGTAGAAGCATGTATGTGACACAGGTAGGCATTGATCACGGGATTCTGGTGTTTTAAAGATGTATAACTGTGAAGCTAAGCCACCAAAACCCTCCACAGGTAGGAACTTGATTGAGGTCCAGAAGAAGAGAAGTACCCGTCTTTGCTCTACGGACATGTCCTCCACAATCTGCAGGCATTTTAGAATGTTAATTTAATTATCATGTGACAATACATGGAAAACATCAATAAACTGATATCAGTTTATTTTTCACTCATTCAGAGATTTGTTGTTGGTTCCAGGTGTGGCATTAGGCTCTAAGGTCCAAAAGCAGCATTGCAACCACCTTCAGATAATTGAAAATACTTTAGTCGAGGCATGCATCTAGCCATACGCTATTCTTCATTGATTTTATTGTAGCTTATTTTTTTGGATGTAAAGACATGTAAAATTAGTTTTATCTCAACATCCACTGGTACAAGGTTAAGAACAATAATTATATTTTTTTTTATAAGTGATGAAATTTCATTAAAATAAAGAGGGACAATGTACAAAGAAAAGTGAAAAAAAAAAGGAAGATAAAAAAGCGCCATGAGCAGGGAAGCACCAAGAAGGTGGAATCAACCTAACCAACATCAAAATAGAAAGAAATATCTCCAAAAGCTAAAGAAGACTAATAGCTCCAGCCTTTGCTAAACTACCTACAGCATCGTTAGCAACCCTTGGTTGAACAAGACGTTCGAACTCCGTACAAAAAATCTGGCTAATCTAATCAGTTCCAAATATCTCCATGGTCCTGAAGCCTCCATAGTCATCATCTCAAGATGTTGGCAGCATCCCCCTCAATAACAACTTATCGAAGCCCCTCTCTGTAGTTATAACAAAACCTTGTAATAAGTGCCAAAATCTCAGCTCGAGTGGAATCCGCCTCTCTTATAGGCCCACCAAAAGCACAAATGACTTCACCCAAGTGGTTTCTAAAAACTCCTCCAACACCAGCCGAACTATTCCAATCAAGCATCCATCAAAATTATTATTAAGAATGATAATAATAAGAGATGGCAAGATTCCAAGTCTCCTATATGATTCTATCGTCATTGATGTAATACTTGGAACCGAATTGCAATCCTTTCAAGTATGCTCTTTTTCCTCGTACATGGTTTCCCTTTCCTGAAGGTGAACTGCTGACCTCAGGATTATCATGTTTTGCTGATATGTGTTCTTTTTCTCCTTTGCCAATTGATCATATAACTATCAAAATAAATTTGAATTTTTTGTACCAGGCAGAGATAAGTTTAGATAAATATTGTTTCTGTTTACTGACTCGAATTTTATTAGAAACAAGGACAGTACAAGAGGACCAAAAGAGCCAATCCAGCTAAGGAAAGAAAACAAGGAAAAGCAAAAGAGTAAAACAAAGCACCAAATAAGGCATAAAAGATTATTACAATGTATAGATAGGACACCTGGAAGAATACTAGTCTCCGGACTCCCCCTCTGCTACAAAATTTTTCCTATGTCATTTGCTCATCCAGGCACTGAAGGAAGTGTATTCAATTATCTGCAACTCTCCATAATGTTTTAATTGTTCATACAGTCCTAATACTTTTATATGCTGTCTTTTCCTGTTAGTACATTTTTTGTTGTTTCCCGAGTTGATGTCTCTTTGTCTATTGCTCCCTTCATTGTGCCTCTCTTTGGAAACCCCTTGTACCTCCCAAAATCAAGGGATTTGTGTGGCTAACGCTCCTTTTTAGGATGAATACTGCAGACCATCTCCCAAATAGAACGTGGATAGCTTTATATCCAAACATTTGTCATCTTTGTATGCTTCATGGGGAGTCTGTAGACCACATATTTGCATAGTGTATTTTTGCTTGTATGATTTGGAGTTAGTTTCTATTAGCTATTGACATGGCATGGGCTATGCTAGGGATAGTTGTTGAGATTTTCAATCGATAGAGATTTGCAGGTTTTGGACGTAGAGGAGTGATATTGTGTCTGCTGGCTCCTCATGCTATGGCGAATTTGGGAGGGAGTGAATAGAAGGGCATTTGAGAAGGTGAGCACTACCACAGGAAAAGTGATTGAAGATACTAAGATACCTGTAGCCTCAGCTATTACCAGAAGTGGGGATTCAGTATGCTTTTCTTCGCCATGGATAGACCATCATATGGTCCAGTTATAGCCACCTAAGGAAGGTTCCTACAAGTTGAATTTTGACGGTTGCTTGCCTGGGGATCCAGGTTGTTCATAGTGTTTTAGAGACCATCTGGGTAGAGCTATCTTGGGGTATAGTGGCCCAATGAGCAAGGAGGGTTCAGAGATGGCTGAGATGCTAACTCTTTTGATTGGGCTTCATATTGCTATTAGGGAAGGTTTTGGGGCTGTGGAGGTGATGGATGATGCGGTCACTACTATTTATTGGATGGAAACAGTACTTAACCCCAGAGACTCAGACACATGATTAGGCTTGCGAGATCTTTGGCACAGGGGTTAAAAATCTCGTTTAACCATGTTCCAGACATGCAAATGAGGTGGCTGATAGGCTTGCCAAATCAGGTGCTACAAAGCCAGAATTAGTGGTGGGGAATGTGGAAGATTCTATTCATGAGATTTAGAGTGTTGTTTTTCTGCTTTCACCTATCATTGGGACAGGTATAGGACCTCTTTCCACCCTTTGTATATTCTGTACTTGTTCCTTTCTAATACAATCTTCATCACTTAAAAAGAAAACAAAATGAATTGGGGGCTCTGTTTGAAGGCCTTAAGAGTTCGGTGCAACATCCAGAGGTCCCACATTCCTGTGTTTTCTCTATTAATCGTACTGGGGTCTTTACTCCTAAATCCATTTTCCATAAATTAGTTTGTGATCAGAACCGCCCTCCAAACTCCCTTTTCGTCCGTTTCCTGTGGAGAGCCCCCATGCAAACCAAAATAAACCCATTTTCAGTCAACTCTTCTTGGTAAAATAAACATGCAAGATATCCTCCAGCAAAGGTAGAAATTTTGGACCTTATCTCTTAATGGCTTTAGGATGTACTTGAAGGAAGGGAAAGTTTGGCTCACCTTCTACCACACTGTGCCTACCGTAGGGATATCTGGATGTTGTTATTACAAATGATTGGGATTGAGTGGGCACTCCCTTTTGCCTTCATAACAAATGGCAATTCCTTTTACTTGAAAATAGGGGAAAAGGCATGTACCACGTTGCTTTTTCTACTATATTATGATCAGTTTGGTTATCAAGAAATAGACATATTGTTGAGGACCATCACACCTGGGCTTCCGTCCATGGAACTGTAGTAGCTATGGTGGTGGATTGGATAGCAGATCAGGCAGATTTTAAGGAGAGAGGACGGAATGACATTGTAATGGCTTGGTACACGGTAGCTTTGGAGAGTTTAGATGGGAGGATGTGGTATTGACATCTTTTTGTGATTTTTCCTCTATTCAGATCCACCCATTGCTCATCGGTGGCTTTGGAGAGTTTAGGGGGGAGGATGTGGTATTTGTGGTATTGACATCTTTTTGTCATTTTTCCTCTATTCAGATCCACCCATTGCTCACCATATAGAATTGTAATTAATCCTTTCCTTGCTTGATAAAACCTATCCTGCTCTCTTAAATTCTCATAAGTTGCTTCAGTCTCACCACATGGCCTATCATGCTGTCCAATGGGATTCAGGTGCTCAAAAGATAGATGTAATATTTCTCTCAACATCCAATATATCAAGATTCTATTTCAGAAGAGGAGGAAAAAGAGCGAAGAGAATGAGGGCTAAAGGCAAATTGACCCGATGAAGAGGGGAGAAAATTCAAGATGGACAAATTTCTTTCTAAAATGATATTGTTTTGATCCACCTTCCTAGCCTCTCTAAGGACCATATGGAGTGGAAAGGACTCAGCACTATCAGAGAATGGTCCATATGGACCATCGTAGGCTTAAATCACTCCAACCTTGCCATTTGTAATGATACAGCCAAATTCAATGGCCAGGTTCCTTAGTGAAAACCATACAAAAATCTTAATGTAGTTCTCATAAAATCTTGCTTCTAAGCAGCTGAGAAGAATGCAAGTAATCATAAATTGAACTTCTAATGCAACCAGCACTTCCTTTCCTTCTCTATCTCAGAGAAAGATGGCCGAATGTTCCAATTTGATGATCAGGAGAATGATGAGAGTCCATGATTGCCTTCCAGTCTCAAATAATATCTGCAATTGATACCCATGGAACTCATTTTTTATGGAGGCCCACACAGACGCCACTTGATTATCCAAAAGATTGCTTGACAACCCCCTTTTATCTTTGAAACCATTTTGCTTCTCCCATGTGAAAAATGTCAATTGAACCTAACAAGTACTAGATAATTTAAATAGTTTCTCGAAATCCTATATGAGCCTGCTGGGAAATTTGAGTTTTGCTCAAAGGAAGAATCCATCTAGCACCTTGCATCCTTGAGCAGAAGCATTGGAGTCCTGAGAGTGAAGTTTCAGTGAATGTATAAGTCGTCTATAAAATCATTGATGCAAGCCCTACGACACGCATCAGATAAAGTGTTGTATTTTCTCGTATTCTAGGGCATCAGCCATATTGATCTCCTCTGGGATGCAGTCCAAATGGAAGCGTATTGGGTAGGGAATTTCCACACTTCCAGGAGAGAAGAAAAAAGCTTCAAGAAGGGTTTAAGGGCAAATGTGAAGGAAAAATATGGCGTTCAGGAGAAGAGGGATTATAGAGAACTTATTCCAGAACCTTTACCCAAGGCAGAAAAAGAACCTCTTTAAGGTATTCAAGTATGGAAGAAATGTCATCCAGTTTAGTCATAACAATTATAAATAAATATGAAATTCATATTTCAGTATTCCCTTCCAAACTTCCTAACTGTATTTCACATTTTACATCAATAAAGAGACAATATATCTTTTTTTTAAGTTATCAGGCAGCACTTCTTTAGCACTTCTTTAGCACTTTCTTGTTTCAATACAGGTATTTTCCCATGGAACAGGAAATCAAAACAAAATTTTATCTCAAGAATCAAAATTAATGGATTCTAATCAACCAAAAGTAAAGGTATTTTAGTCCCAACTCCAGAAGTATTAATGTCACTGCAATGAATTATTTACTGTCTTAAATCTCAATCAACTATAACATCATTTTTTCTTTTTCCGTTGCATCATGAAGTCAAATAAAAGCGACTCATCAAATTTGGACTATAAAAAGGGGGTCAACAGTAAGTTTCCACAAGATAGACGTGTAAAAGAACAGGACCACAAATATACTTGTGAATCGTAATTTTACATGCCATAACTAAAGAACTTCTCACAAAACAGTATTACCTCGAAAAATATTAGATTAATAAACCAATCACTGATACAGAGGACAGCGTAACCATATGAAATATTCAATTCAATAGAGAAATAGCAGAGAGTCTGCTCTAATGGAGGAATAAAAAACAGCTAGAAACATAAAGAAGCTAAAACTTACACCACCCCTAGCTGTACAAACGCTCCCTCTTTGAAAGAGGAAAACCCCCACAAAAGGAATTTTGGTTTTGTCTTACCCACATGTTAGACATTAAACAAGTTCCCAACAGGATCAAAAGATTAAATCAGCAAAGAAAATAAAAAGGGAAAACATGCAGGGGAGAGGAGTGTGTGCATCCAGAATATGAAGCTGCTGCTCAATTTTCGAATGAAAAGGTGGAAAAAAAAAACTATTATCCACCTAACCATGCATTATAAGGGAACAGTTAACCTCAAGTACACAGATCCATACCTTCCAAAACCAGTATATTTGTTGATCAGTTTCTCTGTAGCCATTGTACTCGGTGTGTGCTTTCCAGTCCTTGACACAGATAGGGCTTTCACTTCCATGCAGCATTCTATCAAGGTCTTCAAGATCCATACTTTCGAAGAAGGACTTCTGAAGCTTTGAACTACAAAGAATATCAGCAAAACCTTGTGCAAAACGGGCTACCTGTTCAGCTATGGATGTAACAAAGCAATGCTGAATAAGAAGGTTCACATACTCTTCCCTGTTCCCGCTATTCACAGTTATGCTTTTCCCTCCAGGGCAAAGCTCCACAATTCTCCTGGATCCGAACTCTTCTATCTCTCTAACAAATGTAAGTCCAAGTCCATCTGAATTCATAAAGTCAGCATCCATCTCCAGAATCTTTTTGCAACTATTATATAAAAATGGATCTGCATCCCGCACATCTTCCAAAGAAACAAACTTTCCAGCTAATTGCAAGAAAAATACACGATCAAATACAATGCCAACCTGCACTTTATGCATCAAAGCTAATGCAATCACCCGACCACAGAAGCGAAAATAGTCGAGGTTCAAGGGATTAACCTTGGATGCTGCAAATAAAACAAATTGGACTTTCAAACTAAGAATCTTGTGCTTCCTATGACAAGTCATCTTATACTGTACTTTATAAGAAAAATTTGTCAAGCATGGACTGGTAACAATTATTTCATATAATTTTAATCTATCCAAGGAACTTCTCATTATTTTGTCATCAACAATATTAACTATCTTGATTGGAGTTCCAATGACATATAAACTATTGATACATGACACCACTTTCATTATTATTGTTGTTATTATTATTATTTGGGTATAAACATCACTATAGTCTTAAACAGTAACGATGAATGGGATGCCAGCACCCAAAAATAAAAAATAAAAAACAAAAAGGAACGACTGTTAACTGCATATCTGGTTCAACCACCATTAGTGGATAGCACAACTATGTACACAACCAGTATTCTCTACTTCCTCATTAAACATTTCTTCCATTGGTATTGAGAAAAAGGACTCCCAACAAACTCAATTCCTAGCAAACTCGTCCGCTAGTTTGTTGGCAAATCTAGGTATGTGGTTGAATGAGAAATTAAAACCACCAGCTAAGATGAGCAAAATGAACTAGGTGGGTGAAGCTCCAAGCATAATCATGAATGTCACCCATCCAAGATACCATTGTGTACTCTTACTTGTAGATTATGGAAGCCATAAGAGATCACTTCCTTTCACCATGGAAATAAGTTCATGTACATAACTCTACTCTAGTGGAGTTTCACATTCCAATGGGCTCCAAATATCCATGGAAGATTGTCCCCAGGTCACCCCTGAAAACAAATGCTAAATGGTCAAGGTTCCCAAAATGGTGACCTGCGCTGGATGGGTCCATCTAATGAAGATTTCCCCCCAGCTGTGATGAATTACTTGTCACAACTGTCCAATGGTGTATGATCTCAAACATAGATATCCCCATAATATTTGTCAATACTTGAGTCCAAGATGTGCACATTAGCATTAGCATTACAATAGCCTCCCAATTAGATATTGTGTCCTCAAAATTTATTTTGTTCCTCCTCCTTCAATTTGAACATAAAATGACAAGACTTCAAAGCTGGATTCTTCATCCTTCACTGACTGCCCAAGTCAAAGAATCCGCATTGTTCCATAAACAAAATGGCCATGGCTAGACAGATCCATGCTACCTAAATCTTGCACAAGTAAAACCCCAAATACGTTGAGTGATCACACAATATAGAACGATATGGTCAAATAACAACCCCTACTTCATATACATGACATGAACATGGGGTTATAAAGCAGTATGCTGTCTTCTCTTTTGAATCATATCATATGTATTTATCTTCTAGAGCAATACAATACAATCAAAGGCCTTAATTTTAGGGGAATGTGGGATCTCAACACGATAGAAGAGGGAAAAGGGGCACCGGAAGATCCTTACCCATGCCGAGTGTAAGGAAAAAAGATTTGGTGGAGAAATTGGCTTTTGACTCTACGGTCAATAAATGGGTATCAAGTAGGCTTCCAGCAATCCTGAAGTCTTGTAAGGGAACCAAGAAGGGTTGCTAATTCCACAATTTCAACAGGTCTAAGTTCACTCTTAAAAGCCAAATTCTGGGTTAGACCATATCTGATCATAAGAGGATATCAGCCATTGTGGCTTGCCCATGTGTTGTGCTCCTGAACAAGCGGGGGAATGAGGTAGAGAGAGGATTCTTTCCAGGGGTCTGACTAGAAGGAAATGCCGGGCCCCTCCCTGCACAAAACTGGTCCCTGGAAAGAACTTCTGAAAAAAAGATTTAGATTTCCAAGGGCTTCCACGGCATTGGCTTTCCTCCAACTACTACTCCTTTTATGTATAAAATGCCAAAGCCACTTGCCCCATAGTGCCAAATTTCGAGTCAGTGTGTTGCCAAGTTAAGCCCTCCATTCTTATACCGTCTACTTACTATTTCCCGTTTTGTAAGATGATCTTTCTTTGACCACATACCTTCCCATAGGAAACTTCTCTGCATTTTCTAAATTTTATATGTTGCTTTTGATACAACTCTGGATAAAGCTAGAGATAAAATGCGGAAGTTCAACATTGACGCCTGAAACAGGGTCATCCTACCTTCGATAGAGAGGTAATTTCTTCTCTTCTAGTGAGCTAGTCCATACTCTGGCTTCTCTAAGATAGGCACCCAGAACTCCTTTTTCCTAGGGCTTGCTCCTAATGGGAGACCCAAATATTTAAGGGGATAATCGACTATCATGCATTCTAGTTGATCAGCTCACCTTTATAATACAGACTATGCATATCGACATATTTTTTTCGGAACAATATATTGACTGCTGTAGTAAAGAGATCAATGACCATGGTCAAGATTTGGAGAACCAGCACCAGCTAGTATTTAACAACAGCCAAGTTTTAACACCATGATTATGGTAGCTCAATGGGCCTGGTTTTGACAAGATGTCAGCAAGACATCCATAGATATTCCAAGGGGTGGGTTACAATCACTTAGTCAGGAAAATTTTTGGAGACGATGCAGACAATATGAATGGCACAATTGAGCTTGTGAATATGAATATTGCCAGATGTTCACTAGGTAATCCAAGACCTTTACTTATTAAAAAAAGTCATTACAATCACAAAGGGCACACATGTCATGTCTTCTCAAGTATTTTAGATTGAGCATATTCCACAATAGATGAACTTTTGGTTATTAAGACAAAATCAAAGGTGTCACAAGCTTTGTATTGCATCATGTTAAAAAGGACCTTGTCTAATGCAATTTCGTGGTTAGCCAAATTCAAGAAGCTACTCTTGGCAATAGTGATGAAGGGGAGTGCGTTGGTACCACTTGCACGTTAGGAATTTCGGGAAGTTTAGATGGATGATGTGGCATGGCGGATGATGTGGCATGAAGATTTGGGGAATTTTTAATGGGACGTGTGGGGTTATGAGGAGTTCAATTTGGTTTAGAATCTGTTTCCTAATTCTAAGAATTGAGTCTTATATATAGAGAGTTTTTTTTTTTGTTTTTAGAGATTAAGTTTGAGTTAAAATAGGAGTTGGTTTTATCTCTTTTTCTATATATGTAACAAGCAAGCCACGTTTTGGGGAGAATATTATTATTTTTAATACCAAAAATTTCTAAGTCTAATTTTTAGGCTTTTCTCAAAAACGTGTGGGATTTCTTTCCATTCTTTTTGATTGCCTACAATTTCTTGTTGATTCTACAGTAAATCTAGGGTAGTAGATCCCTATTTGCTTAATCTATTTCCTACCCTTTCACCATGTTGCATCGGTTGGTATCGGAGCTAGGTTCCCAAGTGAGTTGCTACCATGGCACAAGGAAGAAACCGTGGAGTGCGACAGGCACCGATTGAAAAGGTGATGGAACGTGAGGAGGCAACACGAGATGCACAACTTGAAGGTTGCATTATGCAACGTGTGGATAAGAGATTTTTGCAGTTGGGTGACTGGTTGGAAGCACTATCCAATCAATTTGCTGCTCTCAACATGGGTGCAAGGTGAACTCGTTCACACAACATTGAACGACTAGAGGACTCAAGTCAAATAGATAGTGAACCAGAATCAGTTGATAACGTTTTTGCAAACAACCAGAGGCCAAGGAGAAAACGTCCAAGGCAAGTGGACAATGGTGGGCACTGGGAATCCGGTTTTAAACTAGCGATTCCAGAATTTAATGGTGGGTTACAACCAGAAGAATTCCTAGACTGGTTGACAGCAGTTGAAGAGGTTCTAGACTTCAAGGGCATTCCAGATGATCGTAGAGTGCCATTGGTGGCCACTAAATTCAGAGGTCGTGCTGCAGCTTGGTGGCAATAGACTAAGCAGACCAGACTTCGCCATGGGAAGCAGAAAATCAATTGTTGGGAAAAATTGGTAAAGCACATGAGATCTGTATTTCTACCTCACAACTATGTGCAAACCATGTACCAACAACTTCAAAATCTTCTTCAAGGCAACAGATCTGTAGATGACTATACTACAGAATTCTACAAACTCATCACAATGGTGGATTTGATGGAATCAGATGATCAGTTGGTGTCAAGATATATTGGAGGTATGAGGCAACAATTCCAGAACATTCTTAATTTCTTTGACCCTATTAACGTTTCATAAGCTCATCAAAGGGCCCTACATCTTGAGAAGACCTTTTCTAGAAGAACATGGGGCATGGGGACAAGTGGTGGCTCAACCCCACAACAGAAATCTACACCTAGAACTGCCATGACGACACAACCAAGTAGGTCCACTAACCCTACAAGTATGGGTAGGACGACCAATCCCATCACGTTTGAAAGGCCTCAAGTTTCCACTTCTACTCAGTTTAAATGTTTCAAATGTGGTAAAACTGGTCGTAAGGCTATAGAATGTAGAAAAGGAGAGAAATATGGCAAGGGTTTGTTTGTGGAATCAGAAGAGATGAGTGACACAGAATGGCACACATATGAGCAGAATCCTATCTATGACGAAGAAGAGAATAAAGGTGATCAAAATGAAGAGCTAGTGGCAGGAGATTAAGGACCATTGCTAGTCGTTAGGGGGTCATGTCTAGCCCCACGATGTGAAGATGGGTCGGATTGGTTGCGTAACAATATTTGCCAATCAACTTGTACCATTGGTGGAATAGTATGTAGATTGATGATTGATTCGGGCAGTTGTGAGAACGTGGTGTCTAAAGAGGCTGTTTCAAAATTAGATATCACTACAGAGGTTCATCCACATCCCTATAAACTGGCATGGTTGAAAAAGGGCAACGAGATCAACATCACGAAATGATGTTTGCTGTCCTTTTCAATCGGTACAAAATACAAAGATAAGGTTTGGTGTGAAGTGATTTCCATGGATGCATGTCATCTAATATTGGGAAGACCTTGGCAGTATGATCGTGGAGTGGTACATGATGGTAGGAGGAATACCTATAGCTTTCAATACAACAAAGCAAAAATTGTTCTTCTACCTAGCAAGGAGGCGACACCTAAGGTTAGCACTGGAAGTAATAGTAATTGGCTCACGCAAAGGGACTTCATGTCTGAAGTAAAGTCTGCCGGTATCATGTACATACTATTGGGAAAAGATATGGAAGATGGGTGTAAGGAATTACCAGAAATCGTCCAACCACTGCTAGAGGAATACTTGGATGTTTTTCCTAAAGAGTTGCCCAATGGGTTTCCCCCTTTGAGAGACATTCAACATCAGATTGATCTAGTGTCTGGTGTAGCTTTACCGAACTGTCCTCACTACCGTATGAGTCCTAAGGAGCATGAAGAATTAAGTAGACAAGTTGAGGATCTACTAGCCAAGGGCCATGTCAGAGAAAGCCTAAGTCCATGTGCAGTTCTGGCATTACTTACACCTAAGAAAGATGGAACTTGGAAAATGTGTGTAGACAATAGAGCCATTAATAAGATAACAATTATATACAGATTTCCAATTCCTAGATTGGATGATCTGCTGGATCAATTAAGTGGTTCTCAAGTCTTCTCAAAGCTTGATTTGAAGAATCAGAATAAGGCCATGTGATGAATGGAAGACTGCTTTTAAGACAAGATATGGTTTATATGAATGGCTGGTTATGCCTTTTGGGTTGTCTAACCCCCCTTGCACTTTCATGAGGGTTATGAACCAGATTTTTAGACCCTTCATTGATAAGTTTCTGGTAGTATATTTTAATGATATTCTCATATATAGTCTTTCCAAGGAGCTACATCTACAACAACTTAAAGAGGTGCTAGAAGTGTTGAGGAGAGATTTTGCAGCCCTTAAGTGTTCGTTTTTTTACTGAACAAGTGCTCTTCTTAGGATATGTGGCGTCTAAGGATGGGTTATCATTGGAACATTCAAAGATAGTTGCAATCAAGGAGTGGCCAATTCCTACGTCTATACATGATGTGAGAAGTTTTCCTGGGTTGGTCTCTTTTTATAGGAGATTCATACCTCACTTTAGCACTATTATTGCATGTCTCTTAGATTGTATGAAATCTAGAAAATTTTCATGGACCAAGGAAGCCAATGAAGCTTTTGAGCAGATCAAGGAGAAGCTTACCAACCCTCCAGTTTTTGGTACTGCCTGATTTCAACAAGACTTTTGAACTGCATTGTGACGCATTTGGTGTAGGCATAGGAGCAGTCCTAAGCCAAGGAGGACGTCCTATAGCTTTACCACAACCTGTGAACCGTAGGTGGACAGTCAACACCTACCACAACCACAGTGTGCAATATTGGGGATTGAACTCCCCCCCCTTAACACTTGTGCAACATAGGCTGAGAGCCTACACCTATACAAACCGCACAGCATGTTATCCAGGGGATTTGAACCCAAGACCTGGGCTCCGATACCAATTGTTAGGATCAAACGCTTACCACTAGACCAATGACTTAAGTTATTGGTTAAAGCGCAAATTTATTTCCTTATACAATAGTAGGATGCTAGATCTTGGCCCAACATCCCTAGCAATAAATGTAGACTGTAATCTCTAGACTTTTCTTCTTTTCATCTCTTTTACTTCCTTTCATGTGGATCATTGCCTTCTATAGACCCCTTTTCCACTAATAAATCCCTTGTCATAGATTGAAAAGTGGCATAAAAAACTTCACAATCAACAAGCCACTACAACAAGTTAAACATGGCTCATAAAGTTAGCTGTATTCCACAAATATCTCACACATTTCATCTAGTACTAAAAGCTCTTGCAATGACCCTAAATATGGCAAGAATATCTTAGTAATCTCATACACATGCATGCACAAGCATATACACACACATGCATAAACACACAGAAACACACACACACACACACACATGCATGCATAGACATACACATAGACATAGACATAGAAACAATTATTTATGTGTCTAGGTATATATGCAAGAATGTAATCACACGTGCCTGAATTTGTCTTGTGATTATAGTTCAGTAAGAATTACCACATGAAGGAAGTTACTAGAAATAAGTAACAGAGTTCTATGTGATCATCTATCAATAGATTTTCTGGCATGAATCTGAATTAATCAAATGCAGTGATAAGCTCATTACTACATAGATATGCTAGTATTATTCAACTAAAGATAAGAAAATATAAAACTAAAAAATTAAACTTCACCTGGATTCGGAAAAAACCTTCGACAGTCATTTGTGCAGGCTACAAAAAGGGCATTCTGAGGATTGAATATGGCTTGGCAAACCAAGCAAAACCATTCTCGCAGGACACCAGGACCTGTAGCATCCTCATTTTTGAACTCCATGAAAATACCACCATGAAGTGCTTGAGGATCTGCATGAAATATATACTCAAATGATTCTGCCAACATATGTGACCTATCAATGAGCATCTCATGCATTTCGTCGTACCCTTCTCGCACATCAGGGAACATCAACATCACCAAATGCCTCCTAGACTCAAAATTAGTTACATCCTTATGCTCAAGGAGCCAGCCATGATCATCACTTCGCCTTGCATATCTGACAATAAGAGTATTCAATGAAAACTGCCTCAACCTCATGACGGAGCAAAGTTTTTCTTCAGCACCTTGATAAAGTTTAGAAATGTTATTAAGTTCCTTTAAGATGGAAAGATATTGAGACCACCACTGTCTCTGTATTTCAATTTCTTCTGTCCCTTTTGCATCCAAGGAATCTTCCACTTTCTTGAAACACAGATCAGCTTTCTCTAATAATTCAATAAAGATGTCATAAAGCGATTTAACTTCATCCCCATAACACCGAAGTTTGTCAATCCCCCCATGAAAAAGTATAGGGATTGGACCTTCTAAACCTACATGATCATCTATAGCAGAACGAAGTGGAAACAGGAATGCTGCAAATTCGCGGACATCACTAACAGATGGGCCCTGACATACAGGTGACTCCAAATTTAACTGTAAACTCCTAGACAGTTTACGTGCAAGCTCGCTTACAAATGGAAAGAAATCGCGAATCACACATAATGCGTTTGCTTTGTCAAAGCATTTTGGTCCATGATCAATCGCAATGGTCTCCAACAATGACCGAAGGGTACTTCGGCAAGAGATGTATAGTGGTTCCTCACAAGCGTCTTTACTAAGCAATTTACAAAATTCCAATATTACCTTGGTGAACTGAGGCCGTATAAATTCTGGGAAATTATTCTCAATATTTGGGGTGAGAAAGAGTCGAATTGACTCTTCAGCACAGTCCTTGTTCCTTTTGATAGATGAGAAGAATAGCATGACCAAACCGGCCGCAGCACCAGAATAGTTGAAAATCCGCAGATGTCCCGCTGCCATCTGAAGGTGATCTCTCGAAGTCATTTTCAAGAACTCCTTAACCCGGGATTCAACGATAGACGAATAATGGAGGGAATCACCTTTAGAGAGGTGGCTTATAGAAGAGACAATATCATTGACGATCTGCCATGTCCGGGGAAACTTCGTGCTCCTCATTCGCCCAACTAATTGAAGCCCCGCATCTTTCTCAATCGAATACACCGCAAGCGGTTGTTGATAATCCAGTTGCTTTCCCCTGTAAATCAACCGCTGGTCACCGATCGGAATCCCTGTTATCTTTCGAATCTTTTCATGCACGGACAGGACAGAGTCCTCCAAATTGGCATGTATAACGATCGTGTTCCCGCCAGAAATCATCTTCACAAAGAACTGTATTGATGTTCCAACTTCCCCATTACTCGAACTACTACAGGATGCCCAACGAGCGTCGGAAATCCCCGTACCCACCACAGATTGTTCAAATTTCATGTTATTCCCAAACATATCGTACTCTTCTTCCGACGAATTCACAGCATATAGTACATGCCGCTTCATCCTTAGGCAAACCAAATCCGACAACTCTTCATCACTAGACCCGTAATCTTCCAGCTTTCGCTTACCCGAAATCCGATCAACGCGTTGGTGGGCGATGTCTTCTCTTACAGACATTAGGGCGGTAATCGTAACCCCGCCGCAGCTTCAGCGAGTGCGAACGGACTTGTCCATGCAGTCGAAAACCTGAAACCCTAATCTCGAACCTCCCCAAGAATCCGAATTCGGAGAAACGCAGCGCTCATGAAACGGTGATTGGCGATGCATACGAAGACGGGCAGAAGCCGCAGAACCGAAAAGAGAAAAGAGAGTCTTTGCTACGAAGTAATGCGTTTCATCCATGCGTTCCTACCGTGAACATTTCTTCTAAAGTCAACTTCCTGTGGTTCAGTGGAACCAGCGGCTGGGATGTATTTTGGGGTGTGGGCCCTCTATTGAAAAGGGGCATCCATCCTCACGTTTCAAGCTAGTACCACTGAATAGAACCAGATGAAACGGTCTCGTTTCTACCACTGCGCCTCCCAAAGACAAAAGGTTACATGGAACGTAAATTTATTGGGTCGTCTCAGGAGCAACCCTGGTTAATGAGAGTTATTTTTTTAACACGTGCAAAATATGAATTACTGTTTATTAAAATTTGGATGCCTGATCCGTTCCCAATTAATTCTGTTCCCACTTTAGTAAGGTGGGGGGAGCTTTGGAGGAATCGTAAAATTGGAAATCTTGGTTTTAAACCTTCTACCGGAAATGCTCGTAGAAGATCGGCTAGAGAATCTAACGATCTTTGCCACGTGTCCTACTCATTCATCATACCAACCTATCATGATGAAATGGATTGTACCCAATGATAAGTTGGATTGTACCCTGTTAGTACCTGATTTTTATACTCCTGAAATGAAGAAAAATGAAAAGTCAAACTAAAAGTCAAATCTTGAGGGGGTAAAAAAATTGACTTTTTGATTTAAGTGAATTTTGTCATCAAACTTCATCTCATTAAAAAGAGCACTTCGACATGGTTCCAACGCAACTGAGTTTGCTGGAATCGGAGTCCGGATGAGGAAATTAGGAGCCAGTCAAACTTTTGGGGAGCGAAAAGTTGACTTTTTGCTCGACCCCAATTCGAGTGCCCAAATTGATCCCAGTGGATAGATGGTTCCGAGCTGATTCCAACGACACTAAGTTTGCTGAAATCAAACACCGGACGAAGAAGTTATGGGCAGTTGAAGTTTCAGAAAAACTGCCCATGTGGCAAAAGGGCAGCAGAAAACAGGATAAACCAATAAAATAAATGTATTTGTTAATATATTAAATATTTTAAATAAAAGAATCTCGTGTTTTAATAAAATAATCGAAAAAATCGAATAAAATCTTTATTTTAAGCCAAATTATATAATGGTTTTAAATCCAGCGAATTTAAAACGTGCTCACCCGTATTTGGGCATGCCCGTATTCCAAATACAGGCAAACCTTCCAGAAGAGGACACGCGTCGCTGTACGGCGACAGCTGGCGGATTCGCGAGATTTTAAAACGTGTTTATTTCACCCGCATTTGAAGTACGGGTAAGGCATGCCCGCATTTCAAATACGGGTGTGCGCTCGTCGAAAACGCGGTACGGGAAAGTTCGGAGTCGCCACTGCCTGATGGGGTGTAGGCGAACACCTAGGTGCCTAATCTTATCTATTAGTCTGGTCTGCGGCTTGAGATTCTAAGTCGGGTCTCGGTTGTGGTCTGGGGAAGTCCGTAGACACCCCAGTCCACCCCGTCGGATGACGGGTCCCGTGGGTTCCCTGGTTTGAGTCAGCTTACTTTGGTTTCTCACCTGATTCTTAATCCGATATGCAACTTGGTTAAGTCTGGCGGGACCACCTGAATGGTGTGGGTCCCTTTAATTGATTTTATCTTGTTTACTTTAGGTGATCTAAGTTTGACTGGGTTGGCCCCGTTGGAAGGCCCACGATGTCCTTGGTGGGCTTGGTTAAGCCCACGTGCCTCTGGTGGGCCTCCGTTTAAGCTTAGGAGGCCCTGTGGACTTGGGTGAAATGAATTAATTTTGCTTAGTTTATTCAAGTTGGAGACTTATGTGATTTTCATGCCATAAGTGGGTCGGCATTGGTTTGCGGGCCCCTGGGTGGGCCCCCATATTGGTTGCCAAAAAATGTTTTAATTTATCTTTGTTTATCTTTGCAAAAATGCACTGGGTATTGGGCTTGGGGCCCGTGGTCTAGTTTTGGGCTTGGAAGCCCAGTTCTTTGAAGTCTAGGGTTTGTACCCTAACTTAGTTGATTAGTGGGCTTTGGCGGGCCCGATAGGCCCTTGCCCTTGGCCTTGGCCAAACCACGCAATTCACATCATTCCACACATCAAGGTCGGGTGGCCCGCATTGGGTTTGGCCCGCCCAGTTCGACTAATTAATTTTGCTTAAGTTGTTTAATTGCATGCATTGCATGCACAAGGGTTTGTTGGGCTTGATGGGCTCCGTTGGAAGGCCCACAAATGTACCGAGTTAGACCGATGGTCCAGGTCCCAAATTGGGTTTCCGGGTGACCCGGAAACCCTATTGGTTCATTCGGTTTTGTTGAAAATAGCATGAAAATCTGGCAAGGATAAAAAAAAAAAACACAAAAGTTGCATTTTTTGTCGTGTATCCGGCTTTAGTTGCCGGCTAAGCACAAGCAATAGGTGATCCGCCCTGAGTTGCCGGATCACCTTAAAACTTATCTTTTTGAGGTTTGGCAATTGGGATGCTTCTGGGGGGTTTCTAGGGGCCTTCTACAAGTTGTGTCAGCCCCTGGGAGGGCCCACCTTGGCTCAGATTTGGGGAGGCATCCTAGTTGGCCTCCTTCATGGCTTCCAGCAAAGACAAAGGGAATAAAGGGGGTAAAGGGGATCATGCTCATGGGTTTGAGGATATGCATCTCATGATACTAAAAGAAAACAGCAAATTAGAAGGACATGAGAGGTATTGGCAAGGATTAAAACAGAAGAGCCAAAAGGGCTATGTAGGCATGCCAATATACGCAAATCACCATCATGTAGCTTAGGGAGGCAGCAACCAATCCATGGGTGGGGGAGTATAACAGTGGCTGGTTAGGCAGCTTGCCAATCACCACAAACAATTCGAATAACAAACAGCAACAAATTTAGCAAATAGACACCCTGAACCTAGCTTATAGGTGCTTCCTTAGCACTAACAAAGATGTACAGGCACATACAGAAGCATGATCCCAGGGGATGACTTTCGGGTGATTAAGAA
This sequence comes from Buxus sempervirens, assembly GCA_947561395.2. Lineage (NCBI taxonomy): Eukaryota > Viridiplantae > Streptophyta > Magnoliopsida > Buxales > Buxaceae > Buxus > Buxus sempervirens. The sequence goes on along the minus strand of OX387191.1, from coordinate 1,754,999 downwards.
CAGTAACTTACATGCATAGGAACCTGATTTAGCATGTATAGGCAGCAATATCTAGATGCTCACCAAATCCTAGCATGGATGACATTAGGACAAGGGAACTACATGCATGCATACACAAGTTATAGATGAAAAAAAAAACATGCTGTAAGCAAGGTGGCAGCAGCAAACTTGGGGGAAAAGGGACATGCATAGTGTCATGGGCCAGCAAACAATATGGGGGGGATAAGCGTGCATCCGTAGATCAATGGGCTAGGCTTGGTCGCGGGCTTAAGGCTGCTGGGACAGCAGCAAACAGTGAAGGTTTGTTGCTGTCCCCAGCAGCAGCTCACCTGGGTCATGATTAATGGCACATGGCAATGGCCCCCCCGCATGTTATATGTGTAGAAAACAAGCAGCAACAATGATCTATCATCACCAAAGAAAGAAAAAGAAAGACTCATGCTTGATCACACAAATCAGCAAGTTGAGGGGGTACACAAATTTACATTAACCCAACAAAGCAAGGACACATCATGCATGGTATCACAAGGCAAGTTACAAGAAGGAGGGATGAACATACATTCCTTCCTAAGCCAATCAGCAAGTGCAAGGGGAGAGGGCACATGCTTGACACCCTTCTAACAACAACAAAATAAAGTGGGAAAGGTACTGACTAACAAAGATTACATGCATGCTGTAACTATAAGCAAGAATAGCAAACCAAGAATAGCAAACCAAGGAAGTTCTCATAGCAGCAAAGTATCAAAGCAAACTATGTAAATCAAAACAAACAAAAGGTGAGAAGAAGGAAGAAATCAAGAGGGGAAATGGGGGGTTACTTTGGAGTACATTGGGTGGAGATTTAGGGAGAACATGCTCTCTCTTTTAATGGACGAAAAATACTGCTAGAAACCAAAATAAAGAAAAAAAAAACAGTAGGTTAAAGAGACTCCAAATGGGGTGGACTTCGTCCCATTCTCTTATAGAACTTAACGTGGGGACTCTCTTACCTTTAAATACTCCCATGTGATAAAATGAATGGCAAACTCATGCCATGCAAGCACTTTTAACAGATTTACAGCAAGAAAAAAACATGCTCATCAACTTGCTTAGAAATCCCCCATTTTCATATATGTGAGGTAGAAATCAACAAGAAGCAATACCTGATGGTTCTCGGGTGCTTATGCAAAGTGGAGACACTTCCTGGAGGTAGGGCAGCTGCTGGAAGCTCTCCTTCTTGACAGCAGCAGCAGTAGTTTCTCTTCTTGTTGGAGTTCAAATCAAGAAGAAGAGGAAGGAGAAGGGGTGGAGCCACCTTAGGGTGGTGGTGGGAAGGTGGTGGAGGCAAATGGAGTTGAAGGAGTCAAGATTCAAAGGGGAACAGGTGGTAGAAGAAAGCTGGAAACTCTCCAAAGAAGCCAACACCTGGCCAGAGGTGGCTGCTGGGCTTTTATAGACAAACTTTATGTATCCGGCATTAAATGTTGGATACACTACATGTCATTTGTATCCGGCATTTAATGTCGGATACACTGAACCTCCTTTGTATTCGGCATAAAATATTGGATACAAACAAAATTATTTTAGAAATTTAATGCCGCCGCGAATTTATCGGGGAATCGGCGCGAATCTCGCCGAGCAAATATTTGTATCCGAAATTTGAGTCCGGACATGAAGAGGAGCAAGTGTATCCGGCATATTTGGTCGGATACAAATCGAAAAATTACGGATTTGCCCTTCGACTTGACCGATTCGACTGATTCGACACTTTTGGATATCTACGGATTGCCCCTGCGAATTTTTGCTTTAAACCCTGGGATATTTTGCATGTTTAGATATTTACGGATTACCCTTCGAGATATTTTCTTGAGCCACTCGCCACGTGTGTGGCTTTTTGCCACATGTGCAATTTCCGGTTTTTCTGCTCGGAAACTTCGACGGCTCATGTCTCCTTCATCCGGACTCCGATTTGAGCAAACTCAGTTGCGTTGGACTCGTATCGGAGCCCTATATCCAATGATGTAGATCTAAGCACCTGGCACGGGGTTAGGAAAAAGTCAACTTTCGGCTCATCCTTAAGTTTGACCGACCTGCAGAACCTTCATCCGGACCCTGATTCCAGCAAACTCAGTTGCGTTGGACTCGTGTCAGGATTCTCTATCCACTGAGATAAAGCTAGGTGGCCAATTTCCACTTAATCAAAAAGTCAATTTTCGACCCCTCAGGGTTTGACTTTTTTTAGCCGAGTTTGTATTTTCGGCTCTTCTGGGAGCGCAAAAATGAGGTGCTTACAGGCATAAAGCCCGTTCATGCATCCATTTAAAGAATAAATCATTCCCTCAAGTCATCCCATGCACCCCTGTAAATTCCCTCCCTTTTCCCTTCTTGATGATGGTAATGAGAGAGTAAAAGAAAACCTTGCTTCTTTGGAGAATGCAAAAGAAAAAAAAAGGAAGAAGAATATGACTAAGAAGTGGGCTCATGTGTTGCTGTGAAGGAGCTGAGAACCCCAACAAAAAGTGTCGGACGTCACAAGAACCCAGCCAAATTGATTCAGATCAAAATCGGCACAAAATTGCTAGTTCGGAAGACAACCGCACTTACAGAGTGGTTTGGGTAGAACTGCACAATAAGTGCAGTCAAATTAAGAAATTGGTTTAAAAATTGATTTTTTCGGCCCGGTTGGACTTGACCCGACCCGAATCGGCTGGAACCGACCTTTTGGATAATTTGGGCTATTTTAAGCCCATTGTGGACTGTGGACCTAAAAAGGCCCACCAAGGCATCCTGGGCCCACTGTGAGGCTCACCTTTGACTGGCCCAAACCAAGCCCGTTTTCAACAAACGTGCCCAAGGCCATTTGACCCTTGGCTAATGGGCCAAGTCCAAGCCCAATAAGCCCTTAATATTCCTAAATAATTTAACAAATAACCAAAAAAGGGTTACTCAATAACCCTACTGGGCCCTAAGCCCAACCTTGGCAACCCATGGGTCTTCCAACGGGACCCATACCCGACCCAGTTCATCTAATAAAAAGATACAATAAAATAAAAAGGGGCCCAAACCATCAGAGGGTCCCGCCAGATCAAACAAGGTGGCATGCTGGTCTAGGAAGGATGAAACTGACTCAAAACCAGGGAGACCCGAGGGACCCGTTAAATTGATGGGGCGGGTTGGGGTGTTTTCGGACTTCCCCGGACGTAACCGAGGACTTAGCTAGAACTCTGAAAAGCCGCTGACCAGACTTAGACCCGGATAGGGCAATCACCGTGTCTGCCTGCACCTCTCAGGCAGTAGCGACTCCGAAAGTCTCGAGGCACACACGAACTCCACGTGCGCCCCGTGTGCGATCTAGTCATTTTTAGGTGCGCACAGTTATTTTATTATTAGATTTTTTATTTGATGTCCTTTCTTCAGTCTTTTGCCACGTGTGCAGATTTTTTGAGATTTTTGATTGCTCATAACTTCCTCATCTGAAATCCGATTTCAGCAAAATTAGTGTCATTGGAATCAGGTTGAGATGCTCCATCCACTGAACTAGAATTTAGCAGCAAATTTGGGTTTTTTAGCAGAAGTGCAAAGTCGTGTCTCGGAGCCAGTTTTGCTCATATCTCTCTATTCGGGACTCCGATTCCAGCAAACTCAGTTGCGTTGGAATTGTGTTGATGTACTCTTTCTACTGATATCCAATTGAGCAGCTAATTTGGAGTTTTGCAGAAAGCCGAATTTTGCTATTTCCAGATTTGACCAGCCCATAACTTCTTTATTCGGACTCCGATTTGAGCAAACTCAGTGGCGTTAGAACCATATCAGAATCCTCTTTCTAATGGTATGAAGTTTGATAGTCAATTTGCACCTGATCAAAAAGTCAAAAATTTGACCCCTTTAGGCTTGACTTTTAATTTGACTTTTAATTTTCTTCATTTCAGGGGTGCAAAAATCAGGTGTCTACAGGTCGGATTCGGGCGGGTTTACATAAGGGTTCACAAGTCAAGGCTCAAACCCTGAACTTGTTTGTTTAATACATGGTTGGTATGTCCAACCCCAAACCCAACCTGCTTTAATTGGACAACCGGTTTAAACCAGTTGAACTAGTTTAAGTTATTAATAAAAATTTAGAATTTCAACAGGCCAAAAGGTTCAAAACGAAAACACCTTTGCATCCCAAACTCTCATATGCAAACTCTCAAGTTCAAGTAAACTCCATTTTTCAATTCATTCCAATGTCAAAGCACATCTAGCAAGTAGAATAAGATATCTATCATTCAAACAGAACTAGAATAACATGAAGAAAAAATAAGTCAAAACATAACAATAAAACTAGTAACTGTCGTTTTCAATATTTAAAGAGTAAAAATAATATTTTAAAAATTTTGTGCACACTGCACAAACATCAATGACCTATCGGGTTGATAGGTCAAAACCTGAATCAATCCGATGTTTTTCCGGTAGATAATTTCAAATCCGAACCCTCAATCAAACGGATTCAAATAGTCAACTCAAACCCCACCTTAGACCGAACAAGTTCGTGGGTCACAATTGGGTGGGTTCTGGCCGGGCCAAGGGTCACACAGAAGTGGTATGGTCTTTGTCAAAGTATGCCCAGCCCAATGATCAAGCTTATGATTAATGACTAAGCTCGTTCAATGAGCACATTTAAATGCCCAAGCCCGACCAATCCCATCTAACAATAGTCCCTTAAACATCTAATTTTAAACTTCAAAAGAAGACAAATATGCTAATCTTTTCTTTTTATGTTATGATCATTTAAAAAAATGTTCAGGAGAAATTTCACTTGCGAATAAAAAGTACCATCATTTTAAAGAAGAAGACGAAAGAGAATGAAGAGCTGTGGAGTTAGATATTAATAGTTTAAGGTTATATGAGTTATAAACCTATTAGGGCAGACAGGTTTACAAAAAAAAAATAAAATATATTGGGGCGACTCAAAAATAAAATATAATAGAGTAATTCACCCCATTGCCCTCCCCAGCCGGAGCCACTCAAAATGGCTAAGGTAATCTCAAGGTCCGAGCGTAAGCGAGAGAGATGGCTTCGCTGTCCATCAACGCCGCCAAATCTCATGTTTCCGGTAACAGAGATGAAATCTACGTAGCAGCTTGGCCTTTAAGAGCCAGCAAGGGGCCTGCACGGTTGCTCATGTCGGCAGCTTACTCTCTGAATCTATGGGATTTACAGCACTATGCGGTCATCGTCAGACCGTCTTCGAACCCTGTATCTAAGGTTCTACTCTTTTCTTTCCTTCGTTATTTCAAAGTGATTTTGCCGGTTCTTTCAGTAAATTGTCCGGGTATATTCTTCTCAATTTGAAACCTGTAAGATGAACATGTAATTTTTGAGCTCCATTTCTGAATGCCCATTTCTTAGTCCCGAAGCTAACACCCATTCACTCGTTCCAGCAGCCTATGCGCTTATCAGAATCGTGAATTCAGGTTGTTTCATTATAATCGAATGAGAAATGAGAAATACCCTGTCAAAGCTGGGTATCAAATGCCAGGGTATGATTTGTAAGCTATGGTGCAAGCTTAGACGAACCCTAATTATTGTAACACAATCCATACCCTTGCAGAGGGGAAGCACAACTTAACAAGTGACAGACATAGGGATTCTTAAGGAACGTGTAATGCTTGAATTTAATTTCTAAGATTGAAGGTTGAAGACACTTGTTCCATTATCTTCAAAAAAGTGCAGATATACTCGGACACATGTATATATTTACCTACTGGTGTGTTTTGTAGGTATTCGCTTTCGATTTTCAGCCACAAGATCCAGAAAATATATATATAGCACTTGAGGCTCTGAGTGGTAGAGGGGTACCAGGTGAACCTATTTCGAATTTTTTTATTTTTATTTTTTATATTTGCATATGAAGTATACATATCACTGGACCAATATCTTTCACATGATTAATGTTATAGACAGTGTATGCTGATTCTGTGCTAGTTATTGATATGTTCACAGATGTCTGGTGGTTGTGATGAACTTTTGCGACTTAATTTGGATTTTCTGTTCTATAATTTGAAGGTGTTTTGTTGTATTTCGCATGAAGTTCCAATCCTTCAAACTTATTTTTCTAAAACTCACAACTGTGACTCACTCAATGAGATCTCATTCAAGAATTCTTAAAAGCCACTGCATGAGCTGAGGCATTGATATTAGAAGTTCCGAATGAAAATCAAAACTGTGGTGTCGGAAATTAAGTCAAATAATGTTTCCTTTTTAAACCAAGTTTCCGTCTATATTTTAGTTGTTGTGATAATATTCTGTTAGTATTAAAGTTAATTTAATTAGTTGAAATTTGTTATTACGTGAGGCCTTGGAGGGGTGGTTAGGATGAAAAATTGGGTGCATTGTTGTCTTGTTGGGTTTGCTTTATGAATAAAGTTTCAGTGGTTTTATCACTCTTATTATGGGTTGTTCTTTACAAACATTAGAGCAAGATCATGCTGTGGTATTTAGGAAAAACACAACCCATATATATACAAAGACTTGTCTGGAGCGTTTTGGACTGATGTGAGAATATTTGCCAGAGTAAAAAATTTTAAACAGCCAAAAATTTTTTTTTTTCCGGTGAACTTAAATTGTTCTTGTTGTTCTTTTTTCCTGTTAATTGTTGACTAGGGTATATGAATTTTCTATCTTCTTTCTAGAAACAACTCTCACCCTATCTTTAACTTTTGTTAGGAAGTGTTCTTGTAAGGAAGCTGTCAAAGCTGCCTCAAAATAAATGTTGGATGGTTGGAGTTGTTGATTTGGATACTATCGATGCTGCCAGTAAATTCAATGAGAGCTGGAAAACTGAGTTGAAGATAGGCCAACATGATTGCCGTGATTACACAAATGGTAATAAACCTCTTTTTATCTTTCCAATTTCAGGTTGCAATTTTGTGTTTATTATATACCAATGAACATAGGAATTTCGTCAATGATCATCAGATTCTCAAATATTCTCTTCCGAGTTTCTGAAACTTGTTTTATTTATCACATATAAGGGTTGGTGGAATACCTCACAGGTGAGAAAAATGTGCTGGAACATCTGAGGAGAAGTCTGGATGGAAATAATTGAGTATCTGAATCAGCTACTGTTGCGAGAGAAATCTCAGTCAGCCCATCGATCTATTCATTGTCTGGTATGATCCATACTCAAGTTTATATGTATATTCACATTAATTATTATTTACATGCAAAAAGCATTGATTGTATTTTCCAACTACATTAGCTTGTTTATTGTAAAAATGAGTTTCCATTAAGGTATATGAAACAAAAGAAGAATTCCCGGCTGTCACAAGTAAAAGAGGAGGCAGCTTCGGCGGAGTCCGTAGTTTCTGAACTTTTTTTTAGTACGTATATTTATTTAATAATTAAATCGAAACTGGTTTTTTGAGCTGTTGAGGGTCAAGGGTCGATTTCAGATCTCATATTTGGCCCATTGAAATCACCCCAGTATCTAACGATCTTAGTTTCCACTGGGTCTGCTTATTTAAATGCACTAGTAATTGTGAACGTGCATTGCACGTGAAGATTGATTTTATTGTTTTTTTATTTTTTAGTAACAGATTCTGGTTATTAAATAAAAATGCTAAATTTTTTACTAATTGTTATGGTGATTCCCAAAAGATATTTTATTTTTCTTAAATTTCATTAGATTTTTATTTCTTATTTTATAATTTTATTTTTTAATTATCAAATTAAAATTACTATATTCAATTATTTTATTACAATTAGTTTTTCAAAGATTAAAAGAGTTTTGTATCTTATAGAATTTAAATTTATACTACTATTAACTACCTAAAGTGTGCTTTATTTTTACATACCAAAATATCCTTTTTTAGAATATTTGATTTCAAAAGTACCCTTTTATTATTACTATTGGGAGTCATTTTATTAGCCAAGTGTGGACTTCTTCTCCAATATTTATCTAATTGAAAGAATTCTAATAATTGGAATTTTATTAATAAAAGTGTATACTTTCTTTATTATTGTTGCGACTAATTTAATTACCAATTTTAGGTGTTCAGATTTCTTCTTCAATACTTATCTAACTAAAATAATTTTAATAATTGCAATTAGCATCCTACTCAATTGGACTCTTCTCTAATACTTATCTAAATAAAATAATTTTGATAATTAGAATTACTGATAAAGTCTTACTAAATTCAAATAAAAAAAAAAGATCTATAACAATATATTTTCAACCCATAATAACTTAAGGAAAATCTCTAATATAGGGCATGGTTCATACCCATATTCCATATGTCATTTAGTTGCCAATCCTAAGGTATGGATGATTTGAAATATTTTTGTCAATATTTATATTCCTCAAGATGTAAAATCATGTAGTTTATTTTTTTTAGATTGTCGTTAGATGTAAATAGTCATCAACATCATCTCAAAGTACATGAGATCTTGAATTAATAATAAAATCAATCAAATAGAATGTAATTCAACTATTAATATATACTAATAATTATCAAAAATACTTATTTTAATAATTATGTATATTAGTTACTGAAATAATTAATATATATTAAAGTGTCATATTAATATATTAATATAATGATATTAACATTAAAATTAATATAATTAATAGATTAAATATTTTACTAATAATTATCAAAACAATTAATAAACATTTTTAATAATATATATTATTATAATTAAAATAATAATAAAAGTAATTTTGCCAATCCTAAGGTATGGATGTCTTTGTGCCATAGAGCGCCATTCTTTATAAACGCGGCTGAATTGAGCGAGAGATATGATGGACAATCTTGAAGCTATGTCGAGGGAAATATCGCGTGGAGGATTTCCGTCCGACCGAATTGATCTTCTTGCGTATGGTTGCAGACTGCCGCTTCAAGAAAAACCCATAATTATATTCTTAAAACCGTTGCTCTAATAACTTCACTTAATAAGCAGTTATGAAAATACAAAATGATGCTGCGAGGATTACTTATATGATTGCTAAATCAATTTGATCTGTAATCAATTCTCTACGACTTCCTATTGTTAGTCGGGCGCGTGGATTTCGTTCGCACCCTCTCCACCTTGATTCCGGCGTACAACCTAGCTCCGGCAGTCACGCGAAGTTCCCTCAGTTCGTCTTCTCCAATATATCAATTTTCTACCTCCACCGAAGCTGTCTCATCTTTACTTCTAACAGCTACGAATTCTTCCGTCTGTTTATATTGTCGGTTAAATCCATTTTTACCTGTTGAAACAGGTTTCCGTTAAGTTAGATTTATATAATTGATTTGTTAATGTGCAAATATATGTTCCAGTTAAAAAATTTTTTGTTTCGTTTTGGTGTGGCCGAATGCCATTATTTTTTTCGTTTTGTAGAAAGAAGTATGGAGCGATTGCCCCATTTTCAACTTATTTGGGTATATTTTGTTTGGATGATCATGCGTTATTGTTCGTGCATCTTCGGACAATTTGGTTGGTATTTGTATAGCCAAACATACCTATTTACTCCTCGTTTGCTTTCAATAATTTGCTTGCCACATGTTCGGTAAAAAGCTTAAATGAGAGCCGCACATAAAAACGAGTTAATTTGTGCATGGCATGTGCAATATGTGTGTGCAGTTTGTGTGCAGTTTATTAGCACTAACAGTAAAACAAAAATCATGGGGTCGTGTTTAGCTTGCAGATTTCATACTCGATCAGAATATAAAAACCAAGTACCAGAAAAAACACATGGTCGCTCCCATAGCCTTTAGATCATTTATACATGAGGTAGGTAATAAGGATGCTGCATTGCAATCAGTTTTCCATAGTCTATAGTTTTATCACTCTTATTTTTGGGTGACTCTTACATACATTAGAGCAACATTAATAAGGATGCAGCATTGCAATCAGTTTTCCATAGTCTATAGTTTTATCACTCTTATTTTTGGGTGACTCTTACATACATTAGAGCAACGTCATGCTGTGGTATTTAAAGAAAACTTAACCCTTTATATACGAAGACTTGTCTGCAGGGTTTTGGACTGAAATGGAGAAGATTAGATCTGCCAGAGGAAAAAATGTACTGGAACATCTGAGAAGAAGCATGGATGGAACTATACGAGTATCTGAAGCAGCTACTGCTGTGAGAGAAATGTCAATCAACCTTCTGTTCCATACATTGTCCAGTATAATCTCTGCTCCAGTTTGTGTAAATCCACATTAATTATAGGAAAAAAGAATTGATTGTATTCACTAACTACCTTAGCTTGTTTATTTTGACAATTGAGTTTCAGTTTCGGTAGAGCAGTTGGTTTTGTATGTTTGTACAATGAAATAATTTTCTTACTGTGATTGTATTTCAGGAAGCAATCTTGGTAGGAAGCTCTCAAATTCACAGGGTACCCTTATGTATTTATTGCATTAGAAGAGGATCACTTCATAAGGTCCTCTGCTGGGCTTCGATTGGAGGAAGCCCTTATCATCAACAGAGAACCCATGAATAAGGTCCTCTACTTGTGCAACACATGCATAACCTGTAATATATTCATGCAGTTAGTATTCACTTATTGTGTACATGTTATTTTAGAGATCTTTTTGTACAGGGAATTTGTACCCTATACATATCTGTCTCAATAGGCTTTCAAATCAAATTGACACTCATTCAAGATTTGTACTCAGGTCTAGCTCTCTGGATGTTTTTCTGAAGCCAAAATATGGTTAATTGAATCATCCTGAGATTAGATGTTTTGAGGAGTTTAACGGACTACTCATCAATGGAATCGAAGATTATCATCATGGCATTCCTTTTGAGGATATAAATGTGAGGGAGAGAGATAGGTGATGTGGCCAAAGGATACCGGACATTGCAGACGCCATTGAATCGAATAACAGGGTTGATGAGAAGCTTTGAAATGATGTCCATGTCATGTCTTGAGGAGGAAGGGAGGGAGGGGAAGGAGAGTTTCCTGGCTTAGTAGCTAGCTAAACTTCAAATTAACCATTTGGGCACTGGATTAACACACTGCTTCTTGGAGTAAGACACCATTTGTAAAACAGAGTCCAGAAATTAACTACTGACAAGTGCTTCCATGGTTGTCTTTGAGACGAAATTACACACATGCAGACATTGATCATGACACCATTAAAGAAACAGACACGCAACATGCAGTATACATAAACTGAGCACTAAAGCAACAAGAGGAACATCATCGGCTTCTCTTATTTGGTGATCTTTACATTCGGAGAGCGTCACTGATCGAAATGAGACTTCCCGCATGAATAACAGTCACGAACCAGTTCGGCAGCCCTTGAATTGTAAGATCCTCAAACTCGTCCTTTTCTGTATCATAACTGAGAAGAGCCATGTTTTTATACTCCAGAAGGATCTTGTTGTTCTTCAGCGGGCAAATTACTCGAACAGGTCCGTTGACGTTAAACACTTTCTTCTTCACCCAAGAAGGTCCACACACAGCTTCATTCAAACCAGCAGGTATGTGTTCTCCGATCACGAACTCCTTCATCCAGGACTCCATCACATTGTACTCCTTCATCACCCATACGTCGACTTGGCCATCGCTTCTACAAACAGTCGCAGAAAGACAATCACCCAAAACCGCCAGACTAAATTCAGAGTAATCAAGATCACCCGACAAAGGAAGCTTGACCTCTTTGAACTCCTCCGCTGCTAGGTCGAATGAAACAATGGATCGGGAGAAGACTGTTCGTGACCTGCGACGTAGCATCAGCCAATGAAGGTTACCGTTCACGAGTGCTTGAGATGCTACCTTGTCAAGGCGGAGCGGGGCACGCCCAATATTTCTCCAGCAATCCGTGCCCACTGTAAGTACTTGGACCTCCGATTTCACACTGATAATTCTAGAAATTCCATCTCTGTATTCACTCCTGTAATACACAATCCTTACCACCTTGTATTGCTTGGTTATTGGGTGGAAACCGAATCCAAATGCTACCTCTTGATCTGTGTACCGTATTGCCTTGGGCAACTCCACGTAATCTTCAGTGAAAGGGTTGAAAATGAAGATGGTGTCACGATACAGTGAATCTGACAAACATAGCAACCCATTACACGAACCCAGCACATCGAACTCCGGCATGTCATATCTGAACGGAGTATTGATCTTTCGAACTGCGTTGCCGAGACCGTTGTAAATGGCGTCCATATCCAAGTAATAAAGCTGGTTCCGGATGGGATAGTCACAGTGCAGTATGGGATATGGGTAGTTCTCAGCCGCGCGAGCTAAGTGCATAGTTTTGAGCAGTGGATCTTGTGCCATGGCGTTCCAGGCTCGACAAACGCATCTGAAATGCAAAATAGACGTGACTGGTAATCGTGAAATTATGTCGAGGGAGATGTCGCGTGGGAGGATCTGCATCCCATTGAGACTGAGTTGATCTTGGTGCTGATCGGTGCCGCTGCTGCTTCGCTTGTGATGACTCTCATCAGCCGGTTCCATGGTCGATCCAGTTTAGCACTGGTAAGGCCGGCTAAAGCGGTGAAGGGTTATCTAGCAAAGGAAGAAGAACTCATTTAAATATAATAAAGATAAAGCAAGTTTGAATTGAATATTGCGGAAACTACGGAGACGACGTAAGTTTGGTTGATGTACAGTCATTTTTTATTTTTAAGAAAATTGCTTTGTAGTGTCAAAATAATTGAGAACAGTTGTTTTTTCACTGCCACGAAAATTTTCTTCCAAAAACGCCCTTGTACTACACGTCTTTAAAGAGGTTTATAATTCTTTTAAGGGCAGTTTTGGAAAAGAAAATTTTCATGAACAGTGAAATCACACTTGTTACTAATTATTAATTACGGAAAATTTTTAATCACGCGAAAATGGTTCACTGATACTTTTAAAAAGGAATTAAAATTCAGTGACTAAATTTTTGAGTTTTAACTTTTAATAAACATTTATCAAAGTAATTAATTTTTAATGACATTTTATTGTTATGAATAATTTATTCCAATAATGCCCTTATACTGCTCATGAGATTTGTACTAGCAATAAAATGGTTTGTACAAATCAATAAAAGAACTTGTACATTTTAAAATGATTTGTATAAGTCAATAAAATGACTTATAAAATGACTTGTACTTTCTATTAACATTATGTACTAATTTGTACAAGTCATTTTATTGACTTATACAAATCATTTGAATAAGTGATATAAAAACATTTTTGGAATAGTTGGTTTGTAATAGTGAAATGTCACAAAAAATTAATTACGTTGATAAAGATTTACTAAAAGATAAAATTTAAATTTTTGTTGATTGAATTTTAATTATGTTAAAAAATATCACTAAAAATTAATTTTCACTTCTTTCTTGTGGGAGGTTGGAAGTTGGAACCACCGTTGAAAGGATTCTCGCGATAAATGCACTCGAGAAAAACCAATATGTCTATTTCGTTAGATGCATAGAACGAGAAGGGATAGGAAAAAGACAACACAATCTAAATAATGACGTTACCACGGCGGCACGGCCAATATAAATTAAGAAGTTTTGTCATGCACTGAAATAATAATGTTTACTAAAATAATATTTTTTTAATTATATAAAATATGTTAGATATTGGCATATTTACTTATTTTTTATTATTATCGTCGTCATAGTAAACTAGCTAGTTCTACTTCTACCGACTTGGCGACACGAATATTGTCTCTCTCTTGTGGTTTCCCCCTAAAGGATACGGGGTAACCATGTCTTATGGCAAAAGAGGGATATATTCGTTTTCTTAATAGGAAAATCTGGATAAAAAGATATTCGTTTTTTCATTGACGTGTAACCTACCCTAAGGAGAGCCTTTCTGATCCACCAAGTAAACCACTAAACCCCAATACATGAATCCACACGTAAGGCCACGTATCATTTAAGTTAAAGAACACTGAACACATGGCACCTTGAATTCGCAAGTTTTTCCTTCCATTTTAAATGTCTAAACCAATTTAGAGGGCACGTGTACCAATATAACTAGAGGTCGAACGTCTTGTCAATATAATTGGACTAGAGGTTGAACGTCTTGTCGCTATAATTGGAGATTGATAGAAAGATTAAGAATATTATTAAAAATATAATTAAATATATAAAGATCACTCTTATTATCACCTTAAACTTTTGAAAAGATTGGTGTTCAATACAGAGAGGAACGACTCCGGCATGCGAATAACTCATGAAAATCGGTATTTGTTTTCTTAATAAGAAATCTATATACTATTAATAAAGAAAAGAGGAAAAATATTCCTTTTAGATTTTGAACCCCTCATTTTTTTTTCACTAACATTGTCATCTCCAAACAAAACAATTCCTCATTATACCACAACTGTTCTTGTTATGCTCAAATGTTTATCTAAGTAGACCCCACAAATTTGCTACCTGCAATACCCTAGTCCTAAGAATGGCGAGTTCAGGTCCGGAACGACGCATTGCGTCTCATCTCAACCTAACTGTAACGACCGTAGTTCGATCGGTTTACTTTGGGCACAACCCTAAATTTAAAAACTCCGGTTCAAGCCGGCAATCAACTGTTGATTTTTTTTTGTTTCAAGTTGTCTTCTAGGTTGTTTCTTAATTAAAAGAAGGGGGTTCTTTTATTAATTGGTAGAGCGGCTGAGTTTACTTATTTTACATAATTTAATTTTACTTTAACCTAAGCTAACTTCAATCTTGAAATCCCCAACCCTAATTACATGCAAAGATTAACTTCTTCCAACCGAGGCTGTAAACATCATACACACAATTACCACAAGAGTACATAAAAAAAGGATAATTAAACAGAACAGAACATATTTATGAAGAACAGAACAGAACAGAAATTAAGTGACAAAACAAAACAGATAATATAACTGCTAAATAAAATTCTTCTTGCTTCTAGCTCTCTTGTTTCTTATTCTCTGCTGTGCAGATCCTTGCTTCCCCCACCTAGTGACCATCCATGGATGAAGAAACTGAAGTAAGGCTCCCCACTACACTAGTAGCAGAAAACTTATATGGAATGCCATAAATCTTAATATCTCTAGCCCTTTCATTAACTGGGTCATACAAAACCAGCACTCTTTCACTCTTCTCCAACAGAATTTCACCGCTCTTCAGAAAAGCCAGGGGCCTCAAGTATCTAAATGTCCCAGAAATGGCTGGCCCCTGAACAACAAACTGCTTTGTCCAAGACACCCCAAATTCCTTCATCATCCATATCTCAACACGGTTGTTATAATAATGACTGTAAACACAGAGACACCCACCAAGCACTCCCAACTCCATGTAGTTCTTATCACGTCCAATGTTTGGATACGGAATCTCCTGAAACTCCTCAGTCGACATATCGAATGAAACCAGCAACACCGTCATCCTTAACCCGAACCCCCGAGATGCCTTCCATATAAGGACTCCATTTACAGGCGCGGCCGCGAATCGAGTACTGATATGGAAAGGGATGGCATTAATCTTCCTCCATGAATTCGTGCTTAGAGAGTAAACCCTGCCTTCACATTGATAAGAGTCCATGTTCTTCAGGGGTCTGTCGTAAAGGTAAACGACCCTCACCACCTTGTAATCGTCGGTGGGGGCATGGTAGCCAAACCCCAAAGTGGTGAAGCTGCTGGTTTCACAAACCGGGACATCGAAAACGACTTCAGGCAGCTTCTTGAATGCTCTCGTGGAGGGGTTGCAGAGGAATATCTCTCTGTTGCATTTCTGATCAGATATGCAAACCAGGCCGTTACAAGAACCTGATAACTCCACGTTTTCTAACGACTCTGCATAAGGGAAGTGGAGCCTCTTAGCTCTTTCGTCGCAGGAATCGTAACTCAGATAATAGAATTTGAAATTACGCTTGAAAATGATACATGGGTTGCTCTCCTGGACTGCATGATTCAAGTGTTTCTTGATGAAACTACGCTCGCTAGCTAAATTATACCATTCTTTAGAGACACACTTGCACCTCAAAAGATACTTAACGGGCAGCCTAGAAAGGATATCGGCGATAATGTCGAGAGGGAGGCACGACGACATTGCCGACGGCGAGTTGTCGGCGCACCGGAGAAGAAGACGAGGGGGCTTGGGATGGGTGACGGAGGAAGGAGGAAGTGTCATTTATAAGGCAGAGGTGGCTGAGGAATAATGTCAGACAGGTGGCCTGCAAGTTGCCAAATAAATTCGCGGTGTCCAAATCTGTGGCAATAGCTCAGAAGATTGCAATCTGAAGGTTGCACCAATTTTGGATTACTACCATTAAAGAAAATCTTCGAAGGGTTGCCTTTGTTGGATTTTGCAGAGTTCTTTGGACACGTGCAAGTGTGGGCCATAAGGGACCTACTTAAAAAGCTGGTTCTGGATGATGTTTCGGGCAGGTCTGTTTCAGGCTTGTTCCTGACTAATGTATCTTGCTCTCTCTTATGTTTGTCTTTTTCCCATAAAAAAAAATGTTTTTTTGATTATTGACGTAAGTCCCTTCCTTTTTTTTTTTGGGATAAATTATTAAAATACAAACACTTTCCTCTTACTTGTTTTTTGGAAAAAGAAAAACCACCTTCATATTTAGTAGTTTATAACATTTACTTGTCGATGGGAAGTTCAAATTAGAATTGATAAATAAATATTTGAATTTTATTAATTTGGATCATTCTGTCCTCATAAAGTTATATTTTTAGATAAACAGCACTAACTCTTCTTAAAAAATTTTAATTCTGTCTTTATACAAGTTAAATTATTAAAACCTTTAATATTCTCTTGTAAATATTACAAATAACAAATCTTTGTAATTTTTTAAAACTTGAAGGAATTTATGAAATTTACTTCTTTCTAAAGTTTCCTTTTTAATAATTTGGATCAGTTTAAAAGTGCAAGTTTGTTAACGGGTCGGATCTAGATTCGAATTCTACTCATATTGTAATTTGAGTGAGATACTGCCATATAGAGCATCGTACACCTAGAAGTTTTTTTATATCGAAAACTTTAAAAAGGCTATTTTTTTAGGAAAAAAACTTAAACTGTAAGATGATCCACGTGGTAGCATCCCACTCAGACTGCATAATTTGCGGCAAGAGGAAGCAACATCGATTTCATTGCAAAATCTTTCATATATGGTTAGTCAATTATATTTGACAAATCAAATATGAATTCAAACTTCCAAATTTGAATCGATTCAAATTCAAATATGGATCGACGCATAGCGGTCTAACATCCCATACTCCATCAAAATTTTGATTAATTTATTTTTCTTGTATAATAGAAAACTATTACATTGGCAATCATTCATCATTCCATTTAAACTCTTATAATTAATGTCTAATGATGAGAGAGATAGTTATTAGGTTTGAGAGAAAGATCCAAAAAGAATCACAGAGAAGCTTGATCAAGTTTTTGCAACTTTTGACTGGTTTCATTTGCATCCTAATCCATGGTATTGATTGTTGTAGGCTCTGACCATTGCCTTGGTAAGGTATTGCTAAACCTTAATTTTAATTTTGACTTGGTTTGAGTTTGAGGCACTATAGGAAGGAGCATAGATAGCCCTATATAGCATAAGAAAAAAAAATTGAGAGTAGGTTAAGATAGTTTGGACATATAAAGAGGAGACCTAAAAAATGTATTTATAAAAAAGTTTGAAATGATACATATTGAATGATATAAAAAAAAATCAAGAGAAAAACCAAAAAGAGATATGGATAGATCAAGTTAATAAAATGTAAACATAAATTAATTTAAGACATGATTTTTTATAGAACGTGATGGAGAGATCAAACTTGTGTTGCAGACCCCAATTAGACAGGAACCGGCTTATGTAATGATAATTACTTGTTTTCCTATTAAATGACATATTTGAACTTATTGAATCCAAACAAGAATGATAATCACTTACATTTAATCAAAGATTTTGACTGAATGTGAACTTTAGTGAAATTTATTTGTTTTGGTAAGATTTCTAAATCTCAGGCTCCTTTTCTCTATGAAGCTTGTAACCAAGCAATGAACACAACAATAGAGAGACACACGATTTTTATGAGGAAACCCTAAATTTCCATCTAGGTAAAACCTCAAGTCCTTTTCAGGGAGATCGCGCCTGAAAAATCAAATCACTATGAAAAGAATTATACAAGAGAATTCAGATTTACAAGAATTAATATCAAAAGTAAATCTCACTCTAGATTGATTTCACAACCACTCTATCCATAGCCCTTGATCTTCCAACCCTCTTGGTAGCTCCAAGAATGCACAACCACCCTTTGAGTGTGTCCAGGATGCCAATTTAGATTTGCTCCAGATCTTCAAGTCTTTCTCCAGGCCTTGAAGAAATCCACCAGCAACCTTCTTGTTTCTGATCTCACGAGCTCCCTTCTTCTTCACCAAAGAACCACTCATTCAATCCTTTCTGGAATCCTCCAGATCCACTTTTATATCAGAGGTCAACCAACCCTGTAATTACCTAAGAACCAAACTTAACAACCACTTCAACAACCTAACAGAATTCTAACAGAGTTCGTATTCAACCAAAGATTTTGTTAGAGTTGCAGCTACAACAGGTTACTACTAAACCTGTTGGTAGTTACCTAACACAACATCAAGTTCTGATTTACCTTATTTCACAACATCAAGTTATTAACTAATATAGCATCATGTCTCTTTTATTTATTAACTTGCAATACTACCCTTTAAAGATCTTCACTAGAATTCAAAACCTTTTGTCATCCAATTGTCATAAAGGAAAATAAATTTTCCCCAACATTTGGGATTACATGTTAGAAATGAGAGCGTTTCGTTTGGTGCCACTCAGTGGAACCAGCCTGAAACGCACGGATGGATGCCCATGTTAGTTGGGGGCTCATACATCTATACTCCATGCCAGCTGGTGGTTTCACTAAACCACCGGATTTTGGCTCTAGAGAAAATGCATTCGTCGAAAATGATACAACAACAAAAAGGTTTTATTTGAAATAAACCAATTCTATTTAGGTCATTTTTGTCTTTACATTTAATCAAATAATACCCTGCAGTGGTAATAGCAAAAACCGAGGCTCTATGAGTCTGTTATGCTAAAATATGAGTTTTCTTTCCTAATCAATAACAGCGGCAACATCTGATTTCATCAATTTAAAGGCAGCCAGTTTCATTGGATGTGAACTAGGCAAAGAAATTATAATTCTGCTACTTTAAGGAAACAAAACATTATCTATGATCCTATAGCATAGTAATTTCAAAATGGATGAAATAGAGGTTCATGAAGTAAAGCATCGGAGGGACCTTTACTAAAACATTATGAAAATTTCTAATTCCTAGACCTTTTCTCTATGAATCTTGAGCACAATTAATTAACAAAACAGTAAGGCAACACAAGAATTATACGAGGAAACCCTAAACTTCCATTTAGGTAAAACCTCGGGTCTTTTAGGAAGACCAAGCCTAAGAAACCAATTCACTATGAAAAGATGAATACAAAAATATCAGATTTACAAGAAATCACTTCAAACATAAATCTCACTCTTAGTCGATTCCACGACGCATCAATTCATATCTCTTGATTTCTTCAACCATCTTGAAGCCTTCAAGAATCCACGAGCATACCTTGAATTGTTTCAAGTTGCGTTTTCAGATCAACTCCAGATCTGAATTTTTAGCCTTCCAATGCTTCAATCAGATCTTGAAACATCATCCAGCTTTCCTTCACCCTTTTGATCAATCGATCTCTCCCTCTCTAGAAAGACTTCCTTGTTCAATCACTTTTCCTCAATTCTTCAGATTTGTTTTTTTTTTCTCAGAATAACATAAGCTCTAACCAAAAGTCTAACAAACTAACAGAAACGTAACATGGGTTGTTTTAAACCCAGATTTTTTCTGTTACAAGTGTAGCTACAATAGGTTACCACTAAACCTGTTTGTAGCATCCTTAAGAAAACATCATATCCAGATTTCTCTTATTCAAATCATTAATTTTTCTTTACTTGCTTGCTACACATTACTTGAAAGAAATTTATTAGTACTAATGATATTTTGTTATCCAATTATCACAAGGGAAAAGAAATTTTCCCAACAAATTATCTATGATCCATTTTTGGTTTATTCTCGCTCTTCAGATTTAATTCATTCCTCGATTGAAACAAAACTTCTGAAATAGGTAGTCGAATGGAACAAACTTGGAATCCCCTGAAATGAAAGCTCTGTTACACGTTTGCTGCCATGGTTTCAAATATCGTATCATATCGCGCGTATCGCGCGATATGTATCATGCCTAACGGCACGATACACCCTACTGTTTCGTGATATAGGTCGAATCGACCTGTATCCACCATGTATCGACTGTATCGAGTCGATACTCGACTCGATACAGTCGATAAGAACTTAAAAATTTGTAAAAAAACGTAAAAACAAAGTGCGAAGGAGCAAGACAGAGCGAGAGAGTGGGAGAGAGCGAGAGAAAGACAACGAGAGAGCGAGGGAAAGAGAGCGAGAGAAAAAGAACGAGAGACTGCGAAAGAGAGATAGCGAGAGAAGGAGAACGAGAGAGAGCAACGAGAGAGTGGGAGAGAGCGAGGGAAAGAGAACGAGAGAGAGCGAGAGAAGGAGAGCGACTGAGCGAGAGAGAGAGAGCAGAGGGGTTGGGGTTGGTGGCGTACCTAGTTCGCTGCCGCTGCCGCTGCCGTTGCCGTCGCCGCCTCTTCTCCTTCCCTCTTTCTCGGTTTCTCCCTGAGTTGAAGTCTCCAAGTCGAATATGTAATGAAAATCAAACGATTTCTTATAAAAGTTTTTTATATTAAAAAGAAATGTTATATTTTATATACAAACACATTTCTTATATATTATATATAAAAGAAAAAAAAGTTTTCTTTTATAATTATATAAATAGAATATGAATATAGATATATATGATAAAATTAATTATAAATATACATAAAATAATTAAAAAATTATATATATATATATATATATATATAATTAGAAAATTATATTTTACATACAAAAATATTTGAATGGTAAAAAGTTATAAAAATTTTATTCTTATGTACACACATATATAATATAGTGATAATTATATTTAATCTACATACATAATTATAAAAAATATATTTGACTGGTAAAAAATTACAAAATTTTTTATTATTTACAAACATGTACATATACATTAATTATTAAAAATATATTTCTTGAAATTATTAATAATAATATATCATAATTATTGCTCTAATATTAAATTTTAAATTGGTATGCACAATAAACTTTCTTACTCTATTTATTTGTTTATTTAGCATATTATGGCTTTTGTTTATTTTTTTTATTAAATTTCCTAAAATCTTTTTGAATATATGTTGATTTGTTTCCATAACACATAAATATTCTTTGTATAGACCTATGATGTCAGAAACATGTTTATTTATCATATTTTTGATTTATCTTTCTATCTAGATAGGTTTTGTTTAATGTATCCACTATTTTTTATGCGTATCCACCATTTTAGTATGTATCCGTATGTATCCATGCGTATCCGTGCGTATCCTCAATACGTTTCCATTTTTGGATCGTCCGATACGGTACGTCGATACGATACTTTGAACCATGTTTGCTGCTAGGATCATACAAAACGAGCTAACTGATCTTCCTATCAGATGTCTGTTAACTATCTCAGACAAGCTGGCTTGAGAAGGAAGGGGCGCGTGGCAGCAGATGCTAAAGCGTAAAAGAGATAGAAAGAGGATTGCATTAGAGAAGAATTCAACTTGTTTCATTGCGTGCATCATAGTCCAAGGAGTAGAAATTCACGGAACCGATGATAAGACTGGTATTGTTGCTTTTCTCGTTTGAGGTAGAGCGGATCGAATTTGAGTTTTTGTTGAATATTCTTGTTTAATTGGTTCCTAAACTTCTACTTATAAGACGAAGTCCATGAATTTTAGTCGCCCATCCACTTGGATTCGGAAAAAGATCACAGGATTTAAATTTTCAGTGATATGAACAAGTGAAGCATCAAATGAAATTCAGTCAACACAAGTACGCCAAAATATTTATATCATGATGTAAAATATTATGTGATTAATTAAGATTAACAGCACAATTGTTAAAGAACCTCTTGAACATGTTGCTTGATCCTCTTTCTTTTCCCTACCTGGCCTCTTCTTCTACCGGTAACCTGGATCTCCGATAATCCGATTCCCTAATCATTACCGACCATTAATTGTGAGGTAATAAGAAACGATTTCAAAGCAAATTAATAACAGGAAGAAGATAATGTAAAGCAATTACAAGCGGGAGATACTAACCTTCTCTGAAACGGTTGATTTAATGTCTCCTGACTTCTCAACCTCTAGCCATCACCATGTCGATCGACGTAACTAGGAAGACTAGCCGTCAAATCTCTTGCACGGTTCAGGTGCGTATGCAGAAGCTGCCGTTACTTGAGCTTTAGTTACCGATCCATCCATGAGTCCTCCAAGCTCATGAAATGTTTAGGTTCAAATGTTCCTAGGTTGCATTTCCATGGATCGGAGACCAAAAGCACAAGCAAGGTTTTCTCTGCATACGAACCTGAACCGTGACAGAAACTAGACGCATGAAGATCACCTTGCAAGCTTGACTCGCTCTCCTCGCTTTGCCTCTCTTACAAACCAGCGGCTTTGTGGATGATACTAGAGATCAGATTAGGGTTGTGAACAGATCCTTATCTATAAACAAAGGGCTCCCAGACGGATAGGAACTTCTTTAAGGTGAAGCGGCGGGCCATCATCGTTCATGTGTCCTCACAAATTTCAATTTTAGGATAAATCTACGTTATTTCCTAGTATTTATACAATCCCCTTTATTATCAAAAAAAAAAAAAAAATTTTTTTGTGATCTTTACGTTAAGACACATCATGCTCAAGATCGGTGGTGAGATCAGTTGCTTATAATTAAGGGATTGACTGTATGACTTCTTATTTCATCTAATATATTTATTTTCCACAAAAAAAAAAATCTAATATATTTATTAGATCAATACTTCTTATGGAATTTAAAGAAAAAAAAAGACAGATTTTCGAACTTTTAATGATCTCTTCGAAGAGGACATGCAAATGGATCCAATTTGCAAAATATGTGGTGTCCAAGGCCACTAATGGAGATTTTGTTGCGGGTTTGAAATCTTAAGCGGCCATTAAATAATTAATGGTAGCCGTCAATGTTGTTTGATTCATATGCTGATACATGGAGCATCCAACAATTACCATTTTTTTATTTTTGAAAATATTAAAAAAATCTTTTTATTGAAAAAAGTAAATATGATTGTGAAATAGTATTCTATATGACAGCATCTTACGTAGGTCGCATGGATCGCAGCTATAAATGACGACAGATGATATCATACCTTTGTTGTCATGTCTCCAAGGCTCTATCAACGGGTGCCATAAGAGGCACACCCATAACTAACAACTTGAGTTTTTGATAGATTGAAAACCCGTGTATTGGCAGGCATTAGATCTCAATTGGAACAATATACTGCCAGCCATCTAATGTAGTGAACTTGTGTTAATTAACAATGAAATCTTGGCATATCTATATACTATATATAAAATGAACAGCTCCTTGGTAAGTGTGCAAAAAATAATAAAATTTTCCCCAAAACAACTTTATAATGTCATATTGTCTTATATTTCTATAAGGGTAAATTTGTCTTTTTTTATTTTTACTTTCCAAAAAAGACCCTTAAACAAATTTTAAGCCTTAAATATCTTAAACTCTTCTCAATTGCATACGTGCAGTATTGCAAATGTAACCCGTTAGCCTTTTTTTTTTTTTTAAAAAAAAAAAAAACCCTTAGGGTGTTAGTGTTCACTTTCTGCGACCCAAACCTATAGAGGTTTAAATGTAATTTTATTTTGATTATTTTTTGTGTAAACATGGTTGGGCCAGGCTGAGCCCGAACTTAAATTAAGAACCCAACTTTGATTCAAACCATAAAGCTAATGTGACCCATCTTCACAGAAACAGCCTTAGGCTGTGTTTGGAACCTTGGATTTGGAGAGAAAAGAAAAGAAAGCTCAAAAGGAAAAGAAGAGAAGAGAAAAGAAAATCAAAATTATTTTTCTTTTCTTTTCTGATGTTTGGATGAGATGAGAAATGGGAAGAAAAAAAAAATTTTAGTAAAGATGATGGGTTTAGGTGGTGGGCAGTGGTACCGGGTGGCAGTGGGTGATGGTGGTGGCAGTGGCAGTGGCAGTGGGTGGTGGTGGCGGCTGGTGGTGGTGGTTGGTGGTGGTCGGTGGTCAGTAGTGGTGGCGAGAGATGATGGTGGTGGCGGTTGGTGGTGGTAGCTAGTGGTGGTGGTGGTGGTGGTGGGTGGTGGCGGTGAGCGGTGGTGTCAAATGGTGGTGGTGGTTGGCGGTAATGGCGGGCGATGGTGGGTTGTGGTTGTGGTGGGTGATGTGTTACGATGGTGGTGGATGGTGCTAGTTGTGGGATGGGTGGGTGGTGTAAATAGTGATAAGCGATGATGAATTTTTTTTCCTTTCAAAATTCTTATCTTTTTGGAGAGAGAACTTTTTAAATTGGAGAGAAAGAGGGAGAGAAAATCTCATTTTCCTTCATCTAAACCAAACAAGAGAAAAGAAAAGTTTAGCATTTTCTTTTCTATTCTCCACCAATCCAAGTTCTAAACACAGTTTAAAAGAACAAGCTGAATCAGATAATGATCTGAAAGTCCCATCGATCTATTGCTGTGGGATCGGGTCACAGGATCTTTGCTAGTGCAGTTCATCCCCAACAGTAACTCCCTTAGTGGGTTTTCTTGGTCACAACATGCCATCGAGTTTCCGCGTGGGGTCTGATACTTCTTGGCAAAGTGGAAGGGAAGGACCTCCACCCCTTCAATGCCAGAAACATTAAGAAGAAAAAAAAAGTAAGAATTTCGCTTTTGATTCACAGATTAATAATCCACATCAAGGCCAAAAATCATTTCCACCACTCATGATAATCTACTTTTATCTTCTATCTTTTTGTGGTGCATATGTGGGTGCCCCAAAAAAGATTTTTAATATGTGGAAGATGTTATAGCTTCTTAGCACTTACATCATCTCAATTATTTGTTTAGAGATAGAGATGATCACTAGACCCCAACAAAAGACATCTACTTGATTACTTGCCTGACTTCTTTATTTGCTGATGTGATCTTAATTATGCCTGATTCCTTTCATCCTTAGCCTTTTCCATCAATACAACTTTCTCTTTTACTTTCTGCCAATAGTTTTATCAAACTTAACAGAACAATTAGGGATCAAAATAGTATAAACTTGAAATTTAGATCATTGTTAATACAAATTATTATTATTTTTTGTCCATAATTCTTAAGATGGTATAATCCTTTAGATCATTGTTAATAATTCTGAGAGCAAAAAATCACTTTCAAGTTATTTTTCTTTCAAATAACCCAGAACCCTAAAGAGTAATGAAGGATTTAAATAATAAAAACTTGAAATTTAAATTTAAATAAGAAAGATGGAGTCTTACTCAGATTGTTATATCTTATGGGAATTACATTTTTTATATAAAAGAAAATTAATTTCTATTAAAAATGGATCATATATAACACTCAAATGATTACTGAAAGTAGAACTATAAATTTAACTGAAGACATAACAACACAACATTACTTAAGAACATCAGAAAAATTTTATAATCAACATATAATGAGAAAAATGTGATTTTCTTTTATAATCAACGCTATTAATTGTGAATGATGTGAAAAGTATTATAATCAACATCATTCTCAACTCTCAAAACTTTTTTGAGGTTAATTTAGTTCCTTACCTAAACAATTGAGGCTTAAGAACTATCACAATTGAAAATTTTAAAAATAATAATACAAATAATAGTAAAAACTCTGCAGAAAAATATGTAATTTGGGAGAAAAAAAAATTAGCAACAAACATTGAAAAAGCCAAACAGAAATTTAAAGAAAAGCTTGAAATTGTCGCTATTGTCTTTAGATTTAAAAAAAAAAAAACCCTAAAGAAAATGGAAATAGTTACTAAAATCTTTGGATTGAAAAATAGATAAAATCGAAAAAACAAGTTGGTCAGACAATTAATCTAAGAGAAGGAAAGAGTAGTGAATAACATCATCTTTTAATAATTAAATGATAAAAACTTGTCAAAATTGTTTCCTTTTCATTATTCGTAATGGAAGAAAAAGATAATTCGCGTTGTATAAGTAATTATTTTTATTATTGTGCAAAAATATAATTTTTTAATTCTACAAAATGAAACAAACCAATTCAAAGCCAAAATTTGTCTGGATGCAACGAAAACAACTCAACATCACCATCTATACCTGTAAATCTGTAATTACTATAAATTTACACAGATCATTAAATGATCATTAACAAGATCTTCCTCCTGAGGAAGATGTTTGATCGGAAACCGGCCGGAGCGACACTTATCCTGAATTTACATTAAGATTGCATAACGCATGCTATCGCTTACCATAAGGTGATTTATTTCGGAAACCCTGTAGAACTCGCCGGACACCCAGACCCCATCAGCACCATTCACACGAGGATAGCGAGATAAGCAAGAGAAGAACGAGATCGGAGCTCGAACGAGACTGTAAATAACCGACAACCCTTTCCAGCCACGCCGTTCACGATTAACGTCATGAACCAGTATTGGAAATTCAGCTCCATTAATATCGGCTCCTACCATGCTCTCGTCGGCCACTCGAGAACTCTTCCTGATGTTATGGAGGTTTTGCGTCATCGCAGCCATGAAACGTGGCATAATTCTCCGAGGTGATCTGCTCGGGAATCGGAGAACCTCGCCGGAGTTGAGGGCAAGGTAAGGGTTTCTTAGGCCTTGGCTTTGTGTAAGGGTTTTGGGCGTGAAGGTACTTGTGTGGTGGAGTTTGTGTTTGCGCTTTTTAACTTCGGGGCCTTTGTGGTTTCTTGTTTTTACTTCTATGTTTGTGGGACATGGTGCTTCTGAAAGAAGGGAGGAAAAAAAGACAAGTAGAGAACTTAGTAACAAAGCTTGAAATAGTTATACCCATTACCCATCAACTTGGTTTGATCGGTTCCTAAATAATTTTATTAAATAAAATGATTTAAATAATAAAATTAATTTTATGTTACCTTTCTAAAAAAAAATTAAAATCCTAATCACTTTGTTGTACTACATACAACATATGCATATGCTGCACTTGAATCCTGCAATGCTCGTCGTCCTAACATTATCACCCGAGAGCTAATCTCTTGTGCTCTTGCTTATGCTCGTATGTGGCTTCCACTCAAAATGTACACCTACCAATACCAAATTGATTCCTATAGAGGCTCTATCTACAGTCTAGAATAGAGCCTCTACAGGATGGGGACATCTGTCCTACTTAAACCACTTAAAGCTTCTGTCCCACTTTAAGTGGTTTAAGTAGGACAGATGTCACCATCCTGTAGAAACACTATTCCGAACTGCAGATAGAGCCTCTACAGGAACCGGTCTGTACTAATACAAGGGAAACAAGGACATATGTTTACTACACATCAGTAGAGCCCACATTTTTGTGTGTTGCTGCACATGTGAATTGACATATGTTAGCTAGGTAGCTCTCTTTTTTTTTTTTTTTTTTTGGTAGAAAAAAGGGAGGAAGTGGGTTACCAGCGTGGCCGACCCTCCTGGGCGTGGCTATAGTGACTTCCTCCCCGCTGTGAAATGTTCAGATTGAGCCATAGCTACCACACATCCCCGCCTTAGTCGGGGCGATGTTACACTTCAAGCATAAAAATTACTAAAATTAATTGTAAAAAAAAAGTAATTTTTTTAGGGCCTGGTTGGATTACATAATCTTTGCATGAACGGGTACAAGATTGATGCACAAGGAAAGGGTGTTCCACCCCTTAATTTTTATTAGAACCAACTAATTTGAATCCCTTTAATTTTGTCATATTGAATGAAGATTAAGTTTCATGAACGGATTAATTCCCTTTCTTTATTTTATTCTTTTAGCCTCCTTCGGTTTCTCCCCTCCCGTTTCTTGTTTCTTTTAGAAAAGATTAAGAAGAGACTGAAACTGTCGAATCTCATCTTCTTTTCCAATCAAACTTGCAACAAAAAGATGAGGTTACGGACTCGTATTTCTAGTGGGTGCATATCCTTATCTTTAATACTTCATGTCAGGAAATATTACATCTGGGATGTGAAAGGGAACAGGTAATGGAATGGACTACACTGGGTTAATGGACTTGCTTAGATTTCACTTAAAATTTTTAAGACCTGTCTTAAACTGATGACTCGGCCCAAATTAATTTATGATGAATCCTTTGGCTAATGGCTATTGCCTATTGGATATGCATCATCCAGCACAAGCTGTCATCATGATGCAAGCGCATCATGACGCTGAGGTGATCTAACATGATTTCTTCAAATTCCATGCTCTGTGAGGTCAACGCGGTTGCTGCTTTTGAAGTTTGAACTGTGGAATTCAAGGCCCTTTTACATTTAGATTTGAGCCCATTGCAGTGTCCTCCTCACGTCATGGTTTTGTATTAAAGACGTCACCATGACCTTTTACCATACGTGACAGTACAGAAAAAGAAGCAGAAAATGACGTCCTTAGCCCCATGATGAATGAGATGGTTCCTGTGGTCGTGTGTTTGAACGGTTAAGATTCAAGTTACCAGAAAAGCATCATCCCCACGCCATGCTGACCTTAACTTTACTAATTAAACAAAACCTGCAACGGAATGAACTGAAACTTCCACATGGGATAATGGAAAGCGAGCCTTTGACTTGCTAACAACTTAAAAAAATCATCTCCAGTTGCATTAATTTGAATGATTCAGAACTCTTCCTTCTATTCTTCTCTCTCTATAAATACACTGAACGTAGATTCCCACTTCTCACATCTGTAATCTCAAGTTTGCTGTGCTAAAGGAAAAAAAAAAAAAGGATGTCTGGAATAGAGGTTTCAAATATTCTCAGTGATCCTCGATCGGTGATTAGAAAGTTTCAGGCTCGGCCTCAACTTGAAGGAGAAGGAGCCGTCGTTCGACGAAGCATTGGAAGGTGAGGAGAGATCGATTTCAACATCTTCTTTTGTAGTTGTGCGATCTTTCAAATAAATTGGACCTGTAAAGAGGAATCTGAGCTTTTTACCTAATTGGGTCTTTTTGATGTTCCAGGTTTGAGCTGAAGTACTTTGATCCTTTTCTTGTTTTGGATGAATTCTCAGGTGCATTACTTTTTCAAACTTAAAAAAATGGTTGATTGCTTTTAAGATGTCATGCTTATATTTAAATATGTGCAGTTTCTTCTCCTGCTGGATTTCCAGACCATCCTCACAGAGGTTAGGTTCTTGTGCTCTGCTTCATAAAAATCATTCTTCTTTGGGTAATTAGTTCAGCTAATTGTTAAGCATGAAATTGGATTGAATCTGATATTTTCCCTTTCTTCCCTTCTCATCACAGGTTTTGAGACGGTTACCTACATGTTGCAGGGAGCTGTTACCCATGAGGACTTTGAGGGACATAAAGGAACCATAAGAGCTGGGGACCTACAATGGATGACTGCTGGAAGAGGGATTGTGCACTCAGAAATGCCTTCTGGGCAGGGAACCCAAAAGGGCTTACAGTTATGGATCAACCTCTCCTCCAAACACAAAATGTAAGAAGAATCTAAACATTGAAACTGAATAATGTAGGATATATTCAACTGCAACTAAATGGAAGTATGAATTGTTCACATCACAGTTTTGTTATAGAACAGGATATAAGGATAATCAAGCTTTGATTGATCATTTATGTTACTGTTACTATTTGATCTCAGGATTGAGCCAAGATATCAAGAGTTGCAGAGTAAGGATGTTGCAGAAGCTGAGAAAGATGGAGTTGCTGTTCGGGTGATAGCAGGTGAGGCCTTAGGAACCAAGTCACCAATCTTCACAAGGACCCCCACCATGTATCTGGATTTCACTCTAGAACCAGGAGCTCATCTCCAACAACCGATCCCATCGACATGGAACGCATTCGTCTACGTTCTGGAGGGGGATGGTATCTTCTGCAGCGCAAGATATTTGCCCACAACTGCTCACCATCTTCTTCTTCTAGGCTCTGGTGATGGACTCAACGTATGGAACAGGTCTCCAAGGCAACTCAGATTCATCTTAGTTGGAGGTAAGCCGTTGGGTGAACCTGTTGTGCAGTTTGGTCCGTTCGTGATGAACGCTCAAGAAGAGATTGATCAGACGATTGATGATTATGAGCATTGCAAGAATGGGTTCGAAAAGGCAAAGCAGTGGAGATCACAAGCTCTATAAGGCTTTAATTTATAGATCATCTTTTTAATGTAATTCTTTATGATTTTGAAAGAAAAAAAAATTGGCATAATTGGTTTTTACGAAGAAAAACATAGTTTGGTCCTAATTACATTGTCTTCTCAGAGCCTCAACTTAGACTCCCAATAAAACCCAAAATTCAAAACTGTTCATAAGTTTGATGAAGATCGTATGTGTGGGCTGGACTCAAACCCATTTTCAGGGAGGCTCTACACATGTTCCTACTAAAAGCTCAAACTGATAATAGAAGTGAATTTTATATTTTTAATATATTCCTTAAGATGGCGGACCTCCACATTCCTTTTTTTTTTATTGATGGAGAAATCAAAATATGTATTATAAATACTTCAATGTCTTACATGAACAAGGCCCCTGATATCATCAAAGGGATAAGGAGACAAAAAAGATGGGGCATTAGTCAATCATGTACATTGGAATCGGTCAATAGCATGGTTTGCAAGTTGATCTGCACACTAATTTGCCCCTCTAAGGACATGTTGAAATTTGACAGTTAAAAAGGAGCTACAGATTTGTCGAATTGAACCGATACTTTCACTAATGCGCCAAGGGACCTGCTGAGAATGATCTGATAAAATATGGATTAAAATAAGAGAATCTCCTTCTAAAATAACGTTAGAATACCCTAAAGCATGTGCAAGCCGAAGACTCTCTAATGCTACAGCCGGTTCAGCTTGTAAGGCATTGGATACTTGAACCTGAAATGCAAAAGCTGCCAAGAAGACTCCAGATGAATCCCTGCATATACCACCTGCACCAGCTGTCTTTGACGCTTGCCAATAAGCTCCATCGAAGTTGATCTTTATAAATGGTGATATCGGTGGCTCCCAGATAACTATCTTGAAGGCTGGCTGATCTTGGAAGGAGGAGACATGCTTCTTCAACAAGTGTGAATCATTTTGATAGGTCCTAAGCAATCTGCTTGCAAATTCTGTAGTGGGAGCTTTATCTTAAAAAATGGTGGCATTACGTGTTTTCCAAATTGCCCACCCAAAACAGGCAATTGTACTCAAGAAATCCAAGAATTCATGAGAAGATGAAAAAGGATTAGATGATAACAGATTGCAAAACGAGGATTTAAATTCATTTTGTGGGCCATGTTGTTGCATAGTTCCTCCAATATAACGAAACCACACTGCTCGACTAAAAGGACACTTCAGCCAAAGGTGCTCTATGGACTCCATATGTTCCCTACATAAAGGACATGTGGTCTGAAATCCACCAATTCGTTGAGCCAATAGATCAGCTGTAGGAATCCCATTTTGCAAGTATTTCCAAAGAAACAGTCGGACTCTAATAGGACAAGTTAATTTCCAGATTAGGTTCCAGGCAGGTTTCATCAAATGTACTTGAGATGATAACGACAAATAGTAAGCAGAAGCCACCGTAAAATGTCCAGATGAAGTTAAGGACCAAACCAGTGTGTCTTTGTCAAGAAGAGGGTTTATAGATGTATGAATAATTTGTTGAACAGTATCGTCATTCCAGAAATAATGAAGGCGAGATAGATTCCAATCCAAAGTATTTGGAAAGAAAAGTTCACATATGGTATTACATTTATCTCCTGCCCATTTATCATTTAAAATATGCACTTCTTTCCCATTTGCCAGGATCCAAGCACTGCCTTTTTGGATCCACAACTTCAGTTTATGGAATTGTTTCCAAGCATATGAATCTTTTTGACGAACTTGACTTTCCATAAAAGAAGTTTGTGAAAAATACCTGTCCTTCATCATCTTTACCCATAAGCCTTCTTCCGATGTGGCCAGTCTCCAAACTTGCTTTAAGATGAGGGCTTTGTTCGTCAGTTGAGGACCTCCACATTCCTGATTGTTTTTACTTAAGCTTCTTAGAATAACGGTTGTCTTTTCATTCACATTTTTGTATAAAAAAATTCAATAAAGTTTGTATAAAATAAAAGTTATGAATAGAATTTGTTTTTTGGTATTTTATTAATATTTTCTTTGTAAAATTGTTTTTTAAGTTTAATAACTTAAAATTCAAGTGGGCCGGCATGACCTGACTGTTTGTGCATTGCTCATCTCGACCCACTGAGGCCCATGAATTTGGGCATAGAATTGGGCCGTGCCATGCTAGCCCGTTGGCTATCTAGTGCCACCCCACCCAATAAATGGTTTATTCGCGATCTCTTTCTTGTGGTAGCTCTGGTAGGTACGATTTTAACGGGTTGAGAGTCTTGAGACTTGCATTATTCTCGTACATATTACTCTCATAGGGCCCCATTATTATTATTGATCGAACTAGATGTCATAATTCTAAAGTTGGGTGTTAGAATTAGGTTAACTGTCGTCATTTTCAAGCACTTAGGAAGGCACGTTATTTTGAAGAAAAGGGTATGCTATAGCTCTTCACATTTCCAATTTCAAACCTCATTAGTCCCTTCCTGATCTCAAGTGATAAGCATGAAAGTTCCACAAGTCTCTTCTGTTTGGTAATTATTAGTTATCCTCTTTTATCAACTACATTTTTTTCTTTTTTTTAATCCAATAAAGATAATTTTGTTTGTTTTTATTTCTATTACACGTACAAGGTAGTTCATATTGGATCTCATTGAGTGGTTTTTATTTCTCTTCTG
This sequence comes from Buxus sempervirens, assembly GCA_947561395.2. Lineage (NCBI taxonomy): Eukaryota > Viridiplantae > Streptophyta > Magnoliopsida > Buxales > Buxaceae > Buxus > Buxus sempervirens. The sequence goes on along the minus strand of OX387191.1, from coordinate 1,722,147 downwards.
TTTGGATTTCTGTATGTTTTAATTGAAATTTATGTTTTGCTCCTTCTGAAATTTCTGGTTTGCCCCTCCTAACTCATTGAAATTTCTATATTTCATGTGCAGTGTTAATTGAAATTTTTTTTTGCCCCCTCAGATTTGGAGTCCTGGTTCCGCCACTGCGACCAGGGGAATATTTATAGGTAATCACATTATAAGCGGTTTTCGCCTTGTCAATGGTTATGGTATTAATATCTTCCCTTTTTTTTCCGAACAAAAAATATAGTGTCTAAACCCTTTTTTATTTTTATCTTTTTTTTTGGTAAGAACAAGAAGTTTCTCAGCATACTCGCTAAATTGGGATTCGTCCATTAATAAAATTCCCTATAGTGTATGAGGTGACATTTAATGCACATTTTGGGAATTAATTTTTTTATTTTTGTGTGTGTCAAACTTGAAATTATATGAATCTTGTTTGTATGGCAACAAGCTTGAACATAGAATATATTTGATCACATTTTATTGCATTGACATTTTGAGCAAATATCTTTTTCCTTAGCAGTACTCAAGATAGGATTAAAGAATTGGACTTTAGAATAAGTTCCTAATCCAATTGAATACTAAACGAGGCATGACAAGAGGAGGCGAAATTCGGTCAAACCTATTTGTACAAGTTTGACAGAAACCTATTCGTACATGTCTAACGGTAATTAAAATCTTGTGGATTCTTTATCTAGACTCTTTACGTGGATCTTTTACAAGATTGTGCCATGTGCCCTTTGAATGATGTAACTATAATATTTTTCATTACTTTAAGAGGCAAATAGCACAATAAGATCAACATAAAGAATCTAGATATATAAAGGATTCGCAGGATTTCAAGTCGTCTAACGGTTCCTATCACGTACAATAACAGTTAACCGCCTCACTTTGAAATCCGTGACAAGTAAAACGTGGCTGCTTCGTCCTCTAAATACGTGTCGAAATTGATGCGATCTACTGATCTTTTTCTGACCTTTTAAATTCTATAACCTCCATTTAAAAACTATTTTTTTTTCAATTTTTAATTTTTTGCACTACAGTGCCACAAGGTCGTTGAGAGTTGAGAACACATGTTAACCACATTCGTGATCCCCACTTGGCCTTACTTCTTCCACGTCGGCTACTCGCAAGGGATCGCCGCCTCTCGTATTTGCGATAGCGGTGTCGCCTTCTTCAGCCTTGGACATGCGGGCCCGCCATTGGTGCATTATTGTCCCTCTTGAGCCACCGCCAACTCTACACGTTGTCTTCTCTTTGTGGGCCCCGATCAACGTCGGGCCAGAACGATAATTGGTGGGAAATAATGCCCACCTGTACGATCTTGAATTATTGGTCCGATTGAAAGACCCTTTTGTCCTCCTCGTACAGCAACTGCCCTCCCCATCACATTCATGAGTCTATGATACACGTGAATCACTTGCAAGTGTTTCGGCATCAAGTCCGTAAATTATTCCATAAATTGTCGTTTTTAACACTCAAATACATCCGGTCTCTCCGGACTTCAAATTTGCACTAGAGCCCTTATCTCGAAGATCTCCTGGTCCAACGGTGATGTATGTATTCACATAGGTGCATGAAGCCTATGTGTATATACCTTCTACCTTTCGACTAGCAGATCTTCCAGCATGAGAGACCGATTGATATGGCCTTATCTCTCCGGTACATTAGTTTTAAATTGTATGGTACGTATAAGTGCCACGTGTAAAGCTCGGACCATTAGCTTCTTCCTTTCTCCCCAAAATTCTATATGTAAGGAGAATATGCCCCTTGGGAATGGTGCCTACACAAAATGAGCAGCTTTCCAAAACATTCTTTGCTCAATATTGAGAAGTTTTATCAATGAAAGGGTGTAATGGTCAAAACTACCTTAATTTTCCAAACCTTAACGATCAGTTTTACAACTATTCCTCCCATAATCTCCCTTTGTCTTGTCCGTTCCTTTCTTACACACGTGCAGTATTGCATGTGCACCATTCTAATCTATATATAATAGAAAATGTCCCTTGATATGGGCATTAGAAATCATTTTTTTTTTGAAAAACATCCTTAAATTTTATTATTATAATCTATTGTTATAAGGGTATATGTGTCTTTTGATAACTAATCATTCGAAGTTGGAAGAGAGCGGGGAAACTAAATAACCATCTTATTTCTTCTCCAACTATCCCACAAAATTATATAATAATGTTGTTTATATAAAATTTATTTCTCTAACTTATAATGCATCCACAATCACACACAGCCACCGGTACCTAATTAAAAACAAATAATGAGAAGACGAAATCACAAAATGAAACAGTTTCAAAATTTTTTGGGTAAAGGATAGTCTGACTCACTTCTTTATCCCTTCGGATGAGACTCAACTTGATTAGGATAACATTTGGATTAATCAAATTTATGTTTTTAAAATACCCTATAACAAACAAAAACCCTCTAACATAAAAAATAAAAAATAAAAAAACCTTTTTTTTTTGTGTTTTTGGGAGAAACTCTATGTATCATTTGAACATGATAACGCATCATTATCAAGGACCCCATCATTTATGCGTCTAGTCTTTTCCCGCCCATACATATAATTTGAGGGAGGCGCTGAATGAAAACCAGGCAGGTGTAAAGGCCATTATTTTAATGCCAATAAAAGGAAGCTTCCGGTGAACACATGGCAGCATCTCACATTTTAAATGTTAGATTAGACATCGACCCAAGACCTCTTTTTGCCACGTTTCACATTTTATTTTATTTTGTCCCGCGGGTTTCCTCTTTTTATCAAGCTATCAATCGTCCTATTATTATTAACTATTAATGTAAATAGTAAATATAGTTTTATTATTTTTTATTCAATTTTCTCCAATAATGTTCCTTGCTTGCATTCATGAGCTACCTCCAAAAAAACATAAATAAGAGAAATTGTCATGGTTACCAAAAAAAACCAGAAGAGAAATTGTCTTCGACTTCTTAATTTCAACTATAAGTATATGTAAAAATCCATCTTCAAGCCCATTCAATCCATTCTTGTACGCACAGAAGACTAATTAATTAAGCTCTCTCTCCTCCAAAATGAACGGGGATCACCCGGTTCGTTGCGTCTCTGATGACTCCAAAACCCCGCTTTTGCCCCTTCACGACCACCCCCTTGAAGGATCACGGAGCTTCTGTTCATGTCTCAGATCAGCCTTCACTGCCAAGTACTTTTACGTTCTCTTGGGACCTCTTCTCTGTGCCTTAATATGCCTTTTTGTGGAGCTCGACGGCGCCAAGTCGACCAGCCGGAACATGTTGGCCGTGCTTGCGTGGATCTTCCTGTGGTGGCTCACCGAAGCCGTACCCATGCCCATAACCTCCATGTCCCCCTTGTTTCTCTTTCCCATGTTTGGGATCGCTTCTGCTGATGCTGTTGCAAAATCTTTCATGGACGATGTTATCTCGCTTGTTCTCGGCAGCTTCATACTCGCCCTCGCCGTCGAGCATTACAACATTCACAGGAGACTCGCCTTGAATGTAAGTACTCAATTTGGATTTCTCTCTCCTTGATTAGAAGAACAGTTCTTCTTCTCCCCGTTTTCTCCGAAGCTAGCTCTGGTTAATTGCATTGATGCAAGTTCTTGTTAGTGATTGAACTGTGCAGATAACTTTGTTGTTTTGTGGGGATCCTCTGAATCCGCCACTGCTGCTCCTCGGCATCTGTGGCACGACGGCTTTTGTTAGTATGTGGATGCATAACGTGGCAGCCGCCGTGATGATGATGCCGGTGGCGACGGGGATCTTACAGCGGTTTCCGACGGGTGACGGTCAGTCGGAGGCTATCGGAAAGTTTTGCAGAGCGGTTGTTGCGGGTGTGACATATTCCGCGGCGATCGGAGGGATGAGTACGCTGACGGGGACAGGCGTCAACCTTATATTGGCGGGGATGTGGAAGAGCTACTTCCCTGAGGCGGACCCAATCAGTTTTAGTAAGTATATATGCTTTGGGCTTCCTCTGGCTTTGGTCATCTTCTTCGCTTTGTGGGCCATACTTTGCTTCTTGTATTGCTCAAAGGATTCAGGAGAAGCCCTCTCTCCTTATATGGACAAAGCCCATTTGAAACGGGAGCTTGAACTACTAGGTAAGCACGTTTGATTCCAAGCAGTGTTGAACTGAATACAAAAAGAAACTTTTAACCAAATACGAAAAAGAAGGAAGAAAAAATGAAAGTTCTGGGAACTCATTAAGGCCTCGTTTGGCATTCATTTTGGAAACTCATTTCACGGCTTGGAATGATCTCTGGTTGTTCCAATGAGTTTTGGCTAATAAGTGGGTGTTTGGTTAGGTGTGGGAGAATGAGTTCTCCCAAAATCAAAATGAAAAGAAGAAGAAGCTTATTTCTAGGAATCACCCTTTACCTGTTTCTGGATTTTGAAAATAAATTCTAATGTTTTGCAGTGACAAACTCATAAATATATTAAATTTGATCAAAACTCATTGTATTTAAATGTTTGCCAAACATACAACCCAGTGTTGAATGAGTTCCTCGGTTTTTATTTGCCCTTTTGGTTTCTAAGATTATGGAGTTCTAACTTCAAAAATTTGTGCTAACAGGACCAATGGCTTTTGCTGAAAAGATGGTATTAGTTGTGTTTTCGGTAAGTCACAATCCTTCGTCAATTTATTGGGGAGTTCTACAGTATGGTCATGGATGCTTCTGTAAATTAATTAATGTGGATTTGGTTTGTTACAGATGCTGATAGTATTGTGGATGACAAGAAACATAACAGATGACGTTCCCGGTTGGGGAACTCTCTTTAATGGCCGTGTGGGTGATGGAACCGCCAGTGTGAGTCATTCTATTTCCAAAAACCTCCCTTTCATTTCAAGCTTCAAGCTTAGTTGATGCAGGACAACCCTCTAAAGGATTGGAGTCTCATCAACCTTTAATCGAGTTTGGGTAATGGAGTGTTACGGTCATCAATGTTAAGTGCTTAACCAACGAAGTCTCCATAAGTCTTGGGGCTTTTGGAGCAACGGTTCGGCACGTAACAAATGGTATCAGAGCCAACCACCACGTCCCAGGTTCGAGTCTCGGAGGGGGCGACCTATAGGCTGGATTAAAATACCTTGGTATTATGTATGAGTATAATGCTAAGTCATTGAATACTGATAAATGAGTGAAGCCACCAAGAGGGAAAAGGCTACCACCGGTCAGTGTCGATAGAGTGGGCCGTCATGGACGTTGGCTGCGTAAGCGTGGTGGAATGTTACGGTCATCAATGTTAAGTGCTTAAACCAACGAAGTCTCCATAAGCCTTGGGGCTTTTGGAGCAACGGTTATGCACGTAACATGGAGTCTCACCACCACCAAAGAACAAGAGGAATCTCACCTCAAGCACAAATAAAATAATTATCATTCAACTCTCAAAAATAGAAGATTACAAGGCTATTTATAGACACAATTTCTTACTAGCAATCAAACTCTAATCCTACTTAAACAAGGAAAAGATAATTGAAAATAAATTTGATAATTATCTCAAACAAGAAAAAACATATCTTGCTAAAACTCTTAACTCTATCTAGATATGTTTCATTGTGTTCGATTATGCAGGTGATGATGGCAACCTTATTGTTCATAATTCCAAATCGAAAGCAGGAAGGAGAGAAGCTGATGGACTGGAACAAATGCAAGAAGCTACCATGGAATATTATTTTATTACTGGGGGCTGGTTTTGCCATCGCAGAAGGCGTCCGGTCAAGCGGCCTTGCCGACGTCTTATCAAAATGGCTAGATTTCCTGGAGAATGCTCCGTACCTGGCCATTGCTCCGGCCGTCTGTCTCATTAGTAGCACCATCACCGAGTTCACATCAAACAATTCCACTACAACACTTGTTCTGCCTGTACTCATCCAATTGGCGAAAACAATGCATATTCACCCACTTCTTCTAATGGTTCCAGGATCCATTGGAGCACAGTTCTCCTTCTTGCTCCCAACTAGTACACCTTCCAACATTGTTGGCTTCTCAACCGGACACATCGAGATCAAGGACATGATCAAGACAGGATTGCCACTCAAAGTTGCAGGGATATGTACATTGTCCCTTCTTATGCCAACACTAGGTGAGGCTTCTGTTTTCATAATAAACCTTTTGATCATATAATCATCCTGCACAAGAACTAATTTGCACTTTTTACAATCTCACCCATTTTGCAGGGGTTTACGTTTTTGGAACAAATCATCCAATACAGTAGATGGGAAGCTGGGCAGTCTCTTACCAACTAGCAGAGGAGCTCCCTTACTGAAGCTGACACTCTGTAGTCGCATTTGTCATCGTATTAAGTGATGAGAAGAAAGAGATTAGTTGTTGATATATAGAAAGTTAATTATACCCTCCATTTTGTAATCAATTTCACAGATTTCTCTTTTATCCATCTTCCTTCTTCGTTTTGGGTCAAAACCCCTAATCAACTACCCCGTATAGTAAAGCAGGGAGTTGTGTATGCAAAATGCATCAAGAAAGCTCCCAGGAAACTGGAGTTGTCACAAACGGTTCTGTTTAAAACCCAGCCTCCTTAGGCAATTATAGTCCTTTTGACAGAACTTTCCTAGTAATGTACTTAGCAACATGGCATATCTCCCACAAAAATATACTAGGTTTACAAATAATAACAAATGTTATTGGAATAAAGAACTAAGAAATAAATACAAAAACAAAAATGCTAAGGCAGAATGTAAATGCAGAAAGCTAAATAAAAGAACACCAGAATTTAACGAGCTTCGGTAAGTATCTATATCCTCGAGTACCACTGACCACTTCCACTAGATGAAGAAAAATATTATAATTTGGATTTCTTTTCGGAAACCCACAAATGGAAGGTTTTTAACAAAATGAAGAAGGAAAATTATAACTAATTTTCAACTTACATACAATGGGGGGAGGACCCCTTTATATAGTATTTCTAAAGCACCTTGGGTCCCATACACAATCGGTGTGGGACCCAAGGTGAGTTGGTTTTGCCACCAACTCAACACTTGGAATTATTTTCTGGAAATCCATTTCTTTGCTTTTCAATGGAATTATGATTTTTATAACGCTACACGCATAAATGGCTTTTCGATTTTCCAACAGATACAATTTTATATAGCAATGGTAATACTGGACAAGCTTAACCAGTGGCGGAACCAGGACTCCAAATCTTTAAGGGCAAAATAGAAATTTCAAGTAACACTTCTCATGAAATATAGAAATTTCAATAAGTTAGGAGGGGCAAAGTAGAAATTTTAGATGGGACAAAATATAAATTTCAATTATATATAAAAAAAATTTTAATTAAAAAAAAAAAGTTCAGTGGGGGCAATTAAGGTGCTTTTGTCACTGAGTGTAACAAACCGAATTAACATGATTTGTCATCGTCATTTTCTTGGAAAGCTTCCAGGTAAAATGCAGGCACCTGCTCATTCTCGCATCACCATCAGATTCAAGTAACAAATTTTACTCGGAAAAATTTTTTTTAATTAAAATGGTTTGTACAACTCATTTTACACGTTAGTACAAGTCACTCATCGTACAAATCAGTTTTTTGATTTGTATAAACCAATTTATTGCCTTACACAAGTTGTTTTATTACTTGTATAAATTTAAAATGGTTTGTAAAAGTCAATTTATTACTTGCACAAGTCTTGGGAGTGAGTGACATAAGGATATTCTTGGAAGATTTGTATTAAAATTAATTATATTGATAAAAGGTTACTAAAAATTAAAATTCAAAATTTTGATGACTGAATCTTAATTATTTTGAAAAAGTTTCGTAATTTTTCTCTCTCATCTTTTGGCTTGAGACACAATTCGGGTACGAGTTTCTCCGAATACCCAAATAAATCTAATCGGAACGGACGGGCCAGAGAACGGACCAAATGGTCATGGTTCCCGGATATACGATTCAACCATTGGTCCGATTCGGTCACGTGCTACATAGGGTTTGAGACTTTGAGTAGACCTTCCCCTGCTTCTGTAAACCCCGGCGAGCGGTAGACAGGGGAGAGAGGGAATATGCAGAGAAGAAATCTTCTAAAAATTGTTCTATTTCTCTTCGCTCTCAATTCGGTTTCTCTGTATCTGTACTTTTCTTCCCATCCCGACTTCTTCCGTCACAAACAAGAAGCTGGAAACGGCCATTTCGTGACGGAGAACCAGAATCCTCCAACGGAAAACCACCAACATACTCCCGGAAAACCGTGGCCTATCCTCCCTTCTTACCTTCCTTGGTCTTTAAACCCTGATGTCCGTGCTAGATCATGCGAAGGGTTTTTTGGAAACGGATTTATTCACCGTGTCGATGTGCTTCCCTCGACGCCGGAGATGCACCGGAGATCGCCGAATCGTGGTGGCGGTGGTGGATGGTTTCGGTGCTTTTACAGCGAGACACTGCAAAGCTCCATTTGCGAAGGTGGAATGATTCGGATGAATCCGGAGAAGATAAGAATGTCAGTTGGTGGGGAGAATTTGGAATCAGTGATCGGGCGATCGGAAGAGGATGAATTGCCGTCCTTCGATCCGGGAGCTTTTGAAATCGAGGCTGGTGAAGGGCACTTCAGTCAGGAGGAGATGGGACGGAAACTTGCCAATAGTGAGTTTCTGGACCGATTTGTTTCTCATGGTGCCATTCAGATGCACACAATGCGCAATTTGTTCGACTCCATTCACTTAGTTGGCGCCGATAGATTTAATTGCGCGCAGGTGAGATTTCACTTGTTCGTTGTTGATTGTAACATTTCTTGTTTTCGGATTTTCTTTTTGCTTTTTATACATTTGTTGAGTTTAAGTGCTTTTGATACTGGTACATACTATGTATTTTCAGTGTTCATTTTAATTTAGGATTAAAAATCAATAGTGATAGACAGCGAAATTTTTTTTCTTTCTTTCTTTTTAATGGTTGTTAATTTAGGAAAACTGAATTTATAACTCACTTCATATGCAGTAGTTGCTGGGCTTTGTTTGGTGAAGAGGATTGTTGCTTTTTCTGATTATCAGTTTTAATATTCAGAGTAGGCTTTAGAGGCTTTATTGTTACCCTCAACTAGTTTGGTTAGGATCACTTGAGATGTTCTCCATGGTTTTGAGATATTCTGATTTGTGGGTCTTTGTCCCCAGTGAGAGTGACTGGGCAGAATTCTAATAATTTGCAGTCTAATTCAGGTCCAAGAAAGCAATATGTTCATCTGTTGGGCATATGAGATCTTACAGACACCTTTTTCCTTCTTTTCTCTGCATGATAGTTCCTAGTTTATCAACTAGTGTTATTCTTTTAATTTCTTTCTGCATGTTTCCTGATAGAAAGAGTTCTATGTGCAGGTGGTCGAGGAGCCAACAGTTCTGGTTACACGATTTGAATATGCAAATCTTTTTCACACAGTTACGGATTGGTACAGTGCATATGTTGCTTCTAGAATTACTGGCTTGCCTAATCGACCTCATTTGGTTTTTGTAGACGGACATTGTAAGGTACATATGCCAACTTTATATTTGTAGTTCCTTTTGCTTGTAATCAACCTCATGAGTGCTCATTCTTTTCTTTTTTGGCTTCTCTTAGGTGTGTATGCTCAACTTCATGGTAGTTTTCCTTTACTGATAAATGGTTATCATAGACTTGCTGGTTACGGTTTGATTGGCATTTTTAAAGATAAATAAAATAAATAATTCATTACACCTACAATGTGTTTTAATTTTTCTATTTCTTAAATCCACTTATATTCTTCCACTTTGTCTGTTCTTTGACTTCTGCCGACTAATTGCAGCATTTTTAAAAGTGCTTTAGGCTATGTAATCCAGAAATTTCCTAGAGCATATCTGTTATTTCAGTGTTAATATGGAGCACACTCCTTAGACCTTGAAGCATTAGAAACATTTAAAAAGGCAAAACAAAGGAAAAAAGGAAAGAAGGAAAGAAGGAAGGAAGGAAGAAAGAAGACGAAGAAGAAGAAATCTATGCCTCAGCAAAGCACATGCTTTTTTTAAGATTATATCAAAACAATGGAAGATCAATCACTGCATGGCCATGTCTTCACCTGATTTGTTACCCACTTATGAGTACCATTCATGTTAGGCAGAGGTCTAATATTATTGGTGATCTACACAAGTCACTCATTATTAAATTTTCTTCAGCTTCATCTCATTTCCCAGGTGAGAGGGACCCTGATGCTTTAGTGGATGGTTTGGTAGGAGGGTGCCAGTTTGGCAGGTTCTATGCTGGCATACCATCGAGTGAGATCTTGCAGGATGAGAGTGCTATTTAGTGTTTTGTTTTTCTAATACAATATTATCTTTTACTTTTTTTTTTTCATTTCTTGCTGGTTGGTTTGTAATTTCTGCATTGCACATACCCTATTTATCTTAATAAGTTCTTGTGATTCATAAGAAAGGAATTCCTCTGTATTACCCTTGGATTTGTCCTCTACTTAAGAGTATGGATAACTGAATTTAACAAAATTTGTAATATGCTACTTTAGCCTTCCTATTTCCTCATTCTTGGGTCTCTTTTTCTCCTTTTATTGTTGTTGGCATCTAAGTTTAGCTGCCAAACTTAGGAAAATCTGTCATGTAACATACTTGATAACCATTTTTTAAAATCTTTTCAGGCACCATTGGAAGAAACATGGAAAGCACTGTTTTCAAGTTTGAGATATGCAAAAAATTTCAGTGGTTCAGTTTGTTTTCGCCATGCAATATTTGCACCTTTGGGTTATGAGACTGCCCTTTTTAAGGGGCTAACTGAAAACATAAATTGTCAGGGTGCACCTTCACATGATCTTTGGCTAAAACCCGATGATCTGAAGACTGCACGATTATCTGAATTCGGAGAAATGCTAAGAGCAGCTTTTGGTTTTCCCGTGAACAGGATCCAAATGCCAAAGCCAGATTCTGGTCATAATGTCCTATTTGTTCGTCGGGAAGATTATTTAGCTCATCCACGCCATGGTGGCAAAGTGGAATCGAGGCTTAGCAATGAGCAGGAAGTGTTTGATTCCTTAAAGAATTGGGCAGCTAATCATTTTAAATGCAAAGTGAACTTGGTAAATGGATTGTTTGCACACATGACCATGAAAGATCAATTCCATGCCATTCAAGATGCCTCAGTAATTATTGGGGCTCATGGAGCAGGTCTCACACACATAATAGCTGCAAGACCCAAAGCAGTGATTCTTGAGATCATCAGCAGTTATTACAGGCGCCCACATTTTGCATTGATCTCACAGTGGAGAGGCTTAAAATATCATGCCATTAATCTGCAGGGGTCATATGCAGAGCCATCAGTGGTTATCAACAAGCTTAGCAGCATCATGAGAAGTATTGGATGCTGAGAATATGGTTGTCCAAGATCATGCTCATTCCATATTTTCTGGGAAGAACAAGGATGCGACTGGATTTCCCTTGCAATTCTCGAAGTTGTTAATTTTGTGGTCGGCACTTCTTACCTGGATTTAATTTTGCTGATTTGACAGGAACAACTGCTTTTAAAATCAGAAACATCTTGCATCCAATGTTTAAGGCTTATGCTTTATGCATGTTGCTGCTGATGTTCCATTAGATTTTAGTGGGCTATAAGACAGAAGAAACGAAAAGTTTTGGTACTTTCGTGGGGATTTCACGTATTTGGCCATATGATGGTAAATTGCAGGAAGAACCAAGGTTCGTCTTAGTGTGCAGTACACATTGGAATTGCTGGTGTCTCTAGCTGAATCAAGCAGAAATGAAAATTGGTGGATCTGGCTTAGAGATTGACAGAGGTGAACAAACCTTTTCTAGACATCAGCTAACTAACAGTTGCAAACATTCTTTTGACATTTGTTAGGAGGAGAGCTATTGTCTGCGCAACTGGTTTTGCTTAGAAATCCACCTACCCAAAACTGTCTCATCACTTACGTGATCACCACTCTCTTGTACAATTGGATTGAGGGATATGGGATTCATTCATGGAGCCCTTTTTGAGCAATACTGGGTGCTTATCTTTATGTGTCTTCCTATGGCATTAATTTTGTTTCTAATGATTTTTATCCTTTATTTCATCTACATTTTCAAACATTGTTCCTTTTCTTTATCTTCTCTGCATTAATGATAAGGAGTTGGAATTTGGAAATAGAGGTTGATCACTCAACTTTGCTGCTCACAGAGCAGATGATGCAGAAATGAAAATTGGGATTGATCACTTGATTTTGCCAGGACATGCAGACCAGACGATGCATCTAACAGGTGTCGAAGGGGTGAATAAGCTAAACCATGGTTAATTTTTGAATTTATGATTTCATTGACGGGATTAGTTAAGTTGGATTACATCACAATGCAAACCTACCTAGTGGGAATGTGATCTGGTGTTCTCATGGAAAGTAGAAACAGAGTTTTCAGTCAATGGTAGAAAGTTATACACTCAACAAGGTACGCTTTTGTCCTATGGCAAGGTTTTTCCTTATTTTCTCTTGGTGATTCATGCTCTAAAAGTACCCTTATATGATGTGTTAAAGTTATTTTTTTACATGTCATGCTGTCCTTTTCTAATTGTGATATAGTGGTATACACACTACTGTTTAGACACTTCTTATCTTGGATTAAGTGAAAAAAAAAATGTCATCATTCAATCAGGAGACAATTACAAAAGATATATAAAATACAGCGACATAGATTTTAATAAACAAAATATGAAGTATATTTGCAAATCAGAGTTCTAAAAAAAATATCTAGTAATTTTTAGTTAAGGACATGGTTGTAAAATATGAAGGCATAACTAAAAATATTATAAATATATGCAGAACATGCCATCACAATTGTGAAAGGCGCTTATTAACTTTGCAAACTCAAACTTAAATAATGTGTTGTTTGCACCAAATTTAGAGGCATCGTGTAGTATGGGTTTCCCACTTGATAGCTATTTGGCAGCCACCACTTTTTCATATTATATATCTCATCCCAAAATACATGAAAAAAGAAAAAAAATATGGTAAAAATAACCTCAAATATAACATCCTTCTTGTAGAGAACTCAAAAGGTATTTAAAAAATTCAATAAATGCTATTAAATTTGGCAAAATCTAAATTTGTATACACCATGAAACTTATATGAGATGAAGTATTATACTCAGGGGATTAGTCATATCAGTGCTATTTGATAAAAAAATTCCCTTTCCTCATCATGAATCCTCTCTCTCTCTCTCTCTCTCTCTCTCTCTCTCTCTCTCTCTCTCTCTCTCTCTCTCTATATATATATATATATAATTCCATGGAAGCACCTCTTCTGATACTATATGTCCCGAAATCCTGATTGATTTTGATCCCCACCGCATCTCTCTATTTCTCTATTTATCTTATCAAATCACTTACAACTTGTGTTGTTCTTCCTTCCCATAGCAGTTGTTGCTGTTATTCGCATTCGCAATTAATTTCCTCGGACACTGTTTTAACATGTCAATCCAAAAACAATAACACATAAAGATATTTATTATTAACCCTTTTGTCTGGAATTTTGTTTATTATTTTCCATATTTTCTCTAAAATAAATAGTTTCCATATTTTCTATAAAATAAATAGAGCCTAATTAAAATTCTTAATCATGTTACCAACCAAAAACAATGTAAATTGTGAACTCTGAACAGGAACATTGAAGACAAGTCCTATCAATTCTACTCATATAAATCTGTATTTGGTTATTACTATCTTTATTGTCTTTTTTCCCAAAGCTAGCAACTTGCTTCTGCCGGAAAAATGTCTAAATTCACAGGTATTACTGTAACAGTACAGGCCAAAGGTTTAGAGCAGCTGTCTGGTTTTTGAGTCTTCTTCCAATTAGACGTCAGTCATCAAAGCCAACCTATGGCTAGAACACTTTCTATTAAGTGGCACAAGACAAATAGTTCTAAAAAACAGAAGAAAACAAATAAAAACTAACTGGCTGGAAATACGCTTACCTTTTAAGCCACAGTACATCCAGAGAACTAATAGAACACTTTAGTGAAGTAAACTATCAAGAGTAGCCTAGCTGAGAACTGTCTCAAAGGAGGTGAGGTTCCTAAAGCCTTCCCAAGGTTTCTCCCAAACATAAGCCTTGTACATCCTTGGGAAATCAGCATCTAGTGCCTGGAGTGCCATTCTGAAATTGAGCCCTGCAACAATCTGTGCTTGTGCTTCGAACACCGCGTAGAAGGATAAGTTGGAACCAGTGGAGTTGTTATACCCCAAAACCGCAAACATGCCGAGATCCTGGATGTGGGTGTCGTTTAGGACATCAGGGATCTCGTTCCAGTCACCAGCCATGACACTGTTTGTGGTTGCTGCATCTGTAGTGAGGATGAAGAAGAGGCAGAGGATGGCCAGTTGGGAACACAAAAATCCTTGAAGTTCCATGCTCCAATCAATTGAGACCCTTACCGGTTATATAATTCCGGCCTTCTGATGCATGAGATAGATGGCGATGATGATTTCTCCAAAGATAAAAATGGTGATGCCATTACTCGCTTCATAGGTGAACCCTAAGTTTTTCTTGTTTATAAAATAAAAATGTGAACATATCATGGAATGAATGCATTGATGATAGAAACAAAGTGCCTTTGTTTGCAGATTGATGACAAAAGTCTTTACCCAAAAAAAAAAGAAAAGAAAAAGATTGATGACAAAAGTAAATGAGATTTAAATAAAGGTCATTTAAAGAGCTGAATGGTGATGTGCGTTTGCAGGGGATTTCAAACCGATGTACGGCTGCTGCAACCCGAAGTTAAGCTGGTTGCTGTAAATATGTGTGCATGATTTAGATTAAGAAAATTTTCTGAGAATTCCACAACAATCTTTGCCTACAATGCTAGACATAACGGACTCGGTGACTTATTTTTCTGATCATCAGATTTACAGATTCGCACAGAAGAGAAAAAAGAAAAAACACTCGCTAATTTGAAATTTTAGAATCGGAGAAGATGCGTATGTACTTTGTAACGGCAGTGTAATCTTCAATTGTTTTTTTATGGGGAAATTAGTTTTTAGTGATATTTTTCAAAGTAATTCAGATTCAGTTAGTCAATTCTTGAAAATTAAGATTCAGTAATACTTTTTTAAAATACTTAGGAATCAATGTCAATTTACTATTCATAAAGACTTTCTTTGGACAATATCTGAAAAGATTTTGAAAACCTTTTTATTCATTTAGCTACAATTGTACAAACGAGGTTTGCAAGGTTTTTTTCTTTTTTAAGAAGAAATTCCTTAGGAATAGTTAAATGATACTGAAATCTAATTATTTAAAAAATATCATTAATTCTTAATTTTTAAGAATTAACCGACTGAATCTGAATTATGTTTAAAGTTATCACTAAAAACCAATTTCCCTCTTTTTTTTTTTTTTTTTTTTTTTTCTTTGTGAAATCAATTAGCCGACTGAATATGTGTACTTGAGTGTCGATAGTAAATATCTAAAGTGAATGCGAATAATGGCAAATAGGACATAATAGAAAGCTGAGGCCGGGCCGTACTGGAATTTAATTTTGGGGAGTGGTGAGGTTATTGTGGTTGGCCCACATGAATTATTGGGGAGGCAGCCTACCAATATTTTCTCTTTTCTTCTCTGGCCGGGAGCTATGGCACATGAACATGACCCAAAAAAAAAAGCTATGGCACATTAAAAGTTTTTCAAGGGAAAAAAAGTTATAAGCTTATGTAGATGGCCCCACTTAGTAACACATAAACTAAGTCTAGAATCTAGATCACATTTCGATTATTTGAGAAAAATAAATCTTTTATGTAGCATAAAAAAACCTCATCTATAATGTTTTTCTCTTCATATGAACTTGGACACCATTTAAAAATTTAAAAATAGCCATTATATCTATGATTTCTTGGTAGGGTTTCTGATTAAAATAATTCTAATTGTTTAAAAATTTAGTCTCTAACTAGAAAATCTTAAACTGCCTTTATTTTTATTGGTCCAACTAAAGTTGGCCAAAGAGAGACAAATGTAGTATTTAGGTTTCCAAATAAGCTCCACCATTTGAAAGCAATTTTACAAAACCAAAATAAAAAAAGGTTAAAAGAGTAATAGGATAGCATTGCGAACCAAGAATGTCAAATACACCAAAAAAGAGTGAAAAAAAGAAAAGAAATGCTAAATAATCTATAGAAAAACAAATTTAATAAGTACAAGTAATCTGACCTAAATGAACTTTGTTGAGCTAAATTTCAAATCTTTTATCAGAAGTTTTTGCTCAATCACCTGTCCAGTTGTGTAAATAGTATCTAAACTGACATGTATAGGGTAAATTTTATCTTATAATTTTCTTTTGTGATTTCTAAGATTTGACGTCAAGTATAGACAAAAAAAAAAAACCATTTTTGCAACCCATTAAACGCCTTAATGCGGTGACGTATTTGGAAACCGGGACTCCAAAACCGATAGTTATCTTACCTGTTTTTGGTGGTTTTTTCCTTTCTTTCCCATTCCTTTATTTCGGTCAAGGGTGTTAGTGGATTAAGTTTGGTTGATACACTCAACGTAGACAAATGACGAATATTGGCAGGTTGTTAACATAAATTTTGTGTCTGAAACAAAAAAAACAAGAAAAAAGTTTAACAAATATTTAAATGAATAAATAAGTACAGTCTCTGTAATTCTCTTCTGATTCGTTTTCCTTGATGGATCTTTGATCCAAGGACTATACGAGCTTGATCTTGAATTAGACTTAAATATTTAATTCAAGGGATGTAAGGGCTTGATCTTGAACCAAACTTCAATCTTCGATTCGTAGCTGCAAAGCTTGATTTCAAATCAAATGTAGTTATAAGATAATCTTCATATTTGTGGTTTTGATTTGTCTTTTCTTTTCTCAAAATATGGGTAAGAAAAAGAGAAAATTATATGGATTTGGTATAGACTTAAACGAGTTTTTTTCAAGCTTTTAAATTTCTGTAGAGTTTCTCCAAGCTTTAGATAGAACTTCTAGAGCTTGAATTCTCCTTTTGATTTCTACAAAGCTTTACAAGCTTTAAGCAAGTCTTTTAGAGCGTGGATTTTAAGAGATCCTTTGATTAAAAGTTTCCTTATCAAGGTACGTCTCATTTGGTAACTATTTAAATTGATTGGGCATGCCATATTAAAAGATTCCATTGCTTTCAATTTTGGCATATATTTGAATATTGAATTATTTCTTAATAATCTCCACCATTTGTGGGATTGTAGATTGTCACAACTTATTACCAAAAAAGCTTATCTCCTTTATTTTGGTAACAAATATGACCCATATCTTGCTTTGTGGACCACAAAATGGCAGCTATTTGAATTAATTGAGCATATCTTGCTTTGTGGGCCCATGCATGGTTAATGGATCGGATTTGTAGGCTATTTTGTCTTGACCTATATTTCATAATCTATGAGTCGAACCATGGTTTTGCTTAACACAGGCTTATTTGTTTGTAGTTTGATTAAGCCGTGGCCCTAGATTTGATCTCATTTACCAAAGTCAAAAAAAATTTTTTTTTTTATTTGATCAACTTTTGACTTGATGACACAAAAATTTTAATATCTCCATGGTCATTACACCTCAAAAACAAACAAATGTGCTCTTTCAACCATTTTTGAAAACAGAACTTATTAGTCAAATTTGTGGTTCTCTCGTTAAAATTTTGGCAATTTATCATAAACAATTTAGCAATTTAGTTACATTATCATGCATCTTATACAAAAATAAGTGCATCTAACGTGCAAAATAGTGCATCCAAAATCATGCTCCTTTTGAAGGGGGGGAGGGGGAATGTATTTTTTTTATATAGAAAAGTGTATCTAAAATGTAAATTGGTGCATCTGAAATCACCAACAAATAAATGCTTCTAACATGTACTAGGGAAGCAGAGGTCCAAAGTCATGCAAATTACTCCCATGTGGTGTGTAGGCCAGGGATGCCAAGGATTGGGGCAATTATCTTTGCCTACAGGGATGCCATCTCGTGACGTTCTGATGATGGTTCAATTCCCCCATTAAGGTAGGTGTGATTTAATAACTATGGCTCAATCCGAATATTCCGCAATGGGCAGGATGTCCTATGATGACGCCCACGGATCGATTACACTAGGAGCCCCATTCCCCCTTCTCATTACCAAAAAATAAATAAGTGCTTCTAACGTGTAAATTAATACATCCAAATTTTTTACTTGGCATCTAAAATGATATTTTTGAGTTAGAATAGTAGAACTCACGTTTAAGCCAGTAGATTGCGGAAACTTGGGTAGACGTTTGACTCTCTTTCTTCGTGTCTTTTACCGTGGCGATTGTAAGGTAGCGCTCGTCGTTTTGTTTCGTTTGGTTTTTTAATTATTTATTTATTCAGCGGATGGGAAGTTGAGAACGGAAAATAAGGAACACGTCGTGGTCCGTGTAATATTATCTCTAGCGGCCCTATCCGTCTGTGGGTCCCACGCTTAACGGCTATAAATTCCACCGACCGCACAGCTTTTTCGGTCATGTCAAATCTACGTAGGCACCGCGACGAGGGTCTGAGAAAATGAAACCACAAAAGTCTCTGGTTCTTCTTCTTCTTCTTTTCCCCATCTTGGCTTCCTTCTTTGTCGCCGATCATGGAGTCTGTGCCGCGGCGCTTGTCGGCGGATGGCAACCGATCAAAAACTTGAACGACCGAGATGTCCAAGAGATCGCGAAATTCGCGGTCACCGCGCACAACAAAGAGGCCAAAACAGATTTGAAGTATCAAAGTGTGGTTCGAGGCGAGACGCAAGTAGTGGCCGGCACAAACTATCGGCTTCTTATCGCTGCCAAAGACGGTAAGGTTAGCAACAAGTACCAGGCGATCGTCTGGGACAAGCCTTGGGAGAAATTTAGAAATCTCACTTCTTTTAAACAGGTTTAGGGTTTGTAACTTGTTTGTTGTTGAATGGTTGTGGATGAAAATGCTCCAGGTTTGCTGTACTACAAACTTATTTTTTTTCATCAATAAATCGAGGATGCTTTAGATCATTTGTATGCGTTTTCTACAGTTTCTTGTGTTCATGGTTCGTTCGATCTCGCTGTCTCAGATCCATGGTTATAACTTTTAAATTTGTTGTTTGAAAAAACCTAATTGAATCAATATGTTATTTAGTAGACTTGCGGCAAAAATAAACCAGTTGAATGGGAATTCGGATTTATTATTGTGTTCAATTATTACATTCAGGTTCGGATTTAAAAACTCATATGAAGGATCCATCCATTCCGATTTTTAGTCGGATTCGAATATGCTTAATCGGATTTCTATCCTCCATGGCCGTTTAGCAGCAAAATAATTAATAATATTAAAAAATAACTAAAAACAAAGGCAAGTAGACAATTACGTTTTTATCATCAATAAGTAATAAAGTAAGAAGGTAGAAAGCACGAATCAAATGCTTGATTTGGATTGATAGAATATGAACTTTGGGTTAGGTATGAAATTGATGACTCCGGTTAATTTATAAGCAAATTTAATATGACTCACTTGGTATAAGGTGTAAAATCGGTATTTTATAAACAAGTTAAAGGAGAAAAGGAGGTATTGAAATCAAGCTAGGGCTTTTTTTGGGTAGGCTGGAAAGTAACGAAGGTAGAAGATAAATTTTCAAGAGTAGGTGTTTGCACCTACACTTGTTCCATTCAGCTTGGCCCGGCTTGGTCTGGTTCAATTCGATTAGCATCCGAGTTGACCCTTTTTCTATTCGTAAAGTCAGTTATTTGGTGGGTTTAATTTGACAAAGAGGCTACTGCTTAATGAGTATGAGACCATATTAGCCGGTCCCTCACGCTGGAATATCTACTTGTCCAACGGTCAACAAGGTGTATACGTAGGCTTCATGCACTTATGTGGACACATATTTAACCGTTGGACCAGCAGATGTTAAGTCTTTTAGAGGGTATAGGCAGTTACCCGATTTAATTGATTTGAACAAGAAGTTGGCTCAGTGATTCACTTCCAACTAAAGTAGTACGTGAACACACCTAAATATGACAATGAGGGGTTAAATGGGTAACTAGACCGCCAAAATCGGGTTATTGGGCAGGTTAGGGTTTAGCCTAACCCGGCTGGAACCTTACCTTAGTTTCTTAATATATTATTTTAATACATACCATATATAAAAATAAATAAATAAATATCATGCCCCTCTAATCTTTATGCATATTATGTTTTTGAAAAATTGCATACCACTTCCTTTGCATCCCTTATCAAGACCCCTTATGCGGATCCTCTACAGGATTATACCATGTACCCCTTGAAGCACTTAAGTAAATTACATTTACACTATTCAAGGGGCACATGATGCAATCCCATAAAGAATCCACATAAAGGGTCTAAATAAAGGATCCACTAGATTTCATTTGGAAAAATTGGGGGAGAAATGCATTTGGAGGGCCTTTTATGGCTCCAGAACCTAGACGATGACCTTTACATATACAGAGAGCTGGGCTTCTGCATGCACAACGGGCCAGCCTCTAGATGATTCTAGTGGTAGGCTCACCAACGCTATCTCTTTTGAGGGAGCGGGGTACAATTGCCCACTTTGCGCCACATACATGGACAGATCCATGTTTAGTGGTAGGCTCACCAAGGAAAGGCATTAAAGCTCAATTCTATATGGCCTTGTGCATTTCTATCGGATAGAATATTCCATTTGCAACCCACATCAAGCCTTGACTTTCACTCTCCAAAAAGTGTTAAATTGGGTTTGAAATCCTCCACAATTTTTTCCAATATTTGTATATGTAGTACAAGGTATGAGGGAGATGCTGTCATTGTAGCATCCAACGGTTGAGATTTTTTTTTTTCCGTTATAAATTTTATAGAGTTTTTTTTCTTGTTAAAAACGCATCAACCATTGAATGATAAGGTGGCAGCATCTTCCTCAAACTATATGGACAAATGCAGGAAAAACTTGCCAAAGGATATTGTTTTATTAAATTTGTATGCTAACTTGAGCTTAGCTGGTACACAGATTTTGTTCTCAAGGTGTACATTATATATCAATACAACTATCAACTTATAAAGTTATAAACGAGTCGAATTTGGACCGAATCTACAAAGATCCAGTTCAAATTTAATTAAGTTTTCTGATATCCGAATTTGATTAAATATACGAATCGTTTACACAAGTTACCAAATTCGAATCCAAATATAGGGTAAATTACACTTACCTCCCTTGAGGTATGCTATAATTACACTTACCTCCCTTGAGGTTTCTGAAATAACACTTTCCCCCCCTTGAGATTTGTGTATGGGTCAAAATAACACTCTTTCATTAAAGTTTCCGTCAAAACAATAGTGATAGTAAAATAATTTGAATTGGACAAGATTACCCCCATTTAAGTTAAATTATAGTTATGCCTTAGGCCATTAAAATTTATGTTCTCATCTTTATGAAGGAGTAATCTTGTCCAGTTTAAATTATTTTACTAACTATCACTACTATTTTGACGGAAATTTTAATGAAAGAGTGTTATTTTGACCCATACACAAATCTCAGGGAGGGAAAGTGTTATTTCAGAAACCTCAAGGGAGGTAAGTGTAATTATAGCATACCTCAAGGGAGGTAAGTGTAATTTACCCCCAAATATATTTATGAGATCTATATTCGAATACCATTAATATTCGAATATGATAACAAATCTGATTAAATAGGTTTATTTTTATCATAAGTCTACTAAAATGATACATTAATTCTAATATTATTATTTTGTAATTTTTATCCGAATATTTGAATATAATCAAATTTGACTCATTAGATTTATATTTGAACCATCCAATCTCACTAGAGATCAATATTCAGTATTATCATTTGAATTAAAAATATTTTTATTTTAATCATGTGGCAATTAGTTGTTGGCTACGAAACATCATCTTAGTGAGAGGTCGGAAGAAGTTGATGTAAAAAAACAAAAACAACTTGTTTTGTTTATCATTTTAACGCAGGAATAAAAACCAATTTTTTTAGGCAAATGAAAGTGACAGTTTGAGAGAGGGACGCATTACGCACGACGCTATCCCCGTGCATAAAGTCGAGACTCGAGAGTACAATAATCCTTTTACAACCGCTATCGACGTGGTTAAATGTGGTAGGTGGTGTTTCGACACCCACTTGTAAGAAAGAACCACGGAGATGTAACTCCATTCCTTTGCTGTATTTCTCTTCTTATCTCCAGCCTCCTTTCCTGCTTTCCTGAAACAGAAAAAATTTCTGTGTTGTAATGGGACTAGAAACCGTCGTCGGCGTTGGCTCTTTCCTCTCTGTTTGAAACCCTAGGACAGAAGGTTATCGGAAGATAGCAATTTTAAATCCAGAGGTTTCTTTATTTATTTATTTCTTCTTAATAGTATCTAGGCCAAAATCCAGCTCTGGTTCGTGGAAGTTATTTTGTTCTGCACAGCGTATACGTCAAAGGCTGCCCTGCCTAGCAAGATGAAGGGCCTCTTCAAGTCCAAGCCTAAAACTCCGGCCGACCTCGTTCGTCAGACGCGTGAGCTACTCATCTACGCTGACCGCAATCCAGATTCCCGTGAGAGCAAGAGAGAGGAGAAGGTTTGATCCATTCGTTGTTTTTCCCCTTTTACCCCTGATTGAATTTCCTCTGATCTGATTTTGGATCGGACGTTGGTGATTTTGGTCGGTGGACGTTTTCTCACTTTGTTTTCCTTAAAACGCTTTGTTTTCTTTTGTCGTTGAAACATTTGTCTGATCTGGTGTTTGCATGCTTATAAATGAAAACTCTTCGTGCCTATTGCTGAAGTAGAAGTGTTTTGGATCTTTGTTGGAAATTAAGGTGTAGATTAACCAGTGATTAGTATTGTACGATTGGAGAAGTTTTCAAAACGCTAAAAATATGCCTTAGAATAATGTTTTTTCAGTTCAATTGTGCTAAAAATGCGTTTTTGGAATATAATATTTCTTAGTAATAGGAAAACCATAAAACTGGAATTCGATTTACAATGCCAGCAGATGGGGGCCGGGGCAGGGGTTGGGGGAGGCGGCTCAGTGATACCCTGACTGTATAATATAATAATCCTAAAGATACAGAAATTTTATATCTAGAAATCCAACGTAAACCATGGTATACAATAGGCTTTAACTTACACAGTATACATTAATAATCGTAGTACGAGAGTTTTTTTTCTTCTTTTTCACAGAATATGGGAATGTGAGGGGCAGGAAGATCCTACCTATCAAGTTCTAAACTTCCAAGTTGGAGCATATCGTTTTAGATGCTGGATTATCTATGTAGATCACAGAAGGATGAATGTTTCCTTTCTTTCAATCATCTCCAAAGAAACATATAATTTTGTGCCTGAAAGGATACTCATTAAATGATTAAAAGATCTGTGAGGATGAGAGAAACGACAAAAAAAACTGGATAGAGTTAGTTATAAAGGATTCAGATGGTTATAATATAATTGAAACTTGCCTTGGGCGGGTTCATGTATACAGGGTTTAATCTTCTGCGGTGGGTCCAAAGGGCCTGTCTAGGGTAGGGTCCACATCATAAAATGTATATATATGTATCATACGGTATCCGGTCAGGAGTTTGTTCTACTAAGTAAGCTTGATTCCGGAAAAGTACACAATTATTAACAGTCTTGACTTTCTTGAGTATTACCTTAACAAGACTTTGTTTCAGATGGAGAAAGTAGATTGCAGGATGCAACTCCACAGTGAGTTTTTGCTTCAATGTGGATGATGCTTCCTATGTGGGATTTGAGGTAGAGGCAGAATATACCAGGAGTCCATCCATTTCTTTTCATTGTAGTGGTCAAGAGTGATAGATTCATTGATAAATGTGACCATATCCCACCTTTGGCTTGGAGTTACTGTCATCTTTTTTTGCAATAGGAAGTTGTTTATCTCAGAAAGTTTAAACCCCTCGCTTCCAGTTTCTTTTTTAAGGTCTGAAAATCAATTTGAGCAAAAATTATCATGTAATGGATAAACCTCAATCATGATGGGATCATTGAATGCGTATGTTTTAGTAAATATAGTACTCGCTTTAGAAATTAGGACCCAAAATGTTCGTGTTAAGGATAGTGGCTGTGTTGAAAATAAAGAAAAGGGCCCAATCTGTTTGTGGTAATAGATATAGGAAGATTTGAAAAATGAAATTTTTGACTGAAGGTGTTAATGGAAATAGCTAATTGCAGTTTTGGGGAAAAAATGTCTCAATATATTTGCAGTGATGGATAGGGATAGTTTTGGAAAGTAAAAAATGATCACAACATAAAAAGGCAGAGCCAAAAACTTGTGACTGGTAATATGGTAATAGACAGGTGCAATCTTGGAATTGGAAAATGCTAATTTGGGAATTATATCTAAAGAACATTTAATATTTGTATATGAAGCCTTATATTTGAGATGGGTGGTTAAGAAGGCAAAAATAGAAACCATGCTGGAGTCTTATATCTTCATTTTATCTCAGATAATATGTTTATTTCTGTATGCTTTTTTTTTTCCTTTTCCTAATTCTGTATTTTTTTTTTTTTTAATATTGACATCCTGACTCTTCTGCAGATGTCAGAATTGAGCAAACTCATCCGTGAGTTGAAGTCAATTCTTTATGGAAATAATGAATCTGAGCCAGTCTCTGAAGCTTGTGCTCAACTGACCCAGGAGTTCTTCAAGGCGAATACTCTGCGTCTTTTGATTATTTGTGTACCGAAATTCAATTTGGAGGTAAGCAAGAACCAAAAGTATGGTTGAATGTTAATCATTAAACTTATAAGTAGGATTTTTCTTTTTCCTATTCTTTTAGATGCATTCATTTAATGTACTGGCATCATGGATTTGTTGAATGGATCATCTGCATTCTGGGGCTTTAGAACCCAAGTGATAAATCTCGCGTGGGCAAATTGTGTGGATATATCGGGATCCATTATTGAATGGGTATTGCATGTGAGAAGTTTCATGCAAGATATTGCGCCTTGTGTTTTCTTTATTGACCTCCTGATTTGTATTTTCTTTTTTAGAATTTTTATCTAAGCTTTTCATTAGTTTTAAACGATCAATAAATATGTAGTAAAATGAAAATGAAATTCTGAAATTTTTCGCTTCAGCATACTTTTTCTCTTCAATCAGATTCATTACATGCTAGGTGCAGTTTTTTTTTTTTTTTTTTTTTTTTTTCTGTTTCTATAATAATACATAATTACACATCAAAATCCGGGACCAGAGACTCTGATGGGTTCTGCAGTACCAGACCCTAGGTTTTGACTTTTATGAATATGTTTTTGGGTAAGATGTACTGGCTTCAATACCTTCTTAAAATTTAAGAATTATTTATTTCTTGAAGTCTTTTTCATGATGAGCATCTTTTGCAGACCCGTAAAGATGCTACTCAAGTGGTTGCAAATTTGCAGAGGCAACAGGTCCAGTCACGGTTGATTGCTTCTGATTACTTGGAAGCCAACTTAGATCTTTTGGATATTTTGATATCAGGGTAAGCTATTATCTATAGAGGTTTAGAAATAACAGTTGGATAATTATGTTTTGCTAGTCCTCATGCTTGTCTTGTATGCATTTTTTGGTGGAATATTTTTCTGCTTGATCTTGGCAACTTTTTAGAACATTTTTACTTACCTAGTTTCGCTTTCTACTCCAAGGTCCAATATGTTAATGATATATTTGTGAACTATTGTACCCCCTGAATTTGATTTGGATGTAGTAACCAATCTTGCACTGTGCAAATTTTAGATCCTGTTAATTTTCAGGAGAAGTTCAAATCTTAGTTTTTGACAAATTTTTGACTTTTTGTACAAAGCAGACTTTGGGTTAGGATGGGCCCTTTTGCTGAGTGGAAATACATTAAGAGCTGAAGTTTAGCTTCTGAAGTGAGGTTAAGTGGAATTAGTACGCATTAATATGTGGGGTCCCTCAAATAACGTGCCACACATTCAAATACATGTCTCACCAGATTTCTAAGTGGGATTAAATGAAATTTTATATAATGTTTATATTGTTAACAGAAAAAATGTAAAAATCTTCCGAAAATTTGAAAACATAATTCCTTGGGGCAAATTATCCTTTCATTTTTTGTTTAAAGCTTTAGAAGAAATCGAAAAAGTTATCATCCAATTTGAACCTGCTTTTTTTCATGAATGAAACAATTTTACAGGATATAATTTCTTCATTGAGTTGGTTTTTCCTTGAGT
The DNA here is from genome assembly GCA_947561395.2 of Buxus sempervirens. Classification (NCBI taxonomy): domain Eukaryota; kingdom Viridiplantae; phylum Streptophyta; class Magnoliopsida; order Buxales; family Buxaceae; genus Buxus; species Buxus sempervirens. The sequence continues at coordinate 1,695,990 of OX387191.1, read as the reverse complement.
CTTTACTTAGTATCATATAATCCTTATTATGTGTCAACTTTCTAACATTTATCCTGTAGTTTTGGTTAGTTATGAGGACACAGATGTTGCTTTACATTATGGTGCAATGTTGAGGGAGTGCATACGTCATCAGAGCATTGCAAGGTTAGCATTATGAGCAAGATTGATTAGTCAATTGTGCTACCTGATTGTTTCATTACAAAGGATTATGTACATATATGAGCCATAATTTCTTGTGGCCTATTAGATAGTTACTGGATGTTATTCAGATCATTGTCTGAACTTTCACTTTTTCTCTTTGAAAAGGTAATTACGAATCTCATATATTTTATTCAACCCTTCTATATCAGAAGTATTTGCATACTGAATGAATAAATTAAAATGTGACTTATATCTTGAATAAACAAAGTATATGCTCTAACTGCTTTCTATCGTTCAAACTGATACATTTCAAGGTGTAGTTGCCGTACATTTGGATGTTGTAGACCTGTTGAGGAGAAACAGAAAGAAATTCCATTACTTGAGAAGCAATTTCATGACAGTTTTCTCAATTCCATCTTCACATGTTTGCTTGTAGTAAGTACTGAAAATTTCAATCAACAACATAAAAAATGGGACTCACTATGTTGTAGTTAGTATTTTTGGCGATCTTTTTCCTTTTTCTTTTTCGTCAGCAACAAAAGTTTGTTTCTGTGCATGGAACTAGAAGTCATAAACTGCACTAAGATGTGTATAAAATAAATAACACTATAAACCAAAAGTCAGCAACTGTATCAACTGGTTCCACTGAAATGCAGTATTCTTTCGCCTTTGATTTATTTTCTCCTAGATTTATTTGCTCCCAAACACCGTCCTTGATGCCAAATAATCAAATGATGGTAAACTAAGCGTGTGAAGAGGTTCAAACTCATTCTTTAGAAGTATAGACTGTGCTTTGTCAGAATTCCTCTTTGTACGCATTTTACGTTATGGGGGACAGTATTCTTAATGTTCTATTCTATTGACATAATTTCCTCTTTTAATATAAGAAGGGTGCTGCAATCTAACGAGAGAGAGAGAGAGAGAGAGAGAGAGAGAGCATTAGCAACTTAACACGAAGATACATAATAAGAGATCAATGCCAAATTACCGTGACACCTCGTACTTATGTTTTATAATCTGGACTGGACTAAATGACCTAACCGGAAAGACCAAGGACCAGCACTCATATGTTTTTTTTTTTTGGTTGTCAGATTTTTAGAATATTAGTTTTTACAAAAGCACTATTATTTTAAAATTACCCTTCCCCTCCCCCCTTACCACCCCCCTCTCATGTCTTTCTGTTTTAATCAGAAAGTACAGTAGTGGTGGGAATTAGCAAAATGGTCTATTTACTTTCTTGAGACTAGGCGTTAATTGGAAAACCATTTTATTATCTTCTTTGTTTACCCTTTTTTTTTATGATTAATGGTATATGCTATATATTGATTAAAGTAAAAATCTACAAGTATGCTTTTGACCATCACAACAATGCACACTACTATACAGACCCACTAACAATCCCACTAACTCCCTTGTGAACACCTAGCATAGTGATGGAACAAGCAATTCCGCCACCACCCAACTCCTCAAGCACATAATGAAGGGAAATGAGGTAACAATCCCATAACCGTCCTACAGAAAACCAGGGTGGCCTGACGCTAGTCCCCTAGACGCAGAATCCAACTGGCGCCACCCTCTCCATACACCCAAAATCTCTGATGATGCCAAGTCGTGGAGCTCATGAATAACCAAAGCCCATGATGTGACGGAAACCATAATGGTATCAAAAACCCGATCCACCGACCTGCACACATCCTGAAAGATCTTGGAATTCCGCTCCAACCAGACATGCCATCTTGTTTATCCTTATTCGTGAGATCTTTTAATTTTAAGATTCAGATAGATGTTTTGGCTGTGTTGTTTGTCGCTTAACTTTATTTTCTGATTTGTATATTTATATTAGAATTTTTTCTTAGGTTTTGTTATGTTGGAATTATGTGATCCTTTCAATTTTTCTTTTGTCTTTTATAGGTATGTTTTGGAATCTGAGCACATGAAGAAGTTTTTTGATTATATTCAGCTTCCAAATTTTGACGTTGCATCAGATGCCGCAGCAACTTTTAAGGTTGAGAAGCATTAAATATGATTACTTATGAGTGATTTTTCTGAAGAGCCTTTCCTCCCCTTTCTTTTTATCTTATAGACAGCCACTTGCTCCCTGCCCTTGCTTGTTAGCTTTTGCCTTATTTAGGGTTATATCTTGGAATAATATGCACTTATTCTTCTTCTTTTACGGTTGAATATCTTCAGTTATATTATTATTATTATTTGATAATACAGTTATATTATTTTTGTGTAACAGCATATCTCTTTATATATTACCATAGGTAGGTTCTCAATGTGAAGTATGCTCAAATGTGGATATGTTCATTTTGCAATTTGTACGATCTGGCCTTTGTTTATAGATTGGAAATTTTGGCACTAATAACACATTATTGCAGGAGCTTCTGACAAGGCACAAGTCTACCGTTGCTGAATTTCTTTCAAGAAATTATGAATGGGTAAAGTATTACTGTTGCTTTAGTTTTTATATAGTGTGTATTTTTCTTGGCTAGATATCCTTATATTTGGATTGGAGTTAAATCATCTTGCTTAGGGTCTGATTTGAAACATATTGCTAACATTTTTGTTATCTCCTTTCCGTCCTTTTTTCACATTTTAGCCACCAATATCAGCGATTATGGTGAATATTATCATTCCATAGTTTATCAATACCTTGTTATCATATGTTTTTATTATTTAAACGCTCAAGATATGGGAAATCTTATGTGGGCCGATCTCTTATTGAAATAAAATCTCTTTAGCATTGTTGCTGTAATTTTATTGTTATTACCTTTTTTATATTCACCTATCACTGACTTTGTTTAGGTGCAGATTGTTCAATTAAGTTAACCTAAGTTAGGATCCAGAAAGAATGCTGTTTACATTACACTGAAAGCAATTTTAGTGCAGATCTAGGACTAGAATAATGCATAGATGATATTGGATTCCTGCATACACCCCTCCCCCTTTTTCTTCTCTTCTCCTTTCTACCATATTAAATATATTGGTCATATGAAGTCACAAATTCCAGAAAAGCGTTGATTTGAATTGTTTCAAGGGGGAGCACATGGCTGCCAAGACAAACAGAGTCACATATTGGGTTGCTGTAGTTTTATTGTTGTTACCTTTTTTATATTCACCTACCACTGACTTTGTTTAGGTGCGGATTGTTCAATTAAGTTAACCTAAGTTAGGTTGAAGATATTGTTAGGATCCAGAAAGAATGCTGTTTACACTACTGTGAAAGCAGTTTTAGTGCAGATCTAGAACTAGAATAATGAATAGGTGATATTGGGTTCCTGCATACACCCCCTCCCCCTTCCTCTTCTCTTTTCCTTTCTACCTTATTAAATATATTGGCAATACGGAGTCACACATTCCAGACAAAAGCATTGATTTGAATTGTTTCGAGGGGGAGCACATGGCTTCCACAACGAACAGGAAGGAAAGACATCAAGAAGGTTATTATCATCATGAAGGACTAAAACCCAAAAAAAAGAAGGGAAATTAATGGAGAGCCTCATCCTCAGTCTAAGATAATTCAAGTGCAGGAGTCAGGGACAGAGGGATCAATAAATATATCTCTGAGAACATCAAATAGGGTACACATATCCTCTGTGTATCGTGGGTCTGTCAAAGATTTTACTCATTGGAAACCAGCAGAATCAAGAAGTTTGTGTTAAATTTGTGGTGGCAGGACTAAGATGAACATTTATTGCTGAAAAATATGGACTACATATTTGTATTCAATGTACATTAAAATGCGGTAAAAAGAGCTAGATTGTCTAACACTAGGGCAAGAAGGTAGAGTTGAATTCTGATTATTTGGAGATCAATTGAAAACATAAGAAGTCATTGACATGTGTAGAGGTGGATGGTAATTTAGTTATATATCAGTACATATTAATCTTTGTTCCCAATTGAAATTGTATGGATTTTCATCTTATATTACTAAGTTATTCCAAATAGCCACACCTCACTTGCAGCTTTGACGGGCAACACACTGAACCTTTGAAGACTTGGAAAAGAAAGGCAGTGTACATAATGAAGTGGCTACGATGGTAAAGTAAATATTACAGACTTTTCAGTTGATAAGCAAAGAAAAATCCGTAGGACCAGTCCTCATTTAGCATTTCGACAAGAAACATCAATGCTAATGGGCTGGGACTTCTACAAGTGTACCATAACAATGAGTGATGGAAATTACAAAGTATATTATTTGAACCTGTTCTATACTTTTCAAGACTGGAATTTGTATCTATATTATATGTAATCCACATCAATAGATCTTTGCCTGATGATTGGAGGTTAGAAAGAAGAAGGTAACGCACCCTAGGGTAATTATTTTGTTGCATTATATAGATATATGCAATTGTTTGTATTTTCTATTAGGGATTATTCCATAGTGATTTTAAGATTAAATCCCTATGGATTTAAATTTTAGCACATGGGAAACATGAAAGAAAAAATGGGCAAGTGGAGCTCTCCGAATAAGTTGCTACATGTAAAATCTAACATTTCATAAAAGTCTGAAGCTTTTCATCAGACAATCCTGATCTTTTCAATTAATATTTCTTGATAAAGAATGTCGTAGAGCATAATTTAGGATTAAGAGTTAAATGTCTTTGGTTGGCAAGTGCTTTTAACACCATAGCAGTTGATAAATGGGCTGCCATTAAAGCTTTTTGGAGCCGAAAAGGTGTGCATGCCATTTTTGTTGTGTCCATTCTATCCAAGGCATTGTGACCAAATCACGAGCCTCTTGCGTTTTAACATATAGTTCTTAGGGTACTGTTTAGGTATTCATTGTATTTAGTTTTGCATATGATACTTGGTTAATATTTGTTGTACCATGAATTTTTTTCGAGTATCATGTTATGTCAAACATAAATAATGTTCATTGTTTATGACTGCAAATTCATGAACCACCCTTAAACATATACCCTGTTTGCTTCATAACTAGTGCAATTCATTTTATTCTGAAATGCCATGGAAGGAGCCAAAGTCTATCAAACCAACTTCATAACTAGCAGTATAATCTAATTTGCTTGACAATGGGAATTTGGGGCTTGGGCACTTTTTGATGGAGATTGGATCCACGAAAGATGTATAAAAAATTGGTAAAAGAATTTCATGCCAATAACATGTATTCATTTGGTGCTGGTTACGCCTTTATTTGTTTTAGAATTCTTATAATCCCTCAACTGTGTTTTCTGGTTCCAGTTTTTCGCAGAATATAACTCAAAGCTACTGGAGTCTACCAACTACATCACCAGAAGACAAGCTGTGAAGGTATGATGTGTTCAAGATTACCCGCTCCACTCCACCTCCTCTTCCTTGCATGGACATTTAGTTTCTTCCCTTTTTGCGGTGGATTTTTCCTTTCGTTTGACAATTGGCTGCAGTAGCTGTTGGGATATAATACCTACCTTATTTACGCTGAGCTTTTGGCACTATCTCATTTGAAAAGAGTGAATTGTTCTTACAACCTTTTCTAACGTGAAATATAATTTATCCAGCTGTTGGCAGACATGCTATTAGATCGTGCAAATTCTGGTGTGATGATGCGGTATGTGAGCTCCAAAGATAACTTGAGGATCCTAATGAATCTTCTTCGGGTATGGTACACTTCTAATTACCTTGGTGTTATGTACTAGAAAATTTTTCCATTTTAATCTGAATGTCTTTGATGTCAATGAACTAGTTACTCATTTATGGGTTAAAAAAAATTTTAAGATGTCCTTTATTTCATGCACAATGATTATCTGGAGTGTCAGATTGGTCACAAGTATTTTTGTTTTCTTTTTTTTTTCAGGAATCCAGCAAGAGCATCCAGTTAGAAGCATTTCATGTGTTCAAGGTACTCTCTCCCCCTTTTCCATAATGTATGTTGTGCATAGATTAACCTCTGTACTAAAGTACAAGAATTTTGCTTCTTGGCTTTTGACAGCTATTTGTTGCTAATCAAAACAAGCCTGCGGACATAATTGGCATTCTTGTCACAAACAGAAGCAAGCTTCTTCGGTTCTTGGGTGATTTTAAGATTGATAAAGGTAGAAAGTTGGTGTTTTGCATTCAAGTAATTCCTTTTTTTTTTTAAGGTGTAGTTTTGTCCCAAATTTAGAGTGTCATTGTTTACTGTTTCTTGTTGCAGAAGATGAACAGTTTGAAGCAGACAAAGCTCAAGTCGTAAAAGAAATTGCTGCCCTGGAAGTCTGATCCTTGATGTAAAATGTAAATGTCCTTTTTATCCGCAACACCCATGTAGTCTTTTGGTAGCGGGTGGTTTGTTTAACTAATCTCAAACAGTTGAAAACTCCTAGGTCAGCATACTTTTGAAGCCTTATGTATGATGACCAATCAACGTTGTTTTATCCCTGGTCCCTATAACAAGTCAGGGTCTTTGAGCTCCAAATCGGTATTTGTTTGGTGTCCTCAAGCAGGACTTGCGTTATATTTGGTAACGTAGCCCTGGACTGCATCACTTGGTTCAAAGAACATGTCCAAATGGATATACCATTTGATTGGCTCGCTAATATCATTAAATGACCGTTTTATGGTCTTACCCTCATTGCTCTAAGAGCCTTGGCGATAATGAAAGTATCCAAGGGCCACTTACTAATGTAACGAATCAAGCTTCTTTGTGCTTATACCAAACCGCATTCTAGACATAATAATCCAAAATGCAAAGAACCCAATCAATATAAATTGCTGTACTTCGTTGAAGCTGGCACATACAAAAATGGAGAGCAAGACCTACAGCACAATACAATTGATTAAATTAACCAAACAAGAAATAGAAAAATAGTCCAAGGAAAAATCTCAATCAAAATTTAAAGCTGCATTTAATATGAACCTCAAAAAGGGAAGCTCAGACCTGCCACCTATTCAAATTAGTGAAACTAATCAAAGCCAACTGAAAAGAATGGATAAGAATAACAGCATAAAAAATACAAAATAACTGTCAATTAGATCATTACTTAGAACACCGAGCATGCCCCGGATACTAAATATGAGTACTTCGGCCACTAAATCATCAAACCAATCTGGAGATAGAAAAGGGAAGCAAATACTTACAATAGCATGCTACTCAACTAAATAACTACTTCAACAACATGGGTTAAAAGATTCAAAATTGTTAAGGGTTAAATAAATGGAAAATAAAAACAATTAATTTGAATATAAATGTGGCCTCAACATTTTTTTTTTACAATTCACAAAAGAAAAATGGAATAATTATAGTTTTAGTCCCCTCAACAAAGAAAATAAAATGAAAAATTACATTTATAATCAGAAGATATGGGACAACAAATACAAATACAAACACAATATCAACAAGCCCATTTCCCATATGCATAAAAATCCCAACAGGATAACTCAATTTTGAGATAAAAACTTAGGCAATACATCAAAAGCCAATTTATCAATGTCCTTGATCTTTTGAAAGTGAAAGGAAACACCACCACCAACACACCCCAACCCCACCCCCCACCCCACCCCCCCAAAAAAATAGTGATACCAATAAAAATACAAAATTCCTTAGTAGAAGTTAAAAGTAAAATAATTAAAAATAAAAAATAAAATAAAAGAAGAGGAAAGAAGCTGCCTATCAAATCCATGAAGTTGTTTCCTTAAAGCACCAAGATTGCAAAAAAAGAACAAGAATTGATTGCAACATAACATGAACTGTTATAGTAACAACAGATGGTTATAATAATGATTTTATTAAGAGCTAACAATAACAATTACAAAGTAGTGATCTAAAACAAAATATTCCCTTCATTGCTCCAAACATACCACCATTACTAACACAGTCTTCGATTCCATAAGGAGCAAACAAAAGTAAATAGATATAAATGCTTAGAAAAAATTAGCTTGAAAATTTGAAAAATGGCCAAATTCGCAGCTACTAGAATTCAAAAAATAGAAATTAAAAACCAAAATAGATTTTCATGAGAAATTTTCCAGTCAACACAATAATATTTACATCAACATATAAGTGTTTCTGAGTAGCTTTTGCATAGAAAGTCTTCCTTAGCAGCTGAATTAGGTGTGACTCATAGCCTGCTCCTAAATGAGTGAAAGCTCCCATGTAATAACAGGTTATACTGACAAACTCTCTCAAACTAAGCTATATGCTGAGAAACCATATTTTACACTTTGAAAAAATAAAAAAACTAAAGGTAGATTGGCCAATGAAGTAATGTGAAAACTTCTGAAAATCCCATCTTGTAAAGTTGTCTTATTATAAACGTGCTGAACCCTAAATTCCAAACTCAAGCATGTAAAACTCCCTTACCCATTAGGCTAGAGAAAAAAGATGGATACATATAGAATTTTAGAATGAACAGAAAGATAAAACGTATCTTCCCCCTGTTAGATGTTGTGTAGTCCTAATTAACCTGCCCTAAAGCAAAAAAAGCAACAAAATAAATAAAGAACAACAGACTATTTTATTTCTTGCCTAGAAGAAAGAGACACATACATAACACAAGATAGTTCTAGTTTTTATCATATAAATTCACATAAACAACATTTCCAATCCTTGAAGATTCAAACGCAAGCATTGTGAATGTTATAGTAGCACAAATAAGAGTAAACCTAAACCATACAACAGTAAGTTAAATCTACCATTAGAGTTATACAAGTATTCCCAAAACACCAACCATGGCTGTCTTTTAACCTAATAAAATAATCAATAAATTTAATCCTTACATGACATCAAAGCAAAAAATAAATTACTGAAGTATGGGAAACAAGTAACTAATTAATTCAATAGAATTGGCCCCACCTAAAAAACCAGTATAAGATGGAACTGAAATTTGATTTTATACTTCAATAAAGGACACACCTAACTCTTTGTTTAAATCATTAAGACTAAACATGTAGATAATTCGATGAAAAGTTAAGAAAAAAAACTATCAGCGCAGAATATGGAAACAATCCAAACTGCCTTGACCAATATCAACCTTCCTTTTTATATGACACTACAACCAAATGCAAATTCTTATAAGAGAATACCAAAACCAAACAGACCTAATTTGGGTTAGGGATTTTTGAACCAAACAGAATAGCTAAAAAACCTAATCAAGCTGAACTGAAGTCGGTTTGGTTCAAGCGAATTTCAGGTTTTTCCGAACTGATTTGCACCCCTAATTCATAGTGGTGGGTTCTACTTAAACAAAGGTATTAAAATCTAAAGTATCCAAATAAGATTTTGGATTCTAAAAATCAGCATTAAGAATAGAGTTTTTCAAAATCCAGATTATAATTTATAATCCAGAAACTAGAAACCTTACCAAACAACCCCTTAGATTCGGGGAAATTCTCCCGATCAAATAGTAACATTTTAACAACCCCTGTTTTGTCATCTCGTTTATACAGTAAACAGAAACCTAATATTCAATGTAGAATTAAATTCAATCCATTTCCATCCTCAAAATATTAACTATAGTTAATGCCGAAATACCACTAAGATTGGCACTAATTTACAATTGAGTCCCCCAAAGCCTATAAGCCATTCCCTGCATGGTATGCAACCAAAGCCAATAGCCATTCCAACATTACTCCTAGTCGCTTAGGATCCTCTGTGAAGCAGGAGGTACCCTTGGTTTATGGGGTACCTCAGGCAAACATGGGGTACCCCGATCACCTTCATGGAGGTACCTGAGGTACCCTGTTTTTGACAGAGATACTCCATTGTTAGGCTGGAGGTACCTCTATGAAGATGATTGGATATCCCATGTTTGCCTGAGGTACCCATTGTTTGCTTGAGGTATCCCCATAAACCGAAGGTACCTTCTACCTCCATGAAGATGATCGGGGTACCCCATGTTTGCCTGAGGTATCCCCATAAACCGAGGGTACCTTTCTGCTTCGCAGAGGATCCTCTGTGAAGCGCTTCACAGAGGATCCTATTCCTCTTCTAGCGATTGATTGATTTACTTAAAAAGAATTCATTTTGTCAAAATATTTGTTCCCGAACAAAATGAATTTTTTAATTGAACGATCTAATTAATTACACAGCTTATATGATTTGATTGTAAGCCGTGTGCTGTCTTGACTGGTGTGGAGACTTTAATATTTATTTATTAGTCATAGCTATCTATGAATTGATCTTATTTAACGACAAAAATATATTTCATAAATTAAGCGTAGTTAGACTACTATTTTTTATCTTTATAATACAAACTTGTGTAATACACCAATTGATTGGTATCCGACAATGCACCGGATATGGAAATGATTTAATTTGATGCTCCCATTGATCATCCATGTTGAACCAGAACCATAATTGATAGCATGATGATAGGACAAAAACATGTCTTATTGCACTCTCCTTATCGATCTATATCTCTACTATATATAAAGCGAGGTGCCCCCTTGGGAAGCATGCTAAGCAAAATGTTCATCTTTCCACAATAGCCCTTACATATCTACTGTCAATACTTACCGATAAAAGGGTATAATGGTCAAAAATGTCTCAAATATCTCAAAACCTAACAAACCGTTTTAAAACTGTTCTCTCCCTTTTTTACGTGCGTGCAGTACTACACGTGGGCCGTGCTAGTTATATTAAATAGGAAGAGGTTCCATTGGGAAGTGTACCAAACGAAAAATGCAGCTTTTCAAATCAGCCCCTACCTAGGATTGAGAAGATATATTATTAATAAAAGGGACAAATGGTTAAACTCCTTTAGATTTTTCTAGAATTTACAATCAATTTTGTAATTTCTCCTTTTCATGTTCTTTCTCCTCCCTTCCCTTCTTACACACATGCAGAATAGCACTTGGACCTTGCTATTATTAGTAATACAAAATCTAAAAACCTACAATCTAAAAATATTACGTTAACTAGTGAATATGTGCATGGGTTCACTTGCCTCCGCTAGTAAATTATTTTCAAGAATCTTCATATGTATAGATATATTACTTTATTTTCATATGTAATCTTACCAAGTAAATGTCCCAAGCAAAATACTGCACCCACATTCAATACTATAGAAATTAAAACCCATTCATAATGGAGGCCATATCAACTAGAGCCTACAATGGAAGATCTGCTGGTCCAACGATGAGTACGGTATACACGTCAGCATCATTTATAGACGTGTACACCCTACTCACCGTTGGACCAGCAGATCTTTCAGCAAGGGGCTCCAGCCGAGTTCAAGTCTTCATAATGCCCCAGAAGATTTTAACCATTTTACTCTGTTGCATCATCCAAACTTGACAATATTATAACTTGGTAAAGACTAAACTAAACATAAGTTTAGGTAAGGAACCAATAAATGATGTCAATAACGACAAGAGGGGTTGCCAGCATAATATTGAGTCACATGGCTAGCCATCTAGAAGACCTGGCATCCTTGTTCCTACATTAAATTATTACCATTAAAATATTCTTCAAGTGGTTGAATAAAAATAATATAATTGTCAATGACAACACCAGATACATCTAGAACCACATCTTCATGAAGAAAACAAAATAATTTCACATGTCAAGATCTAAGAAGGATGCAAATCCTTTGCACCGACGCCATTAATTCGGTTCGATTGCTATTTTATGAGGAGAGAAACTATTTTTAAAACTGAATTTGATAATCACAATACCGGTGTATGAGTTTGGTTTGAGAAGAAAGATTGAATATGGAACTACCCCAAAAGAAAAGAGATAGAAAGAATAACTACGTAAATCCCGGAAAAGGAAAAAAATACAAGTGTCTCCAACTGGAATGCATAAATACTCAGTGCAAACAACACAGTGTGCAAAGACTAGGCTAATAAGGAATAACTTCTAACCCTAAAAACTCCCTCAATATACAAGGAGCATCTCCCTCATCAGCACATCAGGAGAAACATCAAAGTCTGTAAAAAAAAGAAAAAAGAAAAAATGTATACGAATGGCGCAATCCCCAATCAGGTCAGTCGTCGTCTATACTCCTTGCCTGGCACCGTATGCATTAACCCCATTTACGCCATTGCCATGTGAGTTCTTGTCAGCACTTTCTGTCTTCTTCCTCATCAGAACGACATACCATGTATAAGCCTCCAGCCAAAGGGCATTGGCTCCCAATGCTATGATGATGCCGGTGTAAGCTCTCTTCCACTTTTGGTCGGGTTTCAGAATGTCAAATCCTTTGTAGATGTTGATGACGCTCAAGATGATGACAGCGTATCCGATCGAGTGATGGTAGATGTTCCAGTATAACCTGTATTTGTGATCTTTCTTTGGCCTCACAAGCAAGGCAAACAGCTGCAACCAAAAACAATTAATCCATACTTGTTAAAAATCCGTAATCGATCTGAGTAAGTTCGTATGATTAATTATTGCAATTTTTTTAGGGGGTGATGAGCACCTGAAGTGTGGCGATGGAAAAGAGTATAATGCCGATGTTCCTGTGGGGATTATACTGAATTCCTTTAGAATCGCTGCCTAGTTTGAGACCAGTTGCCCATCCGGCGACACCAACGATGTAAGCTGAGCACTGGCAACCGACGTGGAGGTAGAACCAAGCAGGGTCGGCCGACTTGAACACCCTCAGGTACCTTGCAATTGTAGCTCCAAGAGGCATAAGGATACCCCAACTAACTGCGTTCAGAATTCCATGAGTCTGCAGATTCAGTACAATCAAAGTTAGGATCTGGGTATCTGCAGTTCTTTATAATCGAAGAAAGCTAAACAAAACAGAATACTTTTGTCTTTCTTTAATTTAATTCTTTTGGTGAGGGAAAACTGATTAAACAGTTCCTAAAAAATCGATATTGATAATCGTTGAACAACTAATCAAAACAGGATAGAAGCAGAGGAATTAGAGAAGAAAAAGAAAAACTCTGGGGAGTGCCAATTCAATAAAAGAAGAAATTTAGTCTGCAGATTCATGAAGATCAAGATACTCACGTTCTTCTTTTTCTGTCTTACAACCACCGTGCCGCCTGACCCAGTCTGTCCCGAGCGAACATCCAAAGTTCCAGTTGATTGAACGTTGGCCCCGCTAGTTGTATGGATGGAAGGAGAATTTCCGTTTAGCGGGCCTTCTTGCCACACCTGGTTCAGAGTAGTCAACCCGTTCGGAAGCTCCAGGGTGGCGAAGATGGTCATCTCATTGTTTGTGAATTCTGCTCTGATATTGGAAACGGCAAAGCTTAGGTTTCCTGGCGCCAAGGTGGTCTGGTAACCGGAGATTGGCGAGGTATAAACAGTCGGGGTGCCATCAGACCTTTGGAAAGCAACCAAAGCCTGTGCTCCGACCATGCCTCTGCCGGTCGGATTGATCGCCCAAGCAGTCCATCTGGAGGACTGCATTCCGGTGTGCCTATAAGCAATCCGGAGCTGATTGGTGTTGTTGTATGTCCAGTGGAGGAAAGAATTCAAAACTGTAAGATCGGTGCAGGAGCTGAAAGCCCCGTTACTCGAAAGCGAATGGCTCCGGCAGGATTGAGCAGAGGAAGGTAGAAACAAGGATATCATAAGGCAGAAGAACAAAAAGGGCCTGAGAATCGTAGCCATCACGATAGATTTTCAGAGAAGACGGGTAGCTAGGATCGAAATCGGACTTGTGGTGAACACGGGTAGCTAGGATCGAAATCTAAAGATAGATTTTCAGAGAAGACGATCGGTTAGGTTCTCTCTCCGCTGCAATCTGGAGATCCAAAGGAGATCGAGGCTGCGATGGAAGAGATGGGAGACGAAGAATATATGGTTTTAAAAGGGGAGGAGAAGTTGGGGGTGGTTGACTAGTCGAGCGAATGATCGAAAGTTCTTTGCTACTCCAACAAGTCACGGGAAGAAAACTTGGAATTTAGCAGAAGCCGTCCGGAAAGTCTCGCTTCCCCTGTTCTAGTAATAATTAAACATTTAAACTCTCTTCGTTCCAGAATTCCAAGTTTCCAACTACTATTCAATTATGAAACCTGGCTTCCGAATTCCAACAACTCCCCTCCTTGTTCACACGCGTCTTATACTGAATTTCTACCTACTTGGTGGGCGATGACTCACCACTGCGGAGATTTCACCTCACGAACCCAATAGCATTTGATATTCGAAATGGAAGATTAGATCGTTATTAACAGATACACTTGAAATCTAATTCTAGTAGAATTAAGAAAAGATAATTAAAAACAAATAAGGAAATCTAATTCTTGTCGAATTAAGAAAAGATAATTAGAAACAATTTTAATATTTATCTTAAAAGAAAATCATATCCTACTCAAACTATGACTTTACTTGATATAGATTCCACGTTATCAAATCCTCATAAAAAGCCAAAAAAAAAAACAATTTCAAGGGACCCCTTCATAAAAGGATGAAAATGAATTTTCTAACGGAGTGAGTTTGAGATGTTCGCCGTTCAAGGACGGCGGCTCGAACACGGAACTTGGCGATGGCATCGACGTAAAAGACTGGGCCGCGAGTCAAAGACTCGATGACGCCAAAGGAAAATTTCGGCGGGTTGAAGACGAGCAAGGGGGCTTCCAGTCTCCTTCCCACTTGGCGTTGGTCAAATCGAACCCTAGGGTCACCTACCGAACCCTTCCACCGCGTTAGATCGATGGAAAGGGTCCACATGCCGTGCCAGAAGGAATAGGTCAATTGCGTGGCTGAGTGAGTGGGACCGCCGCGATGCTCCACCCGCAACGGCTATCGACACGTGTTCAGCCATGACAGCCATTCGTTAGTTTGTCGTTTGTCCTTGCGCGTTTATTCCACGTGACTAGAAGTTGCATTATGGGCCACATGCCTGTCTTTTATTTATTTTTTGCAATTTTAATGCTTGATTACCTGGCAAGCATGTAGACAAGATTAAGAAAAAATGTGAAATATTGTGTAAGGCGTAAGCATGATCAAGTCTGGCGTCTTGCTTACCGGTTATTCTAACCAAGCGTATGCATGGAAGAATATCATTCGTATATGCCCGTCCTTAGATGGGAACGAATCGTCTCCACGTTTGCGTGAATTGGTATTGATGCGATTGTAAGATGCTGTCACCTAGAGTATCTTACAATAAATATTTTTTTCATGTGGGTCTCACTTAAAATATTTAAAATAAAAGATGCTCCACATGATAGCATTTGACGATCATATCATCGACCAGGCAAACATGATAGACGGTTTCATCCCCCTTAAATTTAGGGAAGATACCAAACCTATATTAGTATTTTCTGATAAAATATACAGTTTAGAGGTGGACCAGGTCTGTTTAACCCGTTAAACTCGCTCCATTCAACCGACTGGGTCAAATTCGTACCCGGTCGTTCTACTTTCTAATCCAAACCAAAACGTGGGGGTCAAGGGTGCGTTTGTTTAAATTGAGCCATATTGTAATATATATTGTAGGCAGGAATAAGTTCGAACCATTTTTTTCAATGCACATGGACGGAAGCCTTTTCGTGCTTACATAATATGAATTGCTCTTAGGTCTGTATTGACGATGTCACGCATTGAAACGTGTTATTGTGTTAATGATGCCACAGTCGTGAACATTCCAAATTCATCCCTTAAACTGGAAAAAAAAATGAAAACAGAATAAAGCAAAAAAGAATTAATAAAAAATTTACACTTTAAAGAAGCTGGCGAAAGAGATTCTATTTTAGGTGTTAGCGTTGAAGCAACTTCGCTCAAACGTATCTATTAACCTTTTTTTCTTTCCATATTTATATGCGAAGGGGTGGAAAACTGGAAATGTTGACATGCAAGCGACGACGTTTATGGATTTTTTTTCCTCATTATAACTACCAGCAAGAGTGCACGTGGAGGACTGCACGTAAAGAGAGGGAACGGTTTTTTAACTATTCAGATTTTAAACGAATAGGTAAAATTTTGATTATTTTAACCATATATTAACTGTATCTTACCAACGAACAGTAAGAATTTTTCGAAGAAGTCATGTATAGTTGTTAACACGCTTCCCAAGCGACCTATTCACGTTATATATAATATAGATATAGATAAAGATGTTTTTTCTTGTTAAAAAAACTTCAACCAACAAATGATAGAAAGTCATTGAAAGCGCAGGAACAAGTGCAAGAAAATAGTACAAAATATATCATACCAAGGTTGTCTTAGAAACTGTCAAAAATTAAAAAAAGAATTCATCTTAAAATAATCATACATTTATCTACAGAAATATTTTTTCATAAGATTTTTAGTAAGTAATGAATTGTGTTCTCTATTTAAATTCTCCAATATGAGTCCCATAAAAAGGGTATTGTGCTAGAAGCCTACATAAAATAATGCCAAAAACCCCTTAATTAAAATATTACTTTTGTTGAATTATTAACATAAAGCAACACACGTGCCATCTTCTAACAATAATGTAATATAAAGTATATAATATTCATATCCTTGGTGGAAAGGCAGACATTAGGTGAGCCTAGGTGACCATGAATGACCTTCTTAAAGTTTATTAAATTCCACAAGCTCCAATTGGCATTTGGCATGCTATTGCTTAGGCTCCACACAAATTGGGACTAAAATATGTATACTTTGACTAGCAATAGACTTTGAAAATTGAGGGCAATGAAATTGGATCAACAAGATTCGAAATCAACGGCTGTAATTATCATGTGTACTACATGTACTAATAGCTTCATCTATGTGTACTAACAGCTATAAAAAACCCCTGTGAAAAAAATACATTCTGGTTCCTCCCCTACTTTGGTTTAACCTGTAAAACTAAGAGGAAAAGTTATCGTACCTAACCCAACTTAGATTATAATACAATTAGCTTTAATTATGCTTAGGCAAGCACATTAGATTTCTCTTGAGCTTGTTCTTGCTCTCTTATGCGCTAATAGTTTATATCTTTTCCTTTTCTTTTTCTCTATTGGGGGGTGTGTGTGGTAAAGGTAATTGTCTAACTCGTCGAATTAAGTAACTTTGTGATTAACCGAGTAAGAAGAATGTCTTACCATAAAGCATGATTGCATCAGTGATAACCTCAGCCTGCACTATTAATTCTAATAATAAAAAAGTCTTGCACCATGTGTTGGTGCAACCAAGGAAAAAGTCACAAGAGACCTTAAAAGCCCAGAATTCTCCTCCACATTTTATGGGTAAGCCGTTTTCATTGACCTTTGCAAGAAACGTTCCCTTAAAAATCTGAAGATTAGAACATGTCATATATATATCAACAACCGTAACTCTTCCAAATCTAACAAGTTTCAACATCCCACCTAACCTTTTGTCACGTCTCTTTGTCACCTAATCTTCCTTTTCCATAATTCTCTTAAAGCTATGTTTGGAACCCTGGATTTGGGGATTTCTTTTCTCTTGTTTGGTTTAGATGAAAGAAAATGAGATTTTTCTCCAAATTTTCTCTCCATCTTTCTCTCAAATATAAAAAATTCTCTCTCAAAAAAGATAAGAATTTTGAAAGAAAATAAAATTCACCGTCAATTATCACTATTTACACCACCCACCACTAGCACCATCCACCACCACCCACCATCATCCGCTACCACCACCCATCACCACCCATCACCACCACCACCTCATATATTTAATATATTCTTTAACATATTCTCCCCTAGATTCTGGCCCTCTATTTGTTTTTTCCAGACATTACCCTCTACAAACAAAATCTGGATTTTTTAAATTATAATTGATAACTTATAAAAGGCACTGCTTACAGCTCTTGTAATAAAATAAACAAAGATGCCTTCATCCATGGATGACAAGAGTTTCTTCACGAGATCTGTGCGTTATAGAATACAAAACCCTCTTCTGGTCGAAAACTGCAATCTCTAGCTCTCTCAACCAAAAGACCAATTCTGTGAAAACCCCAATATGTTGGGGCTGAGTGTACAGTAAAACTAGTATGGACTCACTATAAGGCACATTAACAGCAGTTTTCATGAGTTTTAAGTAACTGATTTCTAAAGCATTAATTAAGAAGACTTGACTGCAAAATTGATACCTAGGAGGCACTGTAGTAAAACCCGAGAGGTTGAATTGACTAAACATTTGCTATTTTTGTTGAGTAAGACGGCAGAAAAAGATTAATGTTGTCGATCAAAGTTAGTTGGGATGTGAAAGTTGTTATTTTCGTTGATTTCAGTAACCTCGCGGATTGGACATTGGAAGTGCCTGAAATAAAAAACCACCAGGGACCACCAGCATTCTATTCATAGAAGATGATTGTCAAACCCAAACGTTCACTCGTAAAAGCAATTAACGTGGACATGAGCAGGTTGCATGATATGGCACACATAGGCAATGCCACAAATTACTGCGTTTTTTACGGGATTTGCTTCGAGTTGGAGGTATAGAACACCGATCATACTAATAGCTTATGTTGATATTAGGAGTGTAACTTTATATATTTAATTATATTCCTTAATACTCTCTCACATATGGGTCGAACTCAAACCCATTTTAGAGAGGCCCTACCTATGGAATATTTTTAACGCTCTGATACCATATAGAACACCAATGCTAGGATCGGTGTTTTATAAATGGGAGTCTCGAAGTAAATACTTATCCAAGACACAGCTTTACTGCAGCAAATGTACCCGCCGAGATGATTTACTTATATTAAGAGTGGTTTGGACTTTGGAGATGTCAAGAGAGCATGATGTAAACCAAAGAGCAATCTCTTCTAAATTTAGGGGCTCTCAGAGATGGCTTTTTCAATGGTAGGTTTAAAGGATTATCAGATTTTACTTCAAAGATTCTCATCAGCAAATGATGCAGTTCCGTTTTGTCAATGCAATTGAGGGAAGAATCTTAATTTCATCCGATTTCAAGCTTCCTATGTCAATACTCAATAAGACCGTTATTGTGCAAAGCATGCTTACATTGACTTCGAGCCCATGAGGTAAACCAACTTCTTGGTCTTTCATTTTTGCCTTCCCGCGCGTCTTCTCTACTTTTAATCTGTTGGGTTATTTATTTTTGAGATCTTTTGTTAGTTTTAAGGAAAACCCCGTTTGTGTGAATGTCCAATCGAGCTGCCAGTTTTCTTTCAAGTAGCCACTGTTTATTGGAGAAGTAAAAGCAGCTTAAAGTGAACTTTCTTTTTCCGTACCTGTACTTTTTCGGCTTATTAAAACATGGTTTTGTTTATGCTTGTTTCTTTTGTTAGCTTTAAGGAAAACCCATTATTGTGCAAGTGCTATGGAACCAAATTTCTTGAGGAAACCTACCCTTCTTTCAACTTCCTCCATAGGTTGAAAAAGTAGGCAACTTGATGTAAACCCCTATTCCCATTTCTATTTCCTTGCTTGTTCTCATTATATATTATACCATAACCCTTTGCTTCTGATTAAGTAGACTGTGAGGTTAGATAGGGTTGCCACGGACTAAGATGGATCATGGTGTATCCAAAATTGATTTGGTTAAGTAGGATCAGCAGATCATAATTCCATTATCAAATT
This sequence comes from Buxus sempervirens, assembly GCA_947561395.2. Classification (NCBI taxonomy): domain Eukaryota; kingdom Viridiplantae; phylum Streptophyta; class Magnoliopsida; order Buxales; family Buxaceae; genus Buxus; species Buxus sempervirens. The sequence continues at coordinate 1,676,490 of OX387191.1, read as the reverse complement.
CATTGGATTTCAGTAGAGTGGGTCAGATTTAGATCATAATGGAATCTTTTGGTGAAGCTATTCTAAAATTAAAAGAGATCGACAATAACAAAAAACAAAAATGCCCTCATATGAAAAGGGTGTATGCATACTTGTATGTAGAATCAGGTTGGATTATTACCTTATCATTTTGAGGTATATCAGAATGTGAGTTGATTAAGATCCTTTGTTGTATTAAGCTTTTCCCTTTGATAAATATATTAATTATTTTTTTATGTTTGTTATTTTAGAGGATGATATAATTACTTATATGGGCGGTGGGAGCTCTAGTGAAGTGAGCCCCCTCAAAGGACCACAATATGTAGAGCCCACTGGCAAACTAACGAGCCCTAATCCATGACTTGAAATTGGCTGAAGCTTTTGGTTGGAAGATTTGCTTGTCCAACGGTGAATTGTGTGTAGATATCTATGAGTGAAGCTGACGTGCACACACCATTCAACGTTGGACCAGCAGATGTTCCAGCCCACAATCCAACTCATATGGTCTCCCCACCCATCATCCGTCCTTTCCACTGAGGCCTCACAAATGGGCCTAGGCCTATATCCATCAAATGATAGCCAATATACCAAACCTCATTGTCAAGGCGGCTATCCAACGTCAGAAAGCCCTATGCTAGTATGGATTTTGACATAATTTTTACCACCTAATGGCAAGTTATAATAATCCTTTTTTTTTCTCAACATGGAAAGTGATAATTTTTCCCCATTTTCTTTTCCCCAAGATAGTAAATTGTAATTTTTTTTTTCTCAAAATGACAAGATACACTTTCTGTTTTCCACCATAGCTGACAAATTGTATAGCGATGGTTATCTTTTTCTATCCTACAAGGCAAAGTCGTACATATTCAATTTTAAGCATATGGGGGACACATATTTATAAAATAATAATAATAATACACAGGTTCAATCACAAACATCAATATGACAAACAGTGGAACCCCAAGCTTTCCAAAAGTCAATGGCTATCCCAAGGCTGGAAAGATATGACCCTGTAATATTGATCCACGGGTCACTACGTGAATCAGGGTTTGAACCCCACAAGACATGCCGCAGTTCTTCGGGGTGAAGAAAAATAGGATTGGAATTCTCAAATGAGAGTAAAACCTGCTACTAAAATTTTAAAAGAGAAACGTATTATTTCGATAGTAGTAGTAATTTAGTCAGATTCATGTAGATCTAGCTCCCAGTCCGTCCAGAGACGAAATCCAAAGTTCCAGTTGATAGAACGTTGGCCCCGCTAGTTGGATGGATGGAAGGAGAATTTCCGTTCCGTGGGCCTTCCTGCCACACCTGGTTCACAGTAGTGTTCCTGTTCGGAAGCTCCAGGGTGGCGAAGATGATCATTTCATTGTTTGCGAACTCTGCTGCGATATCGTGAACGGCAAAGCTTAGGATTCCTGGCGCCAAGTTGGTCTGGTAGCTGGAGATTGGCGAGGTATAAGCAGACACAGTGCCATCAGATCTTTGAAAAGCAACCAGAGCCTGCGATCCGAGCATGCCTCTCCCAGTCGGATTGATTGCCCAAGCAGTCCATCTGGATGACTGCATTTCGGTGTGTCTATAAGCAATTCGGAGCTGATTGGAGGACGAGGTGTAATTCCAGTGTAGGAAAGAATTCAAGACTGGAAGATCGACGCAGGAGCTAAAGACCTTGTTTCCCGAAAACTTATAGCTCCTACAGGATTGAGCAGATGAAGGCTGCAGAAACAAAGAGATCACAATGCAGAGGAACAAAACGTGTCGAAGAATCTTAGCCATCACGTTTGGCCCAGAAAGCGCGCAAATCGGAGTTTTTGAGGTGAGCAGCTACGACCGAAAGCTGAAGATAGATTTGGAGAATACGATCAGTTATCTCTCCGCTGCAATCTGGAATACAAAGGATAGGTTTTAATTAGGTTATATAAGACTAGGTACTTTGATTTTTCTAATCGAGGAAATTTGAGATGTTCGTCAGGAACGAGGAAAGGCGTTCAACGGTTCAAGAAAGGAATATGAGCACCGAATCGGCGATGGTATCGACGAACGTAAATGTCACGGACTCACGGTCGCGAGTCAAGTCGTACGTAGAAGATGACGGGCATGTTGGTCAAATCAAACCTACAAACGGGAGAATTGGTTTTTAGTGATAATTTTTTGAAATAATTCAGGTTCAGTCAGCTAATTCGTATTAATTAAGAATTAGGAATATTATCTTGTTCCAAGCTAATAGATGGGACCGGAAATGGGTAACTCCCGGCGGGTCTCGACAAACCCTCTGCAGGACCTGAATTATACAAACTACCAGTTGTGTAGCCAAGATTTTCATTTAGGGTGGGCGAAGTAGGTTTTCGAACTAAAGATAGAAGATGAAAGGTTGTGATTTGACAGATAGTGGGGTAAATTAAAAATTTTAGGGGAAGAAAAACTGTATATATGTTGAGTATATAGTAATTTTTTATAATTTTAGGATGAGAAATGGACATCATAAACTCTATGTAGTTCTGCCCTTGTTTTTAACACTTATGGAGTCATATTGGAAGTGAATGGGTACCCAGCGCCTGACGGTGCGATATATTAGTGTTTTCGATAATTACAATCTAAATTTTATTAGTTTTCTTCACGTATTAACGCTTAAGCACAAGACATGTGTCTTCTGATAATACGATAATATTTTAAAGCACAAACAAACTAGGTGATATGGTTAGACGATCGACGTTTTTTCATAGGTGAAAAACCAGGGCTATGAGATGCTCCACGTGGAAGCATCTTACGGCACTACATGTCTGCCGGAGGGCTCACATAACGGACGATTTCAGCCGCTTTCCACAAGAAGAGGACATGTTCCAACCGTCACTTCCAAGGGAAGTTGCCTTGAAATTCTAGACGATGAGAACAGGTCTTCCTAATCGTCACTTCCAAGGGAAGTTTCCGGCTTACGTACAGTATCAAATCGAATGACTAGAAATCTCTCAAATGGAGGTAAATTGTTGAATACTCATGCTTTGATTTGGTGAAGGTAAGTTTGAAACTCGCCTGACGAAACCTGAATTCTTTGCTAGATGGCAAGGCCATGTTCCATGGCAAATCCTCTCCTATTTTGTATCTTAGGAAAATGTTTGGAACCCACCCTAAATTCTTCTAGTGACCTTGGTCACCTATTCGTTTTTCAGCAAGATTTTCAAACGCTTAATAAGTTCTTAGACAAGCTTGGTCATTTATGACAATTCTCGTGCCACCCCAACTCAACCCGATATTTATATTATATATTATAAATGTAATTTTTTATTTTGTAGTATGCATGTATAAAGTGCTTGAATTAGGATTTTAAACCCTAATAAGCTTCTGTTTTAGTATTCCTATATATTTAATTTTCTTCGTATAATTGTTTTGTATTTTTTTTTCTATTTTAAAACAACTAGGGAATTGCACCCAAAACACTTTTATGGGACCCACTTAGAAAAATACTCAAGGTTTAAAGAGTCAGATTTGGTTATATTGATGTGGCATAACTAATTAGTAAAATACAGAAATCTGTAAAGTGATTTGGGTATAGATTATCAGGCCAGAATTTGGACAGTTCTCTTTATATATTAATATAGATATAGATATATTTTATTTTTGATAAAAAAATAAAAAGGAAACTTTTCTTTTAATGTAAATGGAGGGGCTCGGGATTGTTATAGCCTTTTAAGGGGCGGGCTTGGGCATAGTTCTATACAAGCCCGTCCAGATCTCTTATATATGACCTCAGGCCCAACCCAAACCTACCCACTGCCCAGCCCTAATGACAATCTAGAAGAATATACTTGCCACACCAGATACAGACCAAACCTTATCGAACAGACAGCCTCTCAGATACAGTTATTCTTCCAGCGCTCTCTATAAGTTAGATAAACAGGCTGCAAGGCAGTAAAACCTTGCCTTGTCAAGGCAGCAACTATTCCTGCAAACGCGGCTCAAATCGAAGCACTTTCCGGGAGTCGGTCCTTCCGCGGACTCCTCCCTTTGCAGCAGCAGAGTATCAAAATACTCGACTCTCTTTCCTCCCCACACGAGCATCTAATTCCCATCGCTCAACTTCTTACAAATTCAACCCGAGAACAACATACAATTTCCACGCGAACCAAGTGGTTGTTTCCAGAGCGATCTCTGCTAAATTTAGAGGGGGCTCTAAGATGGGGTTTTCAATGGTGGGTTTGACGGATTATCAAATTTTACTTAACGATTCTCATCAGAAAATTATGCAGTTCCGCTTTGTCAATGGAAGGAAGATTCGTTTATCCAATTTCAAGCTTCCTTTGTCAATAAGGCCGTTGTTGTGCAAGCATGCTTACATTGACTTCGATGAGAGAACAAGCCCAAATGAGGTAAACCAAATTCTTGATCTTTCATTTTTTTTTCCCTTCAGTCTTCTCTACTCTTTATCTGTTAGGTTGCTTTTTTTTGCGATGTTTGTGTCTTCTGTTAGCTTTAAGGGGAAACCCCGTTTGTGTGACAGTAACATCGAGCTTGAATCCTTGAGGAAAATCCAGTTTTATATCAAACAGCCACTAATTTTTTGGACAAGTAAGCAACTCGAAGTGAACTTCTGTTCTGTTCCTGTACTCTTTAGGCTTATTAAAACATGGTTTTTTTTTCTTGTGTCTTTTGTTAGTTTAAAGGAAAACCCATTAGCATGGAACTGAATTTCTTAGAGGAAAACCATTCTTCTTATATATATATATATATACACACACTATCATAAAGACAGCCCTAAAATTCTGTACTGAGATTTGTTACCCAGATCTCAGTAAAATTGGATAATCCAACTCATCTTCAAAATTTTTACAGCTAAAGGAGGTTTAAATCTTGGTCTCACTTTTAGTAGGTGGTTTAGTGATACAGAAGTTACTTCATTTTTCATTAGACAAATCTGAAATGAATGTGCTGCCTATTCTGTTTAGTGCAGACTAGATGAATGCCAATTCAGAAATGTACCCTATGGCATATTCTATAGCTTAGGTTTCTGCATAATGGGAGAAGCAGGAGTCTGCTGACATGACAATTTAACATAAGAGGTCAAATTTTGTTGTGACAGGCATGTTGACTTTTCCCATTTTTGATTCCTTCTACTCTAGAACTTTTCAGCTTCACTTAGGAGATTCTGGTGTACTAAGATTGCAAGGACTATCAAATATTGTTTGAGTCGGTTCCTGGACTATACAGACTGTAACACCTTTCTTACAGCTTATATAGCACTTTCGATTCTTTCGTGTTTATGTTTTAGGATCTTATAGTTCCTAGTCTCCTGAAACTCTATTTTTCTTGATATCTCTATATTCTGATTAGGTGGGAGAAATTCGCTGCAGTATTGATGTGTGCTATGCACTTGAGTACACAGATGATAATATTCATCTCTGAAAAACAAATACTTTGTGGCTATCTCCTCTGATTTCTTAAGAACCTACTCATTCAGTCCATAGTCCTTTCAGACCCTAAGTCTGGCCCAATTTTGTTCTGTTTCGCTTGGCATAACAGTTTTAATTTTTTGGGATGTTAGTTTCTTTGTAACATGTTTTCTTATTTCTTGATTACATCATTCTAGATAAATTCAAGTTGAGTCATACGATGTCCATACTCCCTTTCTTGTTGGCGATAAACTTGACTTTTCTAAAACAGCTGGTTTGGTATGGATTTTATTTGGTTATGTAAAGCTGTAGTATTCTTATTAGTAACCCTGATGCATGGTTTCATGGTATTGGAAAAGGAAAAGCACATTTTGGTAAGGCAATAAACTAAAAGAATACCCAGTACAATGGCTTCTTCAGTATGTTCACTGAGCAGGATGCACAGTGCGACACTGTGATCCAGCATTCAGGACTCTTGCAGTTTCCTTTTTAGGGACCCAAAATACTCTCCCACTTCCTTTCCCCTGTTAATGTTACAGCAAAAGGAAGATTTAATCTTATTTTTACTCATAGTTCATCCTGTGCAAACTTTTGCCCTATATCAGTAAGGAAGGATAGTATACTATCCTTAGGGCTGCTAGGATATTTAGACTATTTTAGAATTTGTAAAATTACTTGATTGCTTATTTACTAATCTAATATTTGTTTTCCACAAGGTAAGAGAAGAAATAGAAAGATGCTATGAACTCATACATAGGCTTGGGAGGGGGGTTGTATACCTGGGTTCTTCAAGAATGACAGCTGATCATCCACACTACCTGCAAGCCCTGGAGTTGGGAAGAGAGGCAAGTCACTTAATATGTCACTCTTTTCCTTCTCATATTACTTTATGTTATTACTGTACAGTTTAAATATAAGTAAATTTACTGGCATGTATCTCTGCACATGTACATTTGGCATAAATGAACTGTTGAATATTCACAAGCACATAACCTGAAAACAGGAAAACCAGCATTGGAAATAGTATGACTTAATATGAAAAATTCTTTTATGGGGGGATTATGATCATTTTTTCCTCACAGATAGCAACCCTATTGGACTGCACTTCATGGACAGGAGCTGGTCCTGGTCTCATGGATGCTGTGAATAAAGGTGCTCTGCAAGCAGGGAAGAAAGTTGGTGGATTTAAGATAGGGAAGGAAGCTGGTGAATGGACGACCACAAATGTCCACCCCTACCTACCTTCCGAAACTTATCTCACTTGCAGGTACACACATTACTTGAATTTATTAGGAAATGAAACTGGCTTTTTACGATTCTGCTTCACTTATACAGGTTCTTCTCCGCAAGGAAGCATGGGTTGGTGGATGCTGCAGTTAGAAGCAACGTTTCTGATCGAACAGCCATTGTGGCTCTCCCCGGTGGGATTGGCACTCTAGATGAGGTTTTTGAGATTCTGACATTGATTCAGCTCCGAAGGATTGGATCAGAGCTTCCTATTCCCTTCATATTGATGAACTACGATTCTTTCTATTCAAAATTACTTGACTTTCTTGATGATTGTGAGGCTTGGGGTACTGTTTGTAAAGGGGAGGTTGCATCCCTGTGGAGGGTCTGTACACAGAATTCTGAAGCCTTGGGGTACCTGTCAGAATACTATGGCCTTCCTTGGAGACAGAATGACATGAAGGATTGAGAAGGGAACACAATACAGATTCCTGAGAAGCGTCCTTAACCTTGTCGATGCGATTTTTATGATCTCTTCAACTCATTTAGGCCGTAAATTATGTGCTTTCTGGCGACTGATAGAATGCACCAAAGCCTACTAGCTCATTCTTGGCTGCAAGATTATTAATGTCACATCTCAAAGGAAGTATATTAGGATAATTTCCATTGGATAAATTACAAGCAGTCCCATGTAAGCATTTGTTTTCCTTCCCTTTCGTCCCTCGCCCCAAACCTGCCAACATGTTTTGTCGGTTATTCTTCTAAATGGTCTTATAAGATTGGGGTCCAAGCACCATTTAAGAGCATTTTAGCCCCAAACACATTTGCAACATCACTAAATTTAAAATTTGATGGACGAAGCCTTACACATCTAAGAGGTCTTATTAGAGAATCCATTGTCGAGTATGGAATCTGAATTGCTCACACTACCACCTCTACGCTCCTCAAGAACAAAGAGTTCCTTTCCATACTGGACTAGAACATGTTATCCTTCAACATTGCTTAGAAGCCACTTCATGATTCAGCTGCCATGGAACTTTTCTCAGGCGCACACAATGTACAGAAGCATTGCCCAAAGCCAAAGACAAACAATTCCCATGGTTAAAAACAGTGTGTGCTCTGGGATGTACTAGTGAGCAGTAGGGTGACTGCTCTTCCTGTGCTTTGTCAAGGACTGGCAGAAGGTTGAGAAGTCATCTATTAGGTTGTTCGGGAGAGAGAGTGCCAAGGGTGGAAGAACACCATGGGATGCCCTGTTGCTCGTTGGGAAAGGGTGCGCCAATGCTGGTTGCTGCTTATTAAGCCCTTCAATAATAAATGAAAATGCACCAAACGTGAGGCAGCTCTGAAGAAGAGCCTGAGGTGCACCTACAAAATAAATAAATGAGTTTTAAAGGAAAAACTTCATTTATATTTTTTGCCATTCTACATGCATTTTGATGTAGATATGTATCTATGCAAAACACGTGCAAGTTTAAATTATCCTTAAATTACCTAGAAATACCTTTGATGTTTCAGAAATGAAAAGATTGACAAGGAGCATTAGCTGAATAGATGCATGTTTCGGTGGACACTACACATTTGTGTCTAACTAATGCACATGAATGAATGTGTAAAACTTGTTAGGGTGTAGCTTGTATTTTATCAGGACATGGCCATACAGATATGTCCTTCAATTGGATGGTGTATGTCCTTTGTGCTGGGTCAAACTGTAGGGTTGGTGAGCTACATGGAGAATCCCTCACTTCAATGGTGTTTCAGTTTTATGCTAAGTCGAACTGTAGGATTGGCGAGCTACAGCGGGTTTCGACCCCCGTGGTACAGTAATAATATATTGATAATTTTCTGTAATTTACTAGGCTAAGGTAGTGATTGGGGAAGCCCTATTCTTATTGAAGATAATGAAAATCTTCTCATCTGTGCGCAATCGTTTGATCTTTCTATTACTTTTCACAATTTCCCATTGCAAAAAAATCAACAAAACGTTACAGATTTGGCTCAATACGTGATGTGTATCTTTTTTTTGTTTTCTGTTTTTTTGGTAGGCAAATATAATCAATATGTAATGTGTGTCACTATGTCAAGTAATGACCCGTAAGACTAGAAAATGAAGACAGACAACACAGTTAGAATACTAGACTAAAGGTCATGATGAGTACCTGGAAAACTTAGAGCCAGGCCTGTGCAGCATCCAGCTACTCCTGCATTGATGACTACATAAAAGAACAATGTAATTACATTAGGATGGAAAGAATAATGCAGGAAGATCTAACACACTGCTTGATATGACCTACCATCATCTTTTCCTCGCAGCCTCTTCAAGAAGCAGATAACCAGGCTATGAACCCCGGATAAAACAGCGAACGTCTGATAATTGCAAGAGCAGGAAAAAAAAAGTCTTTATTTTCTTCAATTTGGGTATCAGAATCACACAGCAGATAAAAATGTAGAATGAAAAGAGAGCAATCATCATCAACAAAGGAACTTCTCAACATCATAGTACTCCACAAACCTTGGCAGAAGAGCCTGCCTCTGCAAAGGAATCTTTAAAACCTTTCTTCTTGAGTAATCCAGAACCTGATGCATATATATATATAAAGGAAGAAGGAAATAAGAAAGAAAGAAAGAAAGTTATGAGTGAACATGCAAAGTCAATAGGACAACGTGGGCATGAATATTAAAGAAGACACGTTGATATGATACAACGGGATATACATTATCAGCCATAGATCACTTAGAGAAGAAGGATACAGGTCTTGAAGATTTTATAGAGGTGAGTTGGAAGATATTATGAAATTAGAATACTAAAATTAAATTAAAAAAAATTCTCATTTTCATTCTTATCTTTGTAATTTTCTACCCAAAAGCACAAAGAAACTTTTTAAATTAGGCTAGAATTTCAACTCATTCTATTTGCCATCATGATATCACAGTAGATCATCCACTAGTTACGCCAGAGTGTTGCCTTCTTCAACCGATCCTTACTTTGTTATTGTTGGCTCACCAAGTGGCACTTCTAACCGCCCTTAGGGCGTAAAGCTTTTACTCTGTTGTTATTTTTTATTCATTTATTCATTTTCCTTTGTTTTCATAGTAATTAAGATGTCACTTGCTGTCAGTTAACCCTTCCACATGAATCCCACGATGTAATGTGGTTACTAATGTAACCATCTTCATATTTGTGTCTTACGAATGCTTCAAACAACCAACAAGTCTTCATCTCATCTGTCCATGATCAAATCAACCATTAAAATAACCATTTGTATCTCTTTCTACTTAATAAAATCACGATTATAATCATGCATTTTCCCATTCACAAGATCTTCTCAACTAGCTATTCACTGGCAGTCACATCTGATACAAAACCTCATATTTCTGAGCCATCTTTGCAAATAATGGTCTGTGGAACGACATAGTTAATCAATAGGAAGTTGACAATAAAATACAAGAACCCATAGGTGGCAGCAATACATCAACAGTGATAACCAAAAAACAGAAAAAAAAAGGCTGCTATCTGATTTATCATAATATGTCTCTTGACTAATTGACACGTCAGATAAATAAGATATCTGCATCATCCTAGCACGTGGTACACAAAAAGCTCACCTATAGGCAAGCAGCCACAAACCGATAATCAAACCGTGATTCCATGTATTCTCTTTTTTAGTTGTTGCTTTTGAGTGAGTGAGTGAGAGTGAGACAGAGAGAGTAGCATAGGGCTCGGGGGTTGCGATCAGGAGAGAGAGAGGGGGAAGAAGTGTGATCATGAAGATTCCAATTTTTGGACCATGAGGGCCCATATCAAGACCTGTGATTCTTTAGGCAAGATTATGAATGCCATCTTGAAACTGCACCCAAGAGACCAAATTATGCTTGAAAAGGCTTCTAAGGCTCATAGAGGACTTGACCTTTATAAGTTCACCATTTTGTTAACCCATCAAGGTCTGGCCAACTGGGGCCCTATTTGTCTTCTCTCTAGATGATATTTCGACAACAACAATTTATCATCTACTAGAAAACACCAAAATGTAATCTAATTATCAGTATCAAACTCATGCGGAGTTTAGAAATTCACGGGAGTTTAAGGGACGTGTAGAGAAATACCAAAGCAAGGCACAAACAATCACAGTACATGTAAGATAAACACAGTGTATTGCATTGAATATAAGAAAGTTACAGATTTTTTATATTTGGGAACATGACAAGATTAAATTACTAGAATTTAGAAATATAAATTTGGAATTTTTATTTGGCTATGGTTGATTTAGTTCTCATAATCTTTTTAATTATATTTCTAAATTCTAGTAATTTAATCTTGCCAAGGCTCACGCCTCACACCTTGAAAGGTTTTGAGCCTCTATATCACATTAAATGTTCCATTATAGATTTCTAAAGAATTTGACCACCAATTTACACTTTAATTTACATATCTCTTTTGCGACTACCACACTCAAGGTTCATAAGATGAATCAACATCTAACTAACAACATTTATATCAAATATATATATATATATATATATATATATATATATATATATATATATATATATATATATAGATATAAAACTGCATTTTTGTGTTGTATTTATTTTATTAAAATTTTGAATTCACACACACAACCAGGAATTTTGTAAATTTCATTTGGGTAGCTGGATTTTTTATGGTGACAATTGATTTAGTAATTTATTTCCCTCTTTTTCCTGAAAGCCTTTCTTATTGATGACAATATATTTAGATTTTTTTTGTTTTTGATTAAAACAACATACTCTCGAGGTTTATGCTTCATGCTTAGGGCAAAATGCCTTGCCCTATGCCTGAGCATTTAAAATATTGCAATAATTTAGTCAAGACTTGGTATCTCAAGTTTCAGAATTACTCCAACTGCACAATCGAACACCAGAGTTAACTTATATGTTTATATGTCTACAGAAATTGGACACTGCTGAAACATACTGGAAAAAGTGAGAATACGATCACTTTTAACACAATCGAACTTTGAGCCCGACATCGATTTCCGCATAACTACGTCAAAATTCACGTGTTATTCTCTTGCCTGGCTCTTTCACCTATTGCAAATTTTACGCCCCAAAATGACAAGAAAACTGAAATCAGTCAGACCTTAAAAAGGTTATTTGACGCTAAAGGAACTCACTCCTTACTTATGCCTCAAGAGCACACCTAACATCCTCAAAGGAAAATTTATCATGCATCAGTCCACCGAGTCCTATCAGCAGAACCAAACTCGAGATTACATTCTAAAAAATAAAAAATAAACACCAATCTTTAGAAAATAACAACCACACCATAATTACGAACCCACCAAGAAGAATTGGTCGAATCCAGATGCAAAATCAAGATAACGATGCATAAATATAGACATATGGAACTATTACGCCAATAAAAAGGGGGGGGGGGGGGGGGGGGGGGGGAAGAAGAAACAACTAACCGTAGCCGAAGATTGAACCCATGAAGCCACCAGCGGCAGAGTCACCGGCGAACCTTACGAGGCAAACGAAGGGAGGCCCAGACGGATTTGGTCCGTCGGTAGTCTTAGGGTTTTCGTTGTTCTCGGTTTCCGTATCAATGTCGGGGTTTGGAGATGCTGTCGTCGCCATACCTCACACCCCTTCCGACTCTCAATGGGTAACAACGGAGACGAACGCTGCAACCGCCTCTCTGATTTTATAGCATTCACGTGCTACATAAATGCAAATGTATGTACTTGATTTTAAATTTTTCGGATATTTGTAGCCGTTCGATATCTTGACCTTCAGCAATCTTCTCGCGGAGATGCATGGAGATGCAACCGTGCCATTCCAACAAGTTCTTTATACTTATCTCGCCTTTTAATAATTGCAAATGCCTCCCCTAAGGTTTCTGAAATAACACTAAACTCCCATATTATATTTGTAAAATCACAAAAGTATAATTTGACCATTTTACCCCTTATTAATTTCTATTTTTTTATCTAAAATAATAAAATTCGAGTGTTTAAATCAACCATGATTTTTAAATTGATTGTTGCAAAATTTAAATTAAAAAAAATTTCTTTTTATCATAAAAAATCTTAAACTTTTTGTACTTAAATAATGGTAACTTTAACAAAAAAAACATTCAAACTTTTATCTATATAGAGGGAAGCACCCCCTTGAAAGCGTGTAAAAAACCATAACTTTTTTGTCCATAAAGTCCTTGCAAATCACTCTTAAATTCATTAATATAGGGGTATAGCTATCTAATTCTTTCTAATACATTTAAGTTTCCCTACATTTGAACAATTACAAAACGGTTTCTACTTCTTCGGCCAGTTGTCAGTTCTCTTCTCTTCTATCAGCATACGTGCAATACTGCATGTGCACGCCGCTCATAACATTAGTACAAAATGGAGGGAAATGCAGCAGGCAACAAAAATAGAAGGGAAGGAAAAAAATGAAGTAAAAATACAGAGATTCTAAGTAACAAAATACTAACTAAGCATTCAAATGTGGAAGGAAAACAATGATTATATCTTTAGAATTAAGAAATTTCAAACCAACAAAAAAAAAAAAGAAGTAAAAATACAGAGATTCTATTTATCATAATTGTAACTAAAACTGAACCAAAGAACATACCCATCAACTAATTGAATAATTTGCTCAAACCCAAGCAGGGTCCCGGGCAAGTGTGTGACAACAATATCCTGTATTGTCCACAATTACCAGTAAAATCATAGTTACAACTTACAAGCTCCAATTATGCATAACAATGTTCCTGTCATGAAATTGTAACTGTAAGATTTGTCGTATCCCAGAAGACTTAGTAATGCTGTTGATATATTGGCCTGAATTCAGCTCTCCAAGCTTGATCATCATGTGGCAGTGGGGCTTTCATACTGTCTGATATGTCAGACTCTTCGGAGTACAATGGATGCAGTGCAGATTCTGGTAGTCGGCTCTCTGCAAGGTACTGCTTCATGGTGATCATCTCCATCTTATGCTTTCTCTTTAACTTCTCCATTTGTTTCTTCAATGTGTCAATCTCTTGCTGAGACTTGGTAAAGTTCTCCTAAAAAGATGGAAGATAATGAATCAGAACAATATTATTTAGCTGATAAAAAGCCTCATATTTGTCTCTAGAATTGTTTGTGTTTTATTATCATGCAGTCAATTTATTTTCAATTTTCAGCTGTGCCATTGTCATTTTTGGTGCACTAATAATTAGCAATGAGCCAGCTTATCAGAGGAATCAATCACATCATGATCATGGGCTTCTTTCCATAGTTTCACCATATTTTCTTTGGAAACTGGAAGCAGCCTTGCGGTCAGAGTGTGGGGATCCTCTGACAAGGTTAGGACTTCTCCCTTGATAGGATATTCTAAACAAGTATCTCACAGGATCAAGGACACCAAGGAATTGAACCAACCTCTGAAACTGAAGCAGCTTCCTCAGCTTCTCTCAGCCTCACCAGGAGTTCTCCAGCAGCATGGACAGCTTCTGCAGTGTCTCTAAGTTGAATTTTGAGGCTCTTGTTTTCCTTTTTCAAGTATTCCCTCTCCTTCTCCCTCTGTACTCTCAAAGCTGAGAGCTCTGCAGCAAGTGACTTGAAAAAACGAGAACCAGTTCCCTTTGCTCCTGCCTTTGCAGCCGCCCTTTTCACCTCTGCAATCCCTTCCATGATTTTCCGATGTCTTTCAAGCAGCTCATTATACTTCTCTTGCAGCTCAGCATAATGTTCAATAATTCTCCCATGCCCAAGGACAGCTCGGTGTAGTGCGTCATCCAACTCCTCTGTGCATTTCTTCTCTGATCTCAGCTCCGACTCCATTTTCTCTGCCTGCCTGCGGTTTGACTCAAGATCGATTCTCAGCTCATCTGTTAAAGAGATCCACTCACTCTCCATCTTTGTCCACCTCTGTCTTTCCTTCTCAAGCTCTTCCTCATTTTTATCTTCATTATGAGCATCAATCCTTTTAAATTCAGCTGATTCTGATAAAATAGAAGAAGATTTTTGTTTATCAGTAGAGTCGTCTGGAGAGGCATTCATATATGATTGTAGCCTGTTCCTTAAGCTTTGTATTTCCTTAACAAGTGCTTCCCTTTCACTTATATCAAAGGATGTACTTCCATGCTCAGCATCTGACTCCCGATCATGCTCTTTGAACTTGTTCTTTTCCCCCAAATCCTCTGGGTGGTTCTCCCCGTGGTCTCTCAGAAGCTGCAGATTTTAGCATTTACAAAACGCAATAAAAATAGAGCTAACAGAGATGCTATCACATTATGTACAGTCCTAAGTATTATGCACCAACAGTATGAACTAAAAGCCAGATTCATCATTCATTGGTTTGCATTCAGGGATCACCCGTTTACCATGGAGAGATTACCCATGAAGAAGTTACATGCGGTAGACGATCATGATCATTCAACCAAATCATGTTTATGTTCATTCCAGAACTCCTAGAACCAACAAATGATGGATCCCTCCTACGCCCTGTCACGAGCACCATCTGTACACCTAGATATTGTTGAAAGCATAGGACAATCCATGGGTAATCTTACCCATGGATCATTAATGAGCCTATTTAATTAGTGATAAGCTGATAAAGCTGTCACCTTGAGGAGAGATCGAAGATATGCTTCATAATCTAACGGTTTCTACAGGTCAAGGAGAATATTAAAGTTTTTAGTCAAATAAAAAAAAATTGATTGTACATATCTAAAAAGAAAATATCTGTAATGGACAAGTCCTGATCTATAGAAGAACCATCAAGCTACCAAACTCATTGGAGCCAATTGCTTTTATTTATATGTTTTTTCAAGCTGGAGGAATTGATATTGAAGGCTCAATCCATATGTTGGTCTATGTCTAATAGTGAGACAACCCACGAGTATTCCATATTATCCATGGACCTCAAAAAAGGACACACTTAATCAGTGACAAGCAAATAATGGTTATGTGGTAAGCATATCTACTAATAAGAGATTGTTACTGTTTAGTTACATTTGGTTCAGAAGTTTTATTCTAAGAAGGTAGATTTTCATTTAGAGCCATCTTTATGTAACCTTTCCAAGATGAAGAAAGAATAATAATGGAAATAATACCAAAATACCTTATCTTAACTAGTTGTTATGAAGAAAGAAAGAAGTAAGATTATTTTGCAGATTTTGCATAAGGTGAGAGTTGCTCTTTTTCTTTGGATCAAGGATTTTTGAGACTCTACTCCTAGATTTAATAATAAGAGATTGTTCAAGCCATCTATATGAGATTGCTACTGTTTAGTTACATATGGTTCAGGAGTTTTTTTCATA
This sequence comes from Buxus sempervirens, assembly GCA_947561395.2. NCBI lineage: Eukaryota > Viridiplantae > Streptophyta > Magnoliopsida > Buxales > Buxaceae > Buxus > Buxus sempervirens. The sequence continues at coordinate 1,660,572 of OX387191.1, read as the reverse complement.
GCAGGAAGATCTTATGTGTAACTTTTTGAGATGAAGAACGAATAATAATAGAAATTATATCAAAATACCTTAACTAGTTGGCACGAAGAAAGAAAATATAAACTTTTTTGCAGATTTTGGTTAAGGTGAGAGTTGCTATCTTGCTTTAGATCAAGATTTTCGGACTCCACTCCTAGATCTAGACCCAACAGTGAGACTCTGCTAGTTCCATTGTTTTTCCATTTATTTAGTTATTTTCTTATGCCCAAAGAACCCTAGTTAAGGGAGACGTATAAAGGAATCATGAAGGACTCTTCTTATGAAAAAATGAAATCAAGCAGACAACGGACTCACAGTGCTTTCATCTTCTGATGACAAATGCTCTTCATTTTTGTGCTCCTTAATTGGTATGGCAGCAGTCACAACACCAGTCAAGGCATTACTCTGCTCTATGAGACAACTGCATCCTCTCTCACTATTATATTTCTCGATCTGCACATTCAGATTTTCAATAAGGAAAAAAAACCCAATATATGGAAATTCTATGGGCCATACATGAAAAGAACATATCACCAGATGATTTAGCTGCTCGATTTTGGCTGCTTGTTCAGCACAGACATTTTCAAGTTCCTTCTCTCTCCTTATGGCCTCTGCAAGAGCTTTTCCTGCATGCTGATTAATAGAAAAAGGGTAAGACTCATAAAAAAAAGCATGGATTTTATTTCGCCATTATTCAGAGAATATATATACTTTATGCACTTGATCTGTCAATTTCATGGAGCTCCTAGCTTCGTCAACTGGTGCAATCCACATATTTAAGCTATCTTGGACTTCGTTGGTACCATTAACTTCTGTTTGTCTGCATGATGAGCATATGAAAAATGTAGGTGGCCAGTCCAACGGCTTCTCTTCGGATGGTGTTTGAACACCAGCATCAGCTTTGTTTACTGCCTCACATGGTTTCAGGGCCAAGTGTTCAAAGGAGAATGCAACTGAGGATCTATTAGATACTGAGTTCCTTTGATGATTGTCAATAATTTGCAAGCCTCTGTGAAGGCTAGCAGCCAAGGATTCTGTAGGGCTAGAATAGATATTGCTTGATTGTGAGGAACGAATATGGGCACTTCTTCTGATTGACTGTCTTAAAACATCTGGATTCAACTTGGAACTGTCTGAGACATGGTTAGATGAGGCAGCTATGCTTTTCCTTTGAGTGCTTTCAATTTTAGGAGACTCGGACAAGGTTGGTTCTTCCAGGAACGCAGACTGTAGACATGGTCTAATTGAAAGTCTGTTTCTGGATGCAGGGTCAGTAGGACTTGAAGTGTCTGTGGAAGCTGGAAGGTCCTGCACAGTTGCCACATTTTCTTTACAAGGTAATTCCTTTTCAGATTTTCCCAAATTTCTTTCTGTAGTCATGTTTCCTTCTTGAGAGCTTGTATCATCTTCACTCACCACATCCATCTCAAAACTCTCTTCAATAGAAGTAAAATATACAGAATCTTCCTTATTTGAATCTCTTGAATCTTCTTCACAAGGAACATGTATTTTTTCTAGCTGGACACACAGTTCCCTTACATCCTCCTCATCAACATTAATTTCTTTCTCACAATCATTATCTATGCGAGGCAGGATCAGTGAGCGATTAAGACTTAATCTTAACTGGTTCAAGCTTTCACGGGCATTTCTCCCTTTAAAGTAGCTGCTGTCACTTACAACTGGGTTGTGTACATTTGACTTTGCTCTTATAAGCTCTTCCTGTACGAGTAAAAGAAACAAAAGCCTCAGAGCCAACATAGGGAGGATAATCAGAATAATATAATTTCATGAGGGCAATTACATACCTTTAGTTGGCGAATCTGATCACTTAAATCGTTAACATCATCCTCTGTTATTTCATTAATTACTGGTTCATTTTTTATAGATTTTGCTCTCTGTCCAAACCTAAGTGTGCTTAGTGTCTCATTTCTGCATCTGCAGTCAACAAACAGAACCACTACTTCAGGTGAATGTAACATTGAAGATCTACGATACTTTTGGGTAATTTGACCATCAATAGGTTCTATGCAAAAAACTTTTACGCTAGAGTTGGTCAGACAATCAGTTGTATGCAAACACCATTTGAACAAAAATTGCTTTAATTTCTTGAAGTAAAAAGTAAATGCAATAGATTATTTGACTGATTCATTTATTTGTGATGCCAGATTGTGGTGCAAGCCCCCTTGATCTGAATAAAAACTGCTGTAGAATTGCACCATGGGTGGACAGCCCTTAATTCACAGTAACTTAGAAATATTATAGAATTATAAAACTTCAAATTGTATTAGGAATTACTTGTCATCTGGAGAAATGGAACAGATAACTGTGAGTTTGGCATTGCCTCCAAGTGATTCCTGCAGCAAATGTGTCAAACAGGATCTTCTGAATGCCACAATTTTAGATTTTCCAGAATATGCCCCGTCTGAAAGAATTTTCACCAAATGCCTGCAGCCATCAACATAGAGAATCTATTCTGAGAAATGAGTTGGACTATTGCTTGAGTTTGTCATCACATCCATGTGCAACTATTAATATCAGCTGCAAGTGTGCTTGCAAAGTTTTTTAATGATGAGTAGGCACATATAACATGCATCAGTTAAGAGCTCGCTGCTCGTTATTATTTATACTCAGTATCCAGTCATTCATTGACATGAGAAAGACCTTCTGGACCAAAATGACCCATGAAAATTTTTAAATGGTTGAAAAACAATAAACAAATAAGGGGGTCCATTTAATTAATGTTATTATGGCCATATGATTACAAAAATTTGGAACAGAAGATCTTGTAAATATGCCTGGTGTCTTGACAAGATGGATCCACCTGAAATGCTGCAACAAACTGAAAATACTGTAGCAGCATCCCAAATTTGAATAACTAACTTGCTTAAAAAATGGTCAGGTGAACCTTTTAATCCTCTCATTTGCATAAGGAACATCTAAGTAACGGAAAGGTCAGGTGAACCTTTTAAACCTTGGTACTTCAAATTTCAAACAATAAAATCCAATTAAAGTGATAAATATTGACTAATAATAAAATCATGGTAATGGCCATGGAATTATACCCCAGTTGTGATAGAGACTTCTTTACGTTTTTGCTTTCCTTTGCACATTGTCTACCAGCATCAGGTTTATTCGTTTCTAATCCGGCAAGATCAACAAGGCTAATTCTGCTTGTTTTAGAGCTACTAAAACATTTAGATGATAATCCCTGTGGCATTTTTTCCCCATAGGAAGAGCAAACAACAGAACCAATCAGTTATCATGATAAACATCACACCACAAGAAAAATAAGAAGCCCCACAGTTGTATATCAATAAAAGATGAAATATCTAAACAATATCCAATGATACCTTGCTCCAGGATTCAATAATGCAAGTGAAAACAATATGAGACCGGGAGCTTTTAGAATTTATACTTGTTGCACCAACCTTTCTGCTTGAAAGCCCCTGCATAATAAGTGAATATTAACTATAAATTAAGGCATAGATACCAAGAAAAAACATTACAAAGAGGAAAAAGGGTATCTCAATAAACCATTTCTAGTTCAAATGTTAACGGAAAAGGTTCCTTCTATAAGTGCATCAAATATATAATCTCCATCCAAAGCAATATTAGCCAGCATATGGGAAAAAATATTGTACCTTGACTAAAATTTGTGTTACATCCTCATAAGAAGATACATACTCCTCCGTCAGATTCTCTAAATAGAAACCGTTCTTGGCTTCATCTTTTATCTGATTCAAATGTGCACCCAATGTAAGTAATAAAGCATTCAATAGGTAGAATCCCAAAAGAAAAAAAAATTAAGGTGAAATAATGGTAAAATCTCTACCTCAAGATTTCGTTGGGTTGGATCAAGTAAATCTCCAATATGTTCATTGTATATCTGTGAAGGTCACGTGAAGTTTATAGCTAGCTTAATCCCTTATAGGAGAAAAAGAAATACACAGCACATACCTCAAGAAAAGAACAACGACACTGAAAATTTATCTGTTTCTCTTCAGAGTTTTGTCGCACCTGAAAAATAATTACAAACTGTAATTTACCACACACCACCTTTTCTTTAGCTGAAATGCAGAAAAGAAAAAGGAAAAAAAAGCTTACTTTCTGAATTTCCGAGAATAGCATCTCGAAGATTCGAGGAACAAGGCCCTGGTGGCTACTGCAAGAGTGACCTTCGAGCATGGCACTCGGAGGACCCCACATTGTGTAAGTCTTTCCGCTACCGGACTAGTGAGAATGCAAAAGAAGTTATTAATTCTCATGAATTTGGACTTGAAATAGAGAATTGATAAGAAGAAAAGAAAAGTAGCAGTTTCTTAAAAGATTAAAAATGGAAACACGTATACTGAGTACCTGTCCATATGACAAGATTGAGGTGTTAAAACCAACCAAGGAATTCTTCACCAGTGGGACACCAACTAATTGAAAAATATCTTCCTGAGAAAAGTAAAGTTTGCAGACCATTATCAAAACCACAGAGATTTATATTCAAAATTTGTGTGCAATAATGTATGCGGCTTGATAAGTTTCGAACCTGACTGGAGTTCCAATCAACAACAGAATCGAAGGTGAATGTTCGATTCCCAACAGAAAGTGAATTAGGAGAAACCTTTTGTACAAGCCGATCTTCCTTTCTCTCGCAGCCATTAACCGGTCTCATTCTAACTACAACCTATTTTACAGAAAAAAGAGTAACACACAGAGACCCAATTTGAAGCAAGAACTACAAAATCTCAGGATATAAACTTCAAGAAACAAAAAATTTAAAGTACCTGAACAGACGGATCAGGAGGAACTGATGCATCCACTTCACCTATTGATTGGGTGGGCTCATTCTGGAGATTCACTACATTTCGAACTGCCTTCTTAGGGATTGAAGGAGAGGTGGGGCCATTCTCGATCTGAATGTTCGGATCAATAGGCGGCGTATTTTCTCTGTCGGCTTTCGGTTTTGAACGGATCGAGTTGGTCTTCTGCTTAGTGGAGACAGATCTGGGGAGAAGATTTCGAATGGATGAGGCAGAAATTCCTCCCAGGAACCGGTTTTGGGCGATCTCCACACTCGATTTCATGGTTTCCGAGATCTGGAGTTCAGAGAGCTGTGAGACACAGAGAGAGCGCGAGTGTGTTTTCCAATTCAAATGGTGCAATGAGGGAAGAAAAGGAACGCCTTGTTGACTTGTGGCCAAGATCCGTTGAGAAACGATCTCTTTGTATAGCTTACTGCTTAAGGGGTTTGAACATTTGAAATAACGCTGCGGATAATTACCGAACTACCCTTGTTGTGTCTGAAGGGCAGGGCACTTTAGTCTTTCTAGCGAGATTCAAACTTCAAAGATCTAGCCGTTGCAAGCCGACGGTGGAGCCTGCCTGTCAATGAAATGCCTATGGGACAATGAAATGCCTGTGGGACAACATACCGCCGACCACAACCGCGGATTTGCGCCGTCAATTTAATTTACGAATAAAGAGTAAGCAAATATTCTGATACATATATTCTTTCAAGAAGATTTTTGTTTTGGCATGAATTTCTTACGTGGCAGAGGACTTGCAATCCCACTTGGCCAAATGGCCCACCCCACATTAAAATTTTGAAATTATCTGTTACTGCTTCCTCTTGATCCCTATAGTAGAGTATGCAATTTGAGTGAGATTCTGCTATGTGGAGCTAGGGCTGGCAATGGGTCGGATATATATCCGAATTCGATCTGAATCCGATCCGAAATTGGTGAATCCGATCCGAAATCTAAGATCCGTGGTTCAAATACGGATCTGAAATCTAAGATCCGAAAAAATTCAGATTCAAATATGAATATACATATATCCGATCCGAATAAGATCCGACCGAAATCATATATATCTTATACATAAACCCAGGGCAGACATTGGTTAGAATGTAGACCATTTATAAACTACGGTTGAACCATCATAACTAAAACCAAAAACCTTTAGAGAACGATTTGCCCTAAATCTAAACTTTCTATCCTCTTTGTCCTGTCACCCTCTGGCGACTGATACCTGCAAACCCACTTAAATAACCAATTACAAAACCCCCTATTTTGAAACCTTTTTTGCTCTGAAATTCCATTGTCCAAAATAGGCCGGTTGTTCTAAGTTCTGGGGTACGATTTTTTTTGTCAGTCGCTCAATATCCACTGTTGCGTGGTGCTTCAAATTTGAAGTTCAAACCCATTTCTCATTTAAATCCCTCTTTGAGTAGAGCTAGCAATGAGTGGGATATATATCCGAATTCGATCCGAAACCGAAATTGGCGAATTCAAATATAGGATTTAGATCCGTGGTTTGAATACGGATTTGAAATCTAAGATCCAATAAAATTCGGATTCAAATACGAATATACATATATCTGATCCGTATTCGACCGATTGCCACCCCTATGTGGAGCATCCTGCACAGAAGTTTTTTGTATGTTAAAAACGTGATTTTTTATAGTAAAAATACTTCGGTCGTGAGATGTTACACGTGATAACATCTCACTTAAACTGCATAATATGTAATAAGAGGAAGCAGCAGTAAACGATATCATCCCTACGTCAAAGTTTAGAAAATAAAAATAAAAAGACCTTTGCCACATGAAAAAAGAAGAATTCCCTTAATTGAAGCACTTATTATTATAGAAAAACTTCAAGAAATATTAACATGACAAAATAACTTGAAATTGACACTATGCAAAATTCGATACATAGGACAGAAGAGTACTAATATGACTAAAATGGATGAAAATTTTGCCTAGTTAACCTGTTAAAAAAATAATCTCACCTCAAGTGGACAGTTGGATTCAGAACTACATGTGGCATTAAAATCCATGCCACACCACACCAGGGAACTAAACCTGATGAGACATTAGAAAATTCTTATGATTTCCATCTATAATTTATAAAATGTTTAGGCGGACCTGATCAAAGGGATGATTCACAAGTTTTACATGGTTTAACGCTTACACGTTAGACAATTTCAGGTTAATACAGGCCACCTAAAACAAAACATTGCTTATCAGACCATGGAGATGGTCTTTTTTAATCCAAGCAACCAATTAAACAAGTGATTTGTGTCTTTATATAGTCTAGTTTCTTTTTCTCAAAAATAAACTTCATAGCCAACGTTTAAGGCATCACAAAGTTTCTCGTGGAGAATGATGTCATTCACCCCAGAGACGTGGCTTTACGGTTTGAATGGTATTAGTTGGGAAAATTTGCGATTAGGTAAGAAGCAGAAGCAAGAAATAGCATGCGGAAGATACAGTAGAAACCGAAAGACGTAAGACTTTCATGATCGTCCTGCCTTGTTGTATGAAGCTAAACACCTCACAAGAGTCGAGCAATTCCAACACGATATCGTCTGAGCTTCTTGCTTCCACTTCTATTAAAGCCCCATTCTCTCTGGAACAATTTTGTCCACAGATTAATCTCTTACAGATGCTAAACTTTGTCACCCAGAAAAAAAGAAAAAGGCAAATTAAGTACCAATATCAGCCGAGAGATAGAATCAATTCCCTGTTTTTTCTCATTTCATGTGTTGATAATTTGAGGGCACTTCCAATTTCACTGTTTCTTTCCTTTCTACTTCTGCTTCTGCCCTTCTACAACTTATCTCCATTTCAACCTCTTTAAGGATATCCCTCCCCCTGAAAAATCTACATTGTGTGTGAATTGCTCTTAAGCAGTGACCTTGGCGAATCCCTGAAAATTTATTTCCATGGCTATGACCTTTAGAACCACCTTAATTCTCTGCATTTCAGTCTCCTTTTCCCTCTCATGCTCGGCTCAAACCTGCTCAAACCATACCTTTTCAACTAACAAAGCTTTCAAGTCCTGCATCGATCTTCCGTATTTGCAGGCTCATCTCCACTGGAATTATGACACATCCAGTAAACAAGCTGAAATCGCCTATAGGAGCTACCAAACTCCCACAGGATGGATTGCATGGGCTATTAACCCAAGTGGAGCTGGAATGGTTGGATCACAGGCTTTAGTCGCTTTCCAGCACTCAAATGGGAGTATGATTGCTTATCCAACGCCGATAACCAGTTACAGCCCTTCAATGCAGCCGGGGGCTCTCAGCTTTCTTGTTCACAACATCTCTGCCGAATATGCAAAATATGAGATGACTATCTTTGCAGTTGTGGGTCCACTGGATAACACTATTGTAAGCCATGTTTGGCAATCAGGAGGCTCAGTTTCGAACAATGTTCCCCAGATGCATGCAGCATCTGGGGCTAACGTACAATCAATGGGGACTCTGAATTTTCAGGAAGGTTAGAGGAGCAAATACCGGAGGGGCTTTTGTATGCCTCTTTTGATGTTAGTGCAATTAGACCTGCACTATTCTACTTGTTTCCTTGGGTTTGGAAGGAGTATGGCTCGTCTTTCCCTCTTATTATTTCCATACCTTCAATCTTACATACTTAGTTGCTTAGGTTTATTGTATTGCAATTACAGGTTATGAATGAAAGTTGTGGGCAGTCCTTTTCCTAGCTATTACTTTCTCAATGGCTTAATATTTTTCTTTATTCTTATTTCTTTTCATCCAAATGTCTGATTATTCTTTGCTTCTCACAATACTTCTATTTTTTCTTTTTTTTCTTTCTTTCTTCCTTCACCCTTAGACCAAAATAGTCTAGAGACTTCTGTGAGAGACTTCAAAATAATGAGTACATTCTAAATCAAGACAGGTTTCTTTTTTTTTCTTTTTTCCAGTCATTCTAGATCAAACATTTTTTATTGTGGCAACAATTGTTGTAAAATAAAGTTCAAGCACATACCTCTCTTTTATGGGTGCTTGGGTGCTATTAGTTTAACTCTCCAAGATTATATACAAGTCATGGAATAAGTGGAATTAAGAGAATGGAACAAGCTGGTGAGCACGGGAGACCTAACCTAAATTGGTTGTAGCAAGAAACTACAAAGGTCCCAATCACAAAAGATACAAATTAAACTGCTACCTTGTTTTGCATAAGCACTTATGTTGGTGGAATATCACTGTTTTACTCAACTAAATAGTATGAACAAACAGTTATTTAAGGGCTATATGTGTGTAATCACGTTACTTTTTATATTCAGCAGCTCTTCATACTTGGGCTTCGTTATTGGCAACTCCAATGTAACCTGTCAAACCAAAAATAACGAAGGTGTAAATAATGGTGGAGTTATTAGGAGGCCATCTTAGGCATGCGTTTCTGGACTACAAAGATGATTTTCCATAGACCAATCCTTTAAATGGCCAGGAAAAACATGATCAAGATTTCACCTATTTGCGCCATGGATTTGCCAATAAGATAATATGGAATTCTTCCAACAAAAAAATCAACAAGCATTATATGAATACATGCACTATTCCCAGTAAACAGTTGGAATGCATACCTCTCTGAATATTTCACTGTGAGAAACATCCTCAAAACCCTACATTCAACCATAAATACGTTGAGTAAGTTAACTCCACCTAATGGATTGTTGCATGCATGAAGAGTAATATAGGCATGCATATATAGATATGTACTGAATCTAGAAGTTAAGATTCTGTTGATCTAATGAATGCCCAAAAATGGATACATATGCAGAAAGTACATATATAAACATAAATGAGAGGACAGAGAGACCAGTTTTCGAAAGAGATGAAGGGATGCTTTGTTTGATTCTCCAATTTTTGCACGGAACTTGCATATCCCAAAGTTCTTGACTGCAAAAACCATCATCATCAAGACAGACTCCTCTCCGAGCCCTTTGCCACGACTATGCCAATGAGAATAGGATAATAAGCATTAACAAACAGATCCCAGTTAAGAAATGAATAGCAAAAATTTTCATGAAGAATGATGAAAAAGAACAAAAAAAGAGGAAAAAAATCAACGTACAGCTAATATATGAACAAGAAGACGCCACAATGTATTTTATTTTCAGATGATGCAGTATTTGAGCTACAGGATATACCTTGGAATCAAAAGATGCTATAACAAGTCAAAGAAAGGCCAAGTGCATGAAATACAACTTTAGTGCAAACGCATATAAAGGGAAAGCAATGGTTAGAATTTAGAACCAATATATTATAAAACAAAGAACCTGTGTATTCTAAAAGTGACTTCTGCAAAATAACCAACATTATCGAGTAAGATGCTGCAAATAGAATCAGAATGGACAGCTGAGGTGGAATCGTGCTTCTAAAGAGCTTTTTGATTTAATAAAACAAAAAGGCAAAGTGTATTAATACGCTTATAACACCTGTTATAATGTAAGAGAACAAAAAGAGCAACTAAGAAACACTGAATCAATATATGAGTGTAGTTATGATGAGAATATTGATGTGGAAGTGTAGCAAAAACTGAGATAAGTATGGAACAGATATATCAAAGGGAGTCTAAGAGGAGGCAAAAAGGGAAATAAGTAAATAAAATAAAGTTAATTGAGGTTGTATAAGATGAAGATGGTATATGCAAAGAGTTGATGTATGGTGCAAGTTGAAGGATTGAAAGGATTCAATTCATGTGCACTGCATTTTGAAATTTGAATAGTTTTTGAAAAGACATATTACTAAAGAATCAGCTGTATGATTTCATTTTAATATTTTCTTTTTGAGATATGAGAAGACAAACCGAAGATATGGGGCTTCAGTGCCAGGATAAACAGCTAAAATAGCATACCGCCCCTCCAAGCATAGTCAAAGCTTTCTTTATGGATGGGGGGTCAGATGGGTGAAGCTTCGTTAACACCATATCAACATCTTGAAACGCATAGCTTCCTACCGTTCCCAATTGTTTGCGAAGTAATTTCAGTAGATCGCACTTTTTGCTTTAATTTTTTTTAATATATTTGAATGCAGTTTTTCCACTTGCTCACAATAGCCATATCACTCTTTTTTTTATCATGGGGTGTGGGGTGTCTTAAATTCATCAGCTAAGAAATTTTCAACCTTGATTGTCAAATGTAAATAGGTTCTAAAATTCAAATATGGCTGTCGCATTTGAAGCAATGTTGTATTTTTCTTTTAACAGATCTGACAATATTCAAAAATAAAAGTTATTTTTCACATGTGATGTGCTACAATATTACTAGTAAACCTTGAGAAAAGAAAACGAAAATGAAAATCCAATTTGCAATAACATCATTTATGCAATTAGTAGCCTAAAAGTGACCCAGATGCCAAAAAAAATTTCTCATACCTTTTGGGTTCAGCTATCATTATTTCGATCTCTGCCATTTGTGAATCATCCAAGTCATTCATGTATATATTGACATCACCAACCATAGCTGAAAAACAGATGATATTACTTCATTATAGTGGATGCTAGTTGCATAGAAAACAAACAGGCAACTTTAGTAATATCATACTATTTGAATTTGTATACAGGGAGCATATTAGATAATATATAAGATATTGGCTTTCTAAGCCCTACACAGATACACAAGGACAACAAGAGCACCTGTTCACCTTCATCTACTGCAGAGCAATCATAAGGTCTCGTATGCCTAACTCTCTTCACTATTGAATAGTGCTACAGAAAGTTATCTGCATGTCAATGTGTGACATTAAACTAGAAAATCTCCTTGGTGCATTAATAAGACCCATTACACAAATAAATTGTATTTCAAACTTGATAGTTTTTCTAAGCTATAGTATAAACAGTACATGTGTTTTTAGTGCAGAAATGTGCAGCAGTTGAAGAATGTATGAGATCACCAACAATGACCCATCATGGATTATCACTTCTACAATAGTGGTAAAAAAGCATCCAGAAACAATATACACTATTTTCATAGGTCAATCCCACCTCCAACAGTAGAAAACAAAATCACCATATTGAACCTTTCTAACAAACACAAGGTGGGTTAACTAATCTTAAGAAAATCCTACATAAAATAAATCCAGACATGACCAAAGCAGCACCACCAAACTCATAACCACAAAGGAACGAAATCATAAAATCACTAAGAAAACGTTATTGAAACCACAATTTCGGAAAAGAAATGACTTTAATCCCTACCCGTATATAGTCTACCTACTATTGAAACCATAAAATCACTTTAAAAACGTTTAGAAATTTCGAACCTTCAACATGAGGATCTCCATATGCAAAATCTCCTACCGTCAATTGCTTATCCAAGACAATAAAAGTCTGCTCTGCAATACATCTCAAAATCATAATCAATCGAACTAAATAGAATCCAATGGGACAATTATAACGAAAGACCAAAGCAATAAAAACAGAAAGCATAAGGGAAGGGATTACTCTTAGGGTCTTGGGTCCAAGAGAGCTGCATTTCGTATTCTTGATCGAGGGTTAACGGATCCGACCCAGTAGCTTCGAGTAGAGCCGGATCTTGCATCCATTCATGGTACTTTGGAACGTGTTCACTCATGTATGGAACTAGTATCACCTTCTCTCCCTCCAAACTCGCTCTCATCGTCTCCCTCCAAAACCAGACTCAGAAAGTTGAAAATGGTAGAGACGAGAGAGGCTTCCATTAATGTTAAAAAAATTAATAATAATTATAAAAACACAAAATAATGGAAGGTCAATCGATTGGTTCATATCTACTGTCCGTTGAAAGGTATCGGCCAATCTCCACCGTGTGATAAACTGCAATAAAAAGAAAGATTGATCGTCGACAGCAGGGTTCGAACCTGCGCGGGCGAAGCCCAACAGATGATCGTCGACAGCAGGGTTCGAACCTGCGCGGGCGAAGCCCAACAGATTTCAAGTCTGTCTCCTTAACCACTCGGACATATCGACGGTGTTGTTTGAGTGTCTTAACAAATTGTAAATAAAAATTCCAAACAAATTCATAAAACGCCTGTTATCACCATGCTAGAATCCGGTAATACCATGAAAGTATGAAACCATCATTCCACGCTGTTATCACTGAATGGAACAGATGAAACAATACGGTCTCTAATTGAACTTATGCTTTGATTGGAACCTTTTACCTTAAAAATCATTTTATTAAAAGACTGATTTTTTTAAAATTAATGCACCAATCACAAGGGCCAGGGATCCAGGAATTCAGGTGCTAATTTGTGCTGGCTCAGGATAAATTAACGTCAACAATAAATTATAGCATTGATCATGAAATTACTTAGATCCATTCTCAATTCTCATTATGAAGTCCATGATGAAAAGCTTATCTTAAACGCCAAGTTCATTCCCTAGCTGAAGTCTTATCACCCATGAGCCAACAACCCATCACAACAATGTACTGCCTCATCCTAATCTTAACTAATTAAGCCGTGTGGTCAGCAACAAAAAGGAATCAAGATACGACATAAACATGTGGATTGAGGGCTTCGAATCCATGTCCTTTGGATCATTAGGTGAATCCTCCACCTTCTTTCCAAAAGTCGTCACATAAATCAAAGCTTTCAGTCCCCACTGAAACCATGAAACTAATATAACTAATCGACATGCCATCTACTTCCTTGCCTTCAAAGCTAAGCACACACTCAAAACTCAACTATCATTTCATCACCCCCACCATTGTTCTCACTCTTCTTGGACAATATACATACAAAAACACAAATGTTGACACCATACCTTCTTTCAATTTCAATCTCTTCCTTTCCTTTCTCCCCTTTCACCACCATGCGTTTCTTCTTCCTCATCTTCCTCCTCCTTTCATTTTCTTGGCTACAGACAGTGGTTTCCTCCCATTGCACCACCGTCACTGCCACCAAAACCTTTCAAAAGTGCATGTCACTCCCTACCCAACAAGCATCCATAGCATGGACATTCTACCCTCAAAATGCCACTCTTGATCTCGTCTTCTTTGGCAACTTCATCTCCCCCTCCGGCTGGGTGGGGTGGGGAATCAACCCCAATTCGGCTGAAATGACCGGCACTCGTGCCCTCGTCGCCTTTCCCGACCCCAACTCTGGCCGTGTTGTGGTATTCCCATACATTCTTGATCCCACAGTGAAGCTCCAACGATCCCCTCTCCTCTCTCGCCCACTGGACATCCACCTCCTCTCTTCCTCTGCCACCCTTTTTGGTGGCCGGATGGGCCCAGTCCGTGATGGTGCCGCAGTACAAATCTATGCTACATTGAAGCTTGAACCAAACAAGACTAAAATCCACCAGGTGTGGAATCGCGGACTGTATGTCCAAGGGTACTCCCCAACTATCCACCAAACTACTGTTAACGATCTCTCATCTGTTGCCACCATTGATGTATTATCAGGCACTGCGGCCCCAACCCACGTCAACTACATCAAGACACTGAAAACAGTTCATGGGATCATGAATGCTCTCTCGTGGGGGTTCTTACTACCCGTTGGAGCCGTCGTTGCACGCTATCTCCGTCACTTTCATTCGTTAGGACCGGCATGGTTCTATGCACACGCAGGTATCCAACTGTCGGCGTTTGTACTCGGAACGACCGGTTTTGCAATCGGAATCCGGCTAGGAGATTCCTCACCTGGTGTGGTTTATGGGCTACATCGGAAGCTTGGTTTTGCTGTGTTTTGTTTAGGGAGTCTGCAGACATTGGCACTGCTGTTTCGGCCAAAAACAACAAACAAATTCAGGAAATATTGGAAGTCCTACCACCATTTTGTTGGGTATGCATGTGTGGTTTTAGGGGTAGTGAACGTTTTTCAAGGATTTGGGGTGATTGGTGCGAGCAGGTCTCCTGCTAAATTGGCATACTGCTTGTGTCTCTCTACATTGATTGGTGTTTGTGTGGCAATGGAGGTGAATGCATGGGTGGTGTTTTGTAGGAAATCTAAAGAGGAGAAGATGAAGAGAGAAGGATTGGCGGGGGGTTTTGATAAAGGAGGGAGTGGCAGCAGTAGAGATTAGAAGAGAATGATGAATCTTTGTTAAGATTATGATTCTTTATAATTCTATGTTCCAACATCAAGTCCATTATATTTCTGTTTTGTATGAAACCAAATTTTCCTTTTCTACAATTGAAAGTGCCCCTTGTACTCTAAACAACTAATCGTGGCAGAGAAGCAATTTGAGCTTAAATCCTTTGATCAATATGGCTTGGAAGAAAATTTTGAGTTGCAAACTTCCTCAAACCCGACGCATATTTTGATTGTTGAAGCTCATGTTTTAAGCTCCAGTTAAGAAATGAGATTTTTCAACCAACAAACAGACCAGGTTCATATTGTCGCCACCTATGAAACCACAACCAAATCACCTAGATATGGATTTGCAAATTTATCCCGGAATCACAAAAATTCAGGAAAAATAGAATTTAAGAGAAGTTTTGGGAAAATTACTTTCTTACATTTCTTCCTGTTTTGATACCCCCGAAGACTAAAATCAATTTTCAGGAAACGGCAAAGGCACCGATGATGATCCTCCACGCAGCTTCATCAAATAGCTTGTGCCGGTAACAACGTTTACGTGAGGAGTCCTTCTCTAACTGTCACCGGTTAAGTTTTCTGGCAGCAGCAGACTCAAAAATAAGTTTTCTGCCTGAAGATTCAAATTCTAAAAGCTCCAATAAACCTTCAAAACCGGTCTCAATTTCTATAATGTCTGCATTCATCAAACGAATCCCCTGTAGTTGAAAAAAGACTTCCCCATTCATTTTCTCCTGATCTTAACTTTGAGAGTCCAATGAACTGCTCCTTCTGGCAAGGGGATAGATCTGGGAAAACGAAGTGGCACCTCAAACTCTCCCAAAGAAGAAAGAGGCGACGGGAGATGCAGGTTCACAGGTTCGATGGTCACACAAAGCTGCCTTGCCACCTGATAAGATAAATAAACATTAAAAAAATTTTCTTCGCATATATTTAGAACAGAAATCAGGTTGAAATTATCAACATGGACAAAACAACTAAAGAACTGCCAAGAAAAGATTTTCAGTACAGATGTTGAAGCCCATTTTTGTGCTTCCACATGAGTTCGCCTCAACCAACTTCACTTCTAGCTAAATTCATCCTTGGCAATTACAAGAGCATTCTACATCTATCCATGCATGCCTTTCAAGTCTTGTGAACTAGTGTGACAACATAACTGAAGACAGGAATTGTAATTCAAATGCTTTTGGGCTTTCAATTTTGCTGATATCCAGTAAAAAACAGAGAGGTAGCCAGGTGACATAAACTTCCAAAAAAAAGAAGAAGGAAGCACATAAGGATTCTTTCTTGATCTGGTCATGTCACCATGTAAAATTGAAGATCACCAGATCTAAAACACTTAGCTTTCTAGTAAGTGCCAGTGTATACTATGTTATTGCAGACTGCAGACCATCACCATACGGTAAGAGGCAAATATATTTTATTTCAAAAACACTGACAGCTTAGTCTGGTTCCATTCTAGGAGCAACTAATGATTTTAAGTAAGCCCATTAGAGTTCTTGATTACAGGAACATATTTTAATAACAGTTGGTCCCAAGCCCAGATAAAGGGGAGGGTGCATCAAGTTGGCAGCCAATGTAAGACTTTACTAAATCTATTATGAGATGTGATAAACCGCATGAAAGTGAGAGGGAATTAGTGGGTGGGGGTGGGGGTGGGTGACCATCAAAGAAGATGGTTAGATAACGAATTAGTAATCTAATTTGTCAATCCTGTAGATTTCCAAAGATCCCTCAGAATAGTTAAGGATGATGATCGACGGCATGGTATTTGAAATTATAAGTTCAAAATGTCAGGTGGCATCTACTAAAACAGAAGTTTCACAAAATAAAAGCAACACCATTATTAAGGATTATGTCACATCTAGCAGAAACTTGGTTTCTTCCTAACAGACTAAAGGAAAAAAAAACAGAGAGAAAAAGAATGGTGTTTTAGCACCACAGGCATCAAACCACATATTTTTTTTTCCTCATTTGTTCAAAGAAAAATAATAAAACACCAGCATACCTCAGCCACAAGTTCATCTTTTGTCACAGGAGACCGCAGCTCATTGTCAACCGAGATAAACCTCCTCACCACCTACAGAAATATAAACTATTCTAATTGCCAGATCTAGGATTGAGCCAACATTAAATATTGCTTCGCATGGATACTACCAAACTTCTGAAGCAAATGCAGTATCACTTTCAAGACAGGAATCATTAAATGTTAAGAAGCAAGTCTATGCAGTCATTACATTTCAGTGTTAAAATTTTTAAAAATTTCAGGCACTTTTAGACCAACTAGAAGCTATTGAATCAACATTATTGAGTTGTTTTTCAACTGCAATATAAGCCAAACCAATCTGAAAGTAATTTGATTATACTGTTTCAACTTGTTCATAGGTTACTATGAATTATAATAATCACACTAATTAAATAAATAGTTTATATGTGTCATGCTAATAAATCACTATAACAAATGCGAAATAATATGGGTACCATAAAACCAAACGCTTTTGAAGTAGTTTTAAAGACAACGAAAATGGCAACCTGTATAAATATTTTTCAACGAAAAAAAGTTTATCATTGTCTGCAGTGTCAAAAAGATTATGATAAATGTGAAGTAGATATCAAGATATACTACAAACCAGCCGGGCATTGTTTAGACGCTTTGCTGCTGTTTGATATTCTTTCATTTTATCTTCCTCTGTTTTTGGAACAATTGTAACAGTCTCCGCCTCCTCAGGTTGGTATAGCTGTTCAAAACAAGCATAACTTCAACTGATTACATAAGACAGGTGATGTGTCATATCAAAATGAAACAATATATTGAAACAATGATCTATCTGTTCAATCTCACTCAACTACATTGCTTCATTGGAAACAATCAAATATTGACACATTTACCTGTGCACCACGAGTGAGTATGGATTGGCACAGACATTCTAATCCAACTATTCCTCTAGCATAAATAAACATGACTGATTTATTCAAAATTTTCATTAAGAACTCCTTGACAACGAATCTCAATGGACATGATGCGATTCATGGTAAGTGAATTTACTTATAGATGTATAAGATAATAAAGAACCTTGCGCTGCTCTCTGATGAGGTATGCATACTTCTCAATGTTGGGGACAGCAAGCAACTTGGGCATCAGATGGTTGCGGAAGTATCCGGGAGCAACCTTCACTGTCTCACCAGATTTACCAAGCTTCTCTATACTCTGTCAAACAAAAATATTAGATTTCTAACTTACAAATAAAATCAATAAACCGCATGGATGGATGAATGGACATAAGAAGTTTTTTTATCCATGTACTCACTGTTGTAAGAATAACTTCCAACTTTCTATATCTGACTCCTTGACCAGCATATATAAATGGATTAGTTATACAAAAAGAAGTGCAGATACTTGAGCCTTCGATAATCTTACGTAACATAGTTCTGCCACACTGGTAATTAGCCATTCCCCCTCCTTTAGAACTGGCTGTTTCATGCACAATAAATTATAGACATTCAATGACACAGGTAAAAATTTTAGGGCATTTTAAATCCATATCCCTATGTTATAGCATATTTGCATTTGAATCCACTTATTTTTTGTATCTATATTTATATCCCCATATTTATCATATTCAGTGCAATCATCCTCAACGTTAAAATTAACCTTAAACTATCCCCATATTTAAATTATCCTCAACGTTAAAATTAGCTAAAAAAATTACTTTTTTTTAATTAAATGACAAAAGTAACCTTTTATAAAACAAGAAAAATTTTGGATTTAACCTCCTAAGTTATCTTATATTTTCATTTATACCACTCTATCATTTTATCTAAGGAATATATATACCTCTGAACACCAATATTGATCTACCCAATTGACAATTATTCATTAAGGCCTAAAATTTTAAAATATTTATTTTTAGTTTTACTTTCAAAATCGGAAAAAAAAATCCATACCCAAAATAGAATCGAGTCATGTATTTATTTCTTTTTTTTATTTTATAAAAGTAAAATTTAAAAAATACTATTTAATTTTTAGAAGATTACTCCTCAATGAAAAATTATCGGTTTGGTGTATTAACGCCAGAATCTTAGGGTGGGTGCATATGTCATAAATACAATAACAGGGGGGTATAAGTGAAAATATATGACAATATAAGGAGATAAATTCAAAATGGTTTTTGTTTTATAAAATATTACTTTAGTCATTTAATAAAAATAAATAGCAAAAACTAACACATTTTAAAGTTGAGGGTACAATAAGCATTTATCGTGAATAATAAAAGGAGAATTTAAAATATATAAGCATTTACCATGAATAAATTTAAAAAAGACAAACGATCATATATAGGCTACATGCATTAAGATATAAATTATGTAACTAATTTTCACAAATAATGTAAATGTATTTAGTTATCATAAATGAATCATAAAATCATGGAAGTGAGTGTTGATAAGGTAGTATACATGACTAGATTTTTTGCAATTTTTTATAACAAAAGATGATATTTCAAACAAATCATTCAAAAAACAATGATTATTTCAGACAATGTAACAAGAAATTGACGAGGAAAAATTGAATTAAAAAAGGGATAAGATTATATCATTGTGTTAAAATATTATTAGTACTATCATCATCATCGTTGTCTTTAAATTGAAATCCACAAAAATATGCTAATTAAGATTTGTTAGTGAATATTAATTTATTTGATACCTAAAATAATTTAAATGCTATTTTTTTTACATTTTTCCCTGATAAATAATCAAGCGAAATGTTAGACATCATCATATATTCTCAATATCACTACAAAATGTCTATTTCTTTAATTTGAGTAGTGATGTACAATAGATTGGATATGCATCTATACATGGTAAAGGAAAAAAAGAACTGTAAATGGATGGTACAAAGACAGAGAGAGGCTAGAAAGAAATGAACAAGCAGGAGTTAGGGATGTGGAGACAGAATGACATCTGCAAATCATAGTCATGATAGCACTGAATTGATGATAAAAAAACAGAAGGAAAATAATACATACATGAAACCATTGCTGCAATCTTAAAGAAAACAAGCCAAAAAAATTGCTACAATTTTCTTTTCATGCTTATCCAGTTGCTTTATTTTCTTAAGTCTTCAGAACTATTAAGCTTCCACTGTAAATAGATAGCTCTTGGAGATGATTAAATTTCTGAACTCCATTTTTATTTTTATTTTTGTCTCTTTCCCTTCCAAAATCCCTATAGTAATTTTAAATGTTTAAAGGTCATTAACAATTCCTTAAATACATATATTTAAGAAAACTCATGACTCACCTTGAATATGAATTAAACTTATATTGGGACTCTGGGTTATAAAAATTGGACTCAGTCAGGAAGTTGAGGACAGAATACGGCCTACTAAAATTTAGCGACAGAAAAAGATGGAGTCCATCTTTTTTTTTTTTTTTGATGGGTCCAATTAAGATGGAGTCCATTTTACAAGCGTAATAGGAAGTTTTCCAACAAAAGTTTAAGGTTGCCCACTCGTAAACACTGTCGAATAAGAGGTATTCACGAATAATATTTCAAGATGCCCACAGGTTTAATTATCTTTTAGTATTATACAAAGAATGGTTCAGTATCTTGAGCGAGAGAAGCCAATACTCTCCAGCGGATGAATCTCTGGAGTAAGGTACAGTGACCATCACACGATGTCGAACATTTTGACGGCCAATCAACTCAAATATAGAAAACATAAAAGACTGTGTAACGGAGAAGCCTATATTATTATTTCTGTGAGAAAGTGTGTGCACGCGAACGAAAGGAAGACTGTGTGAGAGAAGTTCGTGACCGTGAAAGCGCGATCCAGAGAGAGGGGGTGGCAGCGAACCTCGGCGAATGGAGAAGACAGCAGCAGAATGGCTAGTCGGCAACCGCCTTTGCAACACTAATTTGGTTTTTCTATTTTACCTTTCCCTTTTTGACTGAATTGTTCTGTATATGCAATTGAGTTGTTGCAGAGATGATGCGTTGGAGTTCATGTCTCTAATACTGGCAGTATCACAAATCAAGATTTCAGAAATTTGCATCCCCACTGAAGTTGCAAAGCTTCAAAAAATATGTGAAATCCCTCAACAGCCCTAAGGGAACAACAGTCGTGCAGTATCTCTAGTCTTGGGTTTTCTAAAAACGATGGTGACTATGAATCGAAAAGGAAAAAAATAGAAATCCCTAAACAGAGAAGACAATTGAAAAGGTAGAGATCTTTTACTGTCACCAAAGAAGACACTCAATGCCAATAAATAAGACTCACCGGAGAAGCACAATACTGACAAAGAAGATCGTCGTTGAACGCAGCCTAACACCGACGAAGAGATTGACTGCAGTTGGGGTTGAGCGATATCTTGATATTGCAGAAGTCATTGGACAACAAAAAGACCATTGTTGTTTTTCGTTGAGGGATTTAGAAGCAAGAAAGTGGTTAAAAGTGAGAAACAACATTTTCATGCTTCTCTTGAAAAGCAATGAAATTGCTTTTTTACTTCTTATAAATTACTTCATGTGTGCCTAATCAAATAACACTTTTCCTTTCAAAAGCAAAAAAATACTTCTGAAAAGCATTACCAAACGGTACCTAAACAGATTACTTTTTTTTTGGTTTATAAAATATTCCATTTAGGCTCTGTTTGTTTCACCGGAAAATATTCCAAGAAAAAATTTTTTGGAAGAAAATTTTCCAAGTGTTTGGATGTAGCATGGAAAATGTTTTAGAATTTTATTCTTTTTTCTTTTCTTATACAAATGCAACTAAAAATACTTCCCCTAGGAACTAAAGTGGCTTGAGCGCTTACTGTCCATGCAAATTTTAAATCCTTTACTTCCATAGAGTTTCTACGCTCTTATAAAAACACCTCCTATCTAGCTCCAGAAAGTTAGATATGCGATGGATAATGGTCTTATCATCCATGATACATAAGATGGATGGCATACTCGAACCACATACTATTGTTATCTTGTTAAAAGGTGGTGGTAGCATAAGAACCTTCAAAGTGAACCAATACAAGTAAAAGAAATTGCCAATTAATTACATGTGGATTCTTCTCAACAAAAGAGATAGTCTTTATCGGAGTAAATACTAATAAACTACAAACAATCTATATCATTCATTGGACAGAGAACACCTAATAGCATAGTGACAAACAAAATATCATGTGTATCACACCTGTACAAGGATGTTAAAAAATATAAGAACCAACCATTCTAAACAAAAGAAATAAGTCTCAAAGCATAGAGCATGAAATCTCCAAAATCCATGACTGACACATATTCAAACTATAGTCAACCAAATATAAATATAAAAACAAGAAGTATTTAAAATATTATAAAAAGAGATAAGTCAAGAAGTATATAAACCAAAACCTAGTCTAGACTAGCACTAGCTTAATTCTGACAAATCCCATTTTGAAATTTTATCAACCATCTTTTACGACCATTTTCCCCTTTGCAAGAAATGACCTTACTAGCTTTTAATTTTCGTTCAAAAAGTCAAATGCTTCTTTGGGCATAATCTCATCAAATCCTTCCACCTTCATTACTTCTCCATAAAGAAATGAAATATACTCTTGTTGAGTGTTGGTCTTCAGTGCCTTGGCCACTTCACTAATTCGATCTGCTAATTTATCTATCTTCTCATTTATGTCATCAGATGGACGGCTTCTCTTGCCATGAGATCTACGTCTGAAACTTGAATGAGAAGACCTTGAATGTGACTCATGTGGAACTCCCGAAGACTCTCCACTTCCTTCATTGTTTGGTATTTCAGCTTTAACATCCATATCAATGTCATAATTTGCTGATGGACCAATAATATGAGCAAGATCATCGGTCGACTTGCTAAATCTTCCAATTGCTTGGTCATATGATCACTCTCCCATAGATTATAAGCACTAGTCATATGATCTCTATCTTCATCCATCTACAAGTTAGATACAAATAATATCACACATTATTTAAAAAAATAATTACCCTCCCATTGATTATAACAAGTCCTAAGTAGGACAAACCTTCATCCATTAATTATCAAAAGCATAACTGCTTATAGGAAAAGCATGTGGTTTACTGCAATTCAATCATCTACAATTTACAAGACTTATAAAAACATGAAACATCATCACAGCAAACAAAACACTGGTTTTGTAGATTTTCCGGATGCCTTTCTCACACGTCATCACGGTGAACAAGATGGGGTAAAAGGATTACACCACGGCTATCAATTTAACTAATCAAATCTTTAATGTCTCACTATGATTATATATCATATGATCCCTTTTTAAGGAGAACAAAAAATCATATAACTCATAAAATATCTTCAATGAAGCAAGAAAACTCTTGTAATGGATCAGAGTAGATTCCAGTATCAAGCATTTATGTACTCCGTGGTCTCACTGTATGGTAAGTGAAACTGTATCAACATTCCCAATTAGCATCTTTGGGATTTCCATTTTTATAAAGGTGTTACAACTGAGGACCAGATCCTGTTCATATTGGGGCCATTATCCATGTTTGTTTAGGCTGTTTAAAAGAAGCCTGGTTCAGGCAGAGTTAACAGCCATTCTAGGGGCCATTTGGGAGGAGATAGCTACTAAATTGATTGCACCTTTGTAGAGGGGACATTAGATGCCATCATTCCTTTGTCAGAGATGCTTCAGCTCTGCAATTTGAGACTAGTTCTTGTGGTTTTCTCTAGCTTTTCTTCGGAATTTTTTATGTGCCTTGCTCTCTAACATCCTTGCTAACAGATACGCAAAAGTTAAAATAAAGATGGATCTGTGTTCAGAAGAGTTGTTGTTTCTTTGCATTTTTTGTTGGCATTTGCGTCATTATGGTCTGACCTTTGTATTCTGGTTAGCTGTACTCAGCCTTTCTACATTTGCTTTATTTTCTTATCTTAACTAAAAGTTTTTCATTGATAATCAAAACCAAGAGGGGGGAAGAGAGAGAGATAGATGGAGTCAAATGTATACAAATTTTAATTTTATAAAAACTTGAACTGCTATATTTCACATTTTCTGGTGGTCAATGGCTTGATGTAATGATTTTAGAAGCCTCTACACTAACTTAGCCAATAACTTTATTTTTACAAGTATGCATTGCAGTGATAAGGAAAGCATAAAGCAAAAAAAAAAAAAGTTTAGAATTAATATACAGTATTCATGAACGAATCACATCACCTCCTGAAATGAACCACATCCACAACTAGTTCTAACAGTCTTATGGGGTTTTTATCACTCTCTAAAATTATAAACAGGTATAAGTTAGGTGGAACCCAACATCAAGAAATTGTTTAAAAATCAAGGAAAATCATGAGATGCAAGCCATTCACACAACTGGTTCTACCAGTCTCCATGAAGTTTACCATCACATAAAGTTATAAAATTCATGTGGAATTCAATTCCAAGTGATCATAGAGATGTTTAGTTCTACAAGTCTCATGGATGTT
Source organism: Buxus sempervirens (assembly GCA_947561395.2). Classification (NCBI taxonomy): domain Eukaryota; kingdom Viridiplantae; phylum Streptophyta; class Magnoliopsida; order Buxales; family Buxaceae; genus Buxus; species Buxus sempervirens. The sequence continues at coordinate 1,636,268 of OX387191.1, read as the reverse complement.
TTTTAACACGGATTCCTAATTTCATGTATGACTGACTTTTCTACACAGGGCAATGAGATGTGTATCAGGCCAGCAGATTTCTACTGATTTGGCACCAATCCCCCTTAACCAAATTCAATATTGGAATGGTAACAAAGACCACAGATCAATCATCCCAATTAATTGTCAAACATTTCAATTACCAAACACCCAGAAGAAGCAATGATCTCCTAATCATAGCAGCAGCAATGAACATTTCGGAAACCACAGTACCAGGCCATTTGAATAGATTCATGAGATGCAAATGCTTCTGCAATAATTTTAGAAGGCATGCCAACCTGATAAGCAAAAGGTATGTTACAGACAAGCCAATGGATTGGAGATGGGAGTTTGGCGGAGCTAAGCAATCTATGGTTGTAAGATGACAACTTAGTAGTTATCCCGGCCGGAGCCATGATCAAGCGAGGTGAACCCAAAATTCAAATGGGTAGGGAGAGAGTCCCAGAAGTCTGACAGAGAAGACCAGACCAGTTATAAAAAGGAAAAAAAAAAACGAACCCAGAGGCAGAGAACCAAAGGAGCAAGTGAGCAGAGTCAATCGCATTGAATCTCGGGTTTTAGAAAGGAGCGTACCTGCTGCAAGAGGGTTCTGCAATGAAGTCGAGAAATCCGCCACTCTCTATTGACGAACAAAGATTCCGATTTCAAGTGGTCTTTAACTACACAAGCAAGCGATCTGCAGGAAAAACTATGAGAAGGAGGGAGGAAAGCGAGGCTCGGATTTCGTCGTGCCCTACGAGGAGGAAAAAAACACGAGGCTCCGAGCTACCTTCGTCGTGCCCTAGGAAGAAGAAAACACGAGGCTCCCACCTTCGTCGAAGTCGATCGTCGTGGCTGACGAGAAAGAAGAGAGTCGAAGTCGAGGAAAGAAAACAAATAAAACACGAGAGTTATGTTCGAAATGCCCGGGCGTAAATTTTAGCGGAAGTTATTTTCCGCCGATTTTCTTTCGAAATTATGTTCCGTTCATTTCCCTTTTGGAAAATTTTAAAATTCTAGGAAATATTTTATTTTCCCTGTTTGCCGGTAAATTTTCCCTATTTGCCGGTGGAATAAACAGAGCTTAAAGCAAACGTCCGAGAAGTTTCAAATTGTCAAAACAGTTGTTCCACTTTCTCATATTTTCACTGTATTACATTATGGCTTATTTATAGAGGGAAGAAGCCGAACCGTCTGAAGAAGTTGAATTGTCTGAAGATTCTGGAAGATGCTGACCAGATGGGCTTGTGTCTTGACTTGTTGAAGGTGGGCCTGTGTTTACAACTGAGCTGGAAACAGTGGCCTTAACATCCCCCCGCAAGTCCAGCGGCAGAGAGACTAAGCGCAGACTTGAAACCAGTTTTGTAAATTGAGTTGCAGGCAGGGGCTTTGTTAAGACATCGGCTATTTGATCTTTGCCGGAAATGAAGGCAACTGTGAGTGATTTATTGAGGACTCGGTTCCGGACAAAGGCTCCGTTTGTTTCCATGTAAAATGTTTTCCAAAAGGAAAACATTTACATTGGAAATTGTTTTCAAGAAAATAAAAATTTTCAATTGTTTGGAAAGACATTAGAAAATAAAGTTGATTAGGAAAATCTTACATTTTCTTTCTGTTTGGTTTTGATGAAAATAACAAAGAAAAAGGACGGAAACTTGCAAAGCAGTAGCAATCGTCATTATTCACCCTCTATTACGTCAGAAGGGGCTTCTCTTCCACAAACCCCAAATGGATTTCCAGTCTCTCTCGGATCACCTCAAAGCATCACTCTCTTTCGTGCCCTTGGTTATTTCTTAACCCTTGCAGACCGTCTCGCCATCATCACCCACAAGGAAGAAGATCTTGTTCATCTCTGTTCACCTTCAACCATAATAGCTTCAGCACCGAAGTGTGAGATGGACCCCAAAAAGCGAGTGGTTATAATGGGGATGGGTTTGGTTATCGTCTTCGGCAACGACATCGATACGTACTACAATCCGGCTTCTCGTTGGCGAGAGTAGTATCAAAGTTTAACGGGATGGGTTTGGTCCGAAATTTTTTTTTGGCACTTGATTTGTAGTTTTGGGTTGAAAATGGCAATTAAAAAATTGAATTGTATTTTACTTCTCTCAAGTTTCCGTAAAGGTGGTTAGTTAGATAAGTGACAAACACCTCAAGTTTATAGTGGTGATCTTGCAGTGGTCGCCAGAGCAGTCGATTTAGAGATAAAATTCGAACCAGGGTGAAGCATTTTTAGAGGAGGCAACTGGTGCATTTCCATCTCGCGACCCCCTCTTCTAAACCGTTGTTACCTTACATCGATGGTGATAGATGGAGATGGACTACCACAGTCGTAGATTCTGTTGGCAGTGTCAAAAGCATAGAGCTCGATGATGGGGCTGGCGGGAGTGAGGTCAAGGACGTAGAGACGGCCGTTGCCAAGTATACCAAAGTTTTGATGAGAGGTTGCAATGGCGAGTTTTTTCTCGTAGAAGGGATTGAACTTTACGGCATCGCCATTGAGGGTCGTCTGTTATCGAGTGTCCTTTTAAAAAAAATAGTGATCGATATCGAACGCAAATGCGCAACCCATTTTCCGGAAAATGACATACCGGATTTCGAATGGTAAGTTGTTTTCCGGAAAATAGATATATTTTAGGAAAACTGTTTTACAGCATATCATATTTTACATGGAAACAAACATTTGAAACCTCTATTTTCCCTTGAAAACATTTTCTGCATTAGATTTTACATCGAAACAAACGGAGCCAAAGTGAAAATCAATCTCAACATGCTTGGTGCGAGCATGAAAAACTGGATTTGAAGAAAGGTAAGTCGCACCAAGGTTGTCACAGTAAAGAGTTGGTGCAATAGAGAGAGGAATGCCAAGGTCTCTGTACAGATGTTGTATCCAAATAATTTCAGCAGTGGTGTTTGCCACAGCTTTGAATTCTGCTTCAGTTGAGGATCTAGCAATGGTGGCTTGCTTCTTTGACGACCAAGAGATCAAATTAGGGCCAGAATATATGCAATAAGCACCAATGGATCGACGATCATCAGGGTAGCTTGCCCAATCCGCATCAGAGAATGCTGTAATATTAAGAGAAGAACTAGGAGAAATAAGAAGACCAAGACTGAGAGTGTGCTTAAGGTACCTGAGAATTCTCTTAACAGCCTGCCAATGGGGAATTCGAGGAGCATGCATAAAATTCCGATTTTAGCTGTGTATGCTTGATTGAGTAGCTGTGTATGCAGAGACAGGATCAGTAGCTGTGTATGCTTGATTGAAGCGGTGAAAGCATGTAAGGGCTGTATGACCGATTTTATTGCAAAGCTGGCATACAATTTTATGACCAACAGGTAAAGAATGAGTTGGAGATGAAAATCCAGCAGAGCTTGAGAAACCACGACCACGATTGGTGTTGAATCGACCACCTCTTCCACGAGAATAATTAGTGCGGCCACCACGATTAGAAGATCATCCACGGTAGCTAGAGAAGGAGGGGAATCGTGAAGTGATATTAGCAGAGGGATTAGTTATGAAAGAGGAGGTACTGGAATGATGTTGTAGCCGTGCTTCATGTGCCAACAGATGACCAAGGAGTTGTTCAGGGGAAATAGGGTCAATACGAGTGGTAACAGAGGAAACTAAAGAGTCATAATCTGGACCAAGTCCTGCAAGTAAATAAGGAACAAAATCTGATGCTGAGAGGGGGCGTCCAGCCGCTGCCATGGTGTCTGCAAGATGCTTGGCTCAACAGTAATAAGTAGAAATAGAGTCATTGCCCTTCTTGAGGGATGCAAGCTGCAATTGAATTTGAACAAGGCGAGCCTGAGATGATGAAGCAAACGTTGATTCAAGAGAGATCCAAACCTCTCTAGCGGAGGTGCAGCCAACAACCTGGGCGATAAGAGGTTCAGACAAAGAACAAATAATGGTTGACATCACCAATTGATCCTGCTGCAGCCATACGTCATATGCAGGGTTAGTTGTATGATTTTCAAGAAGTTGGGTTGGGCAAGGATGAGAACCATCGACGAATTGATAAAGCCGCTGCCCGCGTAAGTAAGGAACTAGTTGAGCCTTCCATAAAATATAATTATTAGGGGTTAATCTGATAGATAGAATGTGGGAGAAATTGGGAAGAGGAAGGGTGGGAGAAGAAGAAGAAGAAAGAGTAGAGGAGGAAGATGACTCTGAGGAAGAGGCACTCGCCATAGTGGACGTTAGTCCCAAAAGGGCCCTGATACCATGTCAAAACAATTGTTCCACTTTCTCATATTTTCACTGTATTACATTATGGCTTATTTATAGAGGGAAGAAGCCGAACCGTCTGAAGAAGTTGAACCGTCTGAAGATTCTGGAAGATGCTGACCAGATGGGCTTGTGTCTTGACTTGTTGAAGGTGGGCCTGTGTTTACAACTGAGCTGGAAACAGTGGCCTTAACACAAATTTCCAAAAAATATTTTCTTTTCCTTGTTTTCTGATGAAACAAATAGAGCCTTAATTTTTGTTAGGGTTTCGCATTTTCATTGGGGTGAATCGTTTGTTTCAAACTAGATTCATGCAACAAAATTCGCCAAATCCCTTATTTTGACCTAGTCATGTGAAGTTTCACCTTGTGCTGGTAGAGAACTAAGCAAGTTATATGCCGTCCAAATTGTCGCCCTCCTTTCTACTTAGATCATGTGAATAATAATGGAACCAAACGGATTCAGTTTCATTTGTTTGAACCACAATAGCTTTATTTCTATCATATATTTACTAGCAGGGGTGCAGATGCATTACTACACATAAAAGAGGGAATAGTTTTTACATATGTCCAGATTTTTAAACGAATAGGCAAATTTTTGACTATTTTAATCCTATATTAATTATGTCTTATCAACGAACAGTAAGAGCTTTTCGAAGAAGTCATGCATAGTAGTTGACACGCTTCCTAAGAGACCTATTCTTGTTATATATAGTATAGATATGTCACTCGTCAATACATGTGAACAAACCAGTCAAATCTCATCCAAAATGACCGCATTTGCACATTTTGGAACATGCCATGGGAAAATCTTTCAGCTTCTCCGAGAAATTTAACAGAAATTCGTCAAACTCCAGAAGCTTGCATCAGAGAACAGCAAAAGTGTTTTAGAGCAAATAATCTTGAGTAGGCAATAATGCTTGAAGAATACAAATGCAAACCATGTTACTCATTGTTGAATATATTGTGCCTTCATTCATTCACTTTATCTCCCACCAAAAACCCCAAAAAAAAATTGGTTATCATCCATCCAGAAATAATGTAATAAAAGAAGCCAATTCAAAGACCATAACATTGTCAAAAAATATACAAATGGCAAACACATTAACAAGTGAAGTGAGTCAGAGACAGTTTGTGTAATAAGGATTACTGAAATCAGTGTTTTCCCTGAATATCATCGGAGCCATCTCCCTCCTTGTAGCAGCCCAGCTTCTTCTTGACGAACTTCAATGACTCGGGTTCAAAGCCTCTCTCTAGCATTATCTCAACTTCCTCAATTGGTAACCCTTTGGTTTCTGGAACTAGGATATAGATGCCCACCAATCCAATAAAAGAGAACACTGCAAACAAGAGGAATGTGGCAGCAGCACCCAGAGCCTGTTTTATAGATAAAAAGGATTGGCTCACAATGAGGTTTGAAATCCAGTTAGCAGTTGCAGCCATGCCTCCACCAATTCCTCTAAACCTCAATGGGTATATCTCTGAGTTCACAATCCATGGAGCCGTTCCCATTCCAGGGGAATATGAGATAATGTAGGCTCCTAGTAGGATCACTGCTAAGAATCCAATTTTGCTTGGACATCCTTCTGTGTACCAAGTACGATGATGTTCTCCTCGGCACATGCTCCTTATGCTTGGATCTCTGGCCAAGCAAGCACCTGGATGATACTGATCAAAGCACAAAAAACAGAAATACCGGCCATTAGAGTTTTCATAAACAAGCGTATCACTCAAGAAAAGTTCATGGGACTATGAAGCTAAACGAGTGGAAACCCCATGATCCATAGAAGAAAACTTACATTGTTTGATCCATCTGAGCAGAAGGCACATTCTGTGTATGCAGTGCATGTCATGCAGCTCCAAGACGATGTATCAGGGGCTGCAGTGTATTTCGAGCATGTAGAGTTCCTACCGAAATGTAAGGATCCTTCTTTACTAATAGCAGGGGAATTATGCGAAGCTACAACAAAAACACCAGACAATATCACAAGACAAACAATGATCCCCATCATACTTATGAGCATCATCCTCCTCCTTCCAACCCTATCAACAAAGGTCATACTAACAAGGGAACCAATCGCATTAAGGCCAGATGTAATAAGAGAGAGCGCCATGGCAGTCTTGTTTGAAGCAAATCCAGCGAACTGAACTATCATGGGACTGTAGTACATGACCGTGTTGATACCACAAAACTGTTGAGCCATTTGGACAGTTATACCCGCAAAAAGCCCCCTACGAACAACCTTTTCACTCCATGCTTTTCCCACTTTAGTGAAAATACTACCCTGTCCAACAGCACCTTCCTGGGATATCTCAGCTTCAACAGATAATCGTAAAGCTTCCAATTCGTGTGGAACTTCATTGGCTGGATAAATTTTCCTCAGAATCTCCTCAGCTTGCTCTTTCTTATCCTGGTTCATGGAAAGTAATGAAAATGGGAGACCATAAACAAAACAATCTGAATCAGTAGAAATAAGCCTTAATAATCATCAAGTTCATAAAACTAACATGATGATGTCAAGCTAACCATCAAACTATTAGTTTTATGATAGAGCCAAAAGACCATTCAGACCATCATTCAACAAAATGTCAAGAATAATCTCCTTGTAGTAAACAAATTAGCACATAAAGAAAAATACAACATGCTTGTGTGTATATATTACCTTTCTGAACAGATACCTTGGAGATTCAGGAAGAGAAAGCATTAAAATAAACTGAACTAGAGCTGGGACTGCTGCCACTCCAAGCATCCAACGCCAGGTTCCAGGAGCCTGCAATAAATTTCATATATACTTTATATTTCCAAAGAAGAATTAAATTTTCATTTCCAACAAGTAACTGATATTTAACCCGAAAAAAAAAAAAAAAAAAAAAAAAAAACCGAAGACATCAATATACTTGAAACACAACAACTTAAATTTAAGTACCTTAGTGAAGGCTAAATTGATAAGGTATGCCACAAATTGACCTCCAGTAATAAGCAAACCATTTAAGCTTACAAGGGCACCTCTGATTCTAGCAGGAGAAGATTCTGAAATATAAAGAGGTGCAGTCATTGAAGCCATTCCAACCCCCAATCCAACAAATATTCTTCCAACAATTATCACCCAAGGTGCTGGAGCAACAGCCATGATAATTGCTCCAACAAAGAACAAGAAATCAGCGCACAAGATTGATATCCTTCGCCCAATAGTGTCATTCATCCATCCACCTACTGCAGCACCAATTATGGCTCCTGCTACTGCCATACTGACAATGGTTTCCTAGATAAGATTCAAAAAAAATAAAGAAAGAAAGAAAAAAAAAACAAAACAAAATGGAGAAAAATAATAAGAATAAGGACTCTACGATGATATGTTAATCACAAAATTTCCAACAGATGAGAAGCAACAGCTATTAGCTTACTTGTAGCCATGTCTTTTTATCAACAATTGCAAAGTCTTCTTTGATGTATAAAAGGGCACCAGAAATGACTCCTACATATTGAAGCAGCCATGACAAGAACCATCAGTTGTAGTAGTACTTTAGAACTCCAGTTAGATATAATTGAATGGTTAACCTATTACCTGTATCATAGCCAAAAAGGAGTCCACCAATGCCTGCTGTTAAAGCAAGACGCATGATGTAGGGTTTTTTCCATGTTGTCTTCCAACATTCTGTTAATTCCACTGAATCGGCTACATCGCCACCACCCTCCATTGCATCCAAAATACAGCAAACAAGAAGGAGAAGAAGAAGAAATCCTCTGCAAAAGACGAGGAGGATTAAAATTAATAAAATACAATCTAAACTATAAGATGAACAAGAAAATCACTTAAGAGAGAAAGACAATTTAGCTGTTGAGTGATGTCAACGAAACGACAAAACAAGAAAAATTCTTGGAGAATTTTGAAATTCCAGACACATTGCTTGAACACCGGAAATAATTAAAAATCCCCATCTGATTCCTTATAATATTTATCAAAGAAAAAACATTTTTAATTTGCTCAAAATGGATTATCAAAAGTTTGCTCAAAATGGATAAAAACATATTCAAATGAAACAAAAACCTTAAATTACAAGGAAAGGCGGGATCTCTGATTTCCACTAAAATAAATTACAGTGGAATTCTAGAAATAGCTAGCATAAATTTATCAGATATGACATATGAAAGAAACAGACATTGACAGTTTTAACTGTAGTATCAAAAACTGGGTTTTATTCAAATATGAATGAAATGAATTCATAAAAAATCTAATAACAACATGTACAATGCCATTCCTAATTCACAACCATCTGGGTGAAACACATTCCCCAGAAATGAAAAACTAAAACCTAAATAATCTTTAATTAATTGGCCAGGAATATAAACTATGCATCCCAGGTGAAAAAATAAAATAAAATAAAATAAAACCTAAAGAATCTTTTTGAGCCACCACAACAAGAAAATCCCTGGGTCCACCTGACCGCAGCTCCTATACAATGATCTCAGATTTTTCTCTCACGTATAAAATTAAGAATTTTCGAAATCCAAGTTGATAAGAAATAAAAAAATAAAAAAAAAATTTCTCCTCCTTTAATCATGTTCCATATCCCAAAAGAATAAAAAAATTAATCATAAGAAAAGGGATTTTCTGCATGATTTGTAAATCCATGAATAAATTCAAGCACATTGTGGAAAGATAAACGCTTTCATGATTAATAAATCCAGGCTACGACATGCAAATAAAATTAAAACAGATTAAACCCAAAAAAAACACACCCACACAAACACACACAAACACATTCAGATTGACAAAACGTGATGCACATTGTCCCTTAATCTATTTTATTGTTCCATGAACTCAACAGAAAATTGAATAAAAAAATGCTAAGAATTGTCTTACCAATGTATTCTGCTATTTCCTTTGTCTCTTCTTCTTCTTCTTCCCTTCTTGTTACTTCCAAAAGAAAACGAATCCTCCATACACATATATATAAATTTATCCAATTTCTCTTCGACAACTTCTATTCCTCCGTTTTTTTTTCCCTACCTCAGCCTTAGATATATATAATCCGACGATCCTCCGATATCTCTCGCCAATCGTTTCCCAGTTTGAACTTCCTAGGACTTTACAAAGAAGCTTTGCCTTTTATAGAAATCCTCTCAATCCTAATTTAAGAGCTTTTTCGTTATTTTGGAAATTTTGTTAATGCTAACTGTCAATGTGGACTTGAAATCTGCTGAAGCAGTGTCTGGAATATCTACTGTAACCGGCCGTGACGTACGTGTCTACATCTTCTTATGAGCTGACGTGTACACATACTTAACCATTGGACCACCAGATGTTCTGGAAGGGGCTTCAGCAGATATGGGTTCCAAAAGGAACGTTGAGAAGATAATTGTGAGCTTGTTTTGGGGGGAAATTATGGAAAATGGTCATTCTTGGCCGATATTTATAAAAACATGCCATTATTATGTCGAATTGCAGAAAATGGCCACTTTTTGGCGATGATTAACTTGAAAGGTCACTTATAAAAATAATTAAAAAATAGTATCATTTTATTGTAGACATATTGTGTTCAAGTCCATATATGATGCACTCGCATCCCACGTAAAATATACTCGTGTCCCATATAAGATGAATTTATATCCTAATAAGCTTGAGTCCTATGTATAATGAGTCCGTTTCCCAAGAAAATGATCCTCAAATTTAATTATTTTTGAAAAGTAATCTTATAATTTAATTTTGACAGACATTTTTATAAATATCAACAAAAAGTTGTCCTTTTCTGTAATTTGGGATCTTACTGGCATGTTTTTATAAATATCGATGAAAATTGACCCTTTTCCATAATTTTTTCTTGTTTGAGAAAACTTACTGTTAGTTACTTTGTAGAAGACATATTACCCATTGACAGTACCTTTTCACAAATGGCTAAATGAGCAGGGAAATGAGAAAATATGGGCCTATTGATGTAAATATAAATCATTTGGTCATATTGATGGGGAATTACTAGTCTGTCATTTGAATTGTAATTCCTTGTCAACATACTTGTAATTCATATCATCTTACTTATAATTCATCATTAATGGACTTGTAATTTCCATTAACAGACTTGTACATAACTCCCATCATCTGACTTGTAATTACTCATCAACAAATTTTTAATTTTTAACAATAGGACCAAATAGTCTATATTTTCACATTTTTGGATTCATTTCGCCATTTTCAAAAAAGGTACAACCAATGGGTCATAAGTTTTCAAAAAAGTAATTGAACATTAATTTTTCTTATTTTTAATCACATGCTGAGTTTGGTGTTGTTTTTAAAAAGTATTACAAAAAGCAAGAGAGGCAATAGATTGCTTTGGCCATAATAAAAATATTTTAATGCATAAAATTTTTTTGGTTCACATTTAATATATTATAGAAAAATAGATGTTCGGTAACATCAAAAGCATAAAAATTAATTGTTGACTATTTTTATTATAAAGGAGATAAGTATAAATTAAACATGATTAATATTTGGTAACTCTGTAATGTTAAAAATATTGTAAGTAGTTAGTGGACATGATTAGAGGGGAATATCAATGACGTAGCACCCATTACAATAAGCAAGCCTTTCCATCTATTATTATTGTATTACGAGGTTCTATTGGTTTCATAAGATTCAAATCTATACCACTACATAGACATCAGCTATAAAACACAATTTTTATTCGAAACAAACAATAAACATAAAATGGAAACGTCCATCACAATCCAATGAAACTAATTGAACACAAACTTCTGCTTTCTAGAAGGAGCTAGCTGTATGATCTGGTCATCAAAGTCTTAGGTGTTATCTTACCAAAAAAAGTAAATAAATAAATAGAGCCTACAACAAAATTCCTCTACAGCAAGGCATATGCATATGGGTTATGACGAAAGCATTTCCTCTAGAGCCAAAATCCGGCGGTTCCGTGAAACCACCGGCTGGGATGGAATTTGAATTTGTGGGGCCCCTCCTGACATAGGCATCTATCCGTGCGTTTCACGCTGGCACCACTGAGTGGCTCCAGGTAAAACGCTCTGGGTTTTGACCTATAAATAAAAATATATTTTAACTTGTCGGATCAGAACTCATGTATCTTAACTGCTACAAGTGAATATTGCCAAGCCACAGATTATGTGATGAGTTAATGTCCTTGTGCAACTTCTGCTGGTGGTTGTGACGCTGCAAGCAACCCGTTGCTTGCCTGCATGTAGAGCCTAGCCCATACATGCTTACCATTGATCACAAATTTTGCCTTCTCTTCTCCATCTAAGATTTCCGCAACTGTTGCCACTTGACGGGTGACAAAAACAGCATGCAATGGCTGCTCATGGGGAGGAACAGGTTGCATATAGAACTCATCGATGCAGTCCCCATAAATGCTATAGCCAAAAACATAGAAACATAAACGTTAAGTACACACAACGATACTCAAACAAATCAAAAAATGGAAAAGGCACCTAGTGATGAAATCCATGACTTCGCTTGCTGACATTCTGTAGCCCCTTGAAAAGGTTAGGAACATGGTTCGGTTGGGTCGAGAACCATATGGGTCATGAGAGCCTGGATTTAGGGCTGCAGGTTGCTCCAACTCCTCTGGTTCTTCATCCTCGTTGATTTCGTTTGGGGTTTCATCATCAGTTAGCTCATCATCATCACTAAGCAGTAACTTGGAAAGTTCTTGCTCAAGTTGAGCATAGAAAGGGTCATCACTAGGACTGTAAACGGAGCGAATACGGAGCAGATCTCTCTGAATCCGAATTCGAATCCGTTTAGGATATAGGATATCCGTATTCGTTTAAGTATTCGACGGATCTTTCAAATGTCCTACCAAATCCGAATCCGATAAAGAATATTAAATCCGTATTCGTATCCGATTGTATTCGAATTCGATTAAATATTCGAATTCGTTAAGAGGTCCGAAAATCCGATTAAATTTCATCTTTTTTTTTTTTTGCAATACGATTAAATTTCATCTAATTTAAACAATCTCATGCTTCTTTCTTTATTATACAAACAAATAATACAACAAACAAACACTTTCCACTAGTGGGTTTTCAAATTTTATCAATTAGGCTTCAGTCTTACGCAGAATAGCACATTGTGGTTTGTACAAGCTGATAATAACAGAAGGAACAAATAAATTAATTAAGGAACAATATCAGCCGGAATGCCCTTGGTACACCGAATATAATGAAGGATTTTTTGCTGTTTCTGGGACGAGCTTTTTCTAATTTCTTCTGACTATTTCATTCTTTGGTCAAATGCAACCAGAAAGCATCAAACCCAGTCTTCCACACTAAAGAGAGTAAATAACATTCCACTTCATTAACCGGACGACTGATTTCCATAAGAAAGAGAAGAAATCACTAGGTATGTTAGATGGCATCTAGTCCTGCGAAGACAAGGAAACCGACATTAAAAATTAAATAGATGCAAAATTCTGCTAAGAAAATAAATCTAAAAATGAATTGTCCAAAAATGTAATTAATATCCTCCAACCAACGGCAATCTTTAATTATCATGATGTACAAGTCTCAACTCTCTTCAATTAGGAGTTCAATGTCCGCCCCAACTTCAGAAATCTTGGACTCCTTAGAAGCCTTTGCTTCCTTGGTAATTCCCTGAACATCGAAGTCCAGTGCTACTCTTTTCATAAGACCATCAAGCATCTGCTTTAAGCAATATGCCAGAAAAGGCATCATTAACAAAAAAACTATGTGAAAATTACATAATTAATGAAGTACACAACATCTGAAACAAATGAATTACACTGCATGAGAAAGTAGAGGTACCAGAGTACCTCAACTGTCTGAAGTTAAAATTTGTTCTAAGAAGAGAATTACCTGACCAAATGAAGCAGCAGCAACAGGTTCCTCAGAGAAATACCTAAAGAAAGTTTCCAAGGGAGAACCTAATTCTTACTCCTAGTGGCAAGGTAATGTTCCCTAGTTTCATTTTCTTGTAAGTATATCGATTGAGAAAAACTACAGAGGGTATAACCTAAGAACTTCATATAGTATCATGGTTACCTGCAATACAAAATTCAATAATTTCAGAGAGCTTGAATATATAAAATGTCATGCTGTGAAGAAAGCTAAGCAAGTACTCACAATTTTCAGGTGGCTTAACCCATCAAAGTTTAGTTTATTTTCTCCAAATACTTCAAGGACCTCTTCCCCAGCTCGAACTTGCCAAGTTGGAGCATGCTCAAGAAAACCATTGTCCACACAAGCAAAACTGAAGTAGTCTCTTGCCCAACAATAAGAAATAGCAAATCTAGTCCAAGCCACATAGTGCCCCATCATCAATAGATTAGCATAAGCAAGCTCAGTCAATAATAAAGCACCACGCACTCACACGTACCAAACGACAAACAGATGAATATATTTGGCATAAATTTCTCCAACTAAATCCGAACAACATCTGCAGCAATATCTCTTTTCTAGGCCTGCCAAAAATCTGTCGTTGCAACCACTGCTTTTGTCTCAAAGGAGATGATTCGAATTGTACGAACCATCTTACAATTACAATACGAGAACAAATCAAAAAAAAAAAACCAAAAATCCACTTCTAATCACCAAAGTAACCACATATTGTCTGAAGTAACTACTAAGAAGGGTAAATAATAAACAGAATCAAAGAAATCGAACAATAAAAAATCAAGGCAAAAAGCTAATTAAAAAACAAAATTTGCCTGGATCGTCATGGCTTTCTTATTTGATTCAAGTTGACTCCCTGCTTAAATTGAACAGATGAACAAGTTGAAATTAAGAGGAGCGCACAGATCTACCAGAAATGAAACAGGGAACCCGAATAATTGAAAAGAAAAAATTACCCTTGGCGGCTTTTTGCTTCTCCATATTCTTCTCCCGTGCCATTTTGGCCTTTTGCCCGTTGCCTCCTTCCATCGCCTTTCTAAGTTTCTATTATCGGAAACAGACAACAGAAACCCTAGTTCTTTTCTCCTCCAAAAGGGACGGAGCGACGGAGAAGGATAATGACAAGAGAGACGTCAGCTACCTCTCTTCCACTGCTCCGTTAGGCGTCGGCTACCATGAAAGCTCGTTGGCTACTGTGTGACAAAAAATTGGAGAGGAAAAAGGTAAGAAAAATACAGAAACATGAAAATAACTGGAGAAGAAAAATGAGAATGACATGGTAGAGAAAGAGGGATGAAAAAGAATGTTACGGTTTTGGCGTTTCGATCTGCAAGACACATTCAAAGCTGATTCGCTGGTCTCTTCAAGGCTTCGTTATTGGGGTCGCCGGAGACGAGGGAGGGTTGAGAGGAAGGCCGCCGACCGCCGACCGCCGAGTGGAAAACAAGCACGGTGAAGAGAAGAAACCCCTTAAAAACTAAAAACCCCCTTTTCCTCCTTTCTCAATTTCTTCTAGGAATAGCAAATGAAAGAAGCGTTTGCAGTTGCAGGTGAGGTGACTATCGGAGGAGCAGATCGAAATGGAAGAGGCGTCTTCAGTTAAGCCTTGACGTCTTTTACAAGCTACAAAAGAGGCGTTAAACTTTTAGGGGTTGCAAAGATTGTGTTTAAATAGAAGATATTAAAATTACTTAAAGTGTCCTCGATAATTAAAAAATTTACAAAAATACATGGTTGTTTAATCGGATTCGGATCTTAATCGGACGGATATGGCCTTGATCCGAATCCGAATCCGATTATAAACGGATCCTAAAATTAGATCCGAATCCAATCCAACGGATCATTTAATCGGTTAAAAATCCGATTAAATCGGATAATTTAATCGAAAATGGTCGGTAAACGGGTCATGATCCGATCCATTTACAGCCCTAGTCATCACTAAGCAAAACTTGGTGACATTTCTTGCCCCATTTTGGTGTAGAGAGCTTTACTTTAGGGCTATGCAAAACTCAAGTGCATTCCTCCTACTTAAAGCCATAGTCTTTCTTACCATAACTGCATTCATTAAATGTAATGGCCTTGTCAAACTAACCTTTTTCTTCTAATTTTGGTAATTACATTTGTAAAGCAAGATGCCCTAAATGCTAACCCAATAAACCTTTTTCAGTTTCTTTCCTTTTTTATCTTTTTCCAATGCGGCTCAAACTTCAAATCACTGACATATAATGAAACCCTCATGTAAAACGCCGCTCAAATTTGTAGGTTATTAACTATATTATGATTAATAAACCTTTGGAGCATGGGTGTGACTTGGGTTGGTTGAACCTGAGAACTGATTGACCTAAACCGACTTTGGATCGATTTAATTTTGGTCTCAATTATGCATTTAGTTTGGTTTTGGTTCCAAAATCACCAAGCTGAACTAATTTGGTTTAGTTTTGTGTTGATGTGTTGGTAAACCAAATCAAACCGAACCATCGTGTATATATAATTTATGTGTATGTATGTGTTGATCATTTGAATGGATAGTTAACGATTAGATAGAGAGGCGTCTTTTAGGTATTTCAAGTGATATTTTGTGACCAACAAAAACCGTCCATAATCTCTGGGAAATATTTCCAAAGATTGTTTTAAATTATAGTATATGTAAAGATTAGAAAACTCGTTTAATGTGTTTTAAATTGACCAAAACCAGCCCAAAAAGAATCCAAATTTGTAATTTAGCTTGTGTCTAAGAGTGTGTTGTCAGCCATTAGCAAGCATGTTGCCAAGTAGACAACATAAATGATATACCCAAAGAAAATAAAAAACATAAAAGTAATTTGAGTAATTATTAAGGATGATTTGACATTGATAATACCTAAGGAATCTTGACAACTCATGTTTGATGATTTGAAAAGTAGTAATTAGGGACTAAATACCAAAAGAAACTTGACTTGGTAACTAATTATCTCACCAAAAAAAAGACTTGGTAACTAATTAAGGGCAATTTGGGAATGATATTACCAAAGGAATCTTGGCAACTCATAAAACAAATAGGTGCCATAGTTGCATTAATGACTGCCATAGCAGTTAAACATTTAAGTAAACTAGAGCATCTTGTTTAGCACTTCTTCACTAAATTTCGTGATTTTATTTTTCAAAAATGAAAAAGGGCACTGGTCAAAGGCCAATTTTTTTAAAAATTGGGTGAAGCCCAAACTAATGAAAACCCAGTCCAACCTGCCATATTCTTAGCCTGCTGACCAGTGCCTTAACAATTGAGATCCTGTGGGACTTTTATCTACAACCTTATGTGAAGCCTGCATTGGGATCATATCATGTGTATTGTGAATGGCATATCTGTAAATTTTTAAGCAATCCTGTGAAAAGCTACAAATAAGGTTGTAGATAAAGGTCCTACAGGATGTGAACCTGCACCTTAAGCCTGAGCCTCATGAAAGACGGACACCAATTATGTCTGGTGATACTTTCTAAAATAATTTAGATTCGGTCACCAAATTCATGATAATTTAAAAATGGTGATAGTGCTATTTTACTGTTCATAAACCATAATGCCTTTACCCACCTAAATTACATTTCCCTTTATATGGTTTACAAGTCCATAAACAGGTTGTTCCAAGTTCATTTAATGAGGTTTACAAATGGATACATGGCTTTTTATAGGTCTTTTAATGAGGTTTACCTGTTTGTACATTGGTTGTTACAAGTCATATAATCGGATGTTACAAGTACTTAAAAGGTTCCTTTTATGTGGTTTATAAGTCAAAAAGTAGGTTGTAATAAGTCGTTTAATAAGGTTTACAAGTTGTTCAATGAAGATTCATAATTCAATAAATGCCTAGTTAAAAATTTTATAATGTGGTTTAATTTACAACTCTGTAAGTTAGTTATTGCAAGTCTTCTAATATGCTGTTACAAATCTTTAAACAAGGTCTCATTTGTGGTTTACAAGTCAATAAATAGTTTATTAAAAGTTGTTTATCGAGGTTTACAATTTTGTAAATCAGTTGTTACAATTTTTTAAACGAGGTCTTGTTTATATGTTTATAAGTCAGTACATAAATTTTTACAAGTCATTTAACAAGGTTTGCAAGTCTATAGATGACTTGTTATAAGTCTCTGAACAAGGTTTGCAAGTATATAATCAGTTGTTACATCTCCTCTCATCAGGAGGCCATATCAGCTGGTTTTTCATGCTGGAAGATCTGCTGGTCCAACGGTGGAAGGGGTGTACACATAGGCTTCATGCACCTATGTGGACATATACATCACCGTTGGATCAGCAGATCTTTTGACCAAGGGCTCCAGCAGATTTCAAGTCTCTCATCAGCTATTAGCAGTATTTGGATGAGGTTTACAAGTAATTTATGCAGGTAAGGGCATTATGGTTCATGAAATGACTCTTGATTTCAAAAGGATAACTAAAAATCAATTTTCGCTTTTGAGTTAAGGTGAGTGGAGTTGTGCACAACAAACCCATCACTAAACACTACAACTTGAATTCAAGGGAGCCATCATTGTACACAAATGCTACATTTTCAAACTCCATGTTCAATTAACTCGTCTTTGATTTGGTATAAATAAAACAATTCAGGATCTGATGACTATTAATCAAAGATGATTATTAAAACAAAACCGACATTAAAAAAAATATTTTATTAGAAAATTCTTCTTGGATGACGCAAATCGCACTATTGCTTTTATAATCCTATTCAAAGGCGCATTCTCCGTCTCTAATTATTGCCTTTTATTTTATTAATGGGAATACAACATACTCTACCTCATCTACATTGGCATTGGCTTCGAGAAATGGTAGCTTTAGCTTTTAGACTGCAAGGAAGTCCATCTTCAATGGTGGGATTAGGTTAGGTTGCTTTTCTTTCTTTTCTTTTTTTCCACATAACCTTTTGGCGTTTACAAGTCATTTGCTTTTCTTTCTTTTCTTTTTTCCACATACCCGGCGTTTACAGGTCATTAGTAAGCGAAGGGGTCTTTGGTAGGACTTTTGGATTGTGAATTATAATTTGGATTTTGAAAATCCATATTATCAGTGCTGATTTATAGAATCCAGAATCTTGGTTGGATACTTTGGATTTAGCTCCTTGTTCAAGCAGGACACATAACTATGAATATCTCCTTACTACTTCGGTTTTATTATTTTAACAGTGCAAATCTATAGAAATTTAAAAAATGGATTGTGGTTTTTAGTTGAAAATCCAATTTTCAAAAACCCTATCAAACAACCGCTAAGTATTTCATACAATTAGAGTATCGCATGATATGGTATACATCAATATGTGTAATTAAGGCATTTGAAAGCTATGTGTATGAGATTGTTTCTTTAATAGATAATTCATGATTTGTTTTTCTTCCCACTTGAAAAGTTTAAACATCTCTATCAAGATTAGACCTTTGGTTGTCACCTTCGGGAAGGGGACAAAAGAAAAAAGGAAAAGAAGGGAAAAAGACCTCTTTGATGGGGATGTAAGAGGTCCCCTGTTTCCTCACAAGTCTAATTTGAATGCATTTTTAATTTCATGAAGGGTTTCTAACATTGAAAAACTGTTGAGGAAAGATACTAAAAACCAATGAATTGTCCCTTTTAAAGTCAATTTTGCTAAGACCCAACAACCAACCCAAATTAGATCATGATATAACTTTTCTCAATGTGATATTTTCCCAAGTTATAGAACTTTTTCAAGGTGGAATCTTACTTAATTCAAAAAAAACTAAAAACTATTGTGTATATTAAAAATCAGGTATTTTCTTGTAATACCCTTTTTTTGGGATAATGTGGAACCTAACTTAGTCAAGGCCTATCTGAAGTCTGAACCAACCCCAAGAGTGTAAACCCCATGAACCTACTCACAAGACCCATGTATCAATTAAGGTAGGGAATACCAGGAGGAGGTTTGAACTCAATAGGCCTGTCTGAAGTCTGAACCTACTTGCAAGGCTTACGTTAGGTTTTTTTTTTCGTAACATTTGTTTCATCAAGATATACAGAAGGTTATTTTTATTCGCCATAAAAAAGGAAAATCATGATAAAGTAGCAAATAAAATAAAATAAAATAAAAGGAAGAAGAAGACAAGGAACATTTATTTAACTAACCAACCAATTTGACGGTGATATGCTCGTTTGACGAAATCTCCTCGTCGGAAGGGAGAAGATAATCTGAGAAAAAAAAAAAAAAAAAGATCAAAAATACCTTAAGTATCCAAAAACTGAGGTCTTAAGACCGAAAGGAAAGGCTTCAAAATCTCGTAGTTTGGTTTGCTGATTCTCCGCCCGATTTGTAGCGGCACTTGGATAAAAGAAGTTCCGTGTATTCGCCTCGAGCTACGAACTGGGTGACAGATCTGGGTAAGAACCCTAGGGCGCCACAGATTCCGTAGAAATCAGTTTGACTTTCGTGCACAGGCAAGAGAAAAGAGAAACTCGTACTATATATTTTTTTTTGTTGCTTTTCGTTACTTTTTGCTCTTTCTACTTTAAATTCTGTCAAATTTGGAAGATTTAAGTTCGTGGGTTATGCTTAGAGATCTGTGAAAGTATTTGGGTTGCGCTGCTTTTTATTTTCCCCCCATTTCAGTCTTGGATTCTGTTCGTGTTTTGTGAAAAAAGTGATAACTTTATCAGATTCTGTTCATATTTGAGATTACCGTTGACGGGTTTTGCTTGTATTTAAATTTGATATCTGGGTTACTAGGTGGTTCATACTGAAGGTCTGATTTTATGGTTTTGTCCTCTCTGTTTCGGGAATCTATCTTTGTTTCAGCTCAGGTTAGGGTTTTGGGCATCTGAAGTCTATACCGCAACGTCTGCAATTGTAGCTCAATTTTGGGTCTTGGGTTCTAGAGTTGTACGTGCAGCTTGTAATTTCTAACTCCGGATTTTGTTTTTGGATTTTTTTTCTTTTTCCTTTCTGTTTCCAGGATCAGTTTCTCGTTCTTCGTCTGCCAACCCGACTGTGCGTTGCTCATCCAGAGCTCTGTAGCTATCATGAATTCTCATCAATCAGTCATGCCAGTGTTCAATAGTTCCCCCTTTGTTGCTGAGCCTCAGCAGCAGAAGTCTGACTGTGTCAGTCGGAACTCCAACAATTTATCAGGAAAATTTGGTGTCAATGGAGGGGAGGATGGAGTGGACAACTCTGAGGGCTTCGTTGGTGTTCTTGAGGTTTACGTTCACCAGGCTAGGGATATCCATAACATCTGCATATATCAGAAGCAAGATGTGTATGCTAAGCTTTGCCTGACTAGTAATCCTGAGACTACGGTCTCTACCCAGATAATTAATGGTGGGGGGAAGAATCCAGTTTTCAATGAGAATCTGAGACTCAATATTCGGACTTTAGATTCCTTTCTTAAGTGTGAAATATGGATGCTTAGTAGGGTGAAGAATTATCTGGAAGACCAGTTGCTGGGCTTCACTTTGGTGCCTCTTTCAGAAGTCCTTATTGGGAACGGAAAGCTAGCAAAAGAGTTTTCTCTTTCCTCAACCGATCTATTCCATTCTCCAGCAGGGTTTGTCGAGTTGTCGCTCTCGTTCAGTGGGGATCTACCAGAAGTCTTAGCAATTCCTGACCCCCACACGACTCTGGCTGCAAACACAGTTGTGCAGGATTTGGAAATCCCCGATTCTCTCCCTGGTGACCTTGATAAGATTGAGTTCCCGGATCCAAAAATCGTGAATGAAAACCAGTTGATGGTTTCGGAGTATTATGGGATCCCATGTTCCAATTTGGATTCTCAGAACTCTGAGAATTTGGTCACTTCGGGTACTGATAATCATCTCAGTTCAGATGTGGTTACACAAGTTGTGGAAGAGGTCTCGGCTGATAATCTCTGTACTGTGGAGATTCCAAAGAACAATAGTCCCCCAAGCAGTGAGTCAACTGATCAATCGCTCTCTGCTTCTATTCCAGCAATCTCTCGGACGAGTGATACCACAGCAGATTCAGGATCTCCAAATCATGACCTGGTTTCACCTCTGAAAGAGAAAAATGTTGGAGAGGCCGAGAGTGATTCTTCAACTAGGGGCCCCAGTTTTGCATTTGCACAGTCTGTGCTCAATGTAAAGATTGAGCCAGAGCAAACAGTTGTGCAACAGGACATAGTAGATATGTATATGAAAAGCATGCAGCAATTCACAGAGTCATTGGCGAAGATGAAACTTCCGGTGGACGTTGAAAAAGGATCCACCGAATCAGGAAATTCGGGTTCTGATCAGAAATTACAGGCATCTAAGGGCACTAGCTCAAGAGTGTTTTATGGGAGCAGGGCTTTCTTCTGAACTTCTGTTTGATTGTTGGAGGATACTCAGGCAACTTTAGGTTTTAGAATCAGCACTAATAGTAGTACTTAGAGCTATGCTGTGATAAAGAGTGGGGCATGTTTTTTTTGTATGTGGGAATACTCTTAGTGAAGGACAAACATGACTTGTATGTGTTACAGACTTTGTTCTGATATGGCTGCTTTCAGTATGTGATAATATGGATATTATGTCTTCTTCTATATCCTTTGTTTTTCCCCCCGTCTTCTTTCTTTTTTGGATGGGGGACTGAGCATGGAATCACTTTTTGTTTAGTTAAAAATTGTTGAAGTTTTAGTTAATTTTGCACCATAATAGTTATGACCTGTACATGAAACGCGTAACCAAGGACAGGTTAGGCCACTACATTATGTAGTACCTTCTTTTTGCCATTTTGCATATTTGAAATGGATATATGGCAAATTCAACAATAATCTCTGCATCTTCAAACATATCTACTCAAGTCTCTGTGGCATTATAAATTTTGGACTAGTTGTGTTATTCTTAGAAGACGGTGGAACTATATAAGTTGGGCTTTATAATTACTAGTACTGAGAAAGTAATGGATGTTAAGTTATGATTTGGGCAAATGGTAGATACAGAAGGACAAAGGCTTGAAGCCTGAAACAGTAACAAGCATTTCTGTTTTGTTACCTTGATCTTCTTTTTCAGCTTTGTTTGATGGTGCTGCTGGTTCCCTTCCTTGCCGGCCCATACATCTGTGTCTCACCCAGACAGCTACAGCATAAGTTCAAACAGGTACTTCAACTATCTCATTAGCTCTTATTTCTTTGTGCCTCCTGCAAATCCAGGCAATCTGCCCATCATCCCTGTACCTTATCCTCCACAATCCGAACTTCTCAGCAATTTGTCTTCCAGTCAAGCATCTTCGCTCTTTCAAAAAGTCTACAAGCCATTGCTGTGCCGCCCTTAGATCTTGCTGAATATCCCTTGAACTTTCTCCAGCCTGGTATCTGGCCCTGCTCCTATTCCTAATTCCCTCTACTTGTCCAATTGCTAGAGCCCCCACAGCCCCTGCAGCCATTGCTCCTGCTGCTCCATGAACAAGTGAAGAGTCAACTAGATGAGCAACTTCCCTGCTCAGGTCTGGTATCATCTCTCCCATTCCGCTTACTAAATGGACCCCTATCTTTAGGGAAAAGGTCAGCAGTTTCATGAACTTCTTCATGTATGGAACCAAACACTGAACTGCTCTGTTGTCAACCTGCATCAACTCGCAACCCAGCTGATCTTCAACCACATGCATTTCTCTACGAAATTCACACAACATGTGCAGTCTCAGTGCCGCCATACCAGAAATCATATTGGTCACCAACCTCCTTGAGTAATTTTCTGTCTTGACAAAGTAAAACATGTGTGGTACTTTTCTTTCTTCTAGTTGAACATTATAGTTAACGAGATAGTTCACCTTCCGATGAAGCTCAATCAGCAATCTGTGTTCATAATATCTGAGCCCTTGGATCTCCTGCTTTAAGTCTCTAATTTCCTGCTCAATTATTTTCAGTCTTTGCAGAACTGCCTCCACTCCCTTAGCAATGCCACTAAATGTAGGTTCAACTATACTGTCAGGTTCCTCACCAGGAATAGGAGTATCAGCCTCTTCTGGGTTGTTGTCTGTTGGGACTGCCAGTTCCACAGCAAGATGGTATAGGTCATGATATCGTCGATGTAGTACTTCCCGAAAGTCATCATCCGATAGGAGATCCCTAGCAAAATCAAACCCAGCTCGTAAGATGGGTTTGCCTCCATCCAAAACAGGACCCCATGTGTGTTGATAGTCATACATGCTGTCTGCAGGACCCGAAAGTAGTGCCTGTTTCAGTTGTTGCAGAGGTACAAACTGGTTTTTCCTATATCTGGGAGGTGTCAGATATTTGACACATTCTGGGCGAAGAATATTTTCAGTCAAGGTGACACCATGGCAAAGGCTATGAATTGTTGGGATTATAAGCTGCTGGAACAATCTGAGAATTTCTGTCAGGTTCTTTGTGGAGCATGCAAGGATGTCAATATGGTACCCCAACTGTCCTCCAAGCTCTACTCTGACATAGATGCCATTGATAGATATTGAGATTAGGTATTTCTCCAGACTGTAAGTTGCTCCGTGTTGGTTCATTGATCCAATGATTTTGTTGTGGAGATGCACCTGTTGTTGCAAACAGATGAGAATTGATAAAAGCCAAGCAATGTCCTTGTATAGTCTTCTCTTTGTGATGTCAGTAAAATTTTTTTTTTTTATCTAAACTGATCAAAAAATTTTATTTATCTAAACTTTATTCTAGTTTTATTTGTTGTTTATCTGTAGAATTTCAGATCTGCTTATATCCCTAACGAATAGGTTTGCATCGGCCACCCATAACCTTACACATCAATTGATGCGTATTGGTTTTGGCTGGTATTGGAACCCTTTCTTATCCTACAAATATTATTGCTGTCAGTTCAATTGAATAAGAACTTTATATCACATTATAATTTACAAAATTTCATGCTTGCTTACATTATGATGATAAACAACTTAGTGATTAATGTTTGGAAGAAGATATGCAAGAGAAAATATAGAGGCATGCCAAGTAGTCCGGTGGATGCAGCATGCGTACTAGGGCTGCAACTCAGTGCGATTTGGTTCGGGTTGGCCTCAACCCAAGATCAAACAAAGGTTATTGATGGTCGGCCGAAAACCGAACCGAAATACCTAAATCGAAAACCGAACCGATTATTTAAAGAAAACCCGTAACCCAACCCAAACCGAACCAAATTGCAAAATTTGGTTCGGTTCGGGTCATTTTCCCATACTTAAAACCTGTTATCAAGAGAAAGATTCTTACTTTTGCCCAAAAAAAAAAATTTTTAAAGAATACACACAACAAATTTAAAAGATCATCACTTACGTGCAGTCCAATCCCTTAAATAGTTTACATGCATACATAAGATGTAACATAGAGTTTAGAATTCCAAGTCATATGTTAATTGTTTTGGATCTCACTTTTGAGCTCATGAATCAATTTAATAATTAACTACAAAGATTTATAAAATAATAATCTTATTCATTATTTTATAACTTATATTTTATTATTACAACTTTATCTATTGTATATTTTATATATATTATTATATTCGGTTTGATTTGGTTCGATTTAGTTTTACACTTAGGAAATTCGGTTTGGTTTTCCGTTCGGTTCGGTTAACCCGAGCCTTCAACTCAAAACCGAACCAAACAAATTCGGTTCTCTATTTTCAGAACCAAAACCTACTCAAAGACTACATAACCCAAACCAAACCAACCCAAAGTCGGGTTGGACAGGGATCAGTTTCGGTTTTAACCGACCCAAGTTGCAGCCCTAATGTGTACTACTTAAAATTATAAATTGAGCATGTAATGTGGCACAGGAAAGAAAACTGTGGGGCAAGAAACGTGTGAAGACCTTGGGAACCCTTAATGCATGAGATGGCTTCAAATATATTATCTTTCCATGACTATTGAAATTTGATTGTTTATAAATATAAATTTTTCTGTTGCATTTTTAATATTTTATACAGTCAAGAGATGAGCAGAATTACTCCTCTTTCTTTGTTTTTCTTCTCTGTATATATGTTTAGGCAAATTGTTGTTTTACCCACACAGAGAAAGCCATTCCATTTTTCTTAGTCACATTATGTGTTGAAACATTAACAACCAGACCACATTCTGCATCGAATCCATTGGGAAAAAAAGGGAGGAAAAAGGAAAATTCTTACCTGCAAGCGAGGAAAGAAACCTGGTGTGAGAAACATGTGGCTTGAATCATCACACTGAAGATGTCTTCCCGCGTAAAGGCAGTCAGGAGTGCTTATTGCCCATCGTTGTGACCTTCCTCTGCCTTCTTCAAGAATTGAAGGGATTAATAGTGGAGAACTTGGATCCCCCGGATCTTGTTCATAACACAGTTCCAATTTCAGCATCATCTTCACAAGGTCAGTGGCCTCCAGATTCTCAAAAACCTTTGAACCCATCCCTGGTATCTGACTCTGTAAACTTCCTCTGAGAATCTTTTCTAATTCCTTCCGGCTTACAAATCCATTCCTTTCAGTTGAGCTTTGCTTTACGACATTTAATCTTGATAGTTGACCGAGAACATCCCCACAGAACCACTCACAATCTAGGATTAGAAACCCCAGGTCACTGAAAAAAATCACCTCCCCTATATGATGAAGAGATTTTGCAATTGCTTGCCTCCTCATCTCTACCTTCTCCATATTGTCATGCCTTGATCGGATTCTTAAAACTGGGACTTTGACCTGGCAGAGCTCACCAAACTCTTTCCACTTCAACGCGGGTCTGTTGCCGTTCTCCACCCTCCATTCTGATAAAATTTGTGTCAAATCATTGCAGAGCTCATAAACTTGAGGCGCTCTTTGGAGAATTGTTTTACTGGTCTTTCGGAGATGATGAGATAGTCTACTCACTGATCCTGATGATCTTGCATCTACTGTGAATACAGTTGGGTAGAACTCCACAAACCCTTGGAATCTCTCTCTTAACCTCTGAATTGCATGTACGGTAACATGTAAGTTGTTGGATGGTTGTGTAATTTTGTCATAGTGTGTGAGGACCATGGTTACATTTGGTAGCATAGATTGCGGGCCAGCTCTTCTGGAGTTTGAGACTATGAATCTGAGCCAATAAAGAAGGTCTTCTTCAATCTCTACCGCGTTTTTCTGTTCTCTATTGTTTGGTTTTCTGAATAAGCTGGATATAATCAGGAAGAATGATGCACTTCCATGGCCTGGAAACAGGATATCATGGAGGGCATAGAACTCCTGCTGACCTGCAAGATTCCATATTGAAATCTTTGTGTCCTCGTCTCTGAAGGTTTTTATCTTGATTCCTGTTGTTCTCACAGCTTGCTCAACTGGGTTTACTAGTGTTCTGATGTGATCCAAGTAGGGAAGCTTTGAAGAAGTGAAATTCTGTATTACAGAGCTACAGAGTGTGGTTTTACCTGCAATTCAAATGACAACTTTATTCTTTCAATCTCAACTTGTGAGTCTGAAATCAAAAAGAAGATGCAAAAAATAATTGAGATGATACGTTTTCCAAGCTGAACCAAATAATGCAGCAATTAATGCTGAACCAGATAATATCATCAATTGTTTGCTGCTGAGTTTAGATTATTTACAAAATTTAACAGTTGCTATTTTACCTGCAAATTCTTGCCCACAGAAGAAGACTCTACAACTCTTGGGCACCGTCAATGGCATGTCCTTAAGCAAATCATTATCTGGTTCTGCTCTCCCATTCTGCCCTAGTTTCTGATAAATCTCATCTGCCTTTCCTGAGTTCTGCAATGGTGTTCTGGTAAGATCAATGTCTTCAAGCCAAGGGTTAACCTGTAATGTCTCCATTATTGTCTGCAGAACCAAATCTCCTACCACCCCTTTGCAACCTTGTAAGGATAAGTATCTTAGAGTGGCATTCCTCTCCAAGCCCCTGAAGATTCTTACGATATCTTCTTGTCTCAAGCTATCATCGTCATGAATTCCAAGTCGGACGATACTCTGATTGGTTGCCAGCATCTGCAAGATGGCTGCAAGTCCACCCCTTCCAATCTTTGTTCTTCCTCCTCCAAAGGTTATTGACTTCAGAGACATGTTTGCTTGGTTTTGCAAAGCTGAGAACCTGCTCAAAGGGCAGAGTAAATGTTCTACACCTATCCCACCAAACCAGTTCCCGTCAAGATATAAGCTTTCCAAATATCGGTTCTTGAAGAGCCCAGCTGCAACATAAATAGCTCCCTTGTCTTTGAGACAAGTTTTTGATAAGTTTACCTCTTTGAGGCTTTGATTCTGATCTAGAACCCAACGAAACTCCTTAGCCCATCTGGATTTCAGCCGGATTCCAGTCATGTCCAGCGACCTGACTGTTGAGTTGCATCCTAGCGCACATGCAACCCTGCAAGAACCTGAAACATCTAGTCTGTAAATTCGGAGTGTGCTGTTTTCAGGTACAAATTCTACCACCTTGGAACTTTTTTCTTTATTTTCTCCACTCCAAACATGAACTTCCATGCCTCGGTTTCTTGCCAGTACTGCAGAGATGAGAGGAGTTGCTGTGATTGAGTGTGAATCAAGAATTATCAACAGCTTCAATGTGGAGTTTACCTCGATCATCTTTGAGAGCTCCTCTGCTCCTTTCGTCCCTATTGAGTCGTCCCATATCTGTAATTCTTCCAAGCTCTCATTGATCTTCAGAGCAGAAGCGAGGAGTCCGGCTCCAGTGGAGCTAATACCTGACTCAGAGAATATGATTTCTCTGATCCCCCTATTTTGCTTCAGCATCTCTGTAAGCTCCCATAAACATTCTGGATTAAATCTGTTTCTCCGAAACACAATTTGCTTGATGTTCAAGTTCTTCTCAAGCAAAAAACAAAGAATCCGTAGTTGCTGCACTTCCCATTCAACCCTATGCAACTCCAAGTTGCACAGGGATTGGATATTTTTTGATGCTCCTAATGCTGTCAGAAGGTGAGAGAAGTATGGAAGGCTATGTTCATGTGTAGAGACGTTTATGTTCATAGAATTTTCTGTTTCTTGGTAACAGCTTGAAATGGGTTGAGAAAGGTTGAAGGTGACACTGTGCGGGTTTATGCTTCCAGACTTGATTGCTTGCAGAGCCCATTGTAGATCTCTGAGATTTCTGCTGGATGCCATTGTCATGGCCTGGCCTCCACTGATAAAAATGGAACGCTACCAAATTGTGATCACAAGATTAAAAACTTCAATTATCAGGTCTGGAAATGGGTTGGTTAGCTTTCCATGAGTATCTCTCCTTGATTTTGTGGTGGAATGGAGTTTCTTAATTCTGAACTTGGGATTAGTTGTCCTTGAGATAGAATATATTTCAGTCAATGGCATTGATACCCATGGGTTCTTTCTAAAGGTAAATTCTTTTGGGCTAGCTTGTTTGAAAGGTATGAACACTTTCACAATCTTTCTTGTTACATTTGAACTTTGTGCACAACAGGGTCAGGGTGTATCTATCATCTCACCTTTGCCCTTTCAAATCACAGAAAGTGAGCCTATTCATTACTTTTTTTTCTTCCTGAACATATATAGCATCTAACCATCTATGCACAATTCAGAAATGGGCTGCTTTAATGGATACTTGGAAACATCTCAAGGCTTTGATTTTTGAGAAGGGAGGTGCTTCCTTTATTGAACTTTTGAGCTGTTGAGAGTTGTAAGATTTCTTTTCTCTTCTTTTCCCATTGGAAGAAATAGAGAATCCAATAAAGTAGAAGAAAAGATTTATTGAGTGGGAGAGACAAAATGGCCTAACTTTGTGGGATATGTATGGTACAAACATTTCGGCTCATTGAACTAAATAATTTATTTACATTTGTCTGGTAACTTTTTGTCCAATTTATGCTTCCCATGTGATCCAGACCGTCCAATTAACTGACCATCGGTCCATCGCAACCTTTGTTGATTGATTGGATGGGTATGATCGCTAATCACTAATCATGTTGTCCCGTTGATTGAGCGCGCCGTAGGAGCAATTCGTGAACAAGGAGGGCCCCTGTCCTCCCAGAATTTGTTCGAAGAGACTTTCCACGTACAATTTGGCAAATGGCCCTAAACATGGCCCACCAACTCATAAACATGAGTTGGCATGCTAAGCTAAACCATGTTGACGGGCTATATTGTACTTTTTCGGTTTTTTTAATCTGAAACCTTTAAACAGAATAAAAGGTCGGTCCAGCCAGAATTTACAAATATAAGAACAGATAATCGTTAATCCAGGCATCTCCATTGACCGGGTTTGTAATTATAATATATAGGCAGGGTTTAAAACCTGGAATTCGTAACAAGTACCTGCCGGTATATTAATTTAAGTATCGGTAATATTATCGTATCGGGTCGGCCGG
This sequence comes from Buxus sempervirens, assembly GCA_947561395.2. NCBI lineage: Eukaryota > Viridiplantae > Streptophyta > Magnoliopsida > Buxales > Buxaceae > Buxus > Buxus sempervirens. The sequence continues at coordinate 1,606,897 of OX387191.1, read as the reverse complement.
TACCAGTATGTATCGGCTGGTCCAAACCCGTATCATGGAATGGACCGTCTGGACTTACCCTGCACGGTTTTTTTTTGTACCATGAGTAGTGTAGATAATAGCCATAAATGGGTTCTTGGCAGTGCTTGGGAGGAAAAGCAATCCTAGGATCAGTACACAAAACCAATTCAAGCAAGTCAAGTAATTGGTCAGAGATCAAGCAGAGTTCTCATAAATGCCATAAAATGTTCTCTCCCATGAAGGTGAGATGGATATCTAAAATGAGTAAGTTGGGGTGGAGCACTCTTTTAAAAGGCATAAAACCCACCTAAAAGGTGACATGGAAAGCCCTTCTCACTATGGCCACAAGGCCCACAACCCCAAGGGAAGCCCAGATAAGAGTCAAAAGATGACCAAACAGGACACTTTTTGGGACTAGAAGCAATGATGAGGACATACACAATGTTTAGACAATATTCAACAAGATAAATCTGCTGGCGCACATAAAAGACCTCAATGGCTCCCACCTTCAACCTAAAAGTCTCAGCATAATTTCTATATTGGATGGTTACAGCTATCCAAGCAGGTTGACTCATCTTGATTGTCCATGAATGGTACACTAGGTAGTACTTGCTGCATGTATTTCTAGAGAAAAAACATTCATGCTCTACATATGCATTGAGAACTCCAGAAAAAGTTCATGATCTCACCAGAATAAAGGTCTATGATCTGAAATGTTTAGATATTAGAACAAAACAGTTCAAGTCATTAGTTTTAAGTTTGGACTTGGTTAAAATCCCTGTATGTCAGTTGAATTATGTTATGTCAGAAAATGGATGTTTAAGATCCAAATCACAAGTATATCATTATAAGATACACAAATGAAGCTTAGACATGGTAAATAAAAGTTTCCCATAAGAAATGAATCAGAATATTTGGTTACTTATTCTGGGGGACCCTAGATTGGTATCCCTCAAAAAGTTTCACACTAGTAAACCAACCAGTACCTCTGGAACAATCTGAGAATAACAAAACCCTGAATAGGGATGAAAGAGAACACACCTGCCACAGCAACTTTGCTGACAATACAGCAGAAAAATAAAAGTAAACAGGAAAATAAATGAAAAAACAGTAATATCATAGTCTGTGTTGATGTATCACTGCTTCACCAGGGATGCATGATACATTAACTGGAAGAACTCTTTTTGAATGTATCCCGCAATCCGATTTTACATCTCAATCAAATCCCAAGAAACAAAACCTAATTTTAAATCTCACACCTTACACAAAATCCCTTGTAACTTGTCTCTGAATTTGAATTCTTCAAAACAGGCACTCTGGTTAGCTCTAGATAATCACTTTCCTTTTAATCTGAAAAATATTGACGAGAAAATAATATGAAATTCACAGTCTTTCACCTGGTTTATCTGAATTTTCTTCAACTAAAATAACATCCGGATATTCAAATAATGATCATCCTAGGTAGCAATTCCTGAAGCAACAATTGAAAAAGAATTTGTAAGTAGAAGACAACATCATGTAATTAGAAATGAATGGCAATTTTTGTATATGACAATAATTAAGTATAGTGAGAAAATCAAAGCCACTAATAATTTTATAGAGAAAATCTCATTAGTAAGCTGTATTTAAAATGACAACAAAGTTCCACATAAGTTTTAAGCACAGGCACAAGCCAGATGGTAAATTATGGTTTGATAGCCAGATACTAGTACTTAAAGAAAACATGTTGATCCTTAGAAAAATGAAGGAGCCCACTGAACTGAATATATAAATCCAAGCCACTAAAATTATGAAAATGGAAAGAAAATGCCCCAAGCATTTTGACTACATCACATTTATATGTTTATATACATCTACCATAAGGTAAGAGAGCCTCAAAATTGACATATAGTGACCCTCAATCACTTGTGTCAAAGACATTTTCCATATTGCTTGCATATATCACATTTGCATTGAAAATTTAAGTCCTCAAGAATAAAGGTATGACATCCATATCAAAGCATCAAAGCTTTTTGATTGACCTCAGGACATACAATACATCTGATCCACATGTTATCTACTCTCCAGTGAAACATAACTTTTGGTTTTGTACGGCCTAGAAAGTTTCATGAAAATATACACCGTCGTGTTAAACAATTGCCTACTAGCTGCACTCAATTCAAATTGCCTGCTTGTTAATGGTTAAGGTAGCAAATGAGAAAGAGGCTTAGGTGCAGAACATCAGCACAAAATAAATACAGGTTCAACCACAATAGCTAACATTGGATAAACATTATAGCTGCCAAAAATGATTCCAGGGTGTAGTCGATGGTAATGATTATCAAGTTTAATGTTTGTGACCCGATGTAATAACTTCCAGTTATTACTCCAGATGGATGATCTCGTGCAGCATATGAGAAATACAAGGTGCTAGACAAGGCAACACCCCATTAAGACTTAATAAATGAGAAATACTGCTATCTATAAATATATAAACCTATATTGTTGACTCCTATTAAAGGCAATCACATATACCATAGCCGCATTATGTACATATATCTTGCATCTTGTGATTATCAAACAACAAGAGAAGCTAGCAATTATATGGTAAGTCACAAAATTTTAACTGCATAGATCACATGTTGTCACACATATTTAGAAAAAAACAAAATATGATAACATGTATTTAACCAACTACATCTCCAACATGTGAACATTTGTGTAATGACAAAATGGCACTTAACCTTCTATAAGTACATTGCCTTACGTAGATTAATTTCTCTAGGTTGGGGATGTTTCTTTGGTGGGGGTGGTGTGAGGGCTGTGCATTGGAGAAAAGAAAAAACTTTATTGGAAGAAACATCTTGTGATGTTAAAGAAACCTCTTACCTCTATTTGACTGTCTATTGGCAACATTATAACCACCAACATAACCCGTAGAACTTTTAGTTGTAACATCTGAAGCACCACCACCAAGCCCATATCCAAATGAACTAGACCCATCTAGCTCTGAAGTTGTAGAACGCCATGTCGGATCCCCATAAACTGAACCACCACCATAAAATTCTCCATAGGCCCCATCAAAACCACCACTTGAGGCAGCATATGACGAGATTGGAGCCACACCTGCTCCACTGCTTCTTCCATACCCTCCACCTCCTAACCCATAACTGCTATCACCACTTCCATAACCAAGACTGCCACTAGAATAGCTGGACACACTTCCTCCCCCTTGAGCCGAAATAGGAGAAGAACCCCAATTTGCTCCACTAATGCCAAAGCTGCTATTGCCACCACCAATAGACCCAACTCCAGAGCCCATGTAAGCAGTAGAGCTGGCAGAGTTTGCTGGATAATTCAGTCCTACATTTCCCCAAACATTACGAGTTGTTGAGCTAATGATAGAACTGCCTCCTCCATTACCCCCACCATAGCCAATAGGACTACCGTACCTCTTCGAACTTCCGCTGAAATACGGGTTCAATCCCCTTCCATAGCTAAGATTGGTATTGAAGTTTGTGCTTCCCCCATAGCTTGGACTCAACCCTGGCTCAAAATTCGCACTCATTCCATAACCAGGAGGACCAAAGGGTGGAAATCCGCTACGCCCGCTGGTAATAGGACTAAATCTACCATCCATTCGTACTCCATACCCTCCAACTGATGGATTATATCCCTGAGAATAGCCACTAAGGAAGCTGTTTACCCTACTGAGACCATAGTTATATCCACCTAATGGGCTTCTGCTGGGCCCTGGCGATAATTCTTTCGGGACTGCACGCTTTACCTCAACCATTTTACCATTCAGTTCATGAAAAGTTTTGAACAACACTTTGTCCACTGCTTCCTCAGAATCATAAGTGATGAATCCAAAGCCCCTTGGCCTTTGGGTATTGTGATCATACATCACCACAACATCTGTAATTATGCCAAACTGATCAAAGTACTTCTTAAAATCACTCTCAGTGACCGTGGATGCTAGCCCTCCTACAAATATTTTTTTGGTGCGAGCAGGACCTGGTGACCCATGCATGTTACAATTGTTTCTATTCAAAATGTGCTGGTCATCCCTAGGAACAGCTTTCTTTGCCTCAACCTGAAAATTAAGAACCGAATTTAATTCTTGCATGAACATGAAAACTGAATGAAATGAAATAAATTTGTCTAAAATTTTGACTTTATACTCAACCGAAAAAAGGAGAAAAAAAAAGTTTTTTGGGCGCTTGAAACTGAAATTCGGATACCGAATTGAATCATCTAGATTTCATGGTTACATTCACAATGTTAAAGGCAAAATCAATTTGCAATGGATGTCTTTACCGTTCTACCATCAATTATGTGTTTATCCATGACAACTCTTTCTGCAACAGCAGGGTCTGCAAACACAACAAAACCAAAGCCACGGGCACGACCTGTGGTTCGATCTTTCATAATCACAGCTTCCACCACCTCTCCATATGCACTGAAATATTCTTTGAGACGATCTTCATTTGTGTCCCAAGAAATACCACCAATGAAGAGCTTACCAAGATCTGACTCCATATTTTCTGCAATCTCCAATTCAAATTGTCTCATTACTTGAAAATTCTCAATCATCCAAGCACAAGAGAGAGATTCAAATTGTCTCGTCAATTGAAAGTTCTCAATCGTGCCAACACAAATAAATATATTTAAACATCCAATTGGATTAGGAGATTTAAAAAGGTATTATTCTCCAAATTAAACAAAGATATATCAGATCCAATTCTGATGATCGACATCTCTAACGAGAAGCAAGCATCTATAAAAATAAATGTTTCTGAACTAAAAAAACAAACAATCCATGAACAAATTCGACATCGAAATAAATCTAACCTTATACGAGCAATTCCCCAGAGATTCTCTGAAATGGGTATTATCGGATTCAATCTAGGATCCTTTATATACAATCCACAATCCAGGATTCCTGATGAACCGCATCAAACAGAATTCATGAAGATCAGAAACCAAACCCCATTTGACAAAGATCGAGACACAAAGCCAGATTCCGACCAAATCATAGAAGAAAACTCACCAATTAAAGAGAACCCAGATGCCAAATCTATGCAATATAAGATCCGAGAGGAGGCATATTAAGAACAGAGGGCGTGTTCATCCTCCCCAAATGGCCCCCGTCTTTGCTGTTTCTGTGTTATTCCAGTTAAGTCGATTCAATTAAAAAATAAGATCAATTTCGTTCCAATTCCATTGAGGGAGATATATTGCAAATGGGTTTCGAATCTCAGATGGGTTAAACAATATAAATAGACAAGGAAAGAAAGGTGGTGTCTGCCCGATCCTCTGATGTAAAAATTGTAGAAAGGATGATAAGAAATTCGTGATTTTGAGTTGGATTTTAAATATAAAAATAAAACTATTCTCTTATCTATTTTGTATTAAAAGGCTGTCTGCCTCACCATGTTTAATTTCCTAGTGAGACATTGCTTTTTTGCCACGTGGCAAAATATAGCCAAATCTCAAAATGTTTCCAACAGTACACATCAACACACAAAGAAGCTCCCATGTCTCCGTCCCACTTGATTTTGAGATGAAATGATGTTGAAAAAGGAGAAATGAAAAGAAAATATATTTTCTTTTTAATAATTTTCCTTTCTCTCTAAAGGGAATGTTTGGGAACAACACATCCAGCTGCTGCACTGTCATGGCTTAGATTTCTCACCAACAGTTGTGTAGGTTATAACCGTTGAATACTGTTTTGTCAAATTCTGGTGATAGAGTTGATAGACTTTCTGTTTTAATGCCACCAAATGTATTTTATCCTGACTTTTGATCAAGTCTTTACATATCTTGCTTTAAATATACATTTTCTTGTTTCCTACCAAAATTCTTCACTCCCAAGAGTACCTTTTAATATTCAATTGAAAGATTAGGTTCAAGGATGTGATAAGGTTGATTAAACAGCACAAATCAATTTAAGATCCATGGGACTTCTTTGGAGAATAAGGTGGCTCTCTTTCAATTTTCTCTTTTTACATATTATTATTCCATTTCTTGATCATTTTCTTTTATTTTTATCAAAAGAACTTATGAGAAAAATAAAATATTCACACACCATGAATCATCACAAATATGCAGTACACTCAATCATTAATTTTTTTTAACCTTTTTTTTTCATATTTATTAAAATTTTATTAGTAAGTCCAATTGTTTTCAATTTTCTCTTTTTACATATTATTATTACTGACTCTAGAAAAATGTACCTTCGAAATTAAAGATTCTAGAAAAGGATATTTTAAGTATACAAAAAATATATATATATTATTAGATTACATATTCTTGACTCTTCTGGATTAATCAAAATCACTAAATTTCAACTCTTTCTCAAGATTTGTTTGACTCAAGTTAGATTAAATCCATGCTTGGCTTGTTGAAAATATTTATATATAATTACCTATTCTTCCCTCTTATGAGTTAATCAAAATCACAAATTTTCAACTCTTTTCTCAAGATTTCTGTAATTCAAGTGAGATTAAATCCATGATTAGCTTGTTGAAAACATTACATTAAACCCAGAGTCCATTTGAAAAATTGGTGAGGCTCATGGCCTCGGGTAATGCAAGAAACGGTTCCGATAAATCCCACAAGGTCTTTGACATAACAAAAATGAAGCAGAAGCAACCATGGTGGATCTCTTGGGGCATGCAGGAATGATACATGAGACTCCCCAGTTTCTCCTTATCTTTCTTAATGCAGGAATGGGCTAGATGAGATGATCTCAATCAGTATAATTATTGTAAGCCTTTTAGACCAGCAAATCAGTGCAAGTTTTCTGTTTCTTGCTTATTAACCTTAATTTATCTGCAGTAGAGCTTCAGACACAAGGTTTAACAGAAAATAACATACATGTTCTTAATGATCAGCAGAAGATTGCTTTATCAAGCTAATGCAGGAGAGAAATGCCTATAAGTTGTACAGTACGGATTTCTTCAGTGATTAGATCCAGGAGTTTCCCAGGCATCATTGATGATTGTGTGAAGGAGACAACAATCTTTTTGGTTGTGGGAATCCAAAGAAGATGTAGACGAGAAAGTGTAGTCTTCCACAACATTCACAACCTCCTCTATCTTGTCCAAAACTTCACCTATTCTCGGCCTGCTCTTGGGAGAATGAGAAACACAGTTGAGGGAGATGACCAGTAATGGAAATGCCCCTCCCTTTCCTTTCTTGTTGACTTCCTTGTCAAAAACCTCTCCAGTCCATTCCTCCCTTACCATGGACTTCACCCATTTGGGAAGGTCCAACCCACTTCCTTCCACAGTTTTCCCTGTTAATAACTCCAGAAGAATTATACCAAAGCTGAACACATCTGCCTCCTCTGTCAACTTTTTTTCTGGGGCTTGATAACCATTGGAGGAGTAGAGGATTGCCTTCTTTGGGTCTATAAATCTCTGAAAGCCATATTCACTAATTAATGGTTCCTCAGTTTCAGATAACAGGATGTTGGAAAGCTTAATATTCCCATGTGGGATGCTCTCCTGGTCCTGCCTCTTTCGGTGTATGAATTCCAAACCCCTTGCAATCCCTCTGGCTATGGACAACCGAAGTCGCCATGGGAAGTCCCTCTTTCCTTCTGTATAATCTGAAAAAAAACCAAAGCAAGTCCCACTAAGATATAAATGGAGATTAAACTAGACCTTTCACACACAATGAATGAAAAAGTTTACTTCTTATGTGATCAAGTTGATTAACTATACAATTTTGAGTTCTATCAACCAGTCCATATGGGCAATTCACCAAATCATGTAAAACACAGAAAGACTTGGATAAATAAGTGCAATGGTAAGGGCTTCCTGTGATGGTGGGTGGGGACTTTTCAATTTAATAGTCCCAGGTATGGCTTGGCCTAGACATATGGTGGACCTTATTCACCAAGTCTTTCACTGTGCATGAAGGCCGAAGCTAGCTAGCTACTGAAGCATCAACTAACTTACTCTCTAGAAGGGTTAACAGGCTTCCATTTGTTTGATAGTTGTAGATCAGAAGCTTTTCTTCACCAGAGGACTGGTAAGCAACAAGGGGTAGAATGTTTGGGTGCTTCATCTTCCCTATCTGCCTCATTGTACGGTTGAACTCTTCGTCAGATACTTGCAATTTCTTCAATCTCTTGACAGCAAAAGTCATATTATTCTTGAGTACTACCTTGTAAAGGCTGCTAAAGAGGCTTTGACCTTTCAAATCAGCTGAGGACTCTAAGAGATCTTCTATTTTAAACTTCTTTTCTTCAACAAAGAACACAAGCTCCTCCTCTTCTTCTGGCTTCATTTCTTCCCCATTTTTTTGTGCTGGAGTTTTCATGGAATGTTTGTCAAGTGGCCATAGCATCTCCTTTTTCTTAATTGAATTAGCATACTTCTTTACCATAAAATATAGAAACAAGAAGAATCCTACAGCGAAAGTGGCTATCAGAAGAAACCACAACCGTGCAAAAACTCTTCCTTGATGTTTAGGTGTTTTTGTTGTGTTTGAGACTGCTGCTGATGGTGGTTCTTCAGGAACGGCAATAGGAGTAACCCCAGATGTCTGCATCTTCCGGCCTGCCGCATACTTGACATGCTTGAGTTTCTGTCTAAAATTGGGAATGGTACCTGAAAGGTTATTCTTTGAGATGTCCAAGAACTGTAGATTCGTCAATTTAGTTAGAGAGTCAGGTACCCACCCTTGAAGCAGATTATGGCTTAGATTCAAGTATGTCAGGCTGGTGCAGTTTGAAATGGAATCAGGAATACCTCCTTGTATATTGTTATTTGCTAAATCAAGAACTCGAATAAACGGGAGCTTGCAAAGGGAATCAGCATCAATTATACCGGAGAGATTCAAATTTTCAAGCCTAATCTCTGTTATCGTGTGGGTTTGGGAATCACATTTCACACCCATCCATTGATCCAAACATGGATGAGTCATGGACATGTTCCAATTAGTCTCCATGACATTTCTGGGATCAACAGCTCGAATGAAATTTATCAAAGCTTCTGTTTCTGATAACTCACCTGCCATGCAAGCTGCCATGAGGAGAGACAAGGCTGAAATGTGCATCAACCAGATCAAGAACAGATCTGTCTGTCTTCTGCCCTGCATTTCTTAGCTTCTTGGGAATCAGTAAGATTGAATGGACTAGATTGATGGGGTTGCACTTCTTTCTATTCTTTCTGAACTTGTTGAAAAGAGATGCCCAAAGCAGACAATACCATAGTTCGTTATCAATCAATATGATAATCGCATAGTGACGTACATTCCTACATAGTTTCCAAAGCATCTACACAGCTAAGACTATCTGTATTGACAAATCCAATGTTTTCAAATTGCCTTTGTTTGTATAGTCATTAGTGAATCACCATCTACATGAAGAGGAAGTGCTGATTAAAGGAATACCCCCTCTGTACTGATATAGTACAAGTGACTGCCGAGTTTCTTCTGAAGGTCATGTAGTATTCAGATTTTTGAGCAGATTGAAGAAATTTCCATGGTGATAAATCCATGTAAAGTTGAAACATCCGAGTGATAGGGGCTAAATGGTCCATGTTCTAATTTTGCCTGTTTTTGTCTTTTAGGACAAATACATGGATTAGGAATGTAGATAAAGGATAGCATAAACAAGGAGAAACAAGAATCGGCTATCTGTAGATATCTATGCAATTCGGTTGGAACCTCACAAGCATAAACGTGTCCTGGCACATAAGGCTTGGCCGTTCTGTGCTGGGCTAGACCCGCGGGCTAACCACCACCCCTACCGGCCCATCACAATCGCCCACCACCACTACCACCACCATCATCGCAGCCACCGTCGCTGCCACCCCACCAACCCTATCCGCATCCACCCACTCCCATTCACCCGCCACTACCACCCCAATCCTCTCATTTCTCATCCCATACAAACACAAGAAAAGAAAGAAAATAGGTTTTTTTTTTCTTTTCTTTTTTAGGTTTCTCTCCTTTCTTCTCAAATCCAAATCTCCGAAGTCCAAACACAGCCTTAACGGCTGGTTCCAATGTTTCATAAACTTGCCACGTGTCAAATTATGTTACTCTTAGGAACAACCTGTTTATATGAATTAAAGAGCCAGATTTTCAGAGGTACTCTTGCAAGAACTTCTGCCTTGAAAAGGCATAAAGGCGGTGGATGGGTCCTATTAAAGATGTCGTTACAGGGTGGAGCGATCTGTGTCTGCTTGTGGTAAGACCCTTAATTTAAAAGCTCATGATTTGCCCGAAGCTTTCTCGCGCCTCTTTTCTCCAAACTTTCCCTCCAAAACCAACCCCTTGAAACACATTCTGCTTCCCTCGCTTTTTCAAGATCTTTCAAATTGAATCAAGCACGGACCAGATTTCATGTTATTTATTTCAAAGATGAAATCTCTCCTCTCCCCAGCGCTCTTAGCCTTCCCTCCACATCTCTCCAAAACTACGCCTTCTTCTCTCTCTTTTCAAACCTCACAACCCCTTTTCTGCAAATCTCCGGCTCTCCAAAACCCTAATTTTCTCTATCTCAGACCAGATATGTCTTCCATTAAATCTTCATTTTCCTCAAACTCGTTAGAGGGACCTGGCTCACGAGTTGAGAGTCCCCAATTGTCTTCTGGTGAAATACACGTGATCATCGGCCCGATGTTTGCGGGAAAAACCACAGCTCTCCTTCGCCGTATCAAATCTGAGAGCAATAATGGCAGGTACAGCTCTTTTGTTTCTTCCGGTCCCCGACTTTGACTTAATTTAGTGTTTCAGCCAGTACTTGGTCATGATTTTTGCCAATTTAAGAGAAAATTGTCGTTTGCTGTGTGAACCCTTGCCCTTGTGGGTCTAATTCATATTGCATTCGAACTTTTATTATGAAATATTGATATCATTTTGTTAGATTTCGTTTTGTCTATGCATGCATGCTTGTAGAGGGGTGGGATCGTGAAGGTTTAAATGTTAATAAGAAGATGGGTGGGATGGGGAGTTGGGGATTTTTCTGTGTGATGGGAATTGGATTATGTAAGATTGAAATGGCATTCAGTTGTAATCAAGTATGAATACTTATGTTTCCTACAATATTCTTAATTAGAATTCTTGTCAATGTCATCCAGACGTGTTGCAGTAATAAAATCGAACAAGGACACAAGATATGGATTGGATTCTATTGTAACACATGACGGAGCAAAACTGCCTTGTTGGGCATTACCAGATTTGTCATCATTCAGACAGAAACTCGGAGCCAATGCTTATGATAAGGTATTTTAGAATTGCATGATAGTTTCATAAAACTTGGTACCGGCCTCAGCTGGTACCTATAATATACCAGCCAGTAGCGGCTGGTGCAACTAGGTATTGGTCAGGGTTAGTGCTGTGACTAGTACTGGTTTTTAAACTTTGATCTAAACAACCAACACAACACGTTTGGATTTGGGGAAAGAGTATTGAATGAGGTGCCATTTGAGTAATGCTGTGTTAATATCCTCATGGCAGCTGGATGTGATTGGTATTGATGAAGCTCAATTCTTTGGAGACCTTTATGACTTCTGCTGTAGGGCTGCTGACATTGATGGGAAAACTGTAATTGTTGCTGGGCTGGATGGTGACTACTTGAGGTACTTATATGACTCCATTTACATTTTTGAATCTTCACTTGAATAGATCTAGTTTGTTGGAGCCTTATTTCTCCTTTTTCTTGTTGTTTGTAGAAGGAGCTTTGGTTCCGTGCTTGATATTATACCTCTAGCTGATTCTGTGACAAAGTTAACAGCTCGATGTGAGCTCTGTGGTAAACGTGCCTTCTTTACCTTAAGGAAGACAGATGAGACAAAGACAGAGTTGATTGGTGGAGCTGAAGTCTATATGCCTGTCTGTCGGCAGCACTATGTCAATGGACAAGTGGTTATAGAAGCTGCAAGGATTGTTCTGGAATCTCAAAAGGTTCAGTGTGATTCATATATTAAAGTGACTCAAGTAATATAGTTAGGTGACCTCTGTCTATTTTACAGTATAATTTTATTCTGTTGAGCTTGTCAGTTGTTGCTTGTAGTCTCTATATGCTGATACTGATTGTCTACAATCTTATGGGAATGTTAATGAAGTATCATTTTCCACAAAAAAAAAAAAAATATGAAACTTGGTATTTAAGCACTTCAGTTTGTGGCAATAAGTATCATAGATAGCACCAAACGAGTTATATAATATAAATGGCATCTGGAGCATCTCGAGTTGTTTACTTTCTTGCAAGCAGATGCTGCTTCAACTGCCATTATCCTTGCGAAAGAAAATTTAATTTTGATTTAATCATTATCCAGTTAAGTGAATTACTAACATTTAACGATCCGTTTTAAAGATGGTGATGGTGATTGGTGGGGGAATGTTACCATAAATAAACTCATTGGTATTTTGTTGGGATGGTTAACCAAACTGGACTTCACTGCCTACGCCTTTAATGGGTTTGTATCTATTAACTAAATTCATGTTAAACTGGTAGTTATTCTTTTTCTTATGATTTAAGAGTTAGGTTTTTCAATGATTTATCTGCTTTTTAGAATATTCGTTCTTTGTTATTCATCTGTGGTGGCTTGCAGCTATCTATCTGGATCTTCTTTTCTTTCTCTAAATAAGCCTGATATGATCTATTTGTGATTGTTTGCAACAATCCTGTTTGCCATTGAAATTTAAAGCTGTGGATATACTTAATCTCTTTGCTTTACTGAATTTGTATTCGTCAAATATGGAATACTGTTTTGTGTTTTGCTTGTCAAAGGAGTTTGAAGGTGTAGGTAAATGCTTTGATAAGATAAACATGCATCTTAGATTTCCCTACGTAAGAAGCATTCTCTATCAGTGGACAATTAAACTAAATGATGTGGTCTGAGGAAGAAACTGTAACAGAGGTGGCAGGAAGTATGGAATTCAGCCAATCTGTGGCTCAAAGGGTTGGGCGTTGATTGATTTAATGGAAAGAATGAGCTTGCATTAAGCCCCATCTGTTGCAAGTATATCCTTAGTTTCTCAAGGACAAGTACATCATTGAACTAGCTTGCCCACGAAGGCATGCAACATTTTTTTTTTGTTTTGGTGTTAATAATACACATAATTTCTTTGTAGTTGCACTAAATGTCTTTTTTTTGCTAAATAATGCAGCACTCAGCCAAATCTTACTTCCATGTTACTAGTTTAATATTCATACAGTTCATTTCAATATTGGTTCTGCTATAATGACTTTGGCCACAGGCTGGGAGCACCTGGCTTTCCTTTCATTTTGCCTCTTCCAAACAAGGCTATCCTTTGAAATACCTTCAGCAGCCTGCTGGCATACTTCCTCTGAGAGGCAAAACTCACAGAACCAATGCAACTGGTCACTTGCCCCAGTGGATTTCTCTTTTTGCTTAGTACTTTTCTCCCCAAACTGTGTGGCCTTACAGTCTGTGGTTTAGCAGGGCTTGATTCAGCTATCTTGGGCACGGTCTGCTGTTTTAGGCTCCTTTTTAATGATATGAGTTCCTGTTCAAGATGCTGAATCCGGAAGCTTGTGGACTCATACTCCTTTCTTGAGAGTTCAGTGCTCTGAAGTGTAACCTCTTTCTGGAGCAAAAAATCCAAGGGCTTGCTAACTGATTCTTCTCTGTTGACCTCGTTATACGGACTCTCTATATTCTGACTTTTGGAGTTTGGCAATATTGAGCTAGAGAGGCTTCCAGAGAATTCTCCCCAATGCGTATATCTGAACGAATCTGAACAATCTTTAAAGGCTTGGTGTGTGTTGAGCTGCTGAGCAAATAGTGCTTGGACAATCAAACGCAGTGGCATCAGATCATTTTGAACAGCTTCAATGCATGTCTCTTGTGATAGTTTCTGGCAGTTGAGATATCTGCAAACTGAGGCCTTCTCTTCTTGAGTTATGTTTGTGTGTTCCTGGTAGTAAAAAACTGAATATTAGGGAAAGAATCATTCTCTAGGAATTCAGTAAATGTATAGGTTTGTAAATTTACCAATAGGAATTTGTCAATTGCTCTGTAGAGATTGTCATGGGTCTGTCGATCAGATATTGGTACTGTTTCAATGAGATCCATGAATCTTCTGGGTCCCATTTTTGTGTCAGGTGCTATTAGAGAGAGATAACTATCCCATAGTTCTGAGACAAGAGAGTTGCTGCCTGAAGGAGTATAGGCTGTCTTCGTGTTTGATGATATGTAGGTTGAAACTATGTTCTCCATTGTAGCCAACTCCACACTGGAAGAAATGGATTCTGTGATGCTTTCAGGAAGGAGAAAATCATCCACCTGTGCAAATTGTAATTGAGATGCAATCTGGTCTTGCAGTTTTGCCTTAGTGCCACTGCTTAAATTGAGTTTGAGAGATCTTGAAAGCAAGGCAAAGTAGAACCCAACAGGGATGACTCTATTAGCTTTCTCCTCCATAGGAAGTAGATCAAGTAAACCCTGTAGGATGACCAAAATCTTGTTATTTGCATCATCATCACTGTCTCTGTCACCTGTTTTCTCCAAGAACTGATGGATCTTCTTGGATAGGACCCATTTATTAGCATAGAATACAATAATAGGACTCACATATTTCTCCTTCATTCCTTGCTTTCTCAAGGATCCGATTATCCTTTTGAAGAATACAAATGGTAGAGCAATGAGATCTTTGATCATCAAATCCTGACTGACAATCTCCTTCACATTCTCACAACTCCAAGGTTGACTAGCCAAGGCCTCCAATGAAACAACCGGCTGGCTTCGTTTTCGATCTGGGTCAAGAATTTCCATGCATGCCATGAAAGCAATAGACTCAATGCAGCGACTCACAATTAGGAGATCTTCAGACCATGGGAGTAAAGATTGACACTTCTGGAGTACAATTAGTGTATCATCCCAATTTTGAAGGACAACCTGGTTCAGATATAGGTCCGACTGCTCACAAAGGTTGCCTGAACTATAGTCTTCTGTCATTTCAAGGAACTCTGCTGCGCATCGGAGGGCTGCAACATTAAAAGGATCCATGATTGTGGAGAAACCGTAACTAAACAGTGCAACCATCTCAAAGGTTTCCAATCCTCCTGGAAAGTTCTGCAGTAGTTCGAGCTCGGTTGACTTGCTCAGTGCCTTCTTCAAATACCCACTCTTTGCACCCAGCGGTTGCTGCAGAACAAGGAACAGCATTAGAATGTAAGATTAAGAAATAAGTTCTTTCAGTTTCAAGATTTTCTCACCTTGTGCAATTCCAGGACTTTTTCACCAATCTTTACACGAACAGACACGGGGAAACCAGTTTCCTGGCTCCTGCAATAACATTAGACACACAAAATTAAGTAGGCTATGCCGAAAACAGTAGTGTAAGCTTACCAAACCAAGAACTGACCAGCTTACCATGCAATTATCTTAAACTTGAGCAGGGCCCCTATGTGTGGAGATGACAGAGGACTGAGTGCTGCCGAAGAGCCAGAACTTGTGCTTGCAACATCCATTATGAGAAGTCTTGAAACAGGCTCTAAAACAGAGCCATTACTGAATTCTTTATAGAAATGAAACTTTTTCCAGACTGGAAGTAAGCCAATAGAAGAAGAAAGATGGAATGAGAAGGAAGAGATGGTTTTATCAGTCGATCAGCACTCCTTCACTGCCAGTCAAAGTCAGACCCGCACGAGCGGACCAATATCCAAATTTTAAGGCTTCAAAAACGTTCTCGAGTATGGGAAGCAGAAAATGCCTTACTACTCTGCCTCGGACAATTGAAAGAGGAGAATTTTTACAACTTCCCATGAATTACTGAAAGCATTACTTGGATGGCAAGTTAAGTTTGTGTCCTCATCTTGGTACTAGGGCTGGCAATGGGTCGGATATATATCCGAATCCGACCCGAATCCGACCCGAAAATCCCAAATTCGGATATAGGAATAAGATCCGCGGATCGGATACGGATCTCGAATTTCGAATCCGAAAATTTTCGGATCCGGATTCGGATATATATGTATCCGATCCGAAAAAGATCTGAACCGAAAATATATTTACAATATATATAAACTTAGCCCAGAGTCCCAGACCATGGTTCAATCTAAGTTAAACCATGGTTCGACCCTAAATTAAAAGTAAAATCTAAAAACCTATTGCCCAAACTCACCCAAATCGATCGATCAACTCACTCTCTTTACAGGTAAATTCGGATTTTTACAGGTTCGAATTCGGATTTCGGGTTCGAATTCGGATTTCGGGTTCAAACTCGGATTTCGAATCGGATATCGGATCGAATTCGGATTTCGAATATTTTTCGAATTTCGGATTCGGATATAGGTATTAAAGATCCGTCGGATATCGGATCGGATTCGGATCTCGGATAATTATTTTCGGATCGGATTCGGATCCTGCTAGATCCGTACCGGATTCGACCCGTTGCCACCCCTACTTGGTACACAGTCGTCATTGATGGCTTCATCTTAACCGTTCGACAAGAAGAGACTGTGGAACTCCATTGATCAGACCGTTTAATTGCACAAGCACATTGATCAGATAGATGACAATGGCCCCACTAACTCGGATCTAGAAGAGTTGCAGAGGGTCTTGAACAGTTTGGTTTTTTAAGTGGAAATAAAAAAAGGCTTGTGGGGGGGAAGGCGAATTACCCATGAATTTTGTCTGCTTTCTCACCACATTCTAATGCCCAAGACGGCACGGCTTCTGAAAATTCGGGAATTTTCGGTAGGTGGGTTTGCTCTAGCAAATCTTACAATCCCCGCCATGGAAAAAGCTTGTTATTATATATAAATATATTTTCTTGAAAGAATCCATGGTTTTTTAACTTACCTCGAACTGAATTCTCACGAATTCACAGGTTCGGAGGGATACTTAGGATCAAAGGAAGCAATACATTCCTGCAAAGATGCAGAAATACCTATTAAAGTAATAAATGGGACTCAAATTTCTGCAATCCCAGTCAACTTAAGCACGTGACTCATAAGTCTCCTGACTTTTGATTTGCTACAAATTACAAGCTTTGGATACAAGCAAAGTGCAAACTCCTGACTCCTGACTCCTGAGAGGCAATGCAACAGGGCTCCGATATGGTTGTGTTTTGGGCCAGCCAAGGTAAAGGAACGTATCTCAGCCTGGTCTCAAATCTTTTAGGCCTTTCACCCAATCCTATGGTTCCAAACCAAACTATGTTATCTTCTCATAGAGCCGGGTCGGGGTGAAAGGTCGGGTCTCATGTTTATCTTGGCTCAGACCATCTAAACTAATTTTAGACTGGCTTGCTTAGGGCTAGTCTTCCAAATTTGCAGTCCTAATCAATAAAAACTCAATAGGGGGTGCTTAACTAAATGTTCAAATTCCAAACCGTACACTGAAACCAACAATTTAAGCCGACAAAATCAAAAGACATATAAGAAAATTTTCTGGTTCAGGTATGGTTTTAATCGGTTCATCTGGTTCTCACTACTTCTATTGTTTAATAGGGACTGTTCGTGGCACCCCTACCGCCGGTGTTAATCATCTCAGACTCAGACTCAATTTCGTGGTGCCTTTCGACCCAAATGGCGAAACACGTTGCCCAGCGATTCGCGAGTCGGAACTTGAACTAGGAAAGCCTTCACACCTGACTGCCGGTGCAAGACGACGCGCCTGTTTCTTGCGAGAAGAAGGGAGCGAGTTCGGTGCTTTGTGTACGGCTTATCTATTCACATCCTGGCCAAAATCCCACATCACTCTCATATTTTTGTTGCTTAATCGATCAGGCTCCACCCCATCTTAGTCTTGCTTCCGGGCCACAAGGTAAGTTCGAGTGTTCGACTGCCTCCCATGATTATTCTTAAGATTTAGATATATATAATTTTATTTGCCCACTATGTGATCAGTTCGTATCATTGATTTACAGAAGCATAGAACCAGTGATTGGAAATGTGATTTTTGACATCTTGTGCTTATCAGATGCTCCTAAAATGTCGTATTTCTGATAGATTCTCAAATCATGAACTTCCCATGTAGAGTATGTTAAAAAGAATTAGTTTTTCAACTTATGTGAGGAGAAATCCACCATCTTTCCACAAAACTTCTTGTTTCTCGGTTTGCTTTTCTGGGAATAGTAGTATTAGCCTAGATAGTCATGGGTCAGAGAGGGAGAATCAATGGGAAAGTTTACTCAGACCTTTCGACCTCGAGGAGCTCAGGAAGTCGCTTAACCGGATCACCCCACGTCAGCTCTACAAATTTCTTCGACTTCCTCTTGATGTGTCCACTTCAATGGCTATTTTCAACTGGGCAGGCTCCCAGAAGGGTTATTGCCACTCCTTCCTTGCGTACTATGCCTTGATTGATAAGCTTGGGGCTGCTCAGGAATTCAAGGTTATAGATCGGTTGCTGTTGCAGATGAGTGAAGAGGGGATGGTTTTCAGAGAAGCCCTGTTTATCATGATTATGAAGTGGTATGGTAGAGCTGGTTTTCCTGGATTAGCCACTCGGATGCTCAAAGAGACTATGGATCTTTTTGGCTGCAAACCTACTTTCAGGTCATGTAATGTTGTTTTGGAGATACTTGTCTCTTGTAATTGCCCTGAACTTGCTGCTGATCTGTTTCGTGAGATGTTGAGCAAGGGTGTTTGTCCCACTGTCTTCACTTTTGGTATTGTCGTAAAGTCACTTTGTTTGGTGAATGAGGTGGATTCTGCATGTTCACTCATGAGGGAAATGACAAAGCATGGTTGTGTACCCAATTCAGTTGTTTACCAAAGTCTAATACATGCCCTATCCAAGGTTAATAGAGTTAATGAGGCATCAAAGCTCTTGGAAGAAATGTTTCTGATGGGTTGTATGCCAGATGTCGATACCTTCAATGACATTATCCACGGATTATGTAGGCTTAATCGAACACATGAGGCTGCAAAGTTGGTTGATAGGATGATTCTTCGTGGTTTTAACCCCAATTCTGTTACTTTTGGGGTCTTGATGCATGGTTTATGTAGAAGGGGACGTGTCAATGAAGCAAGAGCTTTATTGAACAGAGCACCAAATCCAAATGTGGTGTTGTTCAATACCTTGATCAATGGGTATGTGATGGCTGGGCATTTTGATGAAGCCAAGGCTGTCTTGGACAAATGCATGCTTCCAGTTGGGTGCTACCCTGATGTATACACATACAACATCCTAATCCGGGGCCTCTGTAAGATGAAAAATTTTGATTCAGCTACGCAATTATTACATGAGATGGCAACCAAAGGTTGTGAACCCAATGTGGTTACTTACACAGTATTAATTGATGGGTTCTGCAAGGAGGGTTGGCTGAAGGAGGCTGATCATATCTTGGAGGAGTTATCTGGTAAGGGGCTTGCATTAAATACTGTCGGATACAATTGCCTCATCTCTGCTTTCTGCAAGGATGGGAAGATCCATGAGGCTGCGGAAATGTTTGGTAAGATGAATAGTGAAGGATGTAAACCTGATGTGTTCACATTCAATTCTTTAATCCATGGGCTTTGCAAGGCCGATCAGATGGAAGAGGCACTACGTGTGTATCAGAATATGTTTTTGGAGGGTGTGATTGCTAATAACGTTACTTACAACACATTGATTCATGCTTTTCTAAGGAGAGGTGCAATGCAAGATGCATTGAAGCTCGTGAATGAAATGGTGTTCCGAGGTTGCGTCCTTGATGTCATCTCATATAATGGCCTGATAAAGGCACTCTGCAAAGATGGGGCCGTGGAGAAGGGTTTGGGATTGTTTGAGGAAATGTTAATGAAAGGTGTCACTCCGAATAATATTTCTGTCAATATTTTGATCAATGGCCTCTGTAGTACAGGGAGGGTACAAACTGCTCTTGAGCTTATAAGGGATATGATCCATCGAGGTTTAACACCTGACATAGTCACATATAATTGCCTTATGAATGGCCTTTGCAAGATGGGACGTATTCAGGAGGCTATGAACCTATTGGATAAGATGCAAGTTGAAGGAATTGTTCCCGACATGGTCACTTACAACACACTCATCAGTTGGCAATGCAAAGCAGGCATGCTTGATGATGCCAACTTAATCTTAAGTAGAGGAGTAGCTGATGGGCTTATACCAAATTCTATCACATGGAACCTACTTGTTAGCAGTACTGTTAAAACTTGGTGATAAAGAAACCTAAATTTGAAATTTGCAGTTGTGATGCTTGAGAGGATCTGTGTTGCTCAATCTCTCTGTTATATTATTTCAAAAGAATTCAATCCTTTCATGCCTGCATTAGGTTGTCTCTCTCAGTTTCATATCGTGGCTTTAGTTATAACCCATTGATATCCATTCTTCAGATAACTATGCTTGCTTCTGCTTTGATATCTGAAGGCCTTTTGAGTGCGTGGCTGATGTTCCATTTTGATTGATTGTTGGAAGTTGTTCAGATTGCTTTATGTATTTTTAGAGAGATTTAAATTTAGGTGAATATGTCCCTGTTGAGGCTGCTAGCACATCCTTTGGATTGCTAATTTGTAACTGTGTTAAACTGCAAACTTTCACTGGTAAAAAAAAAAAAAGAGGTTAGAGAATCTGGTATACTTTAATTGAGATAAATTGTATTGCTAGTGATCTACTTAGTTAAGGTGCATTCTGTTGCATTGTTTTTTTTTTCAGTCCTTCCCAGGAGAAGGTGCTTTTCCTAGCATTTTTCTCAGGATCCCAATTCAAAATGGATTTGGGTGTAAATTTTGTCAATATATTTCATATAACCAATAGTTGTTTTAATAAATTCAGTCTCTCTTGTTCCTACGGATTTTTCATAATTTCATTCAATATGTTTATATAATCTATAATGATGAATTCCATCTCTCTCATTCCTATAGATTATTTTATTTTTGCTTTTGGATCTAAGTCTTATCTTTTCCTCTTGCCAATTACATATCAAAAATGAATTTGCATTTGCATTGTTAGGATCTTATAACATGAGCTAATTGCGTATCTCTTGAAAACCTAAGTTCTCTATTGAACCCGAGATAACTGAAGCAAAGTTAATTGTTTTTAAATTCTGTCTTTCATTTTGAATGTCAAGCTCCAGATTTTCAACCAGAAATTTTTATTGATCAATTTGATCTCATAGGCCAAGATTTTTTTATATCAGTTGCTCACACTTGCAATATCTCACCAAGAATATGTGTTACTGTCTATAGACATGAAAATTTAAACATAAAAATTTTGGATCCAACTGGCCAAATTGGAGAGAGAATTTGAGACATGGTTTTCATTCACAATAGAGAATACACACACTCTTACTTACTTATGCTTAGCTTCTTAGTGATAATGTTCTCCAAGGGGGATCAGCATACTTGTGTTTGATAAAATTTTCCAATGCTGCTTTTCTACTCTTTTTTATGCCTTAGTTTGCTCATCCTTTTTTTTTTCCCCTTTTTCTTGTGATAAAAACATTTGCTCATCTTAAATATAATAGCAGACTAGAAGTTAATAGGGCGAGCTACCAAGGGTCCTCATCAATCCAACTGACACACCCAGGATTCCCAATCAAGAACATTTTCTCATGTGTAATAGCTAATATCTGTTGAAAGTTAAAGTAGAGGTTTTATGAATAGGGTTTGCCTAATCCTTTTCCAAACGTGAAATCTACATTTTATAACCCAGAAATAAATATATAAAAAAGATTACATATAAGAACAAAATGTCTTATTTTAACTATTTGGGATCATCAATGCAAATCTTATTTTGGTTTCCTATTAAAAGCCATGAATCCATACTCCATTTATTTCCAAATTTTCCATCTTAATCCCTTTATATCATCTACTAATGGCTCCTTAGGTTTTGACTTAACATTGTCAAATGATGTCAAATGATGTTGATGATCTTAACCTACCATGCATACTCTCCACATATCCATCCCTTTTTTGCCCTATGTGATGAAATTTTATTAAAAGAAGAGAGAAGCACAAATCAAAAAGACAAGGAAAAATAGGAAAAGTATAGACTACAGCCCAAAACTAGAGCTTTTATCCCCTTTAGTCCAAACATAAAGAGATAGCACTAAGAAACAAATCTTGTCTGCTTACTGCTGCTTTTGCTAGCCTGTCTCTAACATCATTAGCCGGCCTTATCATATGGTTGAATGAAATATTCAACCCACACAGTAAAGTTCTAAGCAATGTGATCGATACTGATCAATAACATCCTCATCCACCTCAAGATGTGGCAGCATACTCCACTCTCTAAAGGCTTAAAATTCTCAAACGAATACCCATCAAAGTTGAACTTATGGGCCCTTCAATGGACAACAGCAATCCCCTTCAAAATGATATGCTAAGATATCACACAGCCCAAGAAGTTACTGCTGCCTTAATGGACTTTAGCACCGCCTCTCTAGCTGCTTTAGAATCGTCAAAAACCCTGCTGTTTTTCTCCGCATATCCATCTTGATATTCTATCTTTGAAACCTTTTTTTCTTTCTCTTTTGGTCTAATCTTAGAAACAACTTACCTTTGAATAGCACTTTGAATAAGAGTATTTATATTTGAAATTAAGTAGAATGAATCAATCACATAAAAAAATAACAATTAAATCATCTACTTCTTTTGCTATATGTTACAATCATCTACTCTTTTAACAGATAATAAGAACAAATTGATAAAAAATGACAGCTTGGTCACTGAATCAAATATTAATATCCCCCAAAATAGAACAAGAATCTCACCCCCATGAACTAAAGGGTTATTTAGAGGGAATAAAAAAAATAAAAATAAAAATAAAAAGAAGAAGAAGAAGTTAATCTTTCATTGAATTGAGTGAAAACTGTACAACAGAAATCAGCAATTCAAATCAAATCCCCGCCAACCCACTCACCCACTGTGTGTAAAACTAAGAAGCATTCTTGGAGAAACAACTACGAAAAAGAAAATTTTAGGCTTCAACTAATTATCGTCATCATCGAGTCCGTCAAAGAACGGGTCCTTGAGAAGATCGGAGGCCGAGGGTCTCGACCTCGGCTTGGCCAGACACTTCTCAATGAACGCTTTCACCTCTGCATCCTTCACCTTCTGAATGGCATTCGGCCTCACACCGGATGTCACCTTCTTGTATATCTTCGCAACGCTATCGCACTCGCTGTATGGTATCTCTAGCGTCACCATCTCAAGCACGCACATCCCGAACGAGTATATATCCACCGACTCCGTGTAATTCTCCTCGTACAGCTCCGGTGCCATGAACTCCGGCGTCCCCAGTATCGAATGCGCCGCATGACTCTTCCCCACCACAGCAGCCAAACCCAGATCACCAATCTTAACCTGGATACAGAAAATAATAGAATGATATAAGGAAAGAAAAATGGAAGAGTAAATAATAGCTCAGAATTTACAGACTTGCAAAGGTTATCAAATAAAGGCAAAAACGTCTTGCCTTGCAAGTTTCCAAATAAACGACGTTTAATACCAAAAATTTTAGACAGTTATTAGCAAAGGGAAACGATTGAATATACTCCAAAAAAGAAGGAATAAATTAATATATACCTGTCCGACGTTCCCGTTGATGAAGACATTACTGCAATTAAGATCTCTGTGAATGATGCAGGGTTCATGCGTGTGGAGATACTCCAAACCCTTCAATATCTGTCTCGACCACTTCTTCACGGCCTTGAGAGACACATGGCGATGTTTCTTTCTGTATTCCCTCAGATTGCCTGAGGTGCAGACCTCAGTAATGAAATTCAACGTGCTATGCTCCTCGTCGGTCCACACATTGTACAAAACAATGACGTTCTTGTTCCTCAAAGTCCTCAGTAAACGAACCTCCGAGTAAAGTCGCTCAATCATCGCTTCATCATCCAAAAATTTCCTCAAGCAAACCTGATTCCATGCTACCTCTATACCTTCCTCCTGATCGAAGGCGCGATAGACCTTCTTCACCGCGCCGGCACCTAGCAGCTCGCTGTACCGGCCGTATCTACGAGTCGGATCAACCTCGACGAACGGTTCCGCATCCTTATCGGACGGATCGGGACTGACGCACGGCATCTTCAGAGATCAAGATGCAGGAAATAATCACCGAACGAATCCAACCGATACCAAATCTTCTCCAAGAGAAAAAAATATATATATCTAGGGTATCCCAAAACCCTTAAAACCACCAAGAAAGATGCGAACTCAAAGAAAAACAATCTTGAGTTCCGCAAAATCGGCCAAGCAGCTCCGATCGAAGAGAAACAAACGAAAGATCAAAGAAAGACAGAAGCAGAACAGATTACCATAAAATACGAAGTCCGAACTTCTCTGAGATAAGGACTACTTCGAGACATCTTTTCGATCTCTCCAAGGAAAATCGATCTTGGAGAGATAGAGAACAGAATCGCAGAGCTTTCAAATTGGAAAACTTTGAAGCCGAAAGAAGCAGAAACGAAGCGCAAGCAATGAAAGCCCTCGAGAGCTGTGGAGGAGGGGTATTTATAGAGCTCGGTGTAGGGTAAGCTTTACTTGAGGGTTGGGTTAGAGTTTAGGTGGAGTTAAGAGACGTTTCTGGTAATTAATATCGGATTAGGAAGCTTAGTCGGTTTTTATCCTTTTTTGACTTGAATTCAAATTAATTTCCATACAGATTTTTTCTTTGGAAGACAGCTAGCTGTACGCGGCAGCGAAGTTTTCATATGTAACTGGGAATGAAATCGTCTTCTATTTTCTGATCAACTACCAATTGTGAACGGTTAAGATTGATTTTATTGGTTAATTAATTAAGTATATTAGTTATTGAACTAATTAATATATATTAAAGTGTCATATTAATATAATTAATAGATTAATATTTTGCTAATAATTATCAAAACAATTAGTAATATTTTTAATAATATATTATTATAATTAAAATAATAATAAAAGCAATTTTGATAGTATAGTATTATATAATATATTAATATAATGTATTTAATATAACTTAATTTAAAATAATCAATATATTTAACATGAGACTTAAGACCATACAATATAATGCATGAAAAACGGAACTTTGATATTTTTAATAATTTAAAATGATTGTTATATTTAATATATTTTAGTGAAGTCAATTTTACTTTAGAATTTGTTTGTAAGATTAATTTGTTTATATTTGATGTATATTTGATTGGATTCCAATTCTTTTTTATCTATCTTAAATGTGTTCTTGTAATTTTAATAATTAAAACATGGCGAAATTGTTATGTATAGTTGTCACATGTTTTATATTTTGAATTATATTAACAAATTATAAATGATCTTAACAAATTATTTACATGATTCAAATTTATAATTATATTGTTTAAATAATTGTTATTCCGACAACCTTTACCACCATCATTCCATATATGCTAATTTCTATTCCTTTATAATATGCATCTCATTAATGAAATAGGTAAATCTATTATCACCAATAAGCAAATAAATTTAATAAAAGTTATATTTACTATCTCTCAATTTAATTCTTGTTTAATTTTGTTTTTCCTTACTGAATTAATCTAATTCTTATTTAATTTTATTTGATTTTTTTTAACGCAATACTTAATTGAGATACTGGGATAAACTATATATGTACCCATTGAATTTAAATTAATTTCCATATAGATTTTTTTATTTGGAGGACAGTTAATCTCCACACGCAACCGCAGCGAGAAGTTTCCATAGAGATTTTTTTTGTTTGCCCACGTGAATTTAGTTGGTTCTCACATTAGAATAACAGAGGTTATCTTAGGATTTTTATAGGTGGCAAATGAGGAGTCATGAGTGAAGTTACGGAAGAGACCTTCTCTTCCCGTATAACAGGATTTACGGCACGTGGTCAACATGGTCTGCAGACTCACAACCGTCCTATATATTGACTTATGCTCGGCATACTTTATAACAAGTTGGAGTTGAAATTGTTGTCTTCTTTGAATTGCTCTCTGATATAGTCATGAGATGCTGTTATATGGAGCATCTCATGGTCATTGTTTTTTCTTGTGGAGTCCACTTGATATATTTATAACAATCAAAAAAATACTAACCGTGAGATACTCCACATGACAATATCTTACAATCATTACAGCGGCCAATTAACAGATGATTTCATTCCGGGAGTGAGTAGTTTCAAGAAGTGACATATGCATGCATCTTACATGATATGAAGGCTATTATCGATTCTCTTCATAATTTTAAAATAAAAAATAACTTTAGAGAAGCCAACTCTGAGACTTGCAAATTTTTCTCTAGAATAATACTCGTCTTGTTGGATATCCATGTCCGTTTGAAATCTCAGTCGAGAATATTTCCGGTTGGCTTTACAGAATAGTTAGATGTGTGAAATCGTCTATTGAACTTAGAGCACGAACACAAAAACAGTGGTGATAGGTATTGTTGGGGTCGATAGATATTTATTTCCATCACATTTGAATTTATGTTGATTGCTGAGGTACAAGGTTCACGTGACGTTACGGTGCATAATCTTTATGGATGCATGAAAGTTTCCAATTCATGGTCATGGACGGCCGCCTTCACGCATAAAGAGCAAAAGAACTTACAAAACTCTTCACCTACAAGCTCGGCGGGAACGAGGTAGTTGTACTTTTCAAGCAAAAGAAGAAAAGGAAAAGGTGATAAAGCGAGCGAGAAGAAGGAGAGGGCGTGTGATGCGCCAAGTTGGCTCGTTATAAGCTAAGAATTCATTGAATATGAGAGTATTCAGAGCCTCCTCGCAATTCAGTTCACGTTCCCGACGTGATAAAAGTGGGGTCCAACACTTGCAAGTAGAATTTGCTTAAAAAAGAAGATATACAAATTGCTTTACGTTTACAATTTGTTATCTTTCTCTTTCTTCTCTCTCTACAACACATACATATCTATATTAATATATAAAGGGAATTGTCAAGATTCTGGCCTTATAATCTATGCCTAAACCACTCCTCAACTTTACTGTATTTTGCAGGTTTGTTATACCACGTCAACATAACTAACAAATTAGAATTGCATGCCATCTATTTTAAAGTGGGCCCCGCAAATTTGCTATATGCGCCCCTAGTAATTAAAAAATAACTTATGGTCTTTCAAAAATCCCACTTTATAAGCAAATGGTAGACTGTGTAGCTTTTATCTACAATGTTATTTGCAGTATATATATAGGATACCGTTCCCCTAGGGTTCATCCATTTTCTTAGGTTTTATTTTTCTGTGTAGGACCCACATTGAACAGCACTACTTCAAAGCTATAAATAAAATTGTAGATAGGAGCTGTACAGTTTGCCTTTCGCTTTATAAGACTTGCGCTCCACATTACCTAAATTGTCAAACTAATCTGATCGCAGTTTATCAGGGGAAGGCTATATATATATAATATGTATGTTTTTCGTCTTTTTTTTTTGTGTTTGTAATGTGGGAACCTATCCTAGGTTGGGCCTCTAATGGACCCACCCTAGGGAAGCAAACCCTGAGATACATGAAACCATCCACAAGGCCTGTGTATCATTTAAGTCAAAGAGCACCAACAGGGAGTTTTGAACCAGGGATTTCTAGGTTTACAGTTCATCCCAAGATTCTTCCCTTACCAACTCGACAGCCTGGAGGAAGACAAGGAAGACTATATTGTCTTGTCTAAAGCAAGATAATGTATTTTGTTGTATACGATATAGCTCACCACAAAAGCTCCGTTAAATTCTGAAACCAACTCCCCCACAAGCTGGCAAAAGTTTTATCTTTTATTTTTCAGTTCCATCTCGAGGAGGGCAGGACCCTTTTTATGTTTTGTCCACTTGTTTCGGTGTGTCTACCTTTTTTATTAATATTCGACAAAGAAAACTGGAGAGCTTGGCCATCCATTAGTTCCCACATCCAAGTAATACTTTATAATGGTAACTGCATGCCACATTTCACCGGAGACACAGGATCACCTACCCATCACAATGAAGGAATTCATCACCTCAGAATCTATATGAAATTTGAACTGGATTGCAACATCTCTCCTTGTGTCCAAAAAGATCTTCTCCATTAGATGAAATTTCAGCTCAGCAATGCACAGCATCACCTACTAAGCTGTATCATCTTAAAAAGACCTTTGTATCCAAAGTCAGCTTCAACAAAAGATAGGAATTAACTAAAATGATCCTCCTAAAATATTACCAAGTCAATAACATCTAGTGTTGAGGCAATCTAATAAATTGTAAGTACATGGATTAATTAGCCCTTCGGAGCAGAGTTGACCTCAAACCTCCCATAAGACAGGCAAGGTAAACCCCCCCAGCTTAAAGAAAACTAAAGATTATTGTTTATGTAACTTAAAGTGCAATTCACTCAAAGGCAGCTTCAACAAAAGAGGAGAATAATTAGGAAGATCCTCTTAAAAGATTTCCAAAACAATAAGATCTGGTGTTGAGGGAGGCAACTAAACCAAAGAATACGAATTGTCAAAGCTGAGACCAGATGAAACCAACCCAACAACCTAGGCTTGAAACTTGGATTACAGTTTCTGTTCCGACCTGAGTTCAGACTCACATGTAGAGGATGGTGATGGCAATGACAAGCATTAGCAGTAACTAAATTTTGGGTATAAAAACATTTTTCGATGTAGCAAAATATATTTAAAAAATGCGTTACAGAATGAATTATGTGATCAATTTAATTAGTTTTCTTGAATGAGGATATGGGCTTGGGAAGAGAGCTCACATAACTCAATTTTCGGCTACTTTTGTATATATCTATGGATGGCAACAGACGGAGAACTCACTGGCCCTCTAATTATTCATTAAGATATTATTTTGTGAAAGATATTCTTATTATTTTGAATAAATTGCATCAAATTGGCAAAACAGGTATTTGGTTACTTGATTCAGTCATGACATGGAGCTTCGGCCAAGCAAGCAGCCGGTGCCTTGACTCAACTCTATATTGATATGAGGATGAGGGCTAAAAGATCTAATGTGGTTCCTAGAGTGTGCTTCTGTTATGAAACTAGGTTTGTCAATGGACATTGAAGTTATCTTTTAACTTTTCAAAGTATAAATTTTTGTTTTCTATTTTGAAAAGTTAAAAAGTAACTTTGAAAAGTTATACCAACCAGCTTCCAAATGTTGATCTCAAATTTGATCCGCTTGGGTCAAATATGGATTTGATTCTTCTAATCCTATTATATTTGGGTTTGAATATGGATTCGCAAATATTTGCCCTAATAAAGATCCGACTGATTACTTTGCAAATTATTTTGCGTTTCTTACAGACTTTTAGGTCTTTATACATGGGAGTATACCATACATGCATTAGAAACGCTTTATGTTTACAATGACTAAATTAGAAATTTTTTTAGAGGCATAATGATTTTTCTTACTATTCAGTAGACTTATTATAAATTTAATTGAATTTTGGATTTATTATTGGATTCAAATGTATATTTCATAAATTTATTTGGATTCCAATTCGGTAACTTATATAAAAGATCACAGTTGGGTTTGGATATCCTAACTGAATCGACATGTTTACGGCCCGAGCCCGAACATCAAGGCCGAGGCCATGATTTTGGCCGGCCCGGACCGCTCGACTCCACTGCGCTCTTACATGAACGAGGATGAGCAAATCAACCACGTCCGGCCCTGCGTTTCCGATAAAAAACCTCAGAAAAGTTGCGTGCCGGAAATACCCCTACAGAGACAAAACGAGGCAGCTTCATCGTCCGCACCCCACATGACATAACTCTTCTCTTCTCTTTTCTCTGCTCTGTAAATCGATAATGGCGGACGAGTTGGACTCTGAAGTGGAAGATTCTCAACGAGTAGGTCACGAGGACGACGCCAGTTCATCGGAGCTTCGATTTGAGTGCTCTGACGGTGGGAACCATCCCATTCGTGCTTCTGATAATGTTCCAAATGGCGAAGATCTGAACAGGAACGAATTTTCTGTGAAATTGGATTCTAGGGTCTTCTCTGGTCTCGGATCGAACGCTGCCAAGTATAAAATGATGTCGCCCGCTAGACTTCCGATCTCTCGGTCGCCCTGCTTGACGATCCCTCCTGGTTTGAGCCCGACGTCATTGCTTGATTCTCCGGTTCTTCTCTCCAACATGAAGGTTAGGGTTTTCTTGAAATCCGTTAGAAGGATGCCTAGTTTTCTAGTATTTCCAGTTGGAGATTTTCTCAGTTGCGTCCCTAGTATTCTCTCGATATTTAGCCGATGAAATTCCTATTTTTGGGTACCTTGTGGAATTTCGGATTCATTTCCCGTTTCGTGTTCATTTCTATTTCATTTTTCCTTGAATTTACCTTTTACTATTTCATTTTTGCTTGAATTTACCTTAACTTTTCACTGGCTTTACTGGGAAATTTTGTGATGCAACTGATATCCGCCCTAATCTTTTGCGACCATGTACGATTCGTATGCCATCTCCTTCGTCGTTATCTTTCTCACTAAAATGAAATCTTTGGAATAATTGATGGATTATTAAATTTATTGCTTATTGTTCGATTCCCCTTTTTGGATGTTTAATGGTAAATCTGGTGGATTTCTGCCAATGCCGTTAGTTTGATTCCAGCTCTCTTTACGCTATTCTGTTTTGGCTTTTTTATACCGGTATCTTGTGGTCTGACATATTTAAATATTTTCCTTTGCCATTGACTTGTACTCAGAATCTGTCTTTCTCTTAAATTTCTTAATTTTTTTTCCCCATCTAATGCGTCTTTTCTTGTGTTGGTGTTTTGTCTTTCGATGGAATTATTGTTTATTCACAGAATGCATCGTTTGTTTTAAGACTGAATGTTCGACATGTCTATGCCGCACCTTTTAGGAGGAGGTGTACCAAAAGATGCAGAAGGAATTGTATGAACATAATTTGCTTTCTCTGACTTGTAATACGTCTATGGTAGAAAGCTTTTGTAGGTTTGTATTTGATTTAGGTATGGTTCTAGATTGTTGATTAGTTCTATGCTTCTATTCTTCTTGATACTGAGAAGGATTTTTCAAGAGTTCGATAGATGGCCCAGTTTGACAGGGAAACGTAACAAGGATTAACCATGCTCATGTTCCATTTACTATTGGTTCTAACAATGTCATGCCTAGCAGGATTCCAAATTCTCTTATATCTTCGTTATTTTGTATTTTGCTCTCTTATCTGTGAGAAGTCTATTATAAGGTTTGCCCATGGGGCATTGGAAAACAGAACTAAGAAGGCTTTGTTATCAATAATTTTTAGAAGAGATCACCTTGGTCTTGCAGGTTGAGCCTTCACCAACTACTGGTTCTTTCTCCAAGCCTCATATGATGCATGGCCTTTTTGGCTCTGCCACATCCTCAACGACAGAAACCTCCAGCAGCGACAACTATGGTGAAAGAAGTTCAGCTGACTTTGAGTTCAAACCCCACTTTAGCTCGGGTTTGATTCCAGGTTCATGTTCATTGGGACCTCCGGTAAGTTCCTAATGAATTATTTTATGCCTATGAAAGTTTGGAAGGTGAAATAGTTATAACATTTAGCTGTTTAGGTATTCTGTCAGATGATTGCATGATTCTGGATTTAAAGTGTCTCATATGTTCTTCAACATGAAATACCCAAATAACAAATCTTTACATGTTAAAATGTACTGAATGATTTAATGGATCTAAAGAATATACTATAGTTTTTGCTTCTATCTTTACAACCACATAATTCCAAATGGCTAAACAAATAGCTTTAGCCACTGATGATAATGGTCTTTGTGGAGCTTTCTTTCATTTTATATGCCTAAATCATCATAACCTGCTTTTAAATTTATCTAATCTCCTTCTAAAGTCATTCTTATATCTTCCAAATATATTTGTGCCTGATATTATCTTTTCTGTATTTTTATTTTAAATCCATCTTAGCATTGCCATCATTTCTATACCAACTTTATGGATTGTTGTTTCTTTTTTGTTCCACATCATGTTCCACAATGATGTAAGGACTAATAACTGTACTTTAAATGTTTTCTTTTAGCTTGGGATAGATTAGTTATACAAGGCTCTAGAAGCTGCCTCTCACCTAAGCCATCCCATTCTTATACCGTGTGCAACATCCTCTTTAACATCCACCACTTTGTGGATAATTTATCCAATACAAAAAAAAGTGGTTCATTTTTTAAAATCTCAAGTTCTTGATTCCTACAATTACTTCACCCAGCACCACTTATACTAAAGTTACAATCCATGTATTTATTTATTTAAACCTTTTTCCTTGGAGGTATTCTCTATTTACATTTCTAATTTTGCATTTACTTGCTCATTACTTTTATTTCAATCTACCAACAGTGAACAACTTGCATTGCACGTTGCAAATGACTCTCATAGTTTGTGATTTTTCTTTTTTTTGCAATTGAATTTTAATATTAGTATGTTGACAAGGACTAAATTCATGTATCAGAATATTTTGGTTTCTTTGAAGAGATTTGCAAAAAATTTAGATGTCTTTCCCCCAGTTGTTCGAAGCTTTGTAGTGTCACTCTTAAAGCAGGTTTAAGAGTTAGAATTCTTTGTAAACATATAGTACATAACTCCCATTTGAGAGAAGGGGGAAGGTAGGGCTGGAACTACCCTTCTTGCTACTTTCTAGATGTTCCTGAGCCTCACTTTCTGATTAATATGTAATGAATTTCCAATGATTATTCAGTTTATAAGGTTTAAAATCAAGTTAATAAATGAAGGAAAAGTAATAAAAAAGTGGACTAAGTTTCTGAAAAAAAAAAACGAATAAATTAATAATATATATAATTTCATGGAAAAGGATTAATCTCATAAAAAAATTTTAATATGCAAAATATTTAAAAATTACTGATTACAATATTTGTTTCTAAGAACCGCGCAAAAAGGAAATAAACTAAAAAATCATATGTCAATGTGTTGCTGGCGCCCCAATAAGTATTTCATTTTTTTTAACCTATCAAGAAAAATAGTTATTGAGTGTATTACACAGTAAAGATAGCTACATATACAAAGTTATAGGTATAAATGACATGCACAAAATTTTAAGGATCTACCTATATTGAAATTTGCTACTCTTTCATTTTTCACTCGGATCAATTTGACATGAAGGAAAAAGGCAATGCAAAATTAAAAACATAGATAATGGGCATACGCTGTATTGACACTGCTGGAATTTTGTTTCGCCCGCTAAGTGAAACACCTAGTGAAACCAAAACAGCAAACCGAGGGGTCAACCAAATAAAATTTCTTAGATGCTATCAGTGAAGCTGGCTTTCATGGGGCTGAAGTCTTATTGTTTCCATGGCTTGTGAGTTGCTAATGGGCATCCTGAAACAAAGTTGAATTTGAAAGGGTTTCTTTTAATGATGATGGTTGGGCTTATGGTCACTGGTAAGTATGAGGAGATTCAAAGGCTTTCCTTTCTTTTAAAAGATATTCAATGAATGGCCTTGTGGGCTGACTTTTCTATTAAACCTCTTTTGCCCCTGTTTAAATTATTTCCTTGATGGTTGAAAAAAAAAGGAAAAAGAAGAAACCAGGAAGTCAAAGTAAATCATCCAGACTTTAAATTTTGATATCTATGAGCCAGATTAGAAGTTGGACATATTGTCCAACTTAACAGAAAGAAAGTCAACTTGAATAATTGTTTTTGTCCAACACATCTAAAAATTCTGACAAGAAAAATAAAAAGCAATAGTTAAGGACCCTTTTGTTGAAGCTAATAAAGGACGTAACCATTTTTTAAATGATTGCAAAGGTTTTATTCAGGTAAATAATCCATGAAGAGAAAAGCAACCCATTTCTAAACAATGGTTGCTCTCCTTTGCACATTGTACTCTGTGTCAGTGATTCAGGTTTATGCTATATCAATCGCTATGATGTTATTATGCAGATATCAATGGTAGCTGGCTTGAAGATGAATAAATAACTAACATGTATTCCTCCATAGATCAGCATTACCTTATTTTGTGCTTGATTTCACAATAACTAGCCTTGTATCAGACCTACCAGCACAGGTATATTTCCCGTTGTAAAACTAATTTTCCTACTTTTGAGCCTGATGATTGTGCCTTGACAAGGCCAAGTCCCCTTAAGTTTTGTACCTGGTGCTGTTGGCCTTGACTGGGAACATTTTCAGCCCTAATATATAGGAAATGCATCTCATTTATGTTGCAGCTTGGTACCATATGGCATGACTGGTTATCTCAGGCCCTTCATTGAAAATTTGTTTGATCAATTTAACTTTTTTCAGGTTCCTACACCAAAATCATGTCCTACAGGCTTCCTCCTTTTTTTTTTTTTTCAACTCTAAATCTAATGACCATGATCAACTAGGATTCTGAAGTTTTGGGCTTACCATTTATGGGGTCAGTGGACTCAAGATATGTCATGTGGCTTTGAAAAAAATTTCATGCATAACACACTTTAAGAAAGCGTTAGTGCCTTCCAATTTCAGTTCTATTATTAAACAAACTTTTTGAGGCATTTATGGAAGTATACCCCGGTTGCCCATTTGATAGGTTGAGGATGCCATAGGACGGATCTTAACTTCTTTTCTTTTTGTTCTATGGAAATGTCCCGCATGTGATTACTTTTAATTTTTATAATCACCTATTTTAGGAATGTAGCATGCTTGCAAAATATGGGGGCCCACCATCTGATGGTTTTTGCTTTTATCATATATATATATTTTTAATCATCTGATTTCTATCACTCTCTTTTTTTCCCCCTAATTCAAAAATTTTGCAAACTTTTCCGCCATCTGAAGATTATTAAATGAAATGAAATTATTAAAATCTTATGACCTACGCATTTTTTCCCTGATGGATTATGTGGAAGCATCAGATTCTGGGCCCTGAACTTGACACTTCCAATTTGAATGTTTTTAAAGATCTTAATACTCAGATTCTAGATATCCCTTATTTTATTTTATTGTTTGACTTGATCTAAGTATAACATTTATTTTTTTAGGATGTCTTGACTGGGTCTTGAGGTGCTAACATTAGTGTTATTTTCAAGGCTTCTGCAGGATCAAATTTCCAGAAGTGCGAGCCGTTTGTGCAATTCCAAGATCAATTCCAGGTTCATTCATTTCCATCCTCACCTTCCGTTAAAAATGAGAAGATGGAAGCCTCCTCTGATGCTCCAAATCCACTTCTTGACATGGGTACTTCAAGAGAAAGTGTACCTCCTTTAGTTGATTCTGATGAATTGCGGCAGGAGCAGGGCCCTGAGACTGGGGTCCATTCATTGCAATCTGATCATAAAGGAACCAATCCTTCAATCATGGCTGAGAAATCTTCAGAGGATGGATATAATTGGCGAAAATATGGGCAGAAACATGTCAAGGGAAGTGAATTTCCAAGGAGCTATTACAAATGTACACATCCTAACTGCCAAGTGAAAAAGCAGTTGGAACGCTCTCATGATGGACAGATAACAGAGATTATCTACAAGGGTAGTCATGATCATCCTAAACCTCAAACTAGTCGTCGATTATCGGCTGGTACAATTCTCTCTATACAAGAAGAAAGAGCTGACAAGTTTTCTTCTTTTACTAGCACAGAAGGTAAGAGGAGAAGCTTTATCTACAATTTTTAGTTTTGATAAATTTAATGAATAGATAGCTTAATTTCTTTGGCAAATTCTCGCATTTGAAGTCAAGTTGTCCAACACACATGGCCACACATATCATCTTCCTGAGCAAAATGGTACTCTTGAGCTTGTATTTCCTGCAGCAAGTGATGAAGATGTAGAAGGAGCAGTTGCACAATCGGATAGGATTGTCACTGATGTTGATGATGATGAAGATTCAGAATCCAAGCGCAGGTACCTGTTTTCAGTTAAATTAATATATTTTTTGTGAATGGGTGTATGCTTGTGCTAACCTCCATTCAACTTGTAAAAATTTTCGAGTAGGAGGATAGAATTAGGTGCTGTTGATATTACTCCTGTGGTTAAGCCAATCCGGGAAGCACGAGTAATTGTCCAAACTCTAAGTGAGGTTGATATACTGGATGATGGGTATCGCTGGCGCAAATATGGGCAGAAAGTGGTGAAAGGAAATCCTAATCCAAGGTATGTTCTCATTTTGTCATTCAGATCCCCCCCGTAGGAAATACCTTATCAGTGTTGATTAGTTACCATCTCTAATTTCTGCAATTTGGCGGAATTGACTTTGTGAAGTTTGATAAGCACTTCAGCTTGCTTCTCACTTTACAGACTGCATAATAATTTTAAGTCCTGTCACAGCTGGTTCTAGTATCAGCCATATACTGTAGATCCACAATATCTTTCTGCTATGAGAAAGCTAACAGATGTTGTTAAGCTTTCTTAGTTCGACCTATGTTAAAGATATATCATGATTATTTATAACATAGGAGGCTGTTTTAAGTTTCTTAGATTTAACTCCTCTCAAATCGTCGATTTAACCAGTAATAAGACTCATAATTTGAAATATGAGTATTGCCGTTTCAAGCTTTTAATGCTTCCATCTCTTCTGCTTCTCTAAGGTCTACACCAAAGCATATCAACCTCATGAATATCACTCTTCTCTCTTTATGCCCTCGTATGAGGATTTTTCTTTTTTTACTTGATCAGATTCAGCAACCAGTGAATCTGCAGGTGTCTTTGGAGAATTTGAGTCCAAATTCACATGTGTGGACATGTGATTCAGATAGCTATTTGATGAACCTGTGTAACATGGCCAGACTCAAAGCTGTTTTGGTATCAGCTTTGCTCAAGTTGTTGAATCCATCTTATTGAGTTATGATAAAAGAAAATCAATTTGATTTTGATTAGAACAAACACAACACCTGGCATAGTATAGTTTCCCATAAATGGAAGGGCTTTTGAAAAACCAAAAAACCAAAAAAAGGGAAGAAGAATAAAGGCTTTGGATCAAATCCATTGGCTAAAAATTGTGTTTGGTGAAGCGTTCCTCTCCTATCTTGGTAAAATAAAAGTTCCATTTAAACTTTAAACACCGCAAAATGCTTCCTGAAAATTTATGAGTCTCTCTCCTACCTTGACTAAATAAACTTGCTGAAGAAGAACTTCTCTTTGAAGCACCTTTCAAATGTCACCAAACATACAAGGCTTAGGTTGGATGCTTTGTTGTACCTGGGAAGCACTTCCTATTGCTTTGGAAGCTGCGTCCGGATGGGCCCAAGGAGACTATTATTAAATTGTATTTTGGGGATAAAATACAATAGCTGTATTTGGCTATACAGACCACAATATTTGTTGTAGAAGAATGATCTGGCCAATCCAGTTTGCTCATTTGACAGTGAACCTAGATTAGTTACATGGACAATATCTTAGAGGTTGTTTGTTAACATTTTCAAAAATAGTTTTTTCTTTTTTGAAAACAGAAATCCAAAAATTGTGTTTGATAAGGATAGTGTTCAAGCAGCAATCCAAAAATTGGCCAGAAGAAATTCAGTCAATAGATGTACATTTTCCTATGGAAAGTTTCCTATGGAAAGAATAAGTGCATTATTCACTACTTACCTGCCATTTTTAACCTTGTCATTTTTTTCTCAAAATTCGAACATGGGCTCAAACACGGTTTTTACTTCGGATACCTCACCTAACTAGTCATTCCAGTATCATGTATGTACATCCTGCCAAATGCCTCAAGCTTGTCTAGTGATACAATCATTAAAGACTCAAGTTGTCTTATCTTTTTTTAGTTTAGTTTTCCTTCTGGGAATCAGTTTCTTAAATTTATTTTTGTTAAGCAAGCAGGTGGAAATCTCTCTTGATATATTATATTTATGGTAGATATTATTTTATGGACACAACTGCTGTATGACTCTGTGAATAACATGTTTAGTGATTCTCATACTTGTGCAGAAGTTACTATAAGTGCACAAATGCTGGATGCCCTGTTAGGAAACATGTGGAGAGGGCATCCCATGATCCCAAAGCAGTTATAACAACATATGAGGGAAAGCATAACCATGATGTTCCTACTGCAAGAAATACTGGTCAGGACACAGCAGGGCCCAGTATTTATGCAACATCCTCAGATAGCCCGCTAAGTACTATATCAGATGGTACTTACGCAGTAAGCCTTGATCTTGGGGTTGGAATTAACTCTAGTACCGATAACAGATTAGATGAGAAGCAGCAAATGCCAGAGACAGATCTCGTCCAAGCTCAATCTCGTGATGTTGATTCCTGTTGTGTCAAGATGATTCAAGAAACCCCTGTTTCAGCATATCATGGTGTTCTAAACAATGGGATAGATCGCTATGGATCTAAAGAAGTTCGGGGAGGAAGCTTTAGCTTTGAGACTCCACCTTTAAACCGCTCTACCACATATCCCCAGGATACGGGAAGATTGCTAATGCCTTAAAACAAAAATATAAGCTGCTGATGTTTGTACCATAAGGCAAGAATCTCTGGTTTGAAATATGATTTCTTGCAGATCAGTGTACTACCTGAAAGATGCTTTTGCTGTATCTTATGTGAATTCATTGTAGCACTTGTTCTTATATTATCAACATCTAAGAGGAAGACTGGTGTATAGAAATGAAATTAATACAGGTATCCTTTTGAATAACAATGTATTAGCACTTCTTGTTTTCAATGGCTACAGTTAGTGAGATAATTAACTCATCAATCATGGTCACTTCCAGCTCCAAATCTGCAGTACCTTCATTTTGTTTGGAAAATATGGCGTATTTGTACTTTTAATGGCTGAGTTTGCGTTTTTGTGGAGCAGATTTTATTTCTTATATCAAGAAGCTCTAATTTGTTGCTGCTGTATACCATATATATGGCGTGGAAGAAACAAGGGATTGTTCCAAAACAAGTTAAAGACTAGATTCTTGAAACTATTACTACTGATATTCGAACCAGATATATTGAGGATCAATGGCGACTTTAAGTGTGCCGGACACATTAAAGTTCTGGTTGGTCTGAAACGTGTTTTATAGACAATGACTTTGCACTATTCTGTAATTCAAGGAAATAATCATCTAATGGTAATGATATGAGAGTATCTATGAAGGATCCTCCATTTCACTGCATTTTGATAATGCGTTTTTGCATCATTGGATATATATACATTAATAACACAATAAACATACAGTATCCATTATCCTGACAAGGTAGTTTGTTGATGAGTTAGGTGTTCCCAAAGACTTAGAGCTCTCTCCCAAGTGTTGAACCTGAAACAGGGTTAAGTTACATAAGCTTCAAAACAATCAGATATGAATCTCTCGCTCTAGTCTGTCTTTGTAAAAATAACCAGAACCTATGCTTTTCTCTTTAGACTAAGACAAAATTAGAGAAAAGAAGTTCTGAAGAATATGATTCAACATGTCATATAAGGGTTGTTCAGGGAGACAAGAATCTTGCAGTACTGAGAGTCGATAGAGTCACAGTTCCCTTATTTTGCTGCTAACAAGGGAATGGACACTATTTAGGCAGCACCGAAGAGTATCATACAATTTCATTTACCACTATAAGAGCATCTCAAAAAATGTTAGGATAAACACTAAATTTTACATCATCCAGCATGAAGTAGAGTTTAAGACATCAAAATCCTCTTAATTGCAATATTTACAGATTCTGCTTCAAAGATTTCTTAAGTGCAATAAAATTTGCAAAGCTAGAAT
The DNA here is from genome assembly GCA_947561395.2 of Buxus sempervirens. Lineage (NCBI taxonomy): Eukaryota > Viridiplantae > Streptophyta > Magnoliopsida > Buxales > Buxaceae > Buxus > Buxus sempervirens. Next base: position 1,567,420 of record OX387191.1, on the reverse strand, counting down.
TAGAACTTCTGAAAACAATTTCTCAAAAATGGAGCTAATTTCAAGTAATAAAAAAACATACAGTTAACTGCACAGGACTATGGCAACAAGATAAGGAAAAGACTCAGGTTTACACTGGTTGCTATGAAACCACTGGTGCCACCCCCACCCAAACCCCTCCAACCCCAACCAGAAAAGAAAAAAAAAGGGGAAAAAAAAAAAAGAAGCAAAATCATAATACCTGTTATTATTTCCATGCGGAGGAGGTGACCAAAGCTCTATTCTTCCATCCAAGATAGAGAGCCCCTTCTCTCTCTTCAAGTCTGTAGTTCTCACAGTAGTTACCCAGAAGAGTCTTGATTGTGGCATTCACCAAGGAGTTCAATGGGTATGGAATAAATCCCGCCATAGTGAACCGTGCCCTCCACTTCCCAAGAAGCTCATGTCGCTCGACCCTCTCTGGTCCCTCACATGCTATTATATTGACAACCTCCCGAGCCAAGCAGTGCTGCTCAACATTGATCCGCTCCTTCTGCTCCCGTGGGAGAGTCACATCAATCGATTCAAACATAGCCGTATAATAGTCCAGTACCTCTAGGAAACGTGATAAGAAAGGGGCAGTGTTATTGTTGGATTCTTGCTCAACAAGGGTTACCACTCTGGGTGACAAGCTCTTCACCAACCTCAATAGCCGGTCCCGGTGGTTCTCAGTGCTCACACTCTCATCTGGCATGTGGTGAAGCATGAAAGCGAAATTCACAGCAAGAGCTTCACCAGGTCGTATCTCAAGATTCTTGAGCTCAACATCAGAACCAGACATGGCTGCAGCATGAAATTCAAATGGCACCTTACATGACTCAGCAAGTTTAGAAAGCCTCTGGCCCACAATATGCAGTCCTCCTCCCCTAGCATAAGCTGATGTAGAATCATCAATACCTGTGATACGTATGTATGGTGGCCCACCAGGCCGAGCTGCAAGAGCCTGGATTAGGGTGATCCACTGGCTGCCCTGAGCAATCTGGAAATCAATGATGTGGATTCTGTTTTCATCTCTTACAGCTTCAGCAATAGCACCATTCGCGGACATGTACCCAAATTTGAAGTATGGGCACACCTCATACAAGATATGCATGTACGAGAGCAGTTCAGCACTTGCAGGCTCCTTGCACCTAAGGGCTTTGTAGATTGAACTTCCAGAGGAGGATAACCTTGCTACAAGCCCTTCCAACATGTATGCACCCAACCGTTGGATTGGGTCCCCAGAGACTGACACCATCTGCCTTAACTCAGTTATCAACCACTCTGCTGTCAAGATATCCTGATCTGATACCGCTTTTGCACAAGCAGTAAGCCATTGCTTCAGGTCTCCCTTGGGGATGATCTCAATCAATTGTTTCAACTTCCCAGTTTCAAGTGATGCTGGGTCTAGGTTGCAACCATAATTGCTCATAATATCTGAATCTGGACCCAGCATCACAGATTCCAAATCTTTCAGCTTGCTCCTCATGTCATTGATGTTGTCTGTTGTGCAGGACCTGCTTATTGGAGATCCACAAGTTTTGTCGGGGGACTGCTGTGGCTCTGATTGGTATGACTGATAATCTACCTGTGAAGCAGGACTCCCATTTGGTGAGAAATTGACTGTAGATGGAGAATTGTAAACATTGTAACTGCCGGTTGCTGAGGATGATTCAATTGTGGTGTACTGTTCATGGAATTCCTGATCAGAAAAATGGTTCCCCTGTCTTCCATCAGTAGAGTATGAATGGTTCTCCAACTCCTGCCACTCAGGTAAGCAGAAGGATTTTATCTCTTGCTCTGGTTTATGGTGCAACATGTCAGACCCATGTGAAGTTCCGTGTTTCTTAGATGCTTGCATTGAAGAACAACTTACTAATTGACCAAACCTGGGCACTGAAGTATCTGGTACAACCGTCCTCAGAATTCAAATAAAGAAAATATTCATTGAAGAAGTTTGTTATTGGAGATATTTGGCATTCTCATTGGAAGCATTAGGAGCAATGACAGAATCTCCCCGACGGGCAGCCACAGTGATTTGACCGACTACCAGAAAACTTGGCTAAATTATAATCTGCAATTCCATCATCATATTTAGTAAAAAGCATAACACCACCAGTGAATACTAAACTTCCTTGAAACACGAAATATATTGGGGAATTTCCGGTAATAACTTTAAAATGTCTTAATTTCCATCCACATAGGAACAGTATCTATCACCAGCAGACTTAGAAGGAGCCTTAGAAACTTAAGAAGATTTGTCTCAAAACTCATAAGGACATTGAAAACATATAGCAAAAGCAATCACACCTGAAGAAAGACCAAAGGAATTGCAGACAAAATTAAGAGAACAATTAGACAATATTTTGAGCAAATGAAGATTAGAAGCACTTTTAGAGGAGGAAATAAAGCAGCAGCAGGTCATATGGGGAACTCGAGACTAGACTGCAATACGGAACTCCGCTCTGTGACATTGCTTAGATTTTATGGGGAAAGATCACATTGGATGAATGTCAACCTACCTTGTCATAATCTAGTTTTACGAAAGGGAAAACAGAAAGAAGAACAATAAACACAAAAGAAGCCAGTAAAATAACTATAACTGAGTGGCGACAAGTACATAATCATCAGAATCTTGAAAGCAACTTGAACAGTGGATTCATCATCGACAACACCATTCAATTAAGGAAAATAGGTTTAAAAAACCAAGACTTAATTTTTTTTGGGAGAGAAACTCTAAGACCGAATCAGTTACTTTCTAGAACCATCCACTATCTAAATTGCCTCCTCCTTCCTCAACTGCAGGACCTAGCCGCAAAAGAAAGAAGAGGACACTAAATTCAGCAGATCGAACATGAAGTACAACTTAAGCTCACAGAATTACCGCGAAAGGTTTACAAAAGAAAAGGAGAAATATCGCCGAAATCATCAAAAGGGATTTTCTGATCATCAGAAAATCAGATACAGAGACAGAATCTCCACCTTCAAGAAATCCATCACAAACCCGTTTTCACAAACATCGAATCATCCAGGACGAATTGAATTCAAACGTAAATTTCAGAAAAACATCCTGAAGCCAGAATAAGATTATCACGAAAACGCGGTTTTCAGCTCAAACCTCAGCTGAAATAACATAGAGAATCCCATTTGAGGGACCAAAAGAGTATCAAGAGAAAACGCAATAAGAGAAGACTAACTAGGCTAGAGAATAATATCCGCAAGGCTTGCTGTGAATTTGACCACGTACCTCCATTAAAGATAACTTGAGTTCTTATTTCAGACTTCCGGCAAAGGCCCCTTGGGAGAGAGACTGTTACAACCATGACCTCCCCTGGATATATTTATAAGGGCAACGTGTAAACAAGTAACCCATACTTCCAGGGAAACTACGTTATTGCCCCTTATCTGTTAATTTAAAATTTTGATTATCAGAAATTTTTTTTTTTGAATAATCCTTAATTTTTTAATCTAAAACTGAAGATTAAAAATGTGGAGTCATTTGAACAGGGACTTAGATTACGTCGGCATGATAACACGATCAAATCTTTTTATGACGTCATTTTCAACTTTTGTCGAAGACTATGCTTCCAAATTTAAATGTAAGCGAGAAAAAGGCACGCGCAATCCCGTAATACGATTTGAATATGCATTTGAAATTGCTTGATTAGTTATTAGATCGATGTCAAATTAAATAAATATAAACAACTAATTATGAAGTAAAAGTAAATAAATATAAAATTCAACGTGATTAAATCCAACATGTGTCAATTGAAAATCTCGATGATTGTCTTTAAATAATTGTATGGATAATATGACCTTGAAAAGAAAAATTTTAAATAAATAAACATGCTAAAATTAACTTAAGAATTATGGTTTGTTTAGAAATGGAAGACTAATGACCCTTGTCTCCGATCACCAAATATCCTTCAAAATAGATCACTAGTCCTATGATATCTCACATTACAAGCTAATATTACAGATGATATGTGGACTCCATTTTGTAACGACCGAACCTAATGAAGTGTTGTTCGCTTTAGACCTAAACCTGTATGGTTTTATTAACAAAAAACGTCTCACTAGGTCAAGCGTTCTTTCTAACTCTTGTACATTATCAAGATTTTATCCGTTTCCGATGTAGGATTAGGATGACACTATTAGAGGTGGTTGGTGAAGGATATTGCCAATAAGAAGGCGTAAGACTTTGAAAAAACTTAGTCTTATGATAATCCATAGTTTTCAACATCAATATATATTGTAAGGTATAAACCTACCAAATTTGGGGGGAAATCTATAATATATTTCATGTAGAATGGAGACTGCGACCAGTAGACAACTGGTGTGGGCTGGACTGTTATTTATTTGATATTTCTGGGGAAAATAAAAAAGAATGTACTAATGTTGATACTGGAGATATAAGAAGAGCTAGGTGAAGCTAAGTATGATATAAGTGAATTTCAGGCTAGTTGGCCGCTTAAGCACAATCTCAACCTCCGCAACGAGACGGGACTGTATTAAAATCCAAATTGATTTAAGTTTGAGCTCTTAATCTTATTTGGTTGAACCGCACAAGCAAAAATCTTAAGTACAAAAAAATAAAAACTTATTTGATTTAAGTTTGAGCTCTTATTTCTTTAATTATCATAAAAAAAAATTTTCTTCAGTCCAGAGTCCAGACAGAATTAATTAAGGTGGGCAGTTTTGTCTTTGCTGTGGGATCCAGTGGGATGCGGAGGGGTATAAAATCCCTATGTCCGTGCTTCTTCGTACAAAATTAGTTGAAAAGTCATGGGTTGGAATTGATAAAAAGCCACCAACTAATTTTTCGACTTTAAAAAAGTTCAAGTTGAAGAATAGTCAGTTTTGTTCTTATTAACGGGTTAAAGATTCCTATCTAAGTAAGTTGGGAAAATCGGTTTTTAGTGATACGTTTTCAAAAGAATTCAGATTTAATCGACCAAATCTTGGTAATTGATTTTTAATGATATGTTTTTAAAATAATTGAAAATCGGTGTCATCATTAAAAATTTATTCAATGCAAAAGTTTTTCAAAGTTGCAGAAGAAATTCTTAATGAATAGTAAAATGACACTTATTATCAATTATTTTAAAAAGATCACTAAAAGTTAATTACCAAGATTTAACCGACTGAATCAGAATTATTTTGAAAACATATCACTAAAATCCAATTTACCTTGGAATTATACGCGTTGATTTGTTTGTTTACTCTTCTCAAGACTGACCGTGCTACGGCCCACCACCTTATCTTTGACAAACCGTTTTCAAGCCAACAGGCGTGGTTGCCACTGTTTACCGATGACTATGACTGGATCTTTATGTTGTGTTTGGGGTATTAAAAAATGTTTTGATAAGTTGAAATTAATCCTAATCCTACAAGTTGATTAAGTTACTTAATCTTATGACAAACTAACTAGTGCATGACATGTTTATACTGCGTGTACGTATAAGTTATTAATTAAGATATAGAAGTTAACGTATAAAAAGAAGAGGAGCTCTTTGGACAGCAAATCTTAGTATATGAGTGTCAGTTGAAAAAAAAGGAAGAGACTCTTTGGACAGCAAATCTTTTACTTTATAATTTTATAAATAAGGAGAAAGAGAAAAAAAAAAAAAAAAACCCTGCGAGCAAGAGATATCAGTCAAGAATCTATAGCCTTCCCTTCTATAAAATATGGACAACCCACGACTGATCAATCAAAATTCTCCATTGTTAATATTCTTGCCACGCTTAACCCTTCACTTAGTCATGGATGGTGATTTACACTTCCCACGGCAGAATAACAAAACAAATCTATAATAACGCTTGGCTCTTGGGTGAGGCCCCTTTTCTTAATTTGCACCGACCAGCTGGGGCTTTCAGGGGATTGACTTCTTTGATTTTTCTTTTCCAACCTTTTGTCCTGATTCTTCCAAAGTAAACGGCTCTACCGATGGGTCAAAGGGAATTTATTTGTTGGGGTACATGTTGCTGGTTCTATTCAGCTCTATGCGTCTTCCTTCAATGGACGTCCGTACAGCTATGTCTTCTAGTACGGTGGAAAATGGAGGGAGCATCTCTCTCAAGAGCAACTGGCACTCGAAATTGTACTCGTGGTTTTTTTTCCTTTCGCCTTGTTGGTGTCTTTATGTTCTCCTCAGCAGTGCGAACATCATTTAATACGTTCGACCGATGGAGTCCAAACAGATAATTAAGAAGAAAACTACCAGAACTCTCACATGCACACAATACACATCGTCTGCACCGAAAATCGTTAATCATGCATTCAAATGCCATTTACTTGCTTACTAGATTTGTTTCATTTCTTACGAACCATCAACATTTAGAACCAGAAGTCAATTGTACTGTTTGTATTCTTGTTGTTAGCGGCTATGGCAACAGTAACATGACCACCATCGATCGCCATTGTTATAGCTTGCTTTCAAACTAAAAAGTCAAATTTGGTGCTCGTTTTGTCATTAATATAGGATGACGATGCATGACCCCAAATCAAATTATTCGTTGCTACTGAAAGGTGCTGAGGACATGGCTAATGAAAATGGCCGTTAAGAAGTAACGACGCATATTAACCTGCAAAGTCAAGAAAATGACGGCTAATATTGCATTGAATCTGGAAAGTTTCTAGATAAAAAGTGTATTAATGTCAATAATAGCTGTTTGTAAAGTCATAAAAGGATAAAGAAATGCTGTTCTGCCTCAGTTAGTTTGGAGCCTTTTACTTGCTGTCCAAAGACGGACCCAATTCATTTCCAGTGGATTTACCATCTTCAATCAATATGTCCGGTCGAATACAGTTGACCATGTCATGTTGATAAGGATATGAGAAAACTTGATAAGCCATACAAAAATATTGCTGGGTAAATTTCTGAACCATTTCTTCTTAAGATAGAGATAGATCAACCAACCCCCAGGTAAAACCAAGCTCTCCTCGCTCAGCTCTTTTGACAACCTAATTGAACGTACATTAGGACAATCATGGAAATAAATCATGTTTTAGTACGAAACAGCATGTATAAAACTTTGGTTTGGTTGGTTTCAACTTTTAGCTTGTTTTAATTGGGTGGATTTAGATTGTCCATGTTCAACACGAACGGTTCTAAGACAACCTGACCCGACTTGTTTCCCAGCTCTTTTGTCAATGGTTAATCTGTCCATATTGCAGATGGCCACGTTTTATGGTATTGCCATGGCCTGGACCACCAAGTGCTGGGATATTTGAAGCCACAGAAACAAGATAGTTTTTGAAAACTCCAAACATAACATAAATCTAACCATGAAAAGTTTCTTTTGTCTGCAGGAAGATTCTTTAAAGCTGAGCAGCTACAAAGGGGCAGAAAAGTGAAAAAGATGGGGATTTTACCCAAAAAAAAAATGAAAAAGATGGGGAAGAGGTTTTTCATTATATGGAAGGAGACCAAGAGAGGGATGGGCAAAACTGAATGTAGATGGTACGGCTCATGGCAAACCAAGGAAAGCAACCAAATTAGGGCTGTGTTAGTAGAGACTTTAATGGATTTCCTTTAAGCGCAAGTCAGTTAGGTACATACCCTATATCAGTAGTAGCTGAGGCACAGATTGTTCTTGAAGGTGCTAGGCTGGTAGAAAAACTAAGGAGTCACTTTCTAAAGATCAAAAGTGACTAAGCTAATTGTTAATGTCCTTCATAAGAAGACTACTCCACCTTGGCAGATAGAATTTTTTGAGGAAGCCAGGACTAACCTTTCAAAGTTCCAAAAAGTAGAAGTTACGTCAATTTTCAGAGAATCCAATTGATTAGCAAGTCCAAAAAAAAAAAGAAAAAAAGACTGCTCTCTGATCCCATTTGAACAGCTTTAGTTCATGTTTTACTGGTATGATCAACAAGATTACTGTTTCATTTCAGTGCAATTTGGTTTCCAAACATAGCCATGAAACTACAGTAGTAAAATATACCTCTAGTTGTCTAATAATTTTTATCAAACCCATAGCACTTAGTGTTCCAAAGTATATACGTACAATGACCAGGAATTCTATCGACAAATTAGTGTTCCAGGTTCCTTTCTAACCCCTCCCCTCACAGTGAAGTGAAGATTTGGACTTGGGAAGGGTTAGGTTTTGCAGGGGATGCTTCCAGATTCCTTAAAATACTCAACCAACTTACGGACTGTTCATTTCATTATGCAAAGGATAAACCAAAAGTTGAAGCTGATAAGCCTGATATACTTGCCAAAAGGGTGGCTAAAGAAGACAATCTTAACGGGAGGAAAATCCCTCTTGCTGGCTAAATTGTTCTAAGGATTCAGCTTCAAGTGAATTCGTATCTGCACTGAGACAACTATTCAATAAAATTTTGTTTCTTGTTCATTAGAAAAATTAATAATATTAAAGAAAAAACATAATTTAAACCAAAAGGAATTACTAATGGCAGTGACAGAAATATCCAAACAAGCTTTCCAGAAATTCTTAAGCTTCCAGACAAGATTATGAAGCATACTCAAAGGAAAATGAAGAAAGAACTAGTTTGTGGGGGAGTGTCAAAATGGAGTCCCCATTTTGAAATTTGGAGTAGAAACAAGATTCTTAAAAGGAAAAAAGAACTACCACATGACTTGATTAAATCCGCATATGAACAAATGATGACTTATGCCACAATAGGCCAACAGGTACCCCAACAGATCTAATCAAGGAATATGGAATGCAAAAACCATATGCTAATGACTCTGATATCCTGCCATTTTCCTTTTACTTAATAGCATCTGACTCACCGTTTTAAAGTTCCTATCCAAGGACTTTGGAGCCTAAAACAACAGAATCCATCCTTGGTCCAACACAACCACCCACCCACCACCCCCCCATTCCTCTCTCTCCCACCCTCTACCCCGCTTTTTGTGTTCAAGTATTCCTCTTTCTCACAGACGCACGCAATGGATTTTTTTCCTTCTTCCCAAAATTTATGATGCTTCCAACCCCAAATTAAAAACCTAGAATCCTTCTTTCTCATTGCAAGCCTTCAAAAGTTATATATTCTCTTGTTTAAGCCATCCAATTAGTTATAGTTTCAGTAGTCTTCCAACACGCAACACTCCTTCCATACTGAGGATTCCTAATTTTATAACAGTTTGATCAGATCCTATTTCAATTTCCACATTGCATTAGATTATAAAAACATGCAAGAATATTTCTAGTCATGCATCAACTCCATGGATGCCCTCTTAAATTCTCACCAGTAAATGATTTTCAATGGCATTTGATGTGTTATGTCGTACAACATACTAATTACCTCCAAAGGAAGCACTGAACACACTCAACACCAGCAGTTGTCCCCTTAAGCCGTATAAACACCAGAAGGGATAGATTTTGTTGGAAATGATGGCTTATATTCTGGGTCCAAGGGGAGGGATTTAGGGTTGTATATATATATTGATGTAACCCCGATTGTTTTAATATAGTGGAAATTTTGCTGTACCCAGTGGACGTAGGCACATCGCCAAACCACTTAAATCTGTGTGTTCTTCTTCTCTCCCTTTTCTTTACTGTTTTGATTGCACGATTCTCAACAGATTTCCATTCAAATCCTTACCAAACATGGAATGCAAAATACACACCAGATGATATTTCCTACTTGTGAATGTCTTAATCCTCTCAAGGATCCTCAAAATATAAGTCAAATCAAACAATAACACCTGTTCCAATTCCTCATAACTCTAAATGCAATTTAAAAAAAAAAATTTGAAACCTCCGCAATGCCAAGTCCATTTCATATAGCCAAACATGAGAGGTGTCTATTGGGATTGCAAAATTTAAGAAGAATATGATTAGTTACTTCCAGTTGATGACCATTTCTGCACAGCAAGCCATCTCACTAAATTGAAACTACATGAGAGGGGATATATTGGGATTCAAAAATTCAAGAAGAACAATATTGAAAAACTTCCAGTTGAGTTGACTTTGGAAAGTTATAATAAAAAAGAATACTGTAGCACAAATCACCTGCCAGTTTTGCTTGGCAGATGGATTGATCCGTATTGATCAGATGACAGCAGGTAGAATATCGTCATTTGTTAAAGACTTATGTAGGTTCATCTGAGAAACGGAGAGCTGAACTAAGATTAATTCTTCTTTTTCCTAAATTCGTACTTGGAGGGCAATCTAAGAATAATCCTAACCACAGCTTAGGCCTGCACTAAATCTGCCCCATTCTCCAACTTGGATTATATCTCAATATACTAAACATCCTCCTTATCACGTGTATCATGAGCCTAACAAGTCTAAAAACGCACCTAAACTTCTTAATTAGTAAAATGATAATAAAAAAAAAAAATTGGAAACCAGGGCTCAGAGGTTCAATCAAGCTAGTGAGTTATTTTCATTTGCTAAAATTTAAAACTTGAAGTTCAAAACATGGCACTCAAGGGACTCAATCATAATTGAAAATGATGCAGATTTGGTTTTACATTCAAGATGTTGATTTATAAAGCCAGCTCCATGCCTTCTACAATATCCCAATCCTATGAGTTAATGATCCCCTCCTCCTATTCTGACAAAACTAGCCATTACAGGCAGTACACGAAAAGACCTTTCAAGTTCTGATTCTTTGTGCACTACGACCTCCTTAATTTATCATGACTTAGTCTTTAGCATTTTGGAATTCTATAAAATTTCCTGAAATTAGGAAAAAATAAAAAGGACAGCACCAAACGTCATATAGAGATTATTATGAGCAGGAATTTTTTCAGCATTTTATTTCCATCCATGACCGTTGGAAAGCGTCTATTAACTGGTAGCAGTCTACAGAAGTAGCTTTTGAACCAACAAACAACAGATTAATCACATTGACTGCAATAACCCAGAGTCTTATGAAAAAACAAACACAACCAAGATGCAAGAAGAACAGAGCGGTAATTTATTTAGGCAAATGTCTCGAAACAAATAAAATCCCCAAATCTTAACCAGAGTGATCCTAGAAAACAATTCTATTTCTTGTATCGAGCTACCTCTTCGTCGTTAGGGAAAAATCCCATAAGCCTCCCCGCGGAATTCTGGTACGCGTACATAAATCCGCCCATTAGCCCTATCAGACCTCCAGTCACCATGGAAGGACCTCTGATGTTAGGTTTTATTCCTGACAAAAAAAAAAGGATTCCCCTTTGAAGAGATCACGATAAATCTCACAAGGAAATAAAGAGGGAGAAGAAAAGGGAAACGAATCGAACCAGAAAGGTAACCGACGGTGACGGAGACGCCAGTTATGGTGATAAAGCGAAGGTAGTCTAGTGTATTGAAGTTGGCCACCGTTTTGGTGAAAGGAGGATTTCGATCAATCACTGGGTACTCTGGCTTCGCCGACGCTGTGATATCCGTATTCATCTTTTCTCACTCTTCTGCACCACCCTGCTGCTTTTTTCTTCACCTCCAACCTCCAACCTCCAACCTCGTAGGCTCCTACTCAATCTGCACTTCTACATACAAGTTTATTAGCAAGTATAGCTTTTTCTTTGGGCCTGACGAGTAGATCAAAAGATGTAAAGGATTGAATCAGAGAAACTCCGGGCTTTAGTTAAAAATGTTAAAGCCCACATTCAATTTTTCAAATTATTTTTAAAAATAAATTATATAATTTTCAAATTTTTTTTCAAATCCAATGGACCAATCAGAAGGACATTGTGGGTTGAGTTAAAACTGATAAAACGAACTAAACCAACCTATAAGGGTTGGTTTTGGATAGTCGGTTTTGGTTTAATGCTATATAATAAAACCAATTCGATCTTGGTCATAAGGTTGAACCAAACCGATTACATATATATATATATATATATATATACATGTTTAAGTCAAATTACCAACTAGGGGTGGTTTGATTTATTGACTAAGACCAATAAAACTGATAAACAAAACCGAACTGAACTTATTAAATTGGTTTTGGGTTTGTGTTAATCAGTTTTGGTTTGGTTTTATCTAAAAAAAACCCAAGAGAGTTTTGGTTTGGTTTCAGTTTGTAGCATATATAATCGTTCGGTTTTTTCTTAAAACCAAACCACTGCAATCTGCCAGCGGGCTGTACCTTAGTTGGTACTACCCATTACTTCACTATTCTTGAGGTCAGGAGTTCGAGTCAAGACATAAGTTGAAATCATTTGCGAAAGTAAAGCCTGACCTTGGGCCTAGTGGAGGGGACTTGGACTGGCTGGCGGTTTGTTGGTGCTACAATGATGGGTTAGCCCTTAAAGGCAGTAGCTATGGCTTGAATTCGAACATTCCATATGTGGAGGTGCTCCTATGGTCACGCCCAAGGAGGTTTGCTACACTGGTCACCCCCTCCTCTCCTTTTAATTACCAAAAAAAACCAAACCACTGCAATCCTTAGCCTAAATATACTTAAAAATTTTAAATATGATTTATTTGGATAACTAAATATCAGTTGAGTATAATTTTAAATTAAAAAAATTCCAATAGTTTGCCGAAGTAACTAAAAAATTTTGGATAATTGAATTTTTTTTTTTTGAGGAGGGAACTGGGGTGAAGACAGGAACAAATTACAAAAGTGAGGGAAGATGAGAGAGAGAAGATAAGTGGGAGACATGTTATCAGTAGAGTTTGAATCCAAGCACTTTAAAATCAAACCGCAAGTCTCCATGTAGACGAAGGCGGGTTTTGTTAATGTGAATTTCTGTATTTTTTTTTTTCTTGCTTTTCGTTTTTTGAGCTTCCAAGTCGATGTTTATCGAAACATGTAAAGCTTGCTTGCCAAGACTTCAGAATCTGCTTTTGCAGGAGCTTAAAAGCCCAAATTCACTGGTTTAGATTATGATCTATGTCAGAGTTACTTCTTTCTTACAAAAGCCTGTGCTTGCAGAATATTCACAGAGGCATTTCTGTATTCTCGAGATATATTATCCATGGCCAAGTGGGTTACTGGTGCCCACAGCTTTGTGACCTCTCATGTGAATCACTCACATAAAACCCGATTCGTGATTTTTATCTTTTTAGCTTTTTCATCTGGAAGTTCACATAAAATCCGTTCCAACAAGGTTTTAAGTTAGAGGGAATTCGCATCGACCATTAGGAAAAGCTGTGTCTGATTTTTTAATGGAGCCGTTTCAACTCCGTCACTGAAGAGAAGACGCCATGACGTGACCTCATCGAACAGCAGTCAATAGCTCCATCATCTGGAAATAAGCTCAATTATTGAACCTCATCGGATCAGGCTAAAATGGGTAGTTGAGGCTTCAAATTCTGGTTCCACCATTAAAGGGTCCCGTGCAAATTTAAAACTCTAATACAGGTCACACAAGATAAATCCATGTTTTTGAAATGTTGGGTGCGAGTCACGTCACGGAAGGCAATAGTGAACAAATCAATTTTAAAACTTTTGTCACTGGGTCCGATCAGAAAGTAAAATATGCTTTGGGATAAGTCCTCTACCCTTCTGTAAATGATATTATTTCCATCTGTTTCAAAGTGATGCAGAGATTCTCTACAATTTCTATTTTCTTTCTCAGAATCCTGCATAATTTGTAGTTTCTTTTTCTTTCACTAAAACAAACTATAATACATCCTCTTCTAAAGACCCTTGCTTTTCTGTGATTACAATAAAAAAGAAAGTGTAGAAACCTGTAACATGTAACTTTCTATATCATTCTCTTTTGCCGTCTACTTCTCCATCCCAAGAAAAAGGGGAAAACCTTAGATGTTTCTTCTTCAGTCGGTATGAGCTTGCCAGAGCTTTGATTGATCAGTTGTGACAAAGTTGAAAAGGGATGAAATGGGATTGTATGGAACCAAAGAAATAACCTCAGAATCCAGTCCTCTACCTCTATAATTCTTCTCTATTTCTTTCTGATTCTATATCATTGTAGAAATGCTGCTTGCTATTGGAGATGCAAATGGGCTCTCCGGAAGATTAAGCCCCGGGCTGCTGCAAATGTCAAAAATAACAAGAATAAGTACCAATCAAATATTGAAGTAAAACATTTTAAGTTGTTCCAGTCTCTCCTCCAAAGAGACAAAGATCATGTAGTTTCCGTTTGAACATTAAACTATCCGATGTTATAATAATGATTAGAACAGTGACACCAACAGAAAATTTATTAGTACCTCTCTTGGTGGTTGTAATTGGTGCTTGGATGCCTGGATTTGTCCTCGCTTGTAGAGCCATTGTTCAGGACATCCAGAAAATAATTGTAACGGTCAGCAGAAGGGAACTCAGAATGATCTGTAGGTGTATCATTGGGATTAAAAAAAAAAGGGAAAAATCAGTGGTAGAAACAGAAGTCTGGAAACTAATAGCAGTGGAAAAAAGGTCGTTTAAATTTAACGACTTATGTCAACACAGCAAAATTGGAGACCTTCTGGAAGTCTAAGTTCATCCATGGAGTAGCTAAAATAGGGATGGTGAGTTGGTAGCTTGGATGGTAACTGCCGTGCTAACTGCAACTCTGAGAAACGTCTTCTATCGAGTTCAATGGCCTGTTCATGTTCTTCCATGATCTGCTTTCTGAGTAATCTGGAGTCATCACAGACTCTTGACACTGGAGAAGAAGATACATATCATGTCTAAATGCAAATATAATGGATGACATCCAAACATGAGATAGTTCAGAATCCTACTCACTTGAATGAAGTTCGGAATCCATATCTAGGAAACATGAAGGATAGTACATCTGAGACTCGATTTTCTCTGTGTATTTCCTGCACAATAGGTAAACTTAAAATCACATGTTAAAACACTCTGCACACAGGAAGCCAAGGGAAGAGTGAACCAAAATTGTATCGACAGATAATTCGATATCAGATCAATATAATCATAAATTATTCATTACAGGAAGGGGTTCAGCAGCAATCCTAAATGACAGTTTTTAAGTTGTAAAGACAAAAAAATTTCCCCCGCTTGATGTCCTGGTATTGGTAGCTGTGGAATAGGTTCATATCATTAAAAGATCAAATTATAATCTGGATTCAACCCAGGAAACAATTGGATTTGAAGTGAGAATCATGATTTAATAGTCCAATAAAGTGTGTATCTCCTTCAATTACATGATTTAGTCAAAGAAAATCTGGATGCACCCTCCAATTTGATCAATTGACAACCCTACCGATATCAACACAAGAGAGGGGAAAGACGTTGATGCTTGGAGAAAATTACAGGCCTCTTTCAGATGTTAGATTCACATTGTGTTTTGAAGATTTTGCAATACATACACTTTAGAAATCAGCATCTCTATCTCAACATATTTTTCTAGTGCACCAAAACTATATAGATTAGTACAGTATTTGGAAACTAGATCAGCTCATTCATCATGCAGAGTAATCCTTATTTGCTATTAAAACAGTATTTATAGGGGAAATAAATCAAAAACAAGAAAACTCAGTAGCTTAATTAGCATAACTAGTTACAGAATTAATTTGCTTCAAGCACCACAAAATATACCTGTGAACAAACTTCCCATTTTCTATGTTAGAACAGTTCAGAAAAAAAAAACAGACCACATGTCTAAGCATAAAAATATTACCTGTCAATAAGCTTTGATTTTTCTCTGTATGGTTTCACCAGGACACGAGCCCCACATACAAAATGGGGATTCCTCTTTGTCAGGATTAACTTGACAGTCTCTGGATAAACAAATGTTACAAACCCAAACATTCTTTTCTGTTGACAGGGAATCCTCACATCTTGAACAGGTCCAAAGCTCCTAAAATTCAAAATCATACCAAAAGAAGACTTATAAACAAAAAACCTAAATTTGAAGAATACAGCAACACATTTTCGAATGTCATTACTTAAAGTAGTTTGAGACATCTTCCTCAGTAAAAGTGCTCTCAGCTGGAAATGTCAAGTATATCTGACGGGATCCTGCAACTATTCCACCAGGATCACTCCTGTAATCCATATATCTTGGAGCATCCTCTGCCAAAACCACGCAGTGCTGCCCGTGAGGTCTGTAACCCGGTCAACAAAATCAAACTGTTATTTTTATAGAAGAAAAAGGAATCCGGTAAGAATATCCACAAAAGTTAATGATTGCACCTGTCAATAAGACGAATGCTATTCTTCAGTCGAGCAAGAAGCTTTGTCAAACTGTAACCAGCCTTACCATGTCTCTGGCTCTCAGTGAGGTAACCTTCTGCCTGGAGCAATCTTCCATACTTCTCATAGTACATCATTGGTAATGCTGCAATCGAGACAGGCATCCCTCTTCTTGTTTTCAGGAGTTCAGTGAGCTCCAACTCTAGCTTCTCAAGAGTACCAGGGGACAAGGCACGTTCTTCATTAAACAGCTCACTGGGAGTTTGGCTGAATATTTGAGAGAAGCTATCAGGAAAGGTTTGTCCATGAAAGTACCTACAGTTGTTTCCATGCTTACAAAACCCCTTGTTGAAGTAATGACAAGCCTTCACTGGGAACTCAGGCAGGCTTGGAGACCTCCGGCTGGTTCTTGCACTCAGGCTACCCAATGCAGTTTCTGGGTAGTAATAATTGCTTGAGAATTCCGATCCCACTTGGTTAACAGCATCCAACTGATCCTCAAAACTCAATAACTGGGCTTGATTATGGAGCCGACAGTCCTCAGGGAGAGATTCTGGATATCCTTGTGCAAAAACATCCATACTGTGGAATGGTTGCTGACCCGTAGTTACTTGAGGATCCCAGTATGGAGTCACGCGAAGGGTTGCAGGAGAAGAAAAGGGACGTGATGAAGCCGGTGAGAACGGTGTGAACTGAAGAGGAAGATCTGAAACAGGAGCTGTGTTCATGGAAACAGAGGAGATTTGAGCTGAGATTGATGGTTTGGGGGATAACCCAAGTTCAATTTTAGCTTTGCTAATCAAGGATTGTATCAAATTGTCAGGGCCAAAAGCCAAACGGATCATCTCCCTCTCTGTACTCTCACAATGGTCCTGTAAAAGTAGGTACCCAATGATCTTGGAGACATTCTCAGGCTCCAGTTTCTGAATTCTGTTAAAGACAATCCTTGTAGATTCTGAAAAATCCATGTAGTCACTGTGAAGAACAAAACTAAATAATTACTATGGAGATCACAAGACCACAAATTAATACAAAAGAAATAAATAAGAGCAAAATACCACAGTAAAAACTTAAACCAAACTGAAAAAATTAGAGATATTTATTGTGTTGAAGAACCTAGCAAAGAAAAGCTGATTTTCCTTTTCTAATAAGCCTAATGACCTATGAAATCTATAAGAGAGAAATAGTGAAAAGAAGGTGGAAGAAAATGAGGAGAAAGAAATCCTCAACCATAATAGGCTGTAGCTTTCTTTGATTACTGATAAAAAAAACAAAAAAACAAAATGATGTAGCTATTAAAAAATTAAATAAAAATAACAGAATGGTTATTGTAATCAAATTCTCAAGTACCAAAAAGGAGTAAAGAACCATATTTGTCAGAGGAGAAAATTCCTAATTATCGTATAGAAACATAAAATACCCTTTTAGAGTATTTGAGTCATATAAGCAATTCTTCTTAGTCACAGAATAAATAATTTTCAGACAAACTTGGTACAAACCAGACCCTTAACTCTTGAAACCAAAACAGGCATGAAAAATTTCCAAAACCATCTTAAGAAAAAAAAATTTTTATTTCTGTTAACTAGAAACATCAAAGATAAAACCTAAGATGAAGAGAAGCCAACTTTTCATTGTTTTGAGAGAACGAAATTTGCAGAAGAAATTGCACAAAAACCAAGCGCTAAAACCAAATTTATTCACAATTTAACAAGAAACCCATCTTCAAAATAAAGGAATTTTCTGGTATAAGTAAAATAGAAGAGAACAAATCCTTGTTCATGTATCGATCTGAAGTACCTACCAAATCTAGTAGACTGTTCGAATGAACAAAATCAGAAATACCAACGACAAGCCTCATACTCCATGATAAGTCCCCTCCTTCGTCTCTTTCTCCTATGTTTCTCCCATGACTTCTGCAAAAACGACATCATCTCTCATCTCATCTCAAAAAGCAAAATGACAGAGAGGATAACTTTAAAAGGCGCCTGCCTTGAGTTCAAATCAACAGTTAAATATATAAAATAAACTTACGCTTAATCAATCACAATTTCAAAAAAAAAAAAAAAAAGAAATCAAAACAACTAACCTCACTACTCTCTCTCTCTCCCTTCCTCTTCTCTCTCGCCGAGTTTTAAAATTTCAAATTCTTTTTCTTCTTCGTGAATTACAGGTTGTGCTTGTCGTTACAGAAAATTACGGGGAATTAATTGGAAATGTTCTTTGATTTCCGAAATCGATGCGAGTAGCTCTGTACCACTACCGAAGTGACATAATTACCCCTCTAATTTCCCAAAACACCCACTCAGTTATCTTGTCTTAACATAAGCTCCACCTCAATGTCTTAATTAAATATAGAAATCTTCCTCCACATGTCGGCCACATTAAGTGTGTTCTGTAGAAAGCAATCTGTTTGTGAATGAAATTTCATCATGGAGGTCCGTCCACCATTACAAAACCCACTTCCTCTTGTGGATTCTTGACATGGGTATTTTAGGTAAATCGGGAATGTTTTATTCATCGTCAGCCGTCAGGTGACCGGTTCAACTGGCCGGAATTCCGGGTTTTCCCGTTAACGGAAGAAGGAGAGAGATCCCCGATCTATCGATGGTTTAATGATTCAGTTGGGACGTTTCGGATCTCCGTCAGACCCGAGACTTTCCGTTAATATTCTTGGCGGTTAGGGTTTGACCTCGCTAATTTAGAAATCTCACGAACCTCTTTTACTTTTTCCATTATTTCGAATTTTTTTGAAAATCGTGGATAATCTTGATTATGCCTTAATTAATTGGACGGCAGAGATTAAGGAAGTATAAAATAATTAAGCTTGCCCGTTTAACTATGTATTCGTTGAGAAAATAGGACGGGCTATAAATTGTAACGTGTTGACAAACCCTAAACTCTTTTTATTTCGTGTTTAAAACGTTGCCTAAAATATGAGGCTGTCGAGGTTTGATCTCGAGTCCGTTGCAATGCAATGTTGGGAAAAAAATTGGAAAACAAATAAATATTAGTAATCAACGTCACCTAACCTTTTGTTGGTTCTCATCCAATAATGCCTAATAAAGTAATCCAAATAAAATTTCAGGGTTGGTCATGTTTGTACTATATACCACATTCCAAATCAATCTTTATCAACTCTGATTTATTATTCAATTTTAGATAATAGTCACATAGATTATCATGACAAAGACTCAAGCTTGGCCTTAGTGTAAGATTGTAAGACTTATCTTATAAAAAACTAAGGCTACGTTTGTTTTAATATAAAACGTTTTTTTTTTTTTTTAAACATTTACATCGGAAAATATTTTCAAGAAAATCAAAGTTTTTCAATTATTTGGATAGACATTGGAAAATAGAATTAAAAAATAAGAATTTTTCATTTTCTTCTGCCCGATATTAGGGGTGCAACTTGGTCCGGTTAAAACCGAATTCAAACCAATCAACTTCGGTTTGGTTTGGTTTTTTAGTTTTTCAATTCAATATTGGTCCAAAAATCCCTAAATCGAACTAAGTCGGTTCGATTTTAGGTTGGATACTCAGTTAAAGTAAACTGAATACATTATTCGCCTCAACCAAATTGAGTTGATCACTTATAATTCAATTTGGTTCGGTTTGGGTTCTGTTTTATTTATTTATTTTTTGTTCGATTTTATATTTTTTGTTTTTGAATGCGGTTTTGGTTCGGTTTGGGTTGATTGCAAATATTTCGGTTTGGTTTTAGGTTAACCTCAACCTGAATTGAACAGACCCGAGTTACACTTCTGTTAGACATCGTGCGTGATCCATTTTCCAGAAAAATGACATACGGCATTTTTAGTGGTATGTCATTTTCCAAAAAATAGCAATATTTTAAGAAAATTGTTTTACATCGTATTCTATTTTACATTGAAACAAACACATGAAAAACCCCATTTTACTCGAAAAACAATTTCTGTATTAGATTTTACATCAAAACAAACAGAGCCTAAGAGCAAAGGCTGAGCGAAGAAAAGTTGGGTTGAATTGGTATGTAATGTTAGCTTATAGTGATTCATGTAACTTGAGTCAGATGGTACCACGTGAAGCATTAGACGATTATTACTTTTTCAATAAGAAAAACCTGCTCATGACAATGAAAAATCCCTAACCATCAAATGGTACTTGCGGCCGCATTTTGACTCAAGGTGCTTGGTTCCGTGTAGGCAAACAGTGCAGACGATTTTTGCTTTTAAGGGGCTTTTGCATATTTTGATTTAAAAAAATTTATGCAACCAATGGTTAAATAAAATTTAAAATTGTTTTGGTGGGGTCGTGGCCACCACACTCATTAAGTGTCACCTTTAAGCTAATCATTAATGATTTAGACATGGTTAGATTAACATCAATATTCCTATTTAAAGAGACTTCTTGAAGTAGAGGATAGACTTTGAGGGTACTAGTAGTGGAGACTTGTGCTTATAATAAAAGAAAAAATTGTGAGGGGCTTGACTATTTTGAGTTAATTTCTTGCAAGGATTGTTAGGGCAGTGATGTAGGTGAGACTGGAAGAGAGATTTTGCTATCCACCATAACTTTATTATCTAAGGAAAGGCCCCTTTTGCTTAGCTGCTTCACATGATTCCACCTAATCATTGCCGCCTTTCCAGGCAACATGTGGTGCACGTACAGAAAGCGAAAAGGAAAGAGGGAGACAAAGTGAGGGGAGCTTCTTAGTTCTTATGCCTACACATCTATCTACTTATCTGTTCTACACTATCCATACAATTTGGTGCCACGTCACCATCTCAATGGACTATGAGATGCCCACGGTCGACCACCCGAAGCAAGTGGACATGCCACGTGGGATGAGTTGCCACGTCAACATTCAATAATATTATTATATTTCTATTTTGTGGCTCAATAGTGCTTAAAGGTTAAGGAACCTTATCATATGTAATCAATGGCACCATCAAAATATAGAGCCAGTTATGTGGCCCGGCCCACCCATAGCCACCCAACCCAACTGGAATAGGTGACTCTAAACCGATCGCTTGACAGTTGACAGTTGACACTACCATAATGGAGGCGCAAAAACACGGACCATTTGGCTAGGGTTTATAGCCAAACACAGTATTTTCTGTAAATAACTAAATATCATTACTTCTCTTTCCGGCGAGCAGGTTTTGTATTCTCTTTCCGGCGACGGCGAGCACGTCCATTCCTCTCTCTCTGTCTCTCCCAAACAGATAGAGGTACGAGCAGTTTTGGTATTGTCTGTAAGAGTATGCTAGGATTTGTCAAAACTCGACCCGTTGCCATTCCTTTTTAAAGGCCTAAAAGATCTTATGTTTTATTCAATTCAACCGATTGAATATTTTTTTTTCGATCTTATTCTACTTATGTGCAAAAAATATATATGTCCAATTTCGGTAATTGGAATTGTTTGAAGTGCTTGGACTTTCTAGGGTTAGGTTATTTGCTTAGTTTAGAGTTCGCTATTGTATGAGCTGTGCAGAATCTTAATTTGAGTTACATCCTTCTCAATTCAGCTGAGGGCTGTGATTCATAAAAAAAAAAAATTCAGCCGAGGGTTGTGGCTCTTTAGTTTTTGAAATCCTAATATAGAGGGAATCATGCAGGTCTTTGGGGAATTGATCATCGCGTAGAATAGGAATGGATGATTCCGAGGGAAAACTGGTAGGGATGGGCATAGATTGGGAGGAAGCCCTTGTTCTTTATGAGAAAGTGATAGCCTTTGAGGCCGAGGCTTTGAAAGTAAGAACCACAATGAAGCTTGCCCGTCTCGCAAAATATGCACCAGAGAATGTGTTGGCACGAACTGTGCCTATCCTTGTCGAGTTTTTAGGAAGCCCATCCATTCAAGAAGCTGCAGCTTACTGCTTATACTGTATTACTTCTCAAGGCAATGGTGGGTTGGCTACAGTCGTTGGTCAATCTGGAGCCATCCCTGTCCTCCTGAGGTTATTGCCGGATTCTGAAGGTAGGTTACGCAGGGTTCTGATAAAATGTCTTTGGAGCATTGTTTCTTTTGGTAGCCTCAATCAATTGGTCGTTTTTAGAAATGGTGGGCTGGAAATTATCCTTAGTCTGCTTGTTTCATTGATTGATGATTCCAGGCGGTATTTGTTGGAGATTTTGAGCGCATTGGCATTATTGAGAGAGGTTAGGAGGGTTCTTATCAGTTTAGGAGGCCTACCCTTTATTGTTGAATCTGCCAGGTGTGGCAGGATGGTCTCCAGAGCCAGAGCTGCTCAAGCTATTGGATTGTCTGGGGTGACAAGAAGAGCAAGGCGGATGCTTGTTGACTTGGGTGTGATAACAGTCCTTGTAGAGTTATTGCAAAATGGAGATATCTCAACTAAAATAGTAGCTGGGAATGCTCTTGGTATAATTGCATCCCACATTGATTATATTAGGCCAGTTGCACAAGCCGGGGCCATTCCATTATATGTGGAGCTACTTCAGGGTCCTGAACCCCTTGGTAAGGAAATTGCAGAGGATGTTTTTTGTATCTTGGCTGTTGCAGAAGAAAATGCTGTGGCAATTACTGAATACTTGATGAGAATTCTTCAGGGAGATAACGATCAAGCTAAGGCTGCAGCTGCTGATGTACTGTGGGATCTCTCAGGTTATAAGCACTCGATAGCTGTTGTCAGAAATTCTGGTGCAATTCCAGTTCTGGTGCAACTTTTAAGGGATGGGAATAGTGATGTCAGGGAGAAGGTTTCTGGGGCTGTTGCCCAGTTGAGTTATGATGGCACAGATCGAGGTGCTTTAGCCGATGCAGGGGCCATTCCACTTCTTATTAATATGTTGGAGGACGAATCAGAGGAGATGAAGGATAATGCAGCAGAAGCCCTGATTAACTTTTCGGAAGACCCATTACAGCGTGACAAAATATCCGAAGCATTCGATAGTCCTTCATTTCAGAACGTACAAAACAGACTCATTCATATTCGTGCGGCTGATGAGCATATGGTAAGGTCTCTGAGACATATGAGCATTGAGCAATTCACACGGGACCCTGATCTTATTTAATAAACTTCATTTTTTTCCCAGATACCTGCAAATATGACTTCTCTGCTGACTGTATTTTGTTGCTTCTGTTTTTGCTCAAGTAGTTGGTGACTGTGCGTTGAGGTTTACAATTCTCTGTCTGAATATTTTTATTTTCATTTGGGTTTGGATCCAGCAGTATTGTTTGCTATCTGATATATTTAAATTGGGCTGAAGAAGAAAATTGCAATAGACTGGAAACTTTTTTAACATGTCCTTGTATGCCTCGATGGATAAGTTTTTGGAGTCCTTGTCATGGTGTTGAGCTGGTATGGCGGTCAGAGGCCATTATTGGTAACTCCAATAACGACCTTAAGAACGCAGAAACAGCGAACTATCTTTTTTTATCATTGTAATATGGTAGGGTATATGTGGTATTATCTGCTGAGGTTTGTTGGGGGTAAGCTGTGTTGCTCGTATGAGCTTGCAGGATCCATACAACCAATGGAGATTCCCCTTTATGATGAAGGAAGCAAGCTCATGTACAGAGCAGCATTCTTGGCTACAATTTGGTCATTGTGGATGGTGTGGAAGTGAAACAGGTGTATTTTCCAAAGAGAGCATATCAGGAAGACAATATTTCTAGAGGGCATCTTGTCTTTTTCGGCCACATGGGTGTGCATAGGACATTTCCTGACCAGATGTTATCAGTTAGATTTGTTCTTTGAGATGTCTTGGCAAAATTTTAATGTGTGTCTAAACCTGATCATCGAAGCTTGTGAGAGTTCCCGACTAGGTGCCATTAGTTAGTAAATCAATAGGGCAGGCAGGCAGTTGCGGTGTAATCTGAAGAATGGTGGTTGGACAAAGAGGTATACGGTCATCTTTCAGTAAATATTTTTAGATACTTGTCTGTATTTGGGATTTGTTTGTGGCTTATTAAGGTTTAGTCGTCCATGATTTTATTTATTTATTTATCTACTATAAATAGCTTTATATTCCACAATAACCCATTGCATAAGCCTTGTACTTGGTGCTGCCAACATGATTATTTTTCATTACAGATGAGATATGGGTCAGTTTGATTGCTTTGCAATATATCCATTTGATATGGGTGGCTTCATACACCTCTAACAGTTCTCTTGTTAAATCCATGGAGCTTGTTTGAATCCTTCCTTTAGTAAATCATCACTTTTGTACAATCTCCTCGTATATGAATTGTATGCGAGTGTATACCACTTTTGCTGTCATCTGTATTGTTTTAAATTTTGCCACCTCGCTTCTACAACCACAACATCTGAATCTCTCAGTCCTAACACTATTGCTCTCAGAAATTGTTAAAAATAATCTGTAAAGATGCCTCTTTCATCTTATATCCCCATCATTCCTCAAGCCACAACATAGAACTTGCATTTGATGTAAGGTTGTGTTCGCACATTCCATCTGATGTATTTCTGCTCTTTCATTCCTTCTGTTTTATCTATTCAATGTCTGCCTCTTAAGATGCGAATCCTATTGGAAAGCAGAGATGAAATATATAGTTAGTATGACACTTGGTTTGATGTTCTCAAAATAAAAGCTTATTAAGCATTGTAATGGCCCACATAATACAGTCTTAAATAAGGTTTTATGGTGATGGTTTTCTCTAGCCTCTTTGAACCATTTTTTTTTTAGTTAGTTGTTGAAAGAAGTCGTCTCCAAGTCATGAAAACTACAGCATGAGCAAAAGGACATTCAAGAAACAAGTGTTCAATGCTTTCATTGTACTCCTTCACAGTACAGGACACAATTTTTGAGATGCACCGTGATTCTTTGTTGTAACAGCTGCTAAGTTGGAAATGCATGTTTATGCTTATTTCCACAGGAAGTAAAGAAATCTTTTTTGCATATTCTTGAAGTGCCAAAATTTCGAATCAAAGCTTGTCTTTTTAATTCTTCTCTTATCACAGGATATATAAAAAAATGTGCGATATGGTCAGGAGACACAGAATTTTATCTCTCGCACGCAGTGTTTGGATGTTGAGAGAGTGGCAGCCATGCTAAGGAAATTGAAGACATTATGACACAAGGGTTGGCAACTGGCAAGTGCTTTCTCACAATAAAAAAAAATTTTAAGCATCTTCGGAAAAATACAAATTCGATAGCTTTTGCTCTTACATAATTAAAGGTGAGTTTAATATTTTCTTCCACTCAAAGTAAATAGATAATTTTTCTTGCATTCTCTCAGTGTCTTAGCATCCAAACATTGAATGATGGTTTAATGAAAATTAATAATTTCTTTTTTTAATGTGTAACACGACAAATGCATGGTAGGTAGGGTGTAAGATTCGAAAATATAATTTTTAGATCATATGAAATACAATCATAATCACAGTAGAATACAAGAACAATTATACGAGAATACAAGTATAATCATATGAGGATACAAACATAATCATAATAGGATACAAGTACAATTATAAGAGATATAGTATAGTAGGGTATAAGCACAATCATACAAGAATACAAGTATAATCATAGTAGGATACAAGTATATTCATACACAATAACATAAAAACAAATGAGGGTAAATCTGAAAATTGGTGCTCAAATGCTATTCGAGGCCTTTTTCATAATTTTTCATTGAAAGAAGAATTATAGACTTTTAAGTTTGAAGTACAACCTTAAACGAAAGGTCTCTTAAAAGGAGGCATTTTTCATAAATTTCCCTCAATTATATCAGATGGAAAAGGAGTACAGAACACGCTGGGGAAATCTGAACCACGAAGAGAGTGCCAAAATAGACCGATGTAAGAAGATGACTTTGGACGCTTCCAAAGCATTATAAATGTGAAAGTAAAAAGAAATTTAAATGTATTCTTGGACCATGAAGAATTGCGATGGAAAAAGTCTCCAGAGAGATAAATATGTAAGCTCCATCTTTTTCTCTTGTATTAGGGGGTTGTACGGGCTACACGCGTAAAAAACATGGGTCTACTAAGATAAACAGGCCAAGGTAATTACAACATGTATAAAATAGTGGAGATTGTTTTGTTTGGGAAGGGTAATGTTTAGAAAAGGAAAAATGAGGCCAAAATCTTGAGGGAATATTCATCCCTCTTCCCTTTATTAATAGTATAGATACTAACAAACCTATCTCGTATTTACTCAATTGAAATCTTGTAGGGTCTTTATCTACAATCTTATTTGCAGTCTCCACTGGGATCATACCATGTGTACAGTGAATAGTATAGTTATAAATTTTTAAACAATCCTATGAAAAGCTGCAAATAAAGTTGTAGATAAAAGCCAGGATATAAACCCCTACTCAATTTGGCTGACGTGTTAAGTATAGTCTAATTAGCCACCTGGCAATACCTTTGGCAGCAGCATCACCATTCACCAAAGAGCTGTCGTGTCCTGGACAGGCAGGCAGGAAATGAGGAATCGTCCCAGGAGCGTATCTTTAGCACTCAAGACTAGGAGTGGGGTACACAGTACACCACACTGGGAATAGAAGGTCCAAGCTGTTGTCTTCGCAATTATAATCGGTGGTCCCCAGCGTATCGATTTCACAAACACCCCTTTACACATACGAGCACATGCGAAGATGCAGAGAAGGCCAAAAAGTCAAACTGTTGAGAACCCAGTCCACAGAGACTTAAGGCCTGATTGAATTCCCCTTAAGATCAACGGTTGAGAATCCTTCACCAGTCTGTTTCCACCAGTCTGTCTAATATGTCCGCTTTCCCAGACGAGGATCGCTGCTTGATCACATAACCGATCTTACACTACAGACTAGACGGTGACTTGTGGTTTCCAGATTAAGCGCCACGAGTTCACCGGGCTGGTTGTTTAATGGGACCCGTCGACCCGACTCATTACTCGTAATAACAATGCACAGTACAAACAACTTAGAGTGCGCGGTGGGTCTAGATGGGACCATCCGATCCATTCGAGGCGGAGTGTGTGTCCTTCTGTGTGTGGGGCAAGACGGAAATCGACCTTCTTACATCGTTTCTTTTTCTTTCTTCCGCTTAGCGAAATTTCTTGTGGAAACCCATCTCAAATGTAGAGACTTTTCTCTCAATTCACACACCTTGTACCGCGGTATGCGATCCGACGCAATCTCGAAATTTTTACGTGTTTGTTCGTAACTTTTGGGGATTCCTTTCTTACGGAGTTCGATCTCACTCTTCTTTTGTCAAGTTTTTAGGTTTTTCTGGAGACGGTTTGGGAAATGAGCAAAGGACGGCAGCCGGAGCCTCTAGACTTCTTCATTTGGACTGTTGAGGTATGAATTTTTCATCTTTATTTCTCTATCTATGTGGATCATTTAGTATGCTAGCAGATCTTGTCTGGTAGCTCTGTTTGCTTTAGTCAAATCAGTTGTGAATGGTGTAATCTCAATTTTATGTTATTTCAATATGATCCGCAAAAATGACTTTTGTTTGGAGAAGTCTATAATCCGCGTATCGCCTGCGAGTGTATGGAATGGATTCCTTTTTGTTAATATCGCACTCCATAGCGAAGACTTGAATTCCAAATTGAGTATTCGGTTTCTTTCTATTTAATTTTTGCAGTTCAGAGGTGCACTCGGTGGAAGCTAATTGAATAAATAAACCAACAGCTAGGAAATTTTTCTTCAATTTTCTTCTATCATGTTACATCTGACCAGAAAATTTGAGATATATCAGTTTTTTATTTGATTAAGATACGGTGAATATGTTTGTGAAGTTTTGATAGCAACAAGTTTCGTATGCGTTACTACGGGGAAAAAAAATTAAATTGTTACTCATATGCGAATATCTTCCCTTAAAACACCATTCATGTACAAGTATGCTTGAAGCTCTGTAGTGTTGCTGCCTAAAAGTTTCCTTAGCCAAAATTCTTGCTGACAGGATTCTTCACCATCTGATCTATATGATTTTTCATATATTAAAATATTTTCCATTATTGCTGAATTCTGATCATCCTGATTTTGTCATCATAAACTCCTTTGGTATCCATAAATACTGGGTCCCAATTCTGTTTAGTCTCTATATCAGCCATACATTTTACAGTTTAGAGGTTGCGATGAAGGAGATGACGAAGCAGAGCTTGAAGACCATTATTTATCCATTGCTACTATATTTGGACCGTTACTTTCCCAAAAAACACACAGACACAGACACAGACACAAACACAACCAACCCCACCCCGAAAACACTCCCACACTCGCAAACACACTGGAAAAATAATAATAAACAATACAAATTAAGAAAAAGTCGAACTGTTGTCTGCTATTCTGGATAAGTGATATGGTGTAGATAGTGTTGCAGGATTAGATCAGGGGTGGGGTAACCAAGTCAATGGAACCTGAGAATTCCTAATTATTGGTGAGAGAGTTCACTTATATCTGAGCCAAAGTTATTGAGTTCTTTGAGCTTTGGGATCCTGATTGCTATTGCATACTTCCTATGCACTGGGATCATATTTGATGTGAAAGCTTTGGTCCAATGATTGATAAACTGATGAAATTTGGATGCACGACATGGGCATTTATAGCAATGTATCATCTAGCTGTTATGGATTTTGCGATGCCATAAAAATTTGTCTCTGCATGTTGATTTTGAGATGATGTTTATTTTTTGAATCTTCTAGTTGTGATCTACTAGTATGCTGATGGTTACTTTTAAGGATTTCTGGTGGCAATCTCTGTTATCAGATTCAATTTGCTTACACTTTCTTAAACAGATGATTCTTAAACAGAATGATTGCCGAGAGCAAGATGATATATGATGCATGTACAAAACCATCTAATGAGGAGACTGTGGTTGGAGTGAAAGAAGAAATCATCTTTAGAATGTAGCCTTAGGTGAAGAAAGGGATGTCAAGAAATCATTATTATTGAAATTTGAAAAGAAACTGCTATGCTGTTGGCTATTGGCTAAATCTTGAAATTAATTTTGAGCCACAAAGGAAATAATTGAGCCGTAGAATATGAAGATGAATGTAACTGACGTAACTGATAAGCTTACTTGTGACATCATGCTGTCTGAATGGAAAAAGGATGTGTCAGGAAGG
This sequence comes from Buxus sempervirens, assembly GCA_947561395.2. NCBI lineage: Eukaryota > Viridiplantae > Streptophyta > Magnoliopsida > Buxales > Buxaceae > Buxus > Buxus sempervirens. The sequence goes on along the minus strand of OX387191.1, from coordinate 1,538,385 downwards.
GTTAAAATACTCGGTTTTAGTTTTGGAAGACTTGTAACTATTGTTTGGGTTGGAGGGGATATCAGGGGGAGCGAGGGCGTTGTATATGTCAAGGCTTTGCCTGCAAGTTGAGAGTGAAAACCGAGGCATTGGAAGAAAATGTGATGGATCCTCTGATCATGAATCCTGTCTTGTTTTTTATTGATATGCTCATTGGTAGTAAGTTTTATGACCTAATAGAGGAAGTGGTGATGGTGCTGAGAAGATTCATGATTTGTTTATGGCATGATGAGAGGCTCCGTGACTTGATTAACTCTTAATTATGATTGTGAGGGATAAGTGATGTGTATGAGAAGCTTGTCAATTTGAAAGACCATACAAAAGAGAACTATTTTCTTCTCAGCCATATCCTTTTGAAACTAACAAGAACCAAAGTTTGTTTCTCTTCTTTTGGGCGAGTGTTGCAACAGAATTCGTGGATATGTTTTTCTCATCCTTTGTAGATGGTTGGGGCTTTCAAAGCATCTATTGTTCACTTACTAGGACAGGCTTTCGTTGGTACATTGGACAAGGCCCCGATTTTAATTGAATACAGACTTCACACCTTACTGATTAAACAAAATTGCTTGACTTAACAAGCATTGGAATGTCTGAGACTTTCTGTGCTAATTCCAGCAACGTCGAAACTGTCCCTTAAAGGTGTAGACATGCATAATGTCATGTATGGATTTGCAACGTGTAGACATGTTGGCATTAAGATAGAATAAAAATAGTGATATTCAGAATAATGATGTGACTCTTCTGTATACCATGTTTGCAGGATGTTGGATTGTGGTTGGAAGAAATAAATCTTGGTAGCTACCGCCAGATTTTCAAAGATAGTGGTGTCAACGGAGAGTATTTGGAGGGGATGTCCATGTTTACAACCGAACAGATACTTCGGTTTATAAGGCAATGCCACATGAAATGGGGAGACTTCATTACACTGTGCAAGGAGCTCAGGCGCATCAAAGGTTCTCTTGCTCTTCTGTCTCGATGCAATAGATATGTACATGCCCATTGTCCATTGTGAACTTGGAACCAGTTTTTAGTTATTCTAACTAACATGTGACTTTATTTGCAGTGGCTTGCCTAAAAGGGGAGCAAGAAGTTCGCCGGCCATGGTGGGCACCTTCTTGCCTATCAATTTTCTATGTTAAGGTGGCAAAGCGTAATAGACAGTCTCGAGTAGTTTCCTTGAAGCTGGAGCCGTGATGTGGTGAGCTCCGTCTGTATGTATATTTATTTTTTTCTTTATCTAAAAGGAAAATTTGGGTAAGGACTTTTTTTGCCCTTTTTTCTTTCTTTCATTTTTTACGTGTTAAATTATCTTTCTTTCTTTTGAGAGGCTAGCATAGTATATTGCTTTTGATTCTTCTTTGAAGAAGCTTCCTTTCCACATCCCAGTCTTTCTGTCTATTGATCTCCCATGGTTTGGGGTCGTACCATTGTCATTGTGCTAGGATGTGCTGCATATCTAGGAGATTGTTTGCTAACCTTTTTTGTTTTTCGTTTTTCAAACAGTTTGAAAACTATAACAGGTAACAAGAAACCTGTTAATTAACAATTGATAAAAAAAAACCGATTAAAGTTTCCAGAATCAAAACAAATACATTTGGTAAGTCATAATTCAAAAATTGATCCTTTATTTTTTTCTTTAAAAAAAAAAAGGATAAAAATTTAGTGGCGAGATTAGTGATTCCAAAGAAATAGAGAAGAAAGAGGATGGAACGGTTTTGAAAGAGAGGAAGACAATGGAGTTGAGAAGAATCCGAATAAAAATATTACAAAATTGCCACTGTGAAAAACACAAGAAACATTCTTGTGTTTTCAAAACTCATATTTTCGGTTTCTAGAGTACGAAGTGTTTTTGAAACTGTTTTCTTTTAAAAATAATTTAAAAACCATCAATACCAAAAAAGTTTCTGGTTTTCTGTTTTTAGAAATAGGAAATCAGAACGTTACCAAACACTCTCTAATATATTCAACTGAAAGAAGAATACAATAGCAGGCAATTGTGAAATCATAATGGTGCGCATTTCGCATGTGGGGTGATCAGCAAATTGAGTAGTAGATTATTTGGCTGATTGGACAAAGAATGTAATGAAACAGGAGAAAATGGTGGAGATAAATGATTGAGATAGGAGGAAAAATTAGAAAAAAGAGAATAAATAGGAATAAAGGACATCTAGCTTGTAACGAAATGATTACATGGGAGAAGATATTGGAAAATTAGGAATAAAGCTCAAGGATTAATTAAAAAGGTATCATCTAAAGAAATAACTGGTTTAAATGCCTACATGACATCCTTTCGTAAAGGGATATGTTAAATTAGCATTTTAAGAGGGTTGAGCATTATAATTCAATCATTAAAATGTAAGAAAGGGAGACCGGCCAACTCCCTATATTAAGCTGACGTTCGCAAGATTTCAAAAGAAACCTGAAATCAATTGTCAAAATTATAACAAATGTTAAACAAAATGTTTTGATTACACACATTTCCAACGTTGCCTTTCCACTAGTAATTAGAAAGGCAATATAAAAGGAAAAAAAAAAATACTGGTACATATACAAACGTACATAGGACTATATATGTATGTGCGTATGTATGTAAATGTGTGTGCGCGTGCGTGCGCGCTCTTGTATGTGCGTGTGTATGTATGTGTTTATACATATAACAAAGTTAGTCCTAGTTAGGATTTTTGGATTGTATAGCATGTGTCCGAACTTAACCCAAATTCAACTTCAAGACAGCAAATGAAGCCTAGTCCAAACCCAAATCCAAATTGAATGTTCAGTTCGGGCTATTATTCATGTTGGAATGGTGGGGCTTTTGCGTAATCCGGTTTAAATTGAATTTACAACTTTATGTATGACATATTATGGACGAGTGTAAGTGGCTTACCCAAAAAATAAATAAAGAGAGAAAAAGAGTGTTCCGACAGCAAATCTTTATTCCCGTTGTGGACTACACCGCCACGTTTGCAAGTAAGAAGTAGGCGCACACCGGTTGATTTAAATTTCTCCGAAGATTCAGGCAGTTCCTGCTGCTACTAAGCTCAAAAGCTTTCTCAGGGAGAAATAGTGAGTATCTTACCGACGTTCAGAACACTATGCCCTAGACTTCTCGGCTTCGCTTTTCGATGATTGGAGAAACCCTAGAACTCTAAATCTGTCTCTCAGTTTGTCTGTCTCTCTTAGTCTCAGTCATGTTCTCTCCAGCGACAAAGAAACCTAATTTTAGCTATCGGAAAGATCGAAACCTAGCGAACGCGGTGTCTGAGTCTCCTTCGACGCCGCTCTTGGAGAATCGTAGATCATACGGCGGTGCAATCCCAAACAGGCCGACCACTGGCACGCCGGCACCATGGGCCTCTCGTTTATCAGTTCTTGCAAGGTATTAGAAATGTCGTCCAAGTTTCAATCACATCGAGTTTGATTGCTCTATTTACATTAAATTTCCTTTTTGTCACGGGATTAAGATCGATATTATCGTGACCCGATGACGTTCTTCTTATTTAGTTTGAAGCATGAGGTAAATCTATGAAAATTCATTGAAATTCGGTTGATGTTTAGGAGGTGAAGGGAGTGTTATGAGATGCTTGATAGAATGACTTACGAAAATAGTCTTGCTTTAGTCGTGGTTTGTTCATGCTCTGTAATGAAATGATGTCTGATGTTGGCTTTAGAACGGGAATGACATATTGCATTATTCTGCTTAGAGATTTTTTCCAAATATATTACTGAAATATGTTAAGAGAGAAAATGTCAAGGTTTATATGGTTTTCTTTTGTGGGATCGGAATTATGTTATTGTTGGAGTTTTTATTTCCAAATGCTGTTTCTTAGACCAAAGTCAATTGGATAAATTGTATACTTTATCACTCATCAAGGCATACATCTCACTATGCTATGGTTAGACTTCTGTTCCTTTGAGTAGGCTGTGAACTCACTTAAGCAGCTGTTGAATTAACTAGTCAAGTGATAGATTGTCATCCTTTTACATGGATGTTTGATTCTTTTGTTAACTTTCCTGTTAGTTTTATTTCAAGAGTTAATGTTACCGTATCAAATTGGCTTGATTCTGTTTAGTTCAATTAATTGTTTTCATTATTCCGTACACACTGCCTAGAATTCCAGAAGGGAAGAAAAATGAGAAGGGGGCTGATGCAGATGCAACTCAGCCTGTTTATGTTGGAGAGTTTCCTCAAGTAGTTCGTGATGAACAGGCAAGTATGCTGCAAAAGAGTGTTCCTGGTTAGTACAGTCGGCTCCAACATGGACTTCACCTTTTGCAGCTTCCTTGAAGAGTGATATTAATTTGATTAACTTATTGCCATTATTCTTTGACAGCTGATGTGGGCATATCCGGTGGATTAGACAAGGGAACATCCCTGTCTTGGATAATTTGTGGAAACCGTATCTTTATCTGGAATTACCTGTCACCGGCAGCTTCAAAAAACTGCGTTGCTCTTGAGTTTCCTTTTTCTGTTTTAGAAATTGACAGTATTGGCACACAGTCCAGTCATGGTAACATATGGATGGTTTCTATTATCAATTGGGACAGCACATGCGGAAGCACAAAATTGGTAGCGCAACAATGTAACTCTGTGGGTATAGTTATGTGCAATATTAAATCTAAAGCCGTCTTGTACTGGCCAAACATTTATTCCAAAGGTGGAACTGCTCCAATTGTTGATATTATATCCTTCGATGAATCTGAGAAAACCTTTTCACCTGGTGAAAGGAAAGCTACACCAAGCAGACAGCGACGACGTAGCAGGCTTGGAAGTTATTTGATTGAACCAAGTACTTTTAACTCTTTGATCGCTTCTGCAGTTCCTGGTACTAGGCATGAGTGTATTGCCCTTGCATGTAGTTCAAGTGGTGAGCTTTGGCAATTTCAGTGCAGCCCATCTGGTGTATACCGAAGTAAAGTATCTCAAGACTTGAAGAATTCATCTTCTCAAAGTAGTGATAGTGGTCTAACTCTGGGTAGCAGGGGATATCCAAGATCACTTATTTGGCGTCTCAGGGAATGTTCACCAAATGAAACTAATCAGCAGTTTTTCTTGCTAACAGATCATGAGATACATTGTTTCAACATTAAATTTTCTGCTGATCTAAATGTTTCGAAGCTCTGGTCTCATGAAATCATAACCATTGATGGTGATTCAGGTATAAAGAAGGATTTGGCTGGTCAGAAGAGAATCTGGCCTTTGGATATGCAGGTGGATAACCGTGGAAAAGAATTAACTATTCTTGTTGCTACCTTTTGTAAAGACCGAGTGAGCAGTTCAAGCTACACACAGTACTCACTTCTGACCATGCAGTTTAGACCTGGGCTTAATATCTCTTCAGAAACTGTTGAGCCAATAAATGAAAGGATTTTAGAGAAAAAAGTGCCCATTCAAGTGATAATCCCCAAGGCAAGAGTAGAGGAGGAGGACTTCTTATTTTCCATGAAACTCCGTGTAGGGGGCAAACCTTCAGGATCAACAATCATTCTTTCTGGTGATGGAACTGCAACAGTTTCCACTTACTGGAGAAATGCTACAAGACTCTATCAATTTGATTTACCTTGGGATGCAGGAAAAGTTCTAGATGCTTCTGTTCTCCCTTCTACTGATAATGGTGAGGAAGGTGCGTGGGTTGTACTAACTGAGAAAGCAGGAGTATGGACAATACCAGAAAAGGCAGTTTTACTTGGTGGTGTTGAACCACCTGAGCGAAGCTTATCCCGTAAAGGGAGTTCAAATGAAGGAGCTGCAGATGGAGAGAGAAGAAACCTGGCATTTTCATCCGACATTGCTCCTAGAAGGGTCAGTTCTGAAGCATGGGATGCTGGAGATAAGCAAAGGGCAGGGTTAACTGGGATTGCACGTGGAACTGCACAAGATGAAGAATCAGAAGCTTTACTTGGTAGGCTCTTTCATGACTTCCTTATGTTTGGGCAGGTCAATGAGTCACGTGAAAAGCTTAAGAATTTAGGAGCGTTTGAAAAGGATGGAGAAACAAATGTTTTTGCTCGCACAAGCAAGTCAATTATTGACACACTAGCTAAACATTGGACCACAACAAGAGGAGCTGAAATTGTTTCTATGGCTGTTGTGTCCTCTCAACTTTTGGATAAGCAACAGAAACATCATAGGTTCCTCCAGTTTCTCGCTTTATCCAAGTGCCATGAAGAGCTTTATTCCAGACAAAGTATGATATATGCATAATTTACCTACTTTATATGTTATCTACTTTCTTGAATTTTGTTTTTCTCAATTCTCATATATATAATTTCTGTTGAATGCGACATTTCATGTCACTTTTCTTTATTTAATTTATTTATTTTGAACTTCCGTAGCAATCCTTGAGGGAAATAATTTCCTTTCTTGCTTTTGTGGCTACTTTGTAGGCTCTCATGAACAGTATATGTAAGAGATAGAATTTATTTTCAGTTATTAACATTTTATTCTTTGGCCCTATCGTGGAAGGGAACTCATAATGATATTTAGCCCTCATCAGGAGAAAATTTGTTTGTGGCTAGTATTTTTCTTACTATTATGTTTCATAAACTATTTTATGTAGCCAGAGCTTTCTAATCAACATACCAAGAAGCTGCTTCATAACCAATCAGTTTCTAGTACTTGCTGTAATTTTTGTTAGACATACCGAGCTAAGCGTGTTTTCCGCTAACAGGACAGTCTTTGCAAACTATCATGGAACATGGTGAAAAGCTTGCTGCAATGATACAGCTTAGGGAACTGCAAAATACAATCACTGAGAATCGTTCAAGGGGAATGGGTTCTCCAAGTGAAACTGCTGGTTCTCTCTGGGACCTGATTCAACTAGTTGGAGAGAGAGTGCGCTTGAATACGGCCCTTCTGATGGACAGGGATAATGCTGAAGTGTTTTACAGTAGGGTTTCTAATCTGGAAGAACTATTTTATTGCTTAGACAAGAAACTAGATTTTTTGGTTGGTGGAGAGCAGCCATTACCTGTTCAGACTCTGCGAGTTTGTGAACTTTCTAATGCATGTACAACTTTAGTTCGCACTGCCATGAATTATAGAATTGAGCACCATACTTGGTATCCATCTCCTGAGTGCTTAACACCTTGGTACTGTCAACTTGTGGTACGCAATGGACTGTGGAGCATAGCTTCGACAATGCTTCAGCTGCTGAATGAAGCAACTGAACTTGATTTATCAGCAAAGTCAGAATTAAGTTCTCATCTTGAAGGACTAGCTGATATTCTACTAGAGGCTTACACTGGTGCTATCACCGCTAAGGTTGAGCGTGGAGAAGAGCACAAAGGTCTATTAGATGAATATTGGAAGAGGAGGGATGCTATTCTTGATTCCCTTTATCAGCAAGTCAAAGGTTTTGTTGAAATCAGATATCAGGTTAAACTATATATATTCACACACACACACACATTTTTTTTGTTTATTTGTTGGCGAAGAATGCGGCATTTACCATGTTGAGGACTGATGTGGCTTGAACCTATCCATTTGATAGGCGATCCTTTGACCAGACTTTTTGAACTAACTGCTTCATACCATTTTGCCTGGCCACTTCATTTATACGAACTCCATATCAGCTATATATTGAGCCTTTAGTCATTTATCATGTGAGTGACTAATTTATTTTAATCAATATCTTTACAATTTTAGGTGGAAAAAAAGAAGTAAGATTTTAATCAAGAAGCTCTTTGTCATTTATCATGTGAACTACTAATTTATTTTATTCAATAACTTTACAGTTTTAGGCCCAAAAAAAAGTTTAAGATTTTAATCAAGAACGGCATTCAAATAAGGATGGTGCCTTTTGTCACATGTTAGATTTATTTTAGGCTGGAATTTGCCTGTGAAGAACGTGTTGTGGAGAAAAGTAAGTGAAGCAAGATGTGGGAGAAAAGTAACCTAGGTCAGAAAATGGTTTGAAATGTTAGAGTTTTAGCATGTCATGTATAGTAAGAGGACCAGGTTTGCATAGACATATGTAGCTTCCCAATAGAGCTCTTTGCAGGCAGTGGCAGTGCTATTGATTTGGAGTTTTCTCATCGATGATGACTTTTTTTTTTTTTTTTTTTTGTGATATTAAAACAAAAATGGGTCATTGTGCTTGGTCTCATATTTTACCTGATCAGTGTACCGCTCTCATCTTTGCAGGATTCAAATGAAGGTAAAGACAAAGAAGACATTCTTAGAGAGCTTTATTCACCTTTACTGAATATTGCCAGACGACATGAAGGCTACCAGACTTTGTGGAGTATCTGCTGTGATCTCAATGATACAGTACTCCTAAGAAGCCTTATGGTATGTGTGTATATATGTATACATATTTGTTCTTTTTGAAATTAATTTCATGTTTGCTTTCCTATCACTTTCCTTTTTTAACTTTGGATATCTTTTTCTCCCCATTGCACTTGGTGAATTAAGAGTAGGTGCTATAACCATTAAAATAATAATAATAATAATAATAATAGTAGGTGGTATTCCAGATTGACGTTATTGATATATCCTATGGTTAAACTTTTTCCTAATTTTCTTTTCTTTTGATGCTTCTCATTCTAAATAATATTTCAATAAAAGACTGTAGGATATGGACATTTTGCATCTAGCATGATCTCGGTCAGTTTTCCAGTTTGTTTTTGGAAGACATTTGTATCTTACAATACTGATATGATATCAGACCAAAGCAGCATAGTTGATGATTCTTGGATGTGTTTTAAACCTAGAGCATATATGAAAATCCAAAAATTTATTTTATGTCAGAATTTTATTGCTTGCCATAACAAGCATTGGCCTGTCCATTTCTTTTAAGTAGTTCAGTTTTGACATGGGATGTTCCAAATGAAGCTGTCACATTGAATTTGTTAATTGAAATAAGAGAGGAATGGAGCCCATTTTGATTTCCTTGATGTAGTTCTGGTCCCATCAGTATTGTGGTTATATGTCTACAATGTTGAATGAGTTCAGTTCAGACTCATTAATAGATTTTCATCTAAAAATAATATAAGCCTTGGGAACTCTTGTATATGATGACAATTTTTTAATAAATAATATGGATTTTTTTAGGGCCAAACCAAAAAAGTAGGCACACCTTATGCATACAAGAGATATTCAATAAAGGTCGCAAAACCAAAGCAGCTAGCAAAGGCTAAGCTGGCAAAAATTTATTAAAGCAGAAATAAGCAAGGGATTACTCTTCTGCTTCTTTCTATCTACATAATGGAAAAAGTAGCTAAAAGGGAACATCTTTCTAAGGGTCTGAGTGCTCTTACTTTTTTGATTGGAGAAGCCAACTTAGAAAGGCTGAACATAAATTCAGGGGCCATGGTCCAACGTGCTCCAAACTTAGCTAAGTAAATGTAACCATATGCCTGATCAATTTATCCAATCCAAACATGCTTAGACTTATATATCCTAATTGCATATATCTTGAGAATTTCTCTTAACCAACCAGTGTGAGGTGATTTTTCTAAAATTCTTAATTGGGCACTATATGAATTAGCAATTGCATATCTGCACTTATGCCTTCTCCAGAACATGGGCAGGCAATCAGTATTGTTACTTTTGATTGCACTTTTGGGTGCTATTTGAAACTTCTATTATATCAGCAGATAATTTTATCATTTAAGTGCTTTTGCTATGTTGTATTGATACTTATAAGCTCTCTACTCCACTTTCCTTTTTATCTTTTATTTATTTTATTTTGTCCATGTACTTGTTTTTATTTTTCTCAACCATTTGGAAATATTCTTGTGCAGCATGAGAGCATGGGCCCTAAAGGAGGATTCAGTTACTTTGTCTTTAAACAACTATATGAGAACAGGCAGTATGCCAAGCTTCTTAGGCTTGGGGAGGAGTTCCAGGAAGAGCTTGCTACTTTTCTAAAGCAGCACAGGGGTCTACTGTGGCTTCATGAGATGTTCCTGAATGATTTCTCATCAGCTTCTGAAACTCTTCGTACATTGGCTCTTTCTCATGGTGATGGTTCTGTTTCAGCCGCTGAAGAGGCATCTGATCCTGTCCACACAAATTTGGATCCAACTTTCTCAGAACGAAGGCGTTTACTGAATCTCTCAAAGATAGCTCTGGTGGCAGGTTTAGTTGCTTTCCTTGTGTTCTACTCTGTTTGACTAGTTTCCTTAACTGAGATCTCGTTATGATGTTTCTTTATTTGTTTTGCATGAGCTCCAGTTTTGTACTGTTTGTCAAGTAATTCTCGAAGTACTGTTCTATTTCTGGCCTGCGTCCTTTTATTTTCCATTAATGCCTGAATAAACTTTTTAAAAACATATCACTCTACATATTTGTGCATAGCATGTGAGCTTGGTATTGTTGCTAAAATGGAAAAAGTTATGGTACCGAAAACCTGTACCATGAAGAGTGTAGAGGAGCTCCGATTAGCGCTCCTTCCTGGTAGACTTTGATAGTATTCTGGCATTTTCCCTTTTCTTTTTACCTAGATAGTTCATATTTTTTTTTTTGGATCTACTTTGCCACCATGTATTTACTAACATTTGTTTTACATTGTGTAGGTGGTGATGTTGGATTTGAGTTAAAGACGAAGCGCGTTGAGGCTGATTTGAAGCTTCTGAAATTGCAGGTGTGTCATATTTAGAAGATAGCACCTGTTTTCTCTTTTTGCTGGAGCTTTCCCTAAAATGTATCACAGATGCGAGATTCCGCATCCTCAATGAATCATTTCATAAGATTTTAAAACATGACTTATTATATGCGTCTAACCATTACATTGAATTGGTGGGCCACCAAATTAACTCCCAAAATGATGAGGCTTTTCTTGACCATTAACCATATTAAGTTTAATTGAAATCTATCTAGCCCAAGTTCCAAAAAGTTCCTCATTAAGGAGGTGCCCCATTTGAAGAGTCCATGTTTTTGACTTGTAAAGCAATTTGTTCTTCAGTAATAACAGTATCTCAAGTTTCAGTTAATAACATCATCAGAACATGCTATGCTGTTTAGGGAGAAAAAAAAATGTAAACATATAATTGAGATATGAGAGATGATGTTGTGCATCCTAGCACTCTGCAAATCCTTTTAAAGAATGCACAAGTGAGTTGTTTTTAAAAAAAAAAAAAGTACTTTCTAGCAATGAAAATGTTTACTGACAACTGTTTGTAATCCCAGCTCTGTTCTCCTAACTTTTGGTCAACTCAATAAATGATTAGTCTCTCCACTTTGGTGGGAACTGGCTTATAATGATGAATAATCTTGTTATTTCATTTTGATGGAATCATGCTGGTTTTTTTTTATGTTTCTGGTTGACTGTGTTTAACATGATCCAATTCATTGGGTGCGCTAGAGGTTCAAAAGTAAATGATACCATGTTTGATAATCTGTCAGGTGCTAGTGTTTGCCTCTGGAAGTATCAACTTCTTATCTTTAAGATAACAAATTTGATTGATTGTTTCAGGAAGAAATTATGAGACTCCTAGCTGATGAGGATGAAGAAATACATAAAACAGGACAGAGGCTGCTCCCTCCTGGAGAGTTAATAGAATTGTGCCTTAAGGGTCACAATCCAGAACTCTCATTACGGGCTTTTGATGTGTTTGCATGGACCAGCTCCTCCTTCCGGAAGTGCAACAGAAGCCTTCTGGAAGAGTGCTGGAAGTGTGCTGCCAGTTTAGATGACTGGACAAGACTCTACCAAGCTTCTATAGAAGAAGGGTGGACTGATGAAGAGACCCTACGAATTCTAAGCGAAACTTTGCTCTTCCAGGCTTCAAACAGGTGTTATGGGCCTAACGCACAGACGTATGAAGGAGGATTTGACGAGGCGCAGCCGTTGAGGTCAGAAGATGCGGATCTTCCATCCGTTCCTTCTGTGGAAGGGATCTTGATGCAGCACAAGGATTTCCCTGATGCAGGCAGGCTAATGTTGACTGCTATTATGTTGGGCAAGGTGGGACCTGATATCAAAGCTGAAGAGGATTCCTCCCCTATGGAGGGATGATAACGGACTCGCCCAGTGTGGTAGGTTTCTCTTATCTTCTTGTGAATGCATGGCCAGTGTATAGACCCTCATTTGGACAAAGCTGAATGAAACAAACAAAAATGGAATGGAAGACAATACTGCAAATTTTCAAGTATGAAAAGTAAAAGGGATTACAGAACACATTAATTCCTTTCTGTTTCATATTGTACGAGATTCAAAATTTAGCTGAGAACCGGGTCGATCAGGGTTAAAATAAAGAACATGAAGGCAGGTGTGCCTTTTAGTTAGATGTGCCATGCGGATGGTAGCTATAGAATTTAGTTAGACGTAAGAATTGAATTGACAGGTGTAAAATTCAATTCTTGGTTCTAAATGGTCAATTTCCACACGGCAAGTAGTTCGTGTGGCGAAATAATCAAAGATTCCAGAATGCGCATTTATACATTCCAAACGAGCCCTAACAAGTCTAGAAGCGTTCTCACTTCTTTCGGTTTCAATTTTCTCACCTCGTTCGATCTCTCTCTGTGTCCGTGGTCTATCAACGACCACGTTAATGGGGCTGCTGAATCCTACAAGTCACGGTTCGCAAACCAGAGCTCAGCCCTAATGATCTGTGAAGCTAGAGCACTTGCATCTTGTCGATGGCTGATATCGTCATCACCTCTGAAGGCGCGTCGCCGAAATGGTAAAGCCCCTCCCCAACTCATGGATCATTCATCTCAACAAACGATTTCCTTTCTTTGGTTCTTACCATTTTCGCAGTTTTTGTTCGAAAAGTAGCGGTTCTCCCAAATTTCATTTCTCGCCCTCTCTTACTGGTTTCACGAACTTGGTTTCTAAGGTCTGTGATATCTTACGGGAGGATTTATGGCGTCGAAGTTCCGAATTGGAGAATTTGAGTCGGAAACTAACTTCCCGTCATGTGGCAAGGATTCTAGAAATCCATGAGGATCCGAATACCTCGCTGCAGTTCTTTTACTGGATTTCTAAGAAGCCTTCTTACAAACACAGCTTGGATTGTTACATCGCACTGTTAAATCGGCTCGTTCGCGACCGGATCTTTGTCCCTGCTGATAATGTGAGGATTTTGATGATCAAGGCTTGTAGAAACGACGAAGAGATTACGAGGGTAATGGGTTTCTTGAATGAACTCAGTGTCAGAGGTTTCAGCTTTACTTTATACAGCTTTAACACACTGTTGATTCAATTAGGTAAATTTGAGATGGTTGGAGCTGCTTGTAGTGTCTACAATCAAATTCTGGGTAGGGGACTCCAACCGAGCCTTTTGACATTCAATACCATGATCAATATACTGTGCAAGCAAGGGAAAGTTAAAGAAGCCGAGCTGATTCTAAGTCGTATGTACTAGAATGACTTAAACCCGGATGTTTTCACGTACACATCTTTGATTCTTGGCCATTGTAGGAACCATAATTTGAATTTGGCTTTTGAGGTTTTCGATCAGATGGTTAAAGATGGTTGTGAACCAAACTCGGTGACATATTCCACTCTAATTAATGGTCTTTGCAATGATGGGAGGATGGACGAGGCACTGGACATGCTCGAAGAGATGATTGAGAAAGGCATTGAACCTACTGTCTATACATATTCTGTTTCAGTCAGTTCTTTATGTGCGGTGGGCCGTGTGAATGATGCCTTCAATCTTCTGGCTGATATGAGGAAAAGGGGGTGCCGTCCAAATGGTCAAACCTATACTGCACTGATTAGTGGGTTCTCTCAATCTGGTAACCATGAGGTGGCATTTGGGTTATACCATAAGATGTTGAGAGATGGTTTGCTTCCAAATACAGTTACATACAATGCCATGGCTTCCAAATACAGTTACATACAATGCCATGATCAATGATTTGCGTGTGAGGGGAAGATTTGACTCTGCCCTTACGATTTTTGATTGGATGGAGAGACGTCTTAGTTTGCCAAACACTCAAACCTACAATGAGATTATCAAGATTTATTGCTTAATGGGTAAGACCGAGAAGGCAATGGTTATTCTCAATAAATTGCAGAAGTCTGGTCCCTTACCAACACCAATAACATTCAACACACTCATTGATGGATACTGCAAACAAGGCAATCTCAAGAATCCTATTAGGCTGTTGGATTTGATGAAGGAGAATGGATGTGAACCTGATGCTTGGACTTATACTGAACTTATTTCAGGTTTTTGCAGTCAGGAGAATCTGGATACAGCCGCCAGGATATTCGGTGAAATGGTTGAACGGGGCTTAAGTCCAAACTATATCACTTATACTGCTTTAATCGATGGCCTCTGTAAGGAGGGGAAAACAGATGTTGCCTTGACTTTACTTGAGAGGATGAAGAAAGATGGTTGTTACCCAAATGTTGGGACCTACAATTCCATCATCTATGGCTTGTCTAAAGAAAATAGGTTCTCGGAAGTAGAAATTCTATGTGACAAGATGCTAGAGCAGGGGCTGGTACCAAATGTTGTTACCTACACGACAATAATTGATGGATTGTGTAAAAATGCTCAGACTCAGCTTGCATTGGAAATCTTTGATTATATGAAAAAGAATAATTGTCTGCCGAATTGTTATACATATAGTTCCCTAATTTATGGGTTATGTCAAGAAGGCAAAGCCGATGATGCAGAGTCGTTACTTGGAGATATGGAGGAGAATGGTCTGTTTCCTGATCAGGTCACATATACATCTATAATTGATGGTTTTGTTATGCTGGGTAGGCTAGATCGTGCATTTTATCTCACACAGAGGATGATTAGCGCGGGTTGCCAACCCAACTACCGTACTTATGGCGTCTTGATAAAAGGGTTGCAAAAAGAACGCCAGTTGTTTGCAGAGAAGTGTATGATCTCACATGAAGCAACCAACAGTTGCTGCTCACTTGAGAAAGATGTTGATTTTGAACTGTTATCGAGACTCTTAGTTAGACTGTCTGAGAATGGATGCGAGCCTACCATTGACACCTACAGTACTCTAGTGAGTGGTCTGTGTAAAGAAGGCAAGTTTTATCAGGCAGATGAGTTGGTTAGAAGCATGACAGCCAAAGGAATTTCTCCTACTGAGGAAATCTATAATTCTTTGTTATTTGCTTATTGTAAGATTATGAAAGTAGACTCTGCTCTAAATATCTTAAATACACTTGTAACTAGGGGCTTTGAGCCTCAATTGCTTAATTATAGAGCATTGATTTGTGCTCTCTGCAAAGTAAGCAGGTTAGAGGAAGCTCAGTCATTGTTTGTTAGCATGCTTGATGGACAATGGAATCCTGATGAGATTGTTTGGACGATCCTGATTGATGGGCTACTGGATGAGGGTGAATCAGACATGTGCATGAAGTTCCTCCATATTATGGAATCTAAGAACTGCACTCCTAATTTCCGGACCCATGTAGTTTTGGCCAGAGAATTGTCCAAAGGAGATAAATCATTTGAAGCGGATAAGTTTGCTGATAATTGGAACATTGAGGAGTATCTTTCTTCATTAAGGTTTCCCTTGAAAACGCAGAGATAAAATCTTATGAGTCTATCTGCTTTCTGATTTCTCATTCTAATTGAGGGTACAGTGAAATTAAAGAATGACTTTTTGAAGCATAGAAATAATGGAATAGCTCCAATGAGAGAGTTGGCATTCTAATGTATTGGTAATCCACTAACAGCAGATGAAATTATTTCTGCCATGGATTCAAATTATTTTTGAGCTGTCATCAGTTTGCAGCTTCATCATCTAATAAAAGGTAAGCAGGCAATGCCATAACACCCAATCAGCAAAAATATTTTTTCCCTCGT
Source organism: Buxus sempervirens (assembly GCA_947561395.2). Lineage (NCBI taxonomy): Eukaryota > Viridiplantae > Streptophyta > Magnoliopsida > Buxales > Buxaceae > Buxus > Buxus sempervirens. The sequence goes on along the minus strand of OX387191.1, from coordinate 1,522,614 downwards.
CTCTTTTCTTTATATATGTTTTCATGGTGCTTAAGTTTGTAATGCTGTACTCGTCTTTTCCCCTCTTCCTTTTGTCTTATCTCATATTTAGGAAATACCTAAACACTCTCAGAAATATTTTAGTTCTCATTGCTCTAATTCGGAAACTTTCTTCAGGCCTTGAATAAATTACTTAAAATAAATACATTTAATTTTGTGCCATTATTTTAATATACAAAATAAGCTGGTCCTTTTGAATTTGATACAGGAATTTGTTTTAAAGTGGAATAGGAGACAAGCTTTTTTCCTATAAGTCAGAAATGAAAATTTTCAGGTAGATCACAAAATCTTATTTATGTGATGTTTAAAGCTTTTGACCTTAATGAAAAGATTTTGTTGTTTAAATTATATGTTTCTACTTTTCGTGGAGAACAAAGCTTTTCATGTTCAAATTTTGTGGATCAACTATCAATGTGGTAGCGTGTGGCAGAAAGTGTCTTGCTAGGAGCTTAATAATTTTGTTTGTGTTGGTGAAAGCATTTCTTTCAGAGGCCTACTATTGACTGATTAACCAATTGTGGTCTAAGAAATTAAAATTTTGCTTTAGGATGATACACTTGAAGGTTGCTTTGTCCATGGGGTAAGCTAAGGGATTCATAATATAAGCAATTCCACGTCAAGAATTAAAATCAGCCATCAGGTTATTTGGATGTAAGGCTCCCTCTTCTAGTTTCTTTTTTTGATTACCTTATTTATATTTTATTATTATAGTGGACTTCCATCAAAAAATATTTCCACGCACAAAAGCCCTATAAATAATTGTGTAACTTATTTTGTCACGTGCAATGACGGATATTTTGGTACAAGAAATTAATTTATGAGATGCCTTCTGCTATGTGGAAAATGTTTTTTTGGCTAAAACTTATTATGTAAAGGTCAAATGGAAGTGTAGATGAATAAATGGAGTCCACTGCATCATTTGCCACAGGTGAATTACATAAAGCATCAAATTTGAACTTTAAAGTGTTTCATTATGTGTGTCTGTGTGTGAGCTACGCGCGTGCACGTGTACATCTATTTGTTATATTTGTATGCATAATAACCCAATTGAATTTTAGAAACTGTTTGAGGTTTCATTAAGAATGACATTGAATTCAATAGAAGTTAGTTGCACTGCCTTACCCAAAGTAAAGGAGCATCTTGGGTTGGCAGTTGGTATGGGACTTTGCTAAATCAATTATGATATGGATCTTGAATCATCATGGTGGAACATGATTTATGATGCTAACCCATGGACCCGTTTCGATAAGGCATTTTGTTAATGTTCAATAGAATTAGAATTAAAAGTCGCTCTTACTCATGAATAAAACGTCCTTTTCTTTTTTAAAATTTTACAATATGAAGAAGTGTTGTATATAAGAACATATAGGAAATTGAAGTGGCACCAACTCATAGTCTAGTTATTGGACATTTTTATGCATAATGACAACTACTGAGTTTCTTAGTTCTTTTTGGAGGTCTCAACCAGAATGGCATTAGAAACAGCAGTTATTTTCTTACATGTGTTTCTCTTATTTAGTTATTTTGATTGCAGTATTTGCATCACGGTACATGGATCTTCAAAATGGGTCACCCATTCTCTTTGTACTCTCTCCTGATGGAAGTAATCTTCTCTCTTATGCAATTGTTGATAGTCCTACAGTAAAAGGATTCAAGAGTCTGCTAGAAGTTCCAAGCTTGCTAACTTTCATTGTTTATGAGTCTTTATTTACAGAAGTTTCAGTTCCTTTGCTTGCACCATGTTATGAGTCTTCTTCAATGGAAGTTTCTGTGCTTAAGCTTATTGCTTTGATTTTCTAGGAAGTACACTCCTTAGTAACCTGTACTCACAGAGTTGGAAATTCGATCAGTTTGACGGAGTTCATGGAGCATAAACCATTGTTAAATAGGATGGCCTTTTCTTCAATTATAGGACTTCCTCAAGTTAAGGGTTGAGTTTGAAAGAAATAATCATGACTCACAGATGTATGAATGCTCTGTGTTTGGTTGCATGTATGTTCTTTCTGAATAGGATAGTATTACTTTTTTATGATTTCCATTTTTTTTCTCCAAATTTTACTAGATTTTTTTAACTTTTAACTATTTCAGTGGAAGTCTTAATTTATCAGTTTTCTGTTTCACATTAGCACAAAATGCCAATTGCATATGATTAACATATGCTATGTCCTGGGTTAAACTAATCCAAGCATTATAAACTTTCAGGTAATTACAGAGTTTATAGACGAAATGATCAAGAAGGAAAAAGTAAAGATTAATGGTTCTCGATCTTGATCTTGAATGGTGCCTTTATGAGTGTAAGCTTGCCATTGTGCTTAATTATAATAAACAAAAAAAAGCATGCCATTGTGCTTACAGATGATTAAATTTGATTGTACAGTTTTGGCAGATTATTATTTTTAGCTACTACAGAATCAATTCTGCCGCCTCCTTTACCTCCCATTTTGAAGAATGCAAAGAAAATACTACTTTGACATCCATGGAATGCTATCTTGCAGGATTGGATTTTCAGCTGTTACTCATAATCATAATGTCTGGACACTGGACATAGGTATGTTTTTCTGAACTCTGGCACTAAACTATATTTTCACATATATTTTCAATTGCTAATGGTATTCAACAAAAAGTGCGGCATTAACATTATTTTAAGGTTGATATCTTGATTACAAGTTCACAATTTTGTTTCACTAATCATCCCTTTTTAAAAGGATTCCAGAAGTTGCATTTCATTTTCTCTGGAGTCCCAAAGATCCAGGATATATCTACATTTATTATATTCTTGAAAATATTGCCTGAATGCCCCTACATACAAGACTAGAGCCAACCAAGAGGCAGATAATTTCTGTTGGAGCCAGAAATGGAACCAAGGTGACCCTAGTATGAGAATTCTTAGGAAGTTTCTAAAAGCCAATCATATGGAGTGTACATGCCAGGGCTTCAAATCCATCAGTAGTTTACTTGTAGGTCTCCTACTTAAAGTGCTTACTAGGTCAAAAAATCAGAGCCATCCAATTCCAGTCTATTGCATTGGGTTTACAGTTCAAAAAGAACTCAATGAATCAATCAATCAGTCAATAACCGAAGGCCTTATCCTAACTACCTGGGTTCGTAATTCTCTCAACTATCCCATATATGCCTTGCTGTAGATCCTTTTGTGTCTTATATCCTTCTGGATTCTTGAATTTGGACTCTTTTCTCCACACGGCACTTCCACATCTAGCTCTTGTTGCACCTAATCTCGATCGAAAGGACTCTATATTCTTCTCTCCCCCCTCCCCCCCCCCCCCCCCCCCCCCCCCCCCCCCCCCCTTGTAAAACTCCAAAGCATTAACACACTTGCTTTGATTTTCTGTGGAACCCTACTTGTAGGAAGTACACTCGTCTACCACCCCCATCCCTTTTCTCCCCATCTCACCCATTCCACACACAGAAATCATGGATGCCCCCTTAGGGTATCGTACAAGTTAACTGTAAATAACTGAAGGTAGACCCTTGAGAGTGTCACATAGAAACCTTGCAAATGACTTGTGAGTACCCTCCTAAGTATATCCTTGGTGCTTTATGAATAACTCATGGGTACATCTAATGTCTCACAGGTTTCCTATTAATAAATCATAAGTGCCCTTGAATATCTCACATTGGTTATCCCTTAATTATCTGATAAGTAACTTATTAATAAATCATGTGCACCCTTGTGTTTCATAAATAATTAACATTAATTTTGACGCACGAACTGTATCTTGCAGGTTTTATATATCACAACAGAACAGTTGGCCTTCTAACCGCCAACGTTTCTCAACATTCCACCGACGGTGATAAACTGACTGGGAAATTTTGGTGAACCAGAGGGGGAGAGAAAGCTAGAGAAATTGAGGGAGGAGGAATAACATGGACCTGATATGAGTCGCACCAATGGGCCTAGAGGGATTTTTCTGACGAGTTTGGCACCAAATCCGTGGGATGGAAACAGATGGCTCAGGTTAAATCCAGTCCTAAAGGGTGCTGCCTCAGATATGCTTGAGATTGAGCTGTTCTTGGGGTTATTTGCCCAATGAAAGTGGCAACCATGAGCGTCGTGTTCCCCTCACAAAAACCGAAAATGCAACAGAACGTTGACAAGGATAAGCCATGTCCATCTATTAGCAAACGACAGACTTAGCCTTCGTATTGTTCGCAAGCGACCTTTCATATGCACGCGCCTTCAAATTTCGAGAAGAGAAATAATGGAGGCATTGTTCTGTTGCAGAAAGGAAGCATCCAAAACAACAACAGAGGACGCAGCGTCTACAGCTTTCGTCGGCTCCATGCCATTTCAGTCCGCCAGCTCCAAGACAAAACAGAAACTTTCTATGCTAGGGAATGACGAACAGATTCTCTAGTGGAATAGCGTGTCTATGGTGGTGGGTTTCCCTCTCTCTCTGTTCCCCCTATTTCTAGGGTTCACAATCCCAACAATGAAATATCATCAACCCCAACAATTATTCCTTCTTCCGACTCTCTGTCTTATCTGCACACCTTGCCCCTCTCTTTTATTTCAAATAATAAAGTGAAAAAGAGGAGAAGAAGCCAAATGCGCCATCTTACCCGAAGCCATGAGGGTTCCTAAAGGCAAGCGGACAAAACATCAAACAACTCTTTATACCCTCGAACACGCCCTGCCAAATGCTACCATCCACCCTCCTCTGGACCTTCTCTCTTGTCTTTTTTCTCGTGAAAGTCCTTTTGCCCGTCCCTCCACCAAACCAAGCTTCTTGAGAGTAGCCTCTTATGACTTTTCCTTCTTGGATTTTGCCCATAAGCTGCCGATACCCCTCCCCTTTTACATCATCCCGAATCCACAAACAGTAAACTAACGGAAAACACACAATACCCTTTTTCCTATATATATATACACATGACCCTTAAAGCCCCTTAAAGGATCACTTCTATCGGTCTCATCCACAATCGAAGTCCTCACAATGGGCAGGCAGAGAGATGATCCCACTGTCATTCATTCTTCCATTGCTCTCTTGCAGGAGAGGTTCCGACAGCTGCAGAAGGTGAAGGAGATGAGAGAGGAAAGACAGCTCTTGCAACTATCTGGGCGGGTTGGTCCAGCTACACATTATGACCCCTCCAAGCTGTTCCTGCACTCTGAATTGATCTCTCCACCAAGACCACCTCTTCAAGGTTCTCTCCCCTGCGGGTCCAACTCGCAGAGCACGCAAACAGATTGCCTGGCAATTGAGACTCCAATCTTGAATTTATGGCCAACAGATGCAGCCATTGTGCACACCTCAAATAATTTTGATGATTCTGATGTCGATACTTCTCTTCATCTGTAAATATAACTACATCCCACTTACCCCCTTTTTCCCCACCCCACCCCACTTTTCTTTCTTGTTTCTTTGTTTTTTTTTCTTTTTTTTCTTTTTTTTTTTCTGTTGTATGAAGAGAATGCAAGCCAAGTAGTGTAACTAATGTTTATTGTTGTTATCGCGATCATCTTCATGTTCAGTAATTACAGAGCTATCAGAAAGACCATCTTCTGGTCTTTCCTCAAATGAAGTATCGTCAAAATCACTCTTATCTGATTCTTCACCTTTCCATTTCCTTTTCATTATTCTGGGAAACAAATGAGTTACATCGGTCCCTGCTTCTGCGTCACCATTGTTTATTCGCTCAAATCGAACTGCACTCACTTTTCTTGCATTGCCAGCCAGTATCTGCAAAGCAATAAATAAAGGTCACAAACTAGTTGGTACACCATATATAAAAACTGAACAAATGTTTCTATACAGAAATATTGAACGTCATCCAGTTAGACATAGCAGCAGATTTCTTAGCTGGGTTCAATAAACAGTGGAGATTCACTTCAAGTGCCCCCTAGAAAATAGAAATAAAATAGATTGTGTCCCGGGATAGGAATGAGTATATTTAGGATTACTTTACTGATTTTCATTCAAAAAGAAATTTCCTTTTTTTAATAATTTAGGAGTAGTTCGTGAAGAAACATGCTTAAATTCACTAAACATATACAGAAGCTCAAAACCACTTGAATGCATATCCAATAAGAAGATTTCAGGTACAACCATCACGTTCACATTCAGTAACATTAACATAAAAGGAAATCTTCCAACTTATAAAGTACTCAGCACGCATACACAGTAGGCTATATCAGTGTAGCAGACGACCATGGTAGTAGTTTAATCACGAACCTTCAGCAAAATTAAGAATTAAAAATTAAAGCACAAGCAAAGAATCAGAGTTCCCACCAAACAAATACTGAAAAAACAATAGCTACAATTATGAACATCATGAATACTATACGATGGATGCTTAATTCAAAGAATCTATACTCAGTGTATTGGAAATTGTTCCTCAAAACAAATGGAAATTTGAAATATAGAAAGCGCCTCTAATATGATAGCAAAAGTTGTAGGTGGATTTTTGAAATTTGTTCCTCAAAACAAATGGAAATTTGAGCTGTAGGAGAAGTCTCTAACTCAACTTAAAAAATTTAGGTGGTGGATCACCAATGCCTACAGTAGTGGATTGAAAATTCAATGAAATATATCAATAAAAGCCATAAAATTTATGTTTTTCAGTCAAAATTTTTAAATATTTGAATGGCCACCATCACTCAATTCAATGAAGGAGCTAGGAGCAAAGTAGGTCATAAGAACTCTTTCTTTGTTACATGCACACATCTCCGTATACCATGCACCTATGTCAGACACGTGTCAAGCTCCAATGCTCAGCTGATCCTAGTAGATTTCCTCTTCATGCTTGCATAAAAAATTAACATGTAACATCATACAGACGTTGACATTAAAAAGATTCAGGTATACATCATAGATTTCCCCTTTAAATGCACATTAAAACTAACACAAATAACAAAGAATACTGACTCGTGTTTTCCTATAAAGAGTTTCAGAGTCATAACACGACATTATTAAGCTAATTAATCCTTGTGCATACCTATATAAGGCAAATTCATTAAATCTAAAACTAATTAATCCAACAAATCCAATGAATTTCTTTTTTTGGTAAAGAACTTAGATATGTCTTTTTTTCCCCTTTCAACACAAATAATAATTGCATAAAGGAAACATCAGAAAGTAAGAAAACCACTTGGACCTCTATAAATAAAACAGCAAAAAGGAAAATAAAAGAGAAGACTGGTAAAATATTTTACTGAAACATTTTGTTGCATCCACAAATCTGAATGTTGCAAATTTGGAAAATTCAACGCTATAAGATTCTGACATCCAGGTATTAATGTAACATAAGTTTGTTTCTAGCTCGCATAACAGCACTCTCATATCCCAAGACTTCAGCTGCAGCCCAAAAATGAGGTTCTAATAACATGAAAGATGCTGATCTCTATGCTAATTCAACCTCAAAGTTCCATGAAGACTCTTGGGTCTAATCCTATCAAATTCTACTCCCCCAACAATGCTATGGCTATTGACAGTATCCATCCCCCTTATGGCTATATTTACCAAAGAATCTTTCCAATACTATTGACAGTACCGATCCCAAATCTGTCTACCACATCCATCCCTGTGACCAGTTGCCACAATGATGCTTGATCAGAACACCTTCCAGACCCTTGTGAATTCCTACTATATGGGAATTGTTTTCTCCAGTTGTAGACTATTCAATTTTTGTTTACAATTCAAATTAGTTTTACCGCCTACCAAGGACCTACTGATCGCATCATGCAAGAATAAGATAACAAAACCTAAAGGCAGTTCATAACGAAGAGTTGGGCTAGCTCAGCCAAAACACAAACATCTATGATTCCTAGTATCCTACAATATTAAGCAATAGACTTGTGATCTCAGTGCCCAATAAGCTTACAGAAAAGTGATACTGAAATATGGTTGCTATATATTGTGATGAAACTTCCTAGAACTAAATAAAGCAAAAGTTTACAAACCATACCTCAAGTTTAAAAATATGATGCTTCTCCTTCTGATCATGGTGATCCAACTCTGCTTCAGTATATTCATTATTCTCCTCTAGATTTGCCTTTTCAAGTACAACTTTTACACTCTCACCTGTTCTTGGTATGTAACCAAATGCTTCACATATAAAGCCTGACACAGTCTCATACTGAATATCCTGTATTGCATAAGAAACTATGTTAATATTTCTTTATAATTATAAACAAGGAGAATGCTGCCTATTAGAATATGAATGGTGCAGCTGATAAAAGGGGAAACATGAAAAAAGGAAACAAGGCGGTAACTAACTATATTGACATTGATTTGTCACACATCAGAAAACACTAAAATGTTAGCAGAAGCATGCACAGGGCTGAGAAGCAACCAAAAAAAAATGGAACACCGCGTCAGTTAAGCTGGGGGCAATCAACAACATAGATCAGCGCTGGCCCCTATCAATATCTGATCTAAGTACAGTTACAGGTCCAACAAGCCGGCTTTGGGAACACATATGAAGAATCAATTATAATCAGATTCAAACCTAGATTCTACCAGAATCAATAAAGTTAAGTTCTGAATATAACTATTCTATGCGTCTTACATATAATATAAACATATGGAAGCTCATGGAACAGAATTTCTAAGTGCAAATCAACAGCCAAGAACCTACATAAAACAGCTGATCAATATTATGAAATGACAGCTAATAGTGAAGTAGATTTATTGGGATGCTTTTCCCCCCAACATCTGTGGAATATATGGAAGTCTAGAAAGAGCATGGGTGTAATAGAAAGAGACTTGACTCCAAAAAGGTCTATTGAATTTCTCTGTATAAATAATATGAAATGATACAAGGCTGTAAAATGAATAATCGAAGTGATACACGAAATTACCAGAAAGGCAGAAAGTTTTATCCAGTGGAAACCATTGTGCGTTTGTCTGTTGAAATTGAATACTGATGGCTCAGGCTTTAGTGTTGAAATTGAACACTGATGGTCTTTTTTTTTTTTTTTGCCAATTTTGCAAGGAACTTGGGACTTTAAAGTCAAAGCAGAATATGGATTACACAAGATGGACTTAAACTGATCGCAATGAGTTAAGAAACATGTGCCCCACAGAGAATCCATAACAGCAGTGGCAATGCTACAGCAAGAAGCAAATCCACATTGGCATATTAAGAACCCATTATAGGACTGGCTATCTGTTTCTCCTTTTGGTATTGTATGTATTAACCATACATATAGAAGGCAAATGGCACTGCTGACATTTTGGCTAAAACAGAAATGTTCAACCAAAACAATATGTGAATAGGGAACCTCACAAATTTTGATTACATGTGGCGCTATTTGGGCTTGCCAAAAACAACCAGTAATATTTTTTTTTCTGTTTGTTTGTATTTTTGGATCTCTTTATGAAAAAATCACCCCTACTAAATGCTTCAAACCATCAAAACATGGCTTCAAAATGCTGATCATGTCATGTGCTACAGTTCTTTTGACACAATCACAATTTTGAGGCCTATGTTGGAAGAGTAGGATCTAAAAATTTTTGAAGCGGCTCAAGATATAAAAATATTAATGGGGTTTTTATTTTTTTGGTGTTTATACTTTCAAGTGTCACATGTCAACATATTCAGGTGCAAATAGAGAAGGTTTCCTAAGCACTACTAATATGGAATCCCTCCTCTAAAATGGTTTCCAGATATCACTTCATAAATAGCTCACATTTGTAACTTCATATAAAAGATCCCAGTTGGTTATTTGGGTCTAGATAAGTTTTTTTTTTATTTTTAATTACAGTTAAATTAGATTTAACATTTGGCTTATTTTGGGTGCATGATCAGCAGTTACGCCACACACACACACAAAAGCCCGCCCGCCCGCACGCGGACACACACACATACATACATATATACTTAAAATGATTTTTTGGCATTTATATCCAGTTTTTCAATTCTTCTGCCTTTTGTGACGGTGTCTTGGATGAACAACTCTTTTTCCATAAGTCCAGTTTTCCACTTCTCTGTAGGGTTGAGAACTGCTGGATAGGTTGTTTAACAATCTGTGCAGTACCAATATCTGATTTTGCCCTCTTTTTCCATTATCAAGCCCCAAAAAGCTCTTTTGTTATTTATTCATTTATTTTCATCATTTCTTGAATTTTACAAGCAAGATTGCCATATATAAAGCTTCTGCATGCTTATTTGGCAGCCTGGATAGATTCTACACCATGAGGTAAGACTTTTATAGTCAAGGACTTTTTAACAACAATACTGAAGTATTTCTTGAGAAGATAAGTTCTTCGGAAACAGGCACATCGATGGAAAACTAATACAAATTCTGACATCAAAAGAAAAAAGTGAAAGAAAAAAAAGGGTAAAAAAGTTGGTGAATAAAACACAGAGAGTTGACATACATCTGGCAACTTGACATTGAGATCTTCACATAGCTGATCAATTGATGTATTTGCATCTACATCAAATATTCCTTCTGCCCGCATAACAACATAGCCAGTTTTCTTCTGGATTTCCTCCTGTTACGTAAACAAAGATAAATAAGATGATACCTCTGAAGATAGCTTATGTATTTCTACTATAAAGAAAATAAAATTCTCAAGAAACCAAGAAAATATTAACTTTAATAATGCTAAAGAAATTACTGGACCATTAATATTATAACAAGTTACGCTCGTTGCACTGTTTGCCTCTCAAGTTATCGAATGAAAAAACAATCAAGGCAAGGTCCAAGTTAATAAATACATCCATGGGAGAAGTCCAAAAGGCAAAAAGTGGAATGGAACATATACCACCAAGGTTTCACACAGTTCTCTATTTATAGTTTTTCTCCTCTTCAGAGATGCCCATGATTCGAGATAAAACTGTACTTGTAAAAGCACCCAATGAATGGTCAGAGCCATTATCAGAAGGCAAAGCATACAAAGGAACTTGTAAGATAAATCTGGTTCGATCGCAGTCCCCAGAACTTCCTCGGGAGTAATGATGGGATGGAACAAGATAATTTTGATTGGGATAAAAACGATTTGTCTCCAAGGAAGAGCCTCTGATAAAGAACTAGTGAAAAGAAGAAGAGAGAACTTAAAGTTTCATTCTTCTGAATGCAAATAGTACCTAATCAGACTACGTAATCGCAAAATGCTGCAGTTATACATAAAATTTAGCTCCAGGAAAAAGAAAGTACTAGCAAAGACAAAAAAGAATGAGCATCATAGATTTCTTAGAATTGTTCTATTGGTACCATGGTTGCACCTTCGGCACTCTTGTCCTGGAAGGAATACTGGACTTATATTGGAAATTCTTCTCTCAGAGGCTTGCACAGTTTCACCGTTTGGCTTAAACCATCACATGGAAACACTATGACAGACATGCAATTATTTGCAAATGTTAATAAGAGGATCTCTTTCTCAATTGATAACCCAGGCAGGCTACCACAGATGATGTTTGTATCAATACACCCAAATGCTAATTCCAGCTAGAGGTATCACTGTTGTCTGTCACTGAAAACTATCATCACTTCATGGAATGAAATTGGAAAGGAGCTTGTTTCTCAGATTCCTATTGTTTTGTTTCTCCCTGGGGCGTGTCCCTACTAGCTGCTTTTGTCTGTTTTTGTTCTATCTTTTCTTTCCTTTTCTCCCATATCTCATGGGTTTTGTACTTTTCTCTCCCTCTAAGTTTTAATATATCTTTCATGATTCATATCAAAAAAATTGGAAAGGAGCTTGTGTGCTCTTTTGTTCAAAATCAAAGAATACTCTCGTTTTTAAGGGTGGGGAGCCAGTATCATCAGCAGAGTTGAGGTAAGCACATTGGTAGTGGGCCCTTGTGAGGCAAGCTAGCTCAGCTTTCCACCCCTGGTGGTTTAAGGGGAGCTCAACTATTTTAGCATGGATGTTCTCCTGAAGGCTGGCCAACTTAGCACCTCCCTCTAACCCATGCAACGGAGATCTCATTCTCGAAGCTTCCCAACTCATCAAATTACCATTGTGATTTGGCTGGCCAAGTATGGGGTTGAGACAGAACATGCTCAGGGAAGCATCATGTAACGCCCCAGACCCATAACCAGCAAGATATTGTCCGCTCTGGGCCCACGGGCCCTCACGGATTTGTTCTTAAGGATAACACGAGAAAACTTCCCAGGGGTTACCCATCCTAGCAGTGCTCCCACCCGAGCACGCTTAACTTTAGGGTTCCCTAGGGATTTAGTCCCGTGTTGCTCCTTAAAAGGCCTCTTGCTAATTTGGGGGTCTTAAGACTACTTATAGCATCCCCGAGCGTTGTGGGATCCCAACCATATGCACATCCTCGCCTGGTAGCTCACCACTGTGGTAGCTCGCCCAGGTCTCTCACCCCGACCACATCACAGCCGCCCACTCAGACAGCCAGGATGCCACATACTCCCCTCCATGGGACAACGCACATCAAGCAAGGAATTATATGAGAGGGGGTTAGGTCTTGATTTTTCTCATATATTGCTTTTATTTGTTTGGCCTTTAGCTTTGAGATCATGTTTAGGGTAGTTACAAGGGGCGTATGTAGCTTTCCACCACCGCCCCGTGCCCCCCTCCCCCTCTTCTCTTTTCTCCTTTCCTTTCCTTTCCTATATTTTTTTTTCTCTAGCTCGTTTTTCTTGCTTTTCCTTTTGTTTACTTAGTTGGTATGCTGTCTTAATTGGGTCCATTTTCTTACTCTTTCTTCCTCTTTATTAAAGTCTTCAAGATTTATCAAAAAGTAAGCAAATTGGGGAGAAAAAAGGAAATGGAACCATAACCAGGTGTATGTCCCATCAAAAGTAGGGTATTAGGAAGATGAACTGGCAACAGATCTAACCTTTAAAATTTTATTGAAAAGTGGCTGCAGTTGGAGAGCTCGAGGCTTTTAACATCACACCAATGTGATGGTCACTGAGAAAAAATCTTATGCTGCTAGTTTTTGGAACTAGAACTCAAAAAGCACTCCATTTCTCCTTCATCATTTCAAATTTTTTTCTTTTTCTGATGGTCCTAGCATCTGATATTGAAAAGATATACACAGGGTGGATGCCTTTATTTCTTTCAAATGACCTTGCAACTTCAAATTATCCATGGCCAAAGACTGCCCACTAGCTCATTTACAATTTTCATCTTCATTTTTTTGCCTTGTAATTTAGTTTTTCATAGATATCTAGACCTTAAGGGATAAAGTGATTTGGAAAGATCTACATTGGGTGGATCCCTTTGTTTCTGTCAAAGAACCTTGCACCTTCAAATTATCCTTGGTCAAAGACTAACCACAATTGCTGATTTACAATCTTCATCTTCATCTGTTTGTATTGGAATTTAGTTCTTCATTTAATCTAGACCTTAAGAAATAAGTGACTTGACAGTTTGATCATTAAAAGTTACGTCTCAGTCATGGTTCAAAGTATCGTATCGACGTGCCGTATCGAACGATCCAAAAATGGAAACGTATCGAGGATACGCACGAATACGCATGGATACGCACGGATACGCACTAAAACGGTGGATACGCATAAAAGATGGTGGATACATGAAACAAAACATATCTTGATAGAAAGATAAGTCAAAAATATAATAAATAAACATGTTTCTGACATCATAGGTCTACACAAAGAATATTTATGTATCATGGAAACAAATCAACATATATGCAAAAAGATTTTAAGAAATTTAATAAAAAATAAATAAAAGCCATAATATGCTAAATAAACAAATAAATAGAGTAAGAAAGGTTATTGTGCATACCAATTTAAAATTTAATATTAGAGTAATAATTATGATATATTATTATTAATAATTTCAAGAAATATATTCTTAATAATAAATGTATATATACGTGTTTGTAAATAATAAAAAAATATTTTTTACAATTATGTATGTAGATTAAATATAATTATCTAATACTATATTATATAAGTGTGTACATAAGAATAAAATTTGTATAACTTTTTACCATTCAAATATTTTCTTGTATGTAAAATATAATTTTCTAATATTATATATATATATATATATATATATATATATATATACATACATATTTATAATTTTTTAATTTATATATTTATAATTAATTTTATCTTTTATATATAAAATATAACATTTAATATAGAAAACATTTTTATAAGTTTTATTCAAGTTGACTTGTATAGAAAACATTTTTATAAGTTGATGTCTTCTCCTTCCCAAAAAAATAAAATTCAAGATGAGGAACTGGCGACTCTGATTCGAGGAAGCAGAGGAGGCGACGGCGGCAAAAACCAGGTACGCCACCCATCCCTCTGTTACTCTCGCTCTCCCTCTCTTTCTCTCGCTGTCTCTCGCTCTCTCTCTTATTCCCTTTCTCTCGTTGTAGCTTGCTCTCTCCCTGTCTCTAGCTCTTTCTCTCTCCCTCTCTGTCTCTCGCTCTCTCTCATTCCCTTTCTCTCGCTCTCGCTCTCACTCTCTGTCTCTTGCTCTCTCTCACTCTGTCTCTTGCTCTCTCTCACTCTGTCTCTCGCTCTCTGTCTCTCGCTCGCCCTCTCTCTCTGTCTCTTGCTCTCTCTCACTCTCTGTCTCTCGCTCTCCCTTTCTGTCTCTTGCTCTCTCTCGCTCTCCCTCCCTTTCTCTCGTTCTCTTTTCCTCGCTCTCTCTCTCGTTCTCAGTTTCTTGCTCTCCCTCGTTCGAGATATAGGTCGAGACGACCTGTACTCGAAACTGTATGGTGTATCGTGCCGTTAGGCACGATACACGAAACGTATCGTGCGTATCGCGCGATACGGCACGATAATTTAAACCCTGGTCTCAGTAATCCCCAAACAAAGGACTCTGGTCCCAAATGGCATGTTCACTGAAAAACCTTCCTATTGGATTTCAAGTTCTACTATCCCCTGGAACACTTCTTATTCCCTCACATGGCTACATGGATATGTGTTCCTCCTAGAATTAAAGCTATAAAGTGGACTGTGGCTCTGGAAACATCAATACTAATAATAATCTCCAACAAGAAAATACAAAGCTTTTTTCTCCACGGGTGTATGTGAAGTGCTTGAAGGAGTTTGTTAACCATCTATCACTAGACTGTCAGTTTGCATGGTCTATTTGGACTTGCTTTTTCCAGCTCATGGACATTTCATGGTTTGTCTGGACTTGCTTTTTCAGATTATGGACATTGAATAGGCTATACCTTTTTATATTTGAGACATTCTCAGGCAGGAGAAACACACTGGATTTGATATCAAAGGCCACCTCAAATGCATATTGCAGATGTCATTCATGCTATTTCATTTGCAATTTATATTGAGACGAACTCTTAAGTATATTTGAAGATAAACCATTCCATCTGGGCTCTACCACCAAGAAATTAAAAACAATAGTAAATTGAATTTATCAGGATTTAGACTCTAAGAAGTTTCATGGAGTTTAGGTTTGGAAGGAAGTTCTGTACTTCCCCTACATTGCCAAGCCCCTCACATGCCACAAAGACATCCTAAGTGTGGAGTATTTAAGCTGAATATCGATGTCTCCATGAGAACCCCCGCTCACTGAGTATCAGATGGGCAATGTTCCAGTATGATAAGAAGTTCTTCGCACATTGTTGGATCCTATTGCCATAGGAACTGTAAAAGAGCAAATGCATTCCGTTCCTTTTTCTTTTCCTGTGCTTAAAGAAGTATAATGGTAACAAAACAATGCCTTATCTGACGTATTTTGGGCCTAAAGTAGTACAGTAAAAATATCCAGTATCTTGAAGTGGAAAATAATGCTCATAATATCATTAATTAGATCTAAAACAACAGGTCTGGCTACTAGAGTTTAAGTTTTAATTGACATGCCTATGGAGTCTAAGATGAATATATCATTTTCTATGATTCCACGACCAGCCAAAAACTATGGAGTCTAAGATGAACAGCATGGATAAGAACAGTTTATAGGGGTTCCATGGTTTTTGAGCCTATGGAGTCTAAGATGAATAGCATGGATAAGAACAGTTTATAGGGGTTCCATGGTTTTTGAGCCTTTGCCTCAGTCCTTCTTCATATCTGTGTATTTCTGTCTCTAGGGTAGCTCCTTTAGGGCCAAGCCTTGTTCTTTCCATGTAGCCCTTTTTTTCCTTTTCTTTTTTGGTTTCGAATAAAATGTTGACACTCATTAAAAGAAAAAAAATGTCAATTATTGAACCAACAATCCACAGGAATGGGCAGGAATGGGTCTAGAAGCTAAGTTTTACATAAACTGCTTTAGAAATTATTATCCCAAGGTGTTCTAACTTGTAAGTGCAAGAATGTTGAGAATAAGAACACATAGTATCTGCCATATTGTTGATTACAACAGTTAAAGTGGCACATACATTTTTGCGAAGAAAAGGGGGAAAAATGAATAAAGTATAACATTTATTAACAGAAACAAATTTGAGTGGGGCACTGAACCCTACCTTCGAATCATTCTCATCAAATATTTCACCAACAATTTCTTCAACAACATCTTCAAGGGTCACTATCTGACTCAAATCATAAAGAAAAGAAAAACACATGAGATTCCTGCATAAGAAACAAAAAAATAAAATAAAATAAAAGGTCCAGCACAGAAAATTTAATTTTCAGCATATTGAGCACAGTAGGTTGTTGAAAAATGATAAGTGCTATGGTTCAAATTTTACACCTAACTGAACTTAAATATTTAAAGAAAGAACTTCTTTAAAAATTAAGAGTTCACTTAAACCTAAGTTTAATAAAGTTTATCATTACTGATATTTGTGGGCAGTGGTGGAACCAGGACTCTAAATCTGAGGGGGCAAAAAAAATTTTCAATTAACACTTCTCATGAAATATAGAAATTTCAATGAGTTGAGGGGACAAACCAGAAATTTTAGAGGGGATTCTCATGAAATATAGAAATTTCAATGAGTTGGGGGGGCAAACCAGAAATTTTAGAGGGGGCAAAACATAAATTTTAATTAAAACATATAAATATATATATATATATATATATATATATATATATATATATATATATTTTTTTTTTTTTTTCCCAGCTATAACGTGGTTCCGCCACTGTTTGTGGGACATGGCCCTAAGTTCAATTCAACTTTTTATCTTCCCATGGTTTCTGGAAGCATCCATTAATGGCCTCGTGCATACAACCAAATAATAAAATATTATACATCAAAGTTAACACAAACATGCCAATGAATCGTTGTTAATGCCTAGTATCACCATAACACAAATATGGTAATTGGTTGCCATTCCTCATCATGCAACAAGTTAGGTCTCAGGGTGTTACCTTTCCCTATATGCCAGAGGTTGCATTAATAAATCATTTCAACCTTATGTCCTTCCAATTTATTTTCCTATCTTGATATGTTATATCAAATTTTCTTTTGTTTCCCAAATCTAATAATTCTAACTTCTTCCTCGTAACAGTACCTAAATTCCAAATAACTAGGTGAATGACACTTTCTTGGATTAGTTTCTTTACTCATTACATCTACTTCGGTGCGAATAACCATGCCTAACACAATATACACGGTACACCCTAACTAACACTTACTCTTTACTAAAATTAGATTCCCTGCAATGCATCATTTCCAAATGACACTCTAATACAAGGTCGAAATGTTGGTTTAAAACTCATCTCATAAAAAGTGTAACCAAAATTTAATGCCAGCTACACATGCACGCATGCATGCACACACACACACACGTATAGAGAAGAAAAGCTAGAAGTTTAGCAAGAAGAGGTAAGACATTCACATTGTTTGCCTTCACATGGTTTGATTTAGAGAAAGCATCTAAAAGAGTTCAAGAACAATTAATCTGATGGGTTTTGCATAGAAAATAGTACAAATCATATAGGTTGACATTATTAAAGATATGTACCAACGAAGCTAATTAGGGTGAGGACAGCATATAATGAGACATATAAGTTCCTTGTAATAATAAGGTTATGCTAAGGATGACTTGTGATTCACCATTTTTTTGCTTTAATTATAGATGAATTTAATATGCATATTCTAGAAGAGGTGTCCTAGTATATGATATTTGCAAATAATTTTGTTTTGATTGACCAAACTAGAAAGGGAGTAAATTTGCAGTTAAGTTCAATGGATACCTTAAAATCAAAAGGCCTTAAAATAAGTCGAAATAAGATTCAGTATATAAAATGTAACTTGGCAAAAACAATAGTAGAATTGAAGCATTGGTAAGAATTGAGAATCAAAAGATTCCTAAAAGCAATCAATTTCATTATGTTAGATTGATTATCCATAAAGAGGGAAGAATTAATGATGATGTCGCATACTAGGCAACAAAGAAATAGTATATTCATTGGATAAATATTGTCATGATGAGGATGTAGAGATGGATGTGTGAGAAGACAAGGAAAAATAAGGCATGAAATGAAAATATTTGGCAATGTCTAGTTCTTGCTCAAATAGGAGATCAGATAAAGGGAAATATATTAATACAGTTTGAGTATGTAAGGTGAAGACTTAAGGAGGTACCTATAAGGTGCAAGGAGATGCTAACTGAAATATCTAACAGGAAAAAAATAGAAGACAAAATATAATAATAAACAAATATAATTAATAGAAAGGGATATAAACTGCCCAAAAAGGGTTTTGGATTATGACAAACTGGTTTGGAAAAGAACAAGATTCATGATACCAACCCCAAGTAGTTGGGACAAGGAATTTTTGTCCTTATTGTTGTTACTGTTGCTAATATTGTAGGTTCAAACACTTCACCTATGTGGAAAATACAACCATACAAGCTTGATTTGCTCATAGATAACCCATAAATGTGCATACATTCATTTCTATCTATGTTTTGTGAATAAGTGATAAGTGCTAAAGATGAAACACAAATTGAAATCATAACTAATCAAATATCCAGCAGCATGATTAGTTCCCAATATAGTGGCTCAGAGACATCAAGGATGTGAACATACTCCCACAGTTCCACCATATTCATTAAGAACAACTGCAATGTGGACCTTTCTTATGCGGAACTCTCTAAGAAGATTCCAAACTGACATTGAATCTGCATTGTCAATAAATTAAAAAAATATTCTGAATACAAGTACTAGAAAAAAATTATGCAAACAAACCTTTAGCAGCCAGTAAATAATAAAAAATAATTATTAAATGCGCATAACAATAGTTAATTCAGATGGCCTCTACAATGATAATAAATGAGCATCAAGGAGTTCAAGTTACAACCTGGAATTCCTTTCCAAATAAATAAGGACCTAAAAAATGAAACAACTCTACAAAGCTTACAGTTGAAGCGGATGAGTTTTAACCACATAAAAAATAAATGCAGTCTTTTTTATTTTTTATTTATTTTTTGATGAGTATAAAAAAAATAAATGAAGTCTGTTAAAAAGATATTAATTACCAGGGACAAAATATGCAGGCTTGTGTGCCATATCTCCAACAGTAGAACTTTCTAGTAGCTCTCCCTTCAAAATCAAACAGATAATAAATCTGCACGCTATGAGATTGTTGTTTAAATTTGTTACTATGTATTAATAGCTTACAAGGAGTTGAAAAAGGTGGAAGTAGCTGACCTTTTGCACATAATCCAGTAGATCCATTGCGTATGCAATACCTACAATGTTATCAACACGCTGCTCAAAAACAGGCACCCTACAAATATATCCAAACAACTATTAGCACATGATATAATTAAGCTTTGCCAAACAGGTGCACTACTTATAGCTTTCACGAACCTGGAATATTGATGAGTCACCCACAAATTGTGGAAATCAATAAGTGTTGCACTGGCATCAATCGCAACTACATCTACTAGAGGTGTCATCACCTCTCTAACATGCGTATCTTTTATCTCTAAAACATTTTCAATCATATCCTGCAAGCTCTAAAATGAGTATTCCCCCAAAATAAAAATTGACAAGAAATAATCCTCAAGGAAATTAAGTGAGCAATGAACAAGCTGTAGAAGTGATAGTAGCATATTGAAGGTTACATTAACATAAAGCACCATATCATAGACAAGAGGACTTCTTGAGTGCTATAAAATGGACAGTACAGGTCACTTCCAACCTCGGGTTTGCAAAGGCCAGACTCTCTGTTGATTTCACCTCCCCATATAGGGACAACAATGGGATGAGCTTTGAAAAACCCTAGTCCACACCTATATGAGTCGACCCGATGCAAATGTGTCAAGCCCACACCATTGGCAACCCTACATAGAGCAAAATGGCCATGCTTTTCCATCAAAAGTGTGTTTACACAAGTTCTGTTTCACCCTTAGAAGGTCTAACTATGGGAATTAGGAAAATAGCTGCTACAATCACAACCGTAGCTTTTTTCATGCTAATTACTGCAATCAACCCATTAAGATGTTTGAACACATCTTGAAAAATCCAAGAGGATTTAATGGATTCCAGTGGTGGAGATCATAGCTGGTATTTTGAGGGAAAGTGACAAAATACAGCCATAGAGACTTTTTATGTTATTTTTTGATCGGTAATGAAAATCATGTATATAAGAGGAGAAAAAAGAGAGTACAAGAACACAAGTACAAGACTAAATAAAAACTGGTACAGACACCCATGGACATAATACAGCCATAGAGACTTTAAAAGGGTAATGTATGAAGAGCACAATTGAAGTTACTAATGGAAGATGCTAGCAAACCAAGGAGGAGAATGGTTATAAATGACAGGGGTGGTGAAAGCTTTAAATGGAATTGCATCAGATATTCATCAAAGACTAATGCTGTCTGTAGAGGTTATGAAATGACCACACAGGTATCAGGTGAAGAGATGAAAATTGGAATTTACTAGTAGGTCCAGTCAGTCAGAAGCTGAGTGGAGGTCAACTGGTAATGCAAGTTCTCGCCATACAAAAAATGAGACTTAAGTTGGAATATATTAAAGAGCTCTGTTTGGGAATCTAATGAGAAACAAAAATGGCGATAAATGCCAAATAGGGTCAGCTAGGGAATTTAATTAGAAAATTAAATAAGTAGGTCATAAATAAAGAAAAAAATAAATAAATGTTTTCAGTGGATAGAGAACAAGATAGCATGTTGAGCTAAACTCAATTAACAAACAAACTGGATAGTTAGAAGATTCTAAACGCACTGACTCATCAGCAGATTTTGTTAGCAAACTTTATGCCAGGAACACTAATAGAACTTGGGGAGACAGCATTTGATTTTCTTTCAATATCATTACATTGATAAATCCAATACTTATGCATGTTACGAGCAAAAATAAAGTTGACATACATCGATCAGTCAGGTTCATACTATAATGAATCAGGCTCATGCTTGCTGAAGAAACTTTACAACTCAGACATTTATTCATAATCGACAGCTATGTCCACATTCCACATTATACTAAGGTGCAAATCGGTTTACCAAAAAAAAACTTGGTTTATTTCAACCCTGGAATTTACCAACTTTTGGTGTGATTGGATGTTTTTCTAATATGGTTTGGTCCTGGTGCAAAAGAATTCCACAACCAACCTTGGCCCCTTTCGCTCTGGTTTAATGCTTCTAGCCAACATAGGTCAATTTGGTTCTGGATTAAGGCCTCTGGTAATCCGACTGAAATACATATTATTAGATACTAGACATGGTTACTAAAAGTTCTTTATCCTATCTATTTTATTTCTGATAACTGTCATTATGTTAATTTATTTTACAAAACTAATTTGAACCAAACCAAAATTACAAATTAAATTGAGTTTAAGGTTGATCTAAAAAGAATTCAGTTCATTCTATGCGAAGGGATTCGGTTCTTGGTTGGCTCCCTGAACCATCTGTTTTTTTTCTAGTTTGGCATCAATTTAACCAAAACCAAATTGCGTTGCTCCCGTACCATAGACTGCAGTAGATTAAAAGGGCTTTGCTCACCATTATACATCAATAGGTAAGACGAAGTTGGCCTTTGGATAAATATGAAGAAATTGGATTTTTTTTTTTCACTTTGGGACTTCTTATCTGTTGTAACTATTCAAATGAAGTTCTTACTTTCTACTTATTCTTCCCAACTCCCAACCAGCTGCATTATTCATCAGATTCACAAAGTAAAGAAACCACCTAGAAGGAACTGATATTGGTAGGGTAAAGCAAAAATCTATATACACTTTAAAAAGAAAGCACCAGATGTGTACTTCATGAAAATTATAAGATTTTATATCACCTTATTTTCAGTGCTAAAACTAATGCATAATAGTCAGCAATTTAACCATCAAAAGCTGTTAACATTTGAAAGCTGGAGCCGCAACCAATTATAAAACCAAGAAGCACAAATATAATAAATTAAACTAAGAAGAAATATGTATAGCTCTCTTACCTGTTCTTCCTCCTCTATTGCCCCACTCAACTCTGCTCCTCTTAACATCAACTTCAGCTCGTCTTCAGTTACATATGGCTCACTGAAATAATACCAAATCATTGATTCTGGTGGGTAAGATACGGTGAGGAAGGAACCAAATCAGCTCTATTAAATAAATAAGATATTAATGTTTGTATTCACAGCATCCTCCTCTAGAAAGCTATCAAAAGGCTAGCAAATCCAGAGGAAAAAAAGAGGTAAATGAACATTGTCATTACATTAAGTTAAAACTGGTTTTGTAATACAAGACAAAAGGGCCCATGAATGACCATTCAAATTAATGATCTATCATCCTGACCACTAACATTAATTGATTCATAGTGGATATTTGTATAAAAATAATACTGTATGCACAACTTGGAACACAAACATGGCAGCATACAACAAATTAACATAATCAGGATGCAACCCTCCTAAGAAGCAGAAAGACCATGGGTAAAAACATGTCCAAGTCATTTTTGGATCACTAAAATTAGTGCCACAACCTGATTGGAAGCAAAAGCACAAAAAGTTTGAATTATACAATCTCCTACCATATGCCTGATGCTAGATACTGTGGTGATTGTTTTTGGATAGGAAAGGATCTTTTTTCAACCCTTATTTTCTACTTTTTTAACTATTATTGGCAACTCACATGGACTGATTCAACTTATTATCTCTAAATCAGACTTCTCAAAAGGACACTGCTTTATGCAGGATCATCCACCAATAGGAATACCATTAATAATACAAGGTATCCATGAGAAAGGGACCAGAGGAAAGTGTTAATTGTCAACAGCGATACTAGTAAACACTGGAAAACACTAGAAACATTAGGAAAACTACATAGTTAATACAAGAACACCAGAGTCAATCAGTTACATAGCACATCATGTAGGGATATGAATCTGACTCCTCCCATAATCAAACCCAAAATGAGACCAGCGCTAATATGTCCTCTACAATTCTGAGCTTGTTAACTCAATTTTCCTTCAAAAATGTATTTATTGCAAACCAACCACATTGTCCACGTAGTCGCGAAGAAAACTGCATTGTAGATTATTTGGCCTTTCCTTCAAAGGAGTGGGAAGCACCATTGGCATGCCAAATCAGCTAATCTTCTTGGAAAGGCCCAACTCAGCCCAATCACATCCAACGAAGAATGAGAATCTAACCACTTCATAATGAAGCAAAATGTAATCCATAGTTTTCCCATCGCTTAGACACAAATGCACACACTGGGTGAAATAGCTACAATCTTTTTATGCCTTTGCAGAGTATCAAGGGTGTTGATTCAATTGTAAAAGGCACATCACAGGAAGGATTTAACTGTTGGGCACAGACCAGGACTTACAAAGAAAAAGGAGAGGGAAAGGAGGGGCGCATATCCAATACAGAAACAAATAAAACTCAAAAAAGGAGCTAGATGAGAAAGACCCATCTGGGAAGAGGGACCAAATGCAACGACCAGGAATATCATGCTCAAGGGTTACGAAGCTCAGCTCCTCCAGAGAAGAACTCAACTCCTTCATCTATACTATAAGAAGAACATGATGGAACTTAAGCTTCCAATAAGACCCCTGTAATTCCAAGAAAGGATATCCAACACCAAAGGATCCAAAGCCAATGTTATTGCCTAGCAATTTACTCACATCTTTTTCGTCCTAATAGCTCAAAATTCAAATCAATCACGTAACACTAAAGATGTCCTTCCACTTAAGCTAGTTTTTCGCTCTCACACTCTGTGAAACATCCTCATCAATACTATTAACGAGAACAGAAGACGATAATTTTAGGAATCATCTAGCTCTCAATATTTATCATTGGCACAAACCAGCTCAATATCAACAATTAAATAGAAAAGCTAAACAGTGCCCAAGGAAGAGAATATAAAATGTACAATGAGTGCTCCTAAAAAGAGGGATTTGAAAAATGATCACTAAAATATACCTTCTTCCCTTTAGACCAAGCATTTTTAGTATTCCCATTGATAGAAAAGTAACGACTCTTCCCACAGGATACAATATCAGGGAAAGCCATGCCACTGGCCTGACCTAAAAGAATTGCATTCAGCATTGTCAAATAAATCATAATTAGTGGCAGTATGATCTTCACTCATTAAATATGGGTTAATGGAGAAACTACAAGTGATAAATAAAAGCTGCATACAATATTTTAACATGCCAAAAAGGAACAACCTCAGATCTTACCACAAACCTAGCAACATCTGTAGCATGGTGAACAGCTATGCTTTTTGGGGTAATTTCGGTGAGCAGCAAAATAGCAACCTGAAAGCATTCCCAATAAATGTGATTTAATTGACTCTAACAATAACAATACCCAAGGGCCACAAACAGAAACGTGAGAGTAGTACCATACATATAGGCTACAAAAACAAATATATAGCTGAAATTATACCCATTGTGGAATACAATTTACAAAGAACACTTTTTCAATGGAAAAGGAAAAAAAAGGTTTTTGATTTTCCATTACCAAGCAAAATTACTTATTTTCAAGCATTTATTTTTTTTCATAAGAATTTTCTGGCATCATTTTTATTAAAAGAGAGCCTTTATTTTCACATTTGATAGCCCAAGTGAGAAGCAACTTAACCCTCTCTTTAATCAAGTAGGTGACATATCAAAGGAAGCAAAACAACTTTTTCAATCATGATGATATAAACAGGACTGGAAGTTTGTGTAATCCTGTAACATGCGATCCAAATGTAAGATTCCATAATATTGATTTTGCTCCTATTTAAAATGCTTTTTAGTTAATAATGTGAAAGGGAAGTTGCTGCTGGGCAAACAAAATTTACAATATGTAAATGGACAGAGAGAGAGAGGAGAACATAGCAGAACAGAAAGCAGGTACAAATAATAAAAAGAGAGCAAAAATAATAGTCATTAGACAGAAAATATAAAAACCATATTCAATGTTCAAAGACTAGCTTCATTCCAAAGATGTTATCAACGAAAGTACTCAAGACTCATTTGCTGAAATAGTAACTTAAAAAAAAAAAAAAAAAAATTTTGTGAACACACCTCCTGTAAGCAGAGATCTTTTCTTAGATGACGTTTCCCATATCGAGAACCCAAAAAAAAAACAAACATTTAGTTCTCCTATACGGTTGAAGCTTTTCCATGACCATTTTTGGGGACCACATAACAGAAAGTTTTCCTCTATGCAAGGGAAGTATGATTTAATGATTCAGTAAAGTGATTTCCTAACTGCTTGGCTTTGTTGAAGGTAAAGGAAGAAGTTCTTGACAGTTTCTTCTAAGATTTGAGATCTCTTGGACTATGATAAAAAATTTTATGGAGCTCTTTGATGCCTGTCCCCTGACTCTTTGACGAAATACAATGGAAGGTCTTCAACTTTGCAGCCTTTGAGGGAATGGAACAACAGTATATCCAAGCACAAAAGCAACGGTGGAAAAAGATACTGTATTAGCAGTATTATTCCATAGGCGTTCCCATTAGGGGTGCAACTTGGTCCGGTTAAAATAGAACCCAAACCGACTTCAGTTCGGTTTTGGTCCTAAATCCCTAAACCGAACTAATTTGGTCCAGTTTTGGGATGGATGATTGGTTAAACAGAGCCGAATTTATATACTTGCTAAAACCGAACCAAAACTGACCTAAAATATTATATATATATATATATATATATATATATAATATTAAACTTTGAAAGTTTACCTTTAAACTTTGAGGAACAATACCCTTGTTTGAGCACAAGCATGTATTGGTCTAACCCGAACCGAATTGATCTCATGTAATTCGATTCGGTTTTTGGTTTCTTTATTTTTTTTCAGTTTTATTGTTTCGGTTTTCAATTCGGTTCAGTTCGGTTTGGATTGGCTACAAATATTTTCGGTTTGGTCTTGGGTTGACCTCAACCCAAACCAAACCAACCCGATTTGCACCCCTAGTTCCCATCAAGTTGTATTAACGGTTGTTTCACACTTCATCTAGAATGGCTTCATCCTCTTATATTCTTGGATCATTTAATAGCCTATCAAAATAAAATACAAAAAGGGATATCCTTTTGAAAGCAAATGTCACGGATATTTTATATATTTTGTTTACCAGATTCCTTGAAGCACCAACTAGAAGGCCCTTGAAGGCTCTCCCTGAATATTAGGAATGATCACACCAGCATATATTCTCTTTCCTTATAAGCTTGTTATTGTTGAAGGAAAACTAGAAATTAAAGCGGATGACACAACGAGGAGGATGACTTTGATAGTAATTCAACCTATTCATTAGGCTAAAACTTTGCTGGCTTATTTTCAAGCACAAAAGGAAGCACTTCTCAATATTGAATTGAGCACTTAATATTGACACGGTGATAACATAAGCAATGCTGTGCATTAGCGATCTTTTCTCCATTGAAGCCACAATAACTAGAAAAGGAAATGGGATACACAAAGAGGAGAAGTGAAAAAGCTATTGGTCACATTATGAAATCAAATGTATGAAAAATAATAATATTGTTTTTACATATGTCAAAATCTCAATAAGTTAAGCTGATAGATTTGGAAAAATAGAAAGAAAATAAAGAGAAAAATCCATCAGGGTTTGAGCTTCACATAAATAAACTTTCACATCCTCAAGCATCAAAAGCATGATTCAGAACTTTAATCCACATTGCAATTTGGGGTTTTAAATTTCATATCAAGTTTTCATTGATCAAAAGAAGAAACTGGGACCTACAGTCATAACTCCAGTTGCTGCACTAATACCAGCTTCACCAAAAATTGTTGTTGCTGCCTCTGTGACTAGTGCAGTTGCTCCAATATTGACCACGCTGAATAAGTAGTATAAAATCAAATATGAGAAAGAATATTCAAAATTGATGCAGAAAGAATGGAAGCACTACCCAAAATAAAACATATATAAGCAAATATTAAGAAGAAAGCAATACGTCGTGCCGATAAGAATAGTTGTCAGGAACCGAGTAACATCACCACGAAGCATTCTGAAGAGACCATTCTCAGGCTCTTTTTCCGCCAGTTCACGTACCTGAAAGAAACAACTTACATGAATTTTAGATAACAAATGTGGTCATAAACTTATAAATTCCCCAGAGGGTATGTTATTTTCTGTGCAAAATATATGAGGTGTGTGTACATAAAAATGAAAATAAAAAAAACATTCAGAAAATGGCACTTTATTTGAAAAAAAAATAATTGGCAAATTCCAGCGCAGAATTTGGAAGAAACTGTCCAACATCTTAAGACGTCATTCTTTTTTTCTCCTTCTGATCAATAATGAGGCTTGGCAAAAAGAAAAAAAAAATAAGAATCCAGGAAACTTAGAAAGATATAAATTGGTAAAGCATAAATCAAACAAGAACCAATAGCATTAATCTACAAAAACCCAGTTCAAATTACAAAGCTGGTGTAGGTGATATCTCAAAAACAGATCCATTAGAATGGTTTACTACGATTCGTGTATATAATCCATAGGACGTATGCTATGGTTCATGGAATGCATACGGTCATTGTCTAAAAATTTTAATAGGCTTGCGAAAGGATATTAACAGAGATGTTTGAACATTGATTAGAACAATGACATAATCCAATGCTAGACATATACAGTATGGCAGGGTCATGTCAAACGTCCTAATTTGTAGAACCCGCATATACTGCAATTATTTTGTATTTCTTTTCTACAACTCTTTTATTCTTATTACTTCAACGGGGATTCTCTATATTACCCTTTCTTTTCAGTTTTAAAGGACAGCGTTGGCATGAGGCATTTTTATTTGTACGCTGTCCTACACTGCAACTCATACATCGTTTATTTTCATGTTAAACGGCCCAATTTCAAAGCTATAATGATAGAAATGGGCATCATAAACCTTAAATGGTTAATAGAGAGAAAGGACAGAAACACCCATAACCAAGCAAAATATGCATACCTTCCAAGGCCACAGAGTTGTGATTGAAGTCTCTGCCATGGAAAAAAATGCAGACAGGCCCAAGAGTGCAGCTAGAATCAAACCTTGCTCTTTAAAAACACACAATACCTGCATTACTTTAGGCCATGCACCCCTGAGTACCACCCCGCCGTGCCCAAAAACCCTGTAACCAGCATTTACAGCCCCTTCCATTGCAAAAATCCTTCGACAGCCAATCACAAGAATCCCACAAACCATCGCAGCCAACATGAACCCGCGCTTTATCAGAGCCACAATAAATTCTAACTTTCGACTGTCAATCGGGTCACCCCTCCCTCCATTCTCATGCCGTTGCATCAAAGAATTCAGACGAACTGTACCAGCAAACATCCCACCTCCCTGAGATCTCGAACAGCAGAGATTTCGAACAATATTAGGACCACCGAAATTGGACGTCATCCGACAAGGATAACGAAAAACTCCGGGGGGAAACTTCGCCGAAATTCTCAGCGGTCGATCACACATCATAACAAACGAAGATTCCCTGGCATAGATGAATCTGGATCGACGGAAAACTGAAGCTTTTACTGCCGAATCCATGGCTTTCGAGTAATATAAAATATATAATGAATTAGATACCGAGAGAAATGCACATAACAAAATGAAATAATGGAATTTATGTTGGAGTTTGAACAGACGAATCAAGCCGAGCGCTGTGAATTTGATGAAACCCTACAAAATCTGAAGAGCCATTAAATATTTTGTGGTGAGCTTCAGTTTTTCATATTCTTGAACAAACGAACTGAAGCGAAGGGTAGTTTTGTACAGCGATTTTGCTGAAGTGGGAGACAGACAAAAGACAGGTTATACCCCCACTATTTTTCAAAATAAAAAGCATATCCCAAACGTTTTAGGACTGCCCTTTGCTAAAATCGCTGGTACCCTGCGTAGATCGGACGAGGACAAGTGAGGTTGTTACCGTTGTTGAGATTTTAATACGGCGCCGTAACCAGAGTGCAACCTGGTTCGGATAAAACTGAGGCCCGAGGTCGGTTTAGGTAAAGTTTCAAAGCATATGGTTCAATTTTAATTTTTAAATATGAATCCCAAACTAATTTGGAAAAGAATCAGGCTGATGTCTCAATTAAACCGAATCAAAACTTAAAAATGCATTTTATTAAGTAAATAGTAAAACAAAGTGATTCAAGCCTAACATTTCTTACCCAAAATAACCTTCACTTTCAATTTTATTAACTATAATCTCTCAATTAGATACTTATTTGAACATAATAATTAGTTAAAAACAAAAAGGGTTGAACAATAATAGTAATTTATGCGTATAAACAAGTAATTGGATGATATAAATAAATAAAATAAAAAATGAATGACAATTTGGATAGTAAATGTCAGTAAAGAATCTTGAGGATTCTTCTTTATTATAGCATAGACTTGTTGAATTCTTTCTACAGATTTTCTATGACATATGGGTTTTCTTTTTGCAGGATTAAACCAAGCACATTGATATGTTTAGACTAATCGCACCTCATCAATGATCTCAAATTCTCAATCCCTGGTCACACCCACTCTTTGAGATTTATATTATTAGCAAGTAACATCCATGTAGATATCTAGTATTGAGATTTATATTATTAGCAAGTAACATCCATGTAGATATCTAGCATTAAACTCTTGGAATATCTACCACTGAAAAGGTCATAAAGATTTTAGGGGAAAATCTACACAGCCTGCCAAATTTAATGTGTTAAATCTCTCTGAGGAAGTTTGATTCCTTAGAACAGTAAGCTTGCCCAAGCACCAATAAATGCAAAGCCACCGAATGGAGCCAAGAAAGAGTATTTTCTGTCTTCAAGATAAGCCACCATGTAACATCTGAAAATCAAAGCGGGAAAAAAACTTCACCTTACACTTCAGTTAAAAACTCAACATAAGCAGCTTAATATCCAGGAGATTAAAAAATTAATAGTGACAATATAATGTTTTCAATCAAGATTCTCTGGTGCAAACAGTTATTTGATGTCTACTTTCCTTTTCTCCTTCCATTGTTTGCACACTTACACAAGGTTTTAAAATTCGATACCAATAGAAACTCCTTGGAATGGCAAAAAAAATTAGAGATATTCACAGACAAATAAAAAATATGAAAAAATTATTAATAAAAACTTAGGGAATGCCATACGAAAAATGGTTCATATAAAGAATTCAAATGCCATGAAAAGAAACAGTACTGAACAAGTAGCATAAGCTTCAGGAGCACAAATAATGCATTGTTGGGAAGATGGGATTGATTAACATCGACATTAACATATATATATATATATATATTATCATCCATAAAAGACAAAAGATTGAAATGCACTCTCTGATTTGTATTTAATTAACTTAGCTGACTTTAAACACTCATTTTTCAATATAAGTTATATATATATACATGAAATTATTTTTCACAAATAATGCACATAAATGATCATAATCTCGTATCAAAATCACGCAATGGTTTGCCATTACATAGATTGGTTATAATATTTGATACACAATAACGTGAACATTTGAACTATTCTTAAGCAATTAATTTAAATAAACATTCTATAGTCAAAAAATTATTGGATTGTGGATATAAACTAACGAAGAGGGAACACAGGATTTGCAAGTCGAGCCTAAATAGATATAAGATAAAATGATCAGCTGCATTAAAGAGTAGGGAAAGATGTATGAGAAGTAGGGATGGCAACAGATCGGTTAAAACCAATAAACAATACCTATAAGGGTCACTTTTGGGTTGTTATTAATTGGTTTCGGTATATATATACATGTATGTTTAAGTTAGACCACAAATTGGGGATTGTTCAGTTTATTGGTTAAAACTGATAAAGTAGACCGGACCAAACTGAACCCATTAGGGTTGGTTTTGGGTTTGTATTAATCGGTTTTGGTTTTATACTAAAAAAAATTGATTTGGTTTCAGTTCAATTTCAGTTTGTATTAGACACATATTGGTTTGGTTTCAGTTTTCTTCAAAGCCGAACCATTGCCATTCCTACTTACAAGACATAGAGGCATAGCCAATCCCACAAAGACACTTGACAAACTGATCAGGTCAAAATAACTCTTGGAGAGAATAGGCTTCGTTTTAAGATTCAACACAGAATTAGACACCAGAAAAGCTTGGATATACACTATCTTTGTTGAATTAGGATTACTACAATGAAGTTTGCTTCAGCCAAGAATGAAAGTAGAAAAAGCCCTAAGATCATAAGGTATTTCACTTGAAATGGGAAAATATATGTTAGAGATTGATATAGTTTGGTTGACCAATTACTTGATAGAATTTTGAGGACTATGAAAATGTAAGATATATTGTGCTTATATTCGAACAGGATTATACTAATAATCATAGAATAAAGCTTCTACTATGAGAAATTTTGAAGGAGTAAAGGTTAGAAATAATAACCATACTATTAAAAAAATATTTTTTAGGCCTTATGCCAGGGAGGTGCATCATTAAGGAAACCTTTTTATTTAGACAATTGAACAGCTCAAAGAGAAAAAAAAAACATTACATACATACATACCACACACACTAATCACTTTTATTAATTGGGAGAAATCATATGATTAGTACCTAAAGAGTCAATTTAGTGGATATTGGGAAAATGAATATGAATCAGGTGTAATTACATCCGTTCCATGGTTTTTCCTTTCTTGCAAGTATGCCACAAAGTCAATAAAAACTTCATAGTTAAAACCCTAAAGTTATGCCAAGTACTCTAGATTCCACCAACAACTCAAGGAAAGTATCAACTGAGACCTGAATGGTCTCTTCTTCATGAATTACAGAATCCAGACAGTATAAGCCTTTCCAATAGGAGGATGAAACAGATACAAGACACATTCTGAGGGGGGAAAAAAACTGACCCAAATACTGGTCTGAAGCTCCATTTGAAACGACAAGTAGTCAATTATCTTGTCCTAATTGCCTTTCGTACGATCACATAAAAGGCAAAGAAGGAACTTGAAATAAAAATTCAATTGAATTTCAGCAAAAACATCAAGTAAGACATTTTGATGGAACCTCAGACAAAAGGTGGGGAATATTTGGATATAATTTCACAAGCATCAAATTTATTTTGCCGATGATTCTGCCAATTGAGCACAACCTTTCATTGATGCTCAATTTTCAATTGATAAACCCATAATTTAACAATCTCTCAACTGAATTCTTTTCGCATGATCATCAAAATTATTCACCATCAAAATGTTCAAGATTGTTCAATTATTTTGTTTTAGATCAACCTTTTAACTGAAATCTGAAAATTCTCCCTTCTCGGTAATGGAATTGATCACCTTAAAAGGCCTCCCAGAGAAAGCCCTAATACAATTTAATATCAACATGCAATAAAAACAGAACAGGCACTTACGTCCCAGAGAAAGCCAGAATTCCAGTAGTCAAAAGGCCTCCAAACTACAACCAAAAAATCCCAGAGGAAAAATTAAAAGAAAAAAGACAAATTCATCTGCTCCTAGTACCACCATCTACAATCAAAAGATTCAAAACCTACCCAAAATTCAACACACGAAGTGAAAATGTTAAGAGAAAGAAATGAGTACCGACACAAATTCAGAATAGTACTCACAATGTTGGGGTTTTTAGTGATAGGAGCAGCAAGCAAGGCAGCTGTGTGAACCAAATGGTAAAGCGATGCCGTATGCCAAACCTTTCATCATTTAATCGGAAATGAGTTTCGTTAGTAAAACACGGTGTAAGCAGAAATCAACAAACAAGAAAATAGATAATATTAAAGAGGGAAAACACAAAAGAATTGATGATATTACCTCCTTATAAGCTTGATTTTTGGGCTTAAACATATGAGCACCATACGTTCCCAAACCAAGAGCTGCAACTCCTGTTTTCACATCACGATCTCGTCAAACAAATCCATTGAGACCCTAAATCAAACGAAGAGAGAAAGAGGGGAGAGAAGTAGAGAAAGTACCAGAGACAGCAGCAACCTTGTGCCAGAGGCGAGGATCCATCATTTTCGTCGTCAGTCCCAGGGATGGACTACCTGCGAGTCTTCTGTAGGCCGACATCGAGAAGAAAATTAGTGGGGTAAATTTGACATTTCGAGTGCTTACCTGGATGCGAAAGATTTTTCGACTCTCTGAAAGAAAGAAGAGATAGCCCTTTGTGGTGGACCCAAGGCTTGCAAAACACGTGGCGCTTTCTGATACACATTTGGACATTCACTGACGGCTACGAGAGCGTTTCGTCTCCTACCACATGGTGGGTTTGGACCGCTTAAATCAAATCCATTCCTAGCTTGGTGGGTCGGGTTGGACAGAAATAGGAAGTTCTTACTGGGTTTTGCCGAATAAATCATCAACTTTTGAATATTCCCATTCAGCAGTTAAATATGTTTAATCGAATGATGATTTATATTTGCAAATGGCAATTAAAATGGTGAATTACAAACACGAGATGAAAACTGGCTTAATTAGTTTGGTGTAAGATGCCTTGTGCAAATCATAAAAGAAAATTCAATGAACCATAAGAAGATTTCTCTGTAATCCTAAACTATTCTTATGATTGCAACTTATTTGTTTTCATATGCTCCACAGCCGACTAATATTAAATAAGAAAAAAAAATCAAAAATACAGAAGGAAAAGAGAAATATAATTACATGCAACAAATAAAAAGATGAGAAAAAGGAAAATGAGAGGCTCCATAGAATCATTATTTTTTAAATATAAGTTAAAAGTAGAAGAGAGACACAGACATGGTGATGGGAGCACTTTAATCAATATTCCACCCGTAACCTTCCGTTTGTCTTACACTCTTGCATCAAAAACCCACTTCCATACAGCAATTGTTGAAAAGGATTACAGATGGCCAAAGCCTTGAGTTTTCACAAGGCCATAGTTGAAAGTGTTTCAAGAATGGTGGTTGATTGTTTAAACATTAGGTGCAACCTCCCTTGGAAGATAGAGAGCCTCATTATTGAAGCTTGGATGATAAGCAGGAATTTTGATCAAGTAATGTTCTCAAACATTTTCAGAGAAGCCAATATGTTAGCTCACGGTCTTGCTAATATTGCTTTGAACTCATTTTCTTGTTTTTATTACAAGGTCTTCCCTCCCCCCTAAATATAAATATGTTGTTTCGGGAGGGTTTTCTAGGTGAAACTTTTTATTGGAGAACTCATGTAATTTTTTTAGTATATATATAATTCATATTTTACTATAAAAAAAAACCCACTTCCGTGTCACCCCATTAAATTAAATTAGGTATACATCCACCCTGCTCTCGTTTTTTTTTTTTTCTCTCTCCATGGGGTGTCCAAAATTTTCAGTTATGTTCTCCGCAACTCAAGAATGCAAACAGTGACAAAGAAATGAAAAAAAAAAAAGAAATGGGTCGTCATAAATTCCACCATCGTCTCCTTCAATGAGAATTTAAGTCCTTTTGATCTTATCTCTCCATTCTTTCTTGGGCCTAGAAACTGTCACATCTTTCTAGAGAAATTTATAATCTCTCTGTGTCTCTCACACTCTCTCTTCTTCTTTAATGCAGATTCAGATGCAATAAGATCAAATTGGGTTCCTTTGAATGTGTTAAATGTTGTAGGGAAGAGTGTCATTCACCCCAAGCCTTGATCGTATCGTATGTCGATCGTGTGTTGTTCGAGAGCCACTAGTTTCGGCACATGGCAGGTACAGCAGCAGAGCTCTTCTCAGATGAAGACAATTTGTGTGGCTGTCTATAAGTAGCGGGATCTGGTGGGTGGAGGCTTGTGGTTGTGGCTTTCTGGGGTTTTTGGCTTGCGTGTCTCTCTGGGTCCAGGTTGTGTTTGTTTTTTTGATCTTGTTAGGATGATTTCTGGTAGTGAGGGTGGTGTTGGTGTTAGTCCAGGACATGTTCCGGTGCATCATGGAACCGACTTGAAGGTGATTGACCGGAGGGTGAAGGTTGCAGAGGTGGTTCTTAGGTGTTTGATTTGTGGGTTGGGAGCTCTTTCAGCTGCTCTTGTGGCGTCGGATACCCAAGTAAGAGAGATCTTCTCAATCCGAAAGAAAGCAAGGTTTACAGACATGAAAGCTCTTGTGTAAGATCATGCAGCCTCACTCCCTCTCTTTATCCCTTTCTGTCTCTCATGTTCTGCTATACATTAAATTTGGTCATTAAAGACATAATACGGCTTGAAATCTGCTGGAGCCCTAAGCTGAAAGATCTGTTGGTCCAATGGTGAAATATGTGTCCACATAGGTGTATGAAACCTACGTATACATACCCTCCAGCATGAGGGACCAGCTGATATGGTTTCACATAATACAAAGGTTACCTTGTTTTGGGTATCTTGTAACATCAATCCAATGGTCCTGCCTTCTTCTTTACAAAATTTCCAATTGGACATATCTTTCTTTATGGTTTTAGGTGTAATATATTTTCTCCTTTTTAAGGAAAAAAAAAGTGTAAAGCATAAAGACTAATTTATTTATTTATTTTGACTTTGTGTGGAAAAATAAAGACTTGTGGTGATAGCCAATGGAATAGCGGCTGCATACTCTCTCATGCAAGGCCTGCGCTGTGTTACGAGCATGGTTAGAGGAAGTGTTCTCTTCAACAAGACCCTCGCTTGGGCAATTTTTTCCGGCGATCAGGTATGTCTTTGGTTGGTCGCCGGTCTTCCATTCTGTCCTTACATGTCTTGTTTTTTTCCACGTGGCATGCATGCATGTTCGCAGACTCTGAAGCGATCTATCCACATTGGTGGAAGTGATTGGTTTCCTTGCATAAGTGCCGCGTGGCTTTCATTTGCCTCCTAGAATTTAGGGAAAATTACATTGGAGTTGATTTTTAGAAAACTTATGACTTATTGGTCTTACCTTTCTGAAAAAGACCATTTGGTCCTGTTCATTAAAATTACAAGTTAAAAATTACGGGCCAGATCATGAGAATTACAAATCTTTTGACAGAGAATTACAAATCGTTGATAGGAATTACCAGTATGTTGACAGGACTACTCCCATCATCTGACTTATAATTCCCAGATTTGTAATTTCCGTCAACAGGACCAAACGGTCTATATTTTCTCATTTCTGGACTCATTTGATTATTTGTGAAAAAGGTATTACCAATGAATCATATGTCTTCCAAATGTAAAATTGAGCATAACCATTTTAAATATTCTTAACAAAAAACACAGAAAAAGGGTCATGGGAATCCATATGGGACCGGGCCGGACCCACTTATGAATCCACAGAGACAATTAAATGATGGAACTTGGAAACTGGGCTTACCATTTTCTGATGTGATTCACTTGTGGAGCAGGTAATGGCTTACCTGACGTTGGCTGCAGTGGCCGCAGCGACGCAATCGGCGGTAGTCGCTGAGTTAGGACAGCCCGGGTTACAATGGATGAAAATCTGCAACATGTATGGTAAGTTCTGTACCCAAGTGGGGGAGGGGCTTGTGAGTGCCTTCGTCGTTAGCCTTGGCATGGCCACTCTCTCCTGTCTCTCAGCCTTTAATCTTTTCCGCCTTTATGGAGGTAATAAGGGCAAAAGCAGTGGAAGATGGTAGTTGTGTTGTTGTGTTTTGTTCTGGGCTATCGAATTGCCTCCCCTGTCAATTTGCTCTCAAAAGATTGGTAAGTTGCCAACCATCCTGAATGTTTTGAAAGTGTAAATGAATGAAAGCAAGTGCTTTTTGAGTATATGCTGATTCCATGAATATATTTGAAAATTAAACTACACTTTGAGAAAACAAGCACTGGTTAGATTGGTTCCTGATATTCATG
Source organism: Buxus sempervirens (assembly GCA_947561395.2). Lineage (NCBI taxonomy): Eukaryota > Viridiplantae > Streptophyta > Magnoliopsida > Buxales > Buxaceae > Buxus > Buxus sempervirens. The sequence goes on along the minus strand of OX387191.1, from coordinate 1,485,580 downwards.
ACTTCCCGACAGACAACACTTTGTTCAGATTTCTTTTTCATTAAAATTCTAACACTGTTCAGATTTCTTTTTCATTAAAATTCTAGCTAGCATGAAATTAAAAGTAAAGAAATTTATAGCGAAACAAGACTGGATTTAGACAGTTGTAATCCTTCCCAGCTGGCAAAATTTTCTAGGCTTGTGAGTTGTTTACCGGGGACCCATCTGAGAATCATCAAATCGAGTTTGTCAGCGAAAACGTTTGTTGAATGCACGCGGATTAATGCGGCTTGACAGATTATGAAGTAGGTGGCCTCATCAATCGAGACTGAAATTTTCGGTGATAATCAACCAATAAATTTCACATTTCAAGATACAAGTTGTTAGGAAGTCAAAGACCATGGACGCACCTCAATTTACAGGGCTCCAGGCCCAGTAGAATCAGCATTTGATAATCGGTTCTTCTGGCACTGACAGTCGATTAGGTGCTTTGGATGGACTTCCACATTTGTAAATTTTAACCCTCGACTGCCTGTTCAGTACCACAAGAATCAAAATAGCAATCTCACTTTCCTGCACAATTTCCATTATTATCACAAACCCTGGTTTCTGTTGCAACCTGAAGCAGTTCATCGGGAGTTGCTGCTGGGTCCAGATCCCAGCAACCATCTGCAGGCAAATTGGCTGCTGCATCTTTAAGCAAGAAGGATGGTACCTGGTGAGAAAATCTCACCATCTCTCTCCTTGGAATCCATTGGATGGCCTTCTTATCCATATTCCTTTGATATACTGTATTGTATCCGACCAATTTAACAAGGTGTGAGACACAGACTCCAAGCTCTTCGGTGTAGTCGTCAAGGACTTCCACCATCTCATACTGGTGCCTCACTTCATCTGGGGTCGTCCTGTTCCAGTTTGGTGACCAGTTCCTGTACACAGCCCAAATGTCACCTCTTTTGGGGAAAATCCTGATGCAGCCACCTCTACCACCCTTCCCCCCACTTAGAACGTGAGAGAAAATGTTAACCTTGTCAATAATATCTGAGTTCGACGCTCTGAAATTTCCACACGATTTTGTAAACCCAGAATCGACCCAGTTCACCGATCCAAATTCGCTGTCAGTTTTAGAATTCAAGTAACTGATGTGAATCTTGAATGGTTCTGCTGAGATCACCTCACGGATCAAACAGTACAAACGCGGCATCCCGTCTTCCTCATCATACAGTGCCCATATTTGTTTAGGCTTAAAGCATCCTTCCGATCTATCCTTATCAAAATCATGGAAATCAGAGTCCGGGACTGTTATTGAGATCGATTCTGGTTTGTTGTTAGGCTTTGGCCGATCAACAGAAGTGCCCACAGCTCTTTGCAGTGATTCTTCGAGCCTGTGGACTTCGGGTTGAACCTTGGCCTTCTCAGCTGCAGCCAACCTCATATCTTCTAATTTCTTTCGGATTTCTGTTCTTGCCATGTCAATTAACAATTTCCGGGCATCAAAAGCTGTTGCAGCCGAGCAACGTTTAGTTGGATTCACACTTGAGATGGACGGTTTTGTCTCAGGTCCAACACTTCCATCTCGACCTACTTTTGTCAGCTCCGAAGTCAGAGGCTTGGAGCCCACTTGTTCATACACACTTCTAAAACTGCCACCTTTGTCAACCCTCCTTTTCTTCTCGGGTCTATCCACCTTGGAGACCGAAGGGTCATTGTAACCACAACTTGATGTTTTCTTAAAATCATTGTCCTTGGCAATTGTTTTCACCTTCTCTCCTGCCCCATTAATCTTCTCGTTGTTCTGATGAATGGCACCAACAAATGCAGATTCTAATCCAGGACCAGGAGCACCCGCAACTCCAGAAGAGGAATTGGGAAAAGGACTCCACTGGAAAGAAATGTTTGGAATGTACTCAGACCCCAATCCGGAACAAGATTGCGAGACCCCATTTCCTGTAAAAAGTATGGTATTGGCTGGAAAATACGAAGCTCCATTATATCCGTGACTCCTATGCCCATTTTCTGGGTAAAACGACCACGAACAAAAAGGGGTAGAACCATTCACTGGAACGGTTCCTGTTTCTACAGCAATGAATGTGCTTCGGCAGTTCTTACAGGAAAGTCTCTTATTGACATACTTGCGAAGATACTCATACTGAACTTGGCACGAACTGCAAAAAGTCCAGAAAGTAGGAGGAAGCTTCGGTTGGTTAAGAGAGATTGCCTGCACGGTGCTCGTAGACGAATGCCTGTTTAGCCTGAGATCATATGAAGTCCTTTTAACATGATCTGACAACAAAGTCCATGCTTCAGACACAAGCTTGAATGCGCCCTCAGCTCCTACGGTTTTGTTTTTATCAGGGTGAAGCATCAGAGCCAGTTTCCTGTACTGCTTCCTAACCGCGTCACTATCTGCCGATGGGCTCAACCCAAGAACCGAATAGAAATCAGTTTCTCCATTAATTTGAACCACAGAAGCAACATAAACATCAAATGTGGCCACCATTTGAGAAATTCCCTCCAAGTCTGGATAAAGAGTTTCAGCCTTCGCAGCATATTTCTTAGCACCTGCAAAGTCTCTCTTGGCAAATCGCCTCTCCGCAATCTGCTTAGCTCTAAAAGCCTCCTCTTTGTTGCACTCCATTCGGGTTCCTCACAGAGCCCAATTCTCGGGGAACAAAAATTGAATAAGAGAAATTACCGGTCTTAAAATTTTATGGTTGTACGAAACAGGCTATAAGAACAATCCTTGTCGGTAGCAGGACAATCATCAGAACGAAAATTACTATATTGTAAGAAACAGGCCATGGCAGCACACGGCCGAAGACACCGGCTCTGCAGATCCTTGTTGAGAAGAAGACATTCATCAGAATCACAATTTTCGTATTTTCGTTCCCAATTGAAAGGGAAACCAAATTATCAAAACTTCTGGATTCGAAAGGAAAATTGAAGAGAGAAAATTGTACATCTTCTCAAGGCAATGACACTAATCAGGGCTATGAATGCAGATGTAATTTCTAGGGTTTTTAATCTACATATGAAAGATTTTAAATCCCCCATGTAAGTTTAGTGTGGAAGATGAAATTAGAGATGCATACTACCCCAAAAAAAATGAAATTAGAGATGCAATTGGTCAACCCACTTCCCAACACCAAAACTCAAATTACCAAAAACCCAGATTTCACTGAGACGCCAGAGAAAAAGACATCAAACCAACCGATTAAGAACCACTGCCACAAAAACTGTAAAATAAAAAAGTGCAGAAGCTAAATAGGATTAAAAACCCTAGAAATATCAAATCCAGCACCCACATCGAATTCCTACAATTTCCACTTTAATAACAACAGAAAAGAGCCGTGAAGCTCGAGAATGGAAGGAATCAAAGTAACAAAATACTTACCATTGACATCAAGTCAGATTGACACGAAGAACAAAGGCCAGATCATCAAAATCCACGCGGATCGCCATTTTTCTTCAGAGCTCCAGTGATTCTACAAGGCAAATCTAGTTGCACAGCTGTCGGGAACTGTGCCCACACAAGCTTCGATACTGTCATAATCCAGACAAAAAGGAAGCGAAAAAGCGCTGGCCTCCGACTTCGAGAACAACAATGGAATGGGCTTGCGTGCTTGATCCACTCGATCGCCCGACGGCGACAACACCGTCCATCGTCGTCTACAAATAGTTAAATGTACGGTAATATTAAAGTAATCGTTGTTGGTTTCCACTTGATGGTATTTAATAAAGGGAAACCCAATCGTGCGCATTGGCGTGTGATACGCATACCCTTCTTTTCTAAGTTCCAATCGGGTGCTTCCACGTCATCGTCCTTCAGCAGTAGCCACCGCAACGGTTACTACCCATGAATCGGGGTGTTCTCGTACGGGAGGCCGAGATGACTTAGCCTTAGCGGCCTAGGGTTGATGGTCGGGCTGGCCCGCGCAGCCCGTTTAGCCGGGACCCTGGCCTGGCCCGGCATGCCCCAGCAGGCGTGTTGGGCCGGCGGGCCGCAGCGGGTCTGGCGGGCCAGGGGTATTAAACCCCTTTTTTTTGAAAAAAACCCAAAAAATTCTAAAAAATATTTTTATTATTCACAAAATTGTTTTACACTTATTTGGATAGATTTTGCCCAAAATAAATAAATTACACCCATTAGAGACTTAAAGTAGTCTAATTAAAAACCATAGACTTAACAAATATATTTAATTGAAGATTTTATAATAGTTTTTTGTGCTTATTTATACCTAATTATTTTCTTAGTTTTGATTGATTATATAAGAGCTTCTATAATTATATTTTCCAACAATCGTGGGGGTATCCTTAATGTTTAGCTAAAATAATTTAATTATGATACTATTGATGCAAGAAGTTGTTATGTCTCAGTGGTTAAAGAAACAGATTTAAAATTTGTTGGGTTAGGTTCGAACCTTGCTATGGACATTTTTTTAGATTTATTTAGCCTAATTGGGCATGCCCCATAGCGGGCTGGCCCGCCCTTGGGCCGTGCCAAACGGGCTGGCACGCAGGCCAGCACGTGCGGCCGTGCGCATACCGTGGCGGGCAGTGCCCAAACGAGCCTTGGGCATGCTCGGGTCGTGCCGGGCTTGGGCTGACACGGCCTGATAAGCATCCCTACCTTAGCCTATCCTTAGACGAGCTTTGTGACCCATTCGTTGTTGATATCGCCGGGCTAGACGATATTTCATTTTATTAAGATGTGGAGAAATGCTAGCAACAAATACCCTAAAACGAAAGCATTTTCTCTATAGCCAAAATCAGGTGGTTATGCGAAACTATCACCTGGAATGGAATTTGAATGTGTGGGGCCCATTCTGACATGGGCATCCATCCATACGTTTCACGGTAGCACCACTGAGCGGCTCCAAGTGAAACACTCTCCCCTAAAACATTAGAGAGTACAATAGTAGTGCTTGTCTTGGGCACCAGCTCGAAAACGGGGTCGGCCCGGGTTTGGATGAGCCCTAAAATACTTATGTGCTTCGGATTAAGTTCCAGCCCAAACCTAACCTAAATTGAAAGAGTGGCATTTAGTTGCAGATTAAGAATGCTGCACTGTCAGGTTTTAGATGGAGGGTTTATTTGTATACGGACCCTCCGTCATATTCTACCCCTATTTTTCAAGTGGTTTTATGTGATTTCGACAATAGGTTTGACATTTAGTAAAAAATTGCAACAGTTTTGTTTGGGTTTATGGATGTTATGTTTATCCTACATCTTCTCTTTATTTGAGATATTGTCTGGCTTGTGTGTTTTCCCTAAACTTATGACCAATGCTCTTGTGCTGTTGGTATTTGTTAATAAAAGGGTTAAGCCGGGCTTGGTTATCAAAAGAAAAAAAAAAGGTTTAGACGAAAACTATTATCCAAAGCCATTAGCATTTGATTCCATATTTTTTAGAATTTAAAAAGTCAATAAAGCAATTAAGAGGCTGCTTAACTTGAAACATTATGCACCAAAAAGATTAGTAGTCTTTAGCCATTACTGGAAGACTGGCTAAATTGTTCTTTTATTTGACATCTTCTGGTTTATCACAACAGCATCAAACGCAATACAATAATTTGGCCTAAAAATAAAAAAGAATGGAAGAGGAGAACAAGAATTTCTTCTACTTAATTTCTCTCTGGCTTGTGTTCCTTCACACTTCTCTGTTCGGGTAGATTCTACCCGTTTTCTTCCCCTTATTATTTTTAATTCTTCTGGCCGCTTGTATGGCCTCATTTTTTTCTGACACGTGTTACTCTGGGAGTCAAAAGTCATACCATCAAACGTTCACGGGCTTGCACAGGAACAGGAGTGATGCAGAGGCGGAGTCTGACGTCTCACCGTGCCTCTCGTAATAATCGATCGAGAACAGGGATAACGAGAGTTGCACCTCGTCTCGAGTGCAGAGTCGCCGGACTCGGCCGGAGGAATGACTCCCACCACCCAATCCGAGTCTCAGTCTGGAGAGTCTACTCAGTACGGGGCGTAGGCAAACCATGTAGAGCCGCCTGTAACCACCCAGCGCCGCCACCACGGGCCTCACGTCGGAGGGTGGAGGAGAGACGTGACGGAAACATAGGTTCTCCCAGAGCGAGTCGTTGCGAGTTATGGAGCACCAGAGGCGGCAGACGCAAGCAGCGACTCCGAGAGAACGGTCGTCGAGTCGCTTTAGGATCTCGACGAGCACGTCTCTGTGGTCGTTGATGAAGAACTTGGGTTTCTTCTCTTTCTCTCTTGCCATGCTGGCTAGTCTCAGGTTTTGGTCGAGTAATCCAAGCATGCTTGAGTTTTATTAATGGAGCCTTGTCTGGAACTGGAAGTATCTATTGCAATGAGAGTGAACTGTATGTAGTGGGGGTGGAGAAAGGATTTGACTTGATGAGAGGGGAGGCGTAAAAGGGTGTTTGTGAGTATCGAGAGTACAAGAAAAGGGGCCAAAGAAAAGGATCCAATGCAGAAGAACTGGAACCAATGCTCTCTGCTTTTCTCTTTCTCTCAATCTCGATCTCTATTGCTTCAGTTTTTCTTTCTTTTGGGTTTGGTTTTAATTTATTTTTTGTCGTCTCGGGTTATGCAGATTTTGTTGTCTCTTGTATTTGTTCTTTTGTTGTTGTTTCGACGAAGAACACTCCGTTCGCCGGGGTATGCTATGCTGTGTTGGAGATGCAGGACAGGGTGCATCAAGCACAGATACGGTAGCATATCGACTCCAACAATGTAGCAGTTCTTTAGTTTCGCAGGATTTGAATATTTTATAGGCAAATCAAAAAGGGTTTTTCTAAGATCATGGTCTGGCACTTGTAGGACCTTATGTGGTTGTTTCGTGGAGTTGGATTTTTGCTTGAAAAGGAAAACCCCTACACCCCACTTGGCAGAAATTCTCCATTAAAATAAGCTCGATCTGTAAGGTTTGAAATTGACGTTGGGTCCATACAGAGCTCATGGGGAGGGGGGGCCGGGGAGAGAGAGAGAGAGCGAAGAGAGAGAAAGATGATTGATTCTTCTGAGGAAGGACGTCATGATGGGTTGTAATTTTTGTGTTGGAATTGTTTGTTGGAGGCATTAGAGATGCACTGCTACCGATTCCGATGGACAGGAATTTGATAGCTGCAAAATTACAAAAGAAATCTGCAAGTTCGCTAAATATTTTCACATTTCACTGACTAGTGACTACTCATCGTCATCATTCACCATATTATTATTATTTATTTATTTGGTTTTGTAGGTTGCTGTTGTAGGCTGTCTTTGGATCCTTGCTTTTTATTCTGGCTGAATCTGGGTTCTTGTGTTTGGGAAGCATCCGCCATGAATATCAAGCAAATCTTGTATTATGGAATTTCCTTGGATTCGTGCAATTAGGATTGTCAATTTGATTAACTCTATCAATAGGATTGTCTTTGGATACTTGCTTTTTATTCTGGCTGAATCTGGGTTCTTGTGTTTGGGAAGCATCCGCCATGAATATCAAGCAAATCTTGTATTATGGAATTTCCTTAGATTCGTGCAATTAGGATTGTCAATTTGATTAACTCTATCAATAGGATTGTCTTTGGATACTTGCTTTTTATTCTGGCCGAATCTGGGTTCTTGTGTTTGGGAAGCATCCGCCATGAATATCAAGCAAATCTTGTATTATGGAATTTCCTTGGATTCGTGCAATTAGGATTGTCAATATGATTTACTCTATCATGAGTCGTATTCAATTTGATTAACTCTATCATGAGTCGTATTCAATTTGATTTTCAGTTTTTTCGCTTGTTACTAATTTTTTATCAAACATTCCAAATTCAAATTCGAGAGTGATTTGGATTTGAACTCACATTTGAATTCACCTCATGACATTTGAACAACGGCAGCTGTTCTTTCACATTTTTCAATGTAAAATATCACCTCAATGACATTTCACATTGAAATGAATAACTGCTTATGGATGACAGCAACCAACGGTGACTGCATGGTCTGCCGCAATACCACGGCTATAGATTTCAACCCCTATTACTATTATACGGAATTTCTCGACAAGTGAAGGGCAAGTTGAGTCAATGAGAGTCCATCAATCTCTACGAACCCAACCATGTGGGACTTGCGCAAGGAAACGGAGAAACAAACGAATAAGCAGATGAAAGTTAACCAAAAATAAAATAGCAGATGAAAGTTAACCAAAAATAAAATAAAAATATCTGAGACCATAAACCACAGACAGGCTTTTTGCAGCATCAAGCGGGGGCCTGACCAAAACCTTAGCTTGGGCCGACGTTCATGGAATCCGGAGGTCCCATCTTGACCACAAATGGTTGTATGCTTTCTGAGTAGTCTTGTTTCTCAAATGTGCTTTGCTATGCTTTGTTTCAAAAAAATTTTTTTTTTTTCATTTTAGATGAGAGAAGGTCTTTAAAAAACATAAGAACTTTTGAACAAACTCATGATCGGGATAAAATCGTATACCACCATTTACTATTGCGATAATCCATCTACTGTAAATGAGATGCTGGCACATGGAGCATCTCATGATTAGGCTTTTTTTTGAAAAAAAAGTACTTTTTAACATTTTCAAAAACAAAAATTCTACAACCATTGGATGCTTCATTTGCTAGCATCTCAATCAAAGTGCATTGACCGCTGTAGGTAAAGGTAGCAGATGATTTTAAATCCTTCCGGTGAGGGCGCAACTAGGACAGCAAAGCCTTGTGGCTTGAGTTCAAAACCCAGTATCACCAAACTAAAGAGAAGAGCGCTTGACTGTTTTGCCTTTTAACCAAGACATATTAAGTTGTTTGAGTTGATGCCGTATGCAGGTCTAGGTTCTCATTTAAAGTCGTGTTCCCATAAAGGTAATGAGTGAGTGCCTGTATACAGATTATGTTTCTTTTTTTTTTTTTTTAAAAGAAGGAAAATTCACACATACAACTACACTCAGTGGGTTAAGCCAGCCTGATCTTCTAAGAAAGCTCATTCATTTAAAATTGTATCGACTAAGTAACACGCATTTTAAAAATTTTCAGTTCAACTACCTGTGGAGAAGTTGGCGGTCTAAAGAGCATAGGGGAACCATGTATGAACTTTAGATTTTGAACATTGTGAATCCGGATGTCTTCTTCATGTCCAGTTCCTCTGGTTTCATTCCATTTGGGAGCTACCAATCAAAGTGGTAGAGCATAGCAGTAGTGAAAGTTCCAAGTTGGCCACTCCAAATGAGATTCCTGGACATACCCTCCAACCAGCACCACCATCCCTTCGAAATCTATTAAAGCCTCTCTGATTAAAATTTCTCAGGATCTTTTCAGTCAACTGGGTACCGTCCAATTCCCAGTAATTTATGATTACCCCGAGTATTTCATACCCTTTGATTGTGCATGTCTGCGTGGATTCTTTTGGAATCAGCAAAGGCGTACTAGTGTATAGTAAAGCCTCAGTCTCCTTAATTGATTGACTTGTTTCTTGTAGGTTCGTTTATGAAGATCACCTTATTCTACAGTTGCCTTCCCACAATAACATCTCTGACTTCTGCATGACACTTCTCCATTACCCTTGTATTTCTTATCATTCCGGTCATCGCCCACTCTATCAAAATTGATGCATTCTCGGTTCCACCTATAAGCAGATCCTGGAATAGCAAAGAAAAAGGGAAAAAAATTAGAGTGACAATAAAACTTGCCTTATCATTAATTGTTAAAACTAAATATCATCACGCACTTCATTAAGATTCCATATGAAGATACCCAAGTCAGTGGGATGCAGTATGTTGTGGAGCTATAGGAATAAAAGGGTTTGTATACATACCAAGATGACAGACTTTATCTTGTTGACTGCCAATGACGCGCTTCATTTGTCATGACGCGAAGGAGAACATCAACTTGATCCACATGCTTCATTCAGGTGTGTTTTTTTCCTCCATGTGCCTGGTACTGAATGATCTTGCTTAATCTGCCATCAAGCTTTTGGGAACTCTTCTCCAATCTGGCCTTCATGCCGCTAATTGCACCAACAAATAAAAGAGAAGGAAAGAAGTCACCAATGTAGAACCAGCTGCCAATAATGTCCCTTTATTCATCGCCGCCCAAAACCCACAACGGTCACTGAACTTCTCCAAAATGTGATCTGGGATACATGTTTTGTAGGAAGAAGCAATTTATCAGAGTATATAAAGAAGACGGTGTTTATGTAGGGTTTTCACACAAGAGAATCTCATTCTGTTCATACACAATCTCCAATGCTTGACTCACTAAAACCACTAGAGAATGTGTAAAGTAGAAGTTTACAGTTGTACTGAGGGTTCTCAATTGCTTGGAAACATTCTAAGCAATGTGTATGAGGACATGGATGGATGTATTAACAAACCCAAGCATGACTTAAGTATCCACTTTAATCAAACTGGCATTTGGTTTCAGAATCTATTGAAGAGACAGTTGAAATTTTTAGTTCGATTGATAAGTTCACCTGTTCCACCCTGCATACAAAGGTGACAAATATGATCACCTTTCCAGAGGAAAATGATGGAATGCCGAAAATAGTATAGAGTTATGCATCTGTGACAATAATTATTATAGCATATCATTATCAACATACATGCTGATTCAATCCACATTTTCTTTCAAATTACATATTAATTTTGTGGATTTAAACTTTCATACAGAAGATGATCATAAAATTGTCAGAAGAAGCAAAAAGCAAAAACAACGACAGCAACAACATGTATCCCTGCAGAAAGCAAGGAGCTCAAGGATCAAACTCTAACACTGGATTGATTAGTGAAAAGTAACCACTAATAAAACTGAAGAAGGAAATTCCTTTCCTGTAACAATTTATATCTTGGATTACTATTTACGCAAGGCCTGGTACTAAACAAACAAACAAGGGAGTTTTCCTTTTTGTTTTGCTGAATATTGAAACTGTATGATAACAAGAAAGATCAGAAAACTGAGCAAATTGATTTTATGTAGTTCATTGTTGTGCCTACATCCACGGAAGAGAGAAGTTTCGACTATATGAAAATAATGGTAGCTTTGCAACTTGTATCTCCAATCCCTGTTACAATCCTAGTTCCAGTGTATTGGAGAACATCACTAGCATACCCCTTACCACACACCCCTAACCCCACAGTTCAAACCAGCACAAAACAAATAAACCATCCCTTGAGAGTCAGATAAAATATGAGTCACATTCCCCACATGTTTTTTTCCAAATTTCAGACAGTGGCACCAATTCCGTATGGAGAATTTGAAGAGAAGACTTAAAGAGCAGTTGCTGTGTGGAAATAAAATTACCTTATACATAACAATAAAACTTGGAAATTAAAATATCAACATACATGAGTTGCAGAATTCAGCATTCACTTAAAACCCTGAGGCTGCAGATTATGCAGAGTTTCTTATTGAGATACTTCCCTGCTGTAATGACAACAAGAAAACATGAGTTTTAGTCAAGCTCACAGGGTTTAGTTTTCAGGTGAAACACGGGGTTTCGGCCATGCGGAGGGGTGTGTGGCAAATTCAGACATTATATAAAAAAAAGGCTAGATGGATAAACTTGGTCTGTGTAATCCCAATACACTGTTTTGGATATTTTCTATGAATAGTGGCATCTGTTAATTTTTCTCTTTTGCCTGTTAAGTAAGAAAGGTGCTTGATCAGAAGCTACTAGTTGCCAGATGGCAGATACATGTTTAGCTGAAACCAGAGCATGTGGAGAGGATGACATGGAGGGCTGAAACCAGGGGATACATTGATGGAGAAGGTGGAGGAACATGTAGGCAAATTGGGTACCAACTCAGCTGTCACATGCCCAAGTTGTGTCAACAACTCTGTCCCTCAGAAGCCTATTGTGCTCTACATCACAATAACATGCAAATGCAGATATATGCACTAACTTTCCCACATTCAAATACTTTTCAAGGAACACAGAACTACAGTAACATCTTTAAAAAGCCCTGGATAGACATCAAAACAGATACAAACAGACCGAACTCAAACATTGGAACCCTTTGGAACTGCAGTTAAGAAATCATAAGCTACTAGATCAATTGATCCTTGAATTGAAAGTATGAATCCTTCAATACATTATGATGGAACAAGGTTAGGAAGGCAGCTAAAAGAATTGTGCACATCAAAAATTAAAATTTAGTTTTACAGAAAAGGAAAAGGAAGCAGAAAGTCCGATAAAACAGTGATGCCTCACCAGGTAGGTACCCATGTAGACATTTAAAACAATATCATATTGTATATCAAGTGAACAAACCACAAGATACCCTTAATTGAGACCCAAAGTTCCAATATCATGAAATAAAATCTTAATACATGGTGTTGGTAGGCAGTTATGAAAGAAACACTACACATATGAATTTGACTACGGTTTCAGTTTTCAAAGAGTAGGGACCAGAATAATGTCTAATTTAACAGGGTATCCAACCGGGTACCTATGTGGGCCACTGCATCAAGAATATTTAGTATATCTTTTATGATATCAGCTCACTTCGTTGGCAACCCAACTTTCGTTTTTTTTTTTAATGGGATTTTAAGGATGCATTTTTTATCAAAGAATCTGTTAAATATTTTTGCAAGCATTTGATCATCAAAGTTATTGAGAAAATCCATGCAGATACAAGCAAGCAAAAGAAATAGAATTGCAATGTTGGGCATTTGAAAGTGGTTTAGTTGAAGAACTAAATGATGGAAACAAAAGTAATAACCTCTCTAAACTGAGAAACAGAGTGACCAATTTCTTTGATCTCCCATTATCCCTTACATTACCAAAAAGAAAAAAGTAAACCTGTATTCTACGGGAAATGGAAGAAAAACAAAACAAAACAAAATAAAACTTAAACTGCTCCAACTCTAATGCCAACATATGTTATAATTACAAATACAAGAACTTTTAATTCTCTAATACAAGTTAAAAAAATGGAAAAACTACCCACCTAAAACGAGGGGAAGCAAAGAAGGTAGTTAGATGACGTAATCCGACCACTCACAATCATGTACATGCGAGGTCTGATCCATGGTAAAACTGGGGGTCTTTTCCAGCTTAATTGGGTTTCGGCTTCCTCCAACCAATCTAGCAGGGTTCCCAACTGCAGTGGTTCTTGGGGGTACTTCCTTCAGCACCACAGACCCTGCTCCAATTTTAGCTCCTTCTCCAACTACAATGTTCCCCAACACATTAGTCCCTGCACCTATCAACACCCCATTACCAATCTTAGGGTGTCTATCCCCACTATCTTTACCTGAACCTCCTAAGGTCACGTTATGCAGAATCGACACATTGTCTCCGATCACCGCCGTCTCTCCGATGACAACCCCGGTCGCGTGATCCAACAGGATTCCCCTTCCAATCTTGGCTCCGGGATGGATGTCGACGGCGAAGACCTCCGATACCCGGTTCTGAATCAGGAGAGCCAAAACATTCCTACCTTGTGACCAGAGCTTATGCGCCACTCTATGGGCTTGGCAAGCGTGGAACCCCTTGAAGTTGAGCAAGCAATGAGCAAAACTTATACAAGCGGGATCCCTCTCTTTAACCGCCCTAAGATCGTCTCTAATCGCTCTTCTGATCTCGCCGTCCTCGTTGAAAACGCTCAAGAACACATCCGATAGCATGTTACTGGGAAGGTTGGCGTCGCATAACTTAATCGCCAATTGGCTGGCGAGCGCTTTCTCCAGCGAATTATGGGCCAGAATCGAGGCGTAATAGTAATTAGACAAGATGGGTTCCTGCTCCACATCGGTTCGAGCTTCTTCTCGCATCTGACACCATAAATCGTCTCTGTCACCACCGGCTTCGATAGCAGAGGTCGTGATGCTTTTCGGTTGATCCAATTCAACAGTCATGGGGTATCCCCACGAAACGAGATCCGAGAGAGAGTGTCTACAGAACTTCACATAGTTGCATAGAGAAGTATCCATCTGGGAGCGATCGGTTGCTTCCGGTCTGGAATTGTGGACACAGGCTGCCATTATCCTGGTAAAAACTTTTTGGGGAAGAAGAGGAAATCGTAGTCTGAGACGTGGTGGAGATTTTGGAATGATACGGGGATTATATAAGTGGAGAGGAAGGGATCGAACCGTGACCAGGGCTTTCATGGAAAATAGGAATTTTTATGCTTTGCGTATCACTCAAGAAGAAGAGAAAGAAACGGATTTCTCGAAATATATTCCGTTACTTGTGAATGGCTGGGCTTTATAGAGTCCACGACCACGACCGATAGAATAAAAAATGGCTCCTCGCGTTCGTGATGTAACACCTCACGTATGATACCTTTTTTGGTGACGAAATTACCCTTTCCGCCGAAACTATTGACTTTGACTAAAAACAATTTCACACATCGTAACATTTGGATGACCGATTTCTTCTACGGCAATTCGTCTTACGAATCCTCCGACAAGCAATCGGGAGACGACACGCGTCCCCCTCAAATCAGCGGAAGTTTTCAGCCGACCCAAACGTTTTCGAGCCGAGTTCGTGAAAATGGCTCGATGGGAGCCGCGTCCAAAATTCTTTTCAGATGGCTGGAACGCAAATGGGGCTTGTTGGCGGGAAATCAAAAAATGCACGAAAATGCAATCCTCTCAAATCCGAACCAAAAGCATATCAAAAAAGCTTTCTTCATACTCTTCTTCATCTCTCTCTCTGGTTAAAGAGGCTGAAACAAGTGAGTGAGCTTCTTCCATGGCTCTGGAGATGGTGGTGGATCTGTTATCTGGTAAGAAAGAGACAAGGAAGAGGTGAGAGAACACAAAGCAGATACAGAGGAGATAAAATCGACCGCCTACCATGGATTTCGTCAGCATTTCTCTGCTGTTTTAAGGTGAGAAAGTTTTCTTTAGTTCTTCTCCTTCCTCTTCACCATTCCACAGTATAAGGAATTTGGATTATGTCACTACTATCCGTTTTGCTTCTCTAGAATAAAGGGTATCTGTTTTATGTTCCATTTTCCATGATTCTGGGATATTCTTCACCCGCCTCGTCTCTGTGTTTCCCTCTTTGAATTTCAAATGCTACCGGTCGTATGTATACGTTGATTTCACTCCGCTGCTTCAAATGGTGATTGGGATTTTACGTAAGCATTCCTTCCATGTGAATAATATATTTTCTATGATGGCTATGTTGTTGAAATATTGTTTGTGTAGCTAAAAATATTTGCATCAGTGCTGTTATTTATAAGTGATTTTAGGGATAGAATTCATCTTATTTGCATATTGTCATTCTTGGATTTTTATGTTTAATTTTGTTTTTATTATTATTATTACTTTTCTTTTGGCACTGTTTGTGGGCGAAAATGATATTGACAATGTTTATTATGAAATTTGAGTATGGGAAGTCAGGATGTCCTCAAGTGGAAACACCTTACCCTGATTTTGTTTCCCGAAGACCTTATTTTCATTTTGCCCTTATTTCTGGAGAACTGCATGAAGATACGACCAAACACTACCAAAGCTAATAATGTAATCTTTCCTACTTCCTGCTCCATAAAGAAGTTGGTGGTACTTAAGTTTTGGAAATACATTAGGGGACAATTAGGTGATCTTATGGTGCTGAGGTAGATAGGTCAGAAGATTCTGTGTATCTTGTGGATATGCATGGAGGCTAGTTGAACATTTTTTTGCTCTGAAGATGTATAGTTAGAGAAATTTTCACTTGGCAGCATGATTTTTGAAGATGGCATGTACAATGTGTTAAGTTGTTAGATGTATGAAGTGAAATTTGTTGCTTGCTCTAAAGGTTTAAATGGAAGGTAAAGTTGTAGTTATTCAGCAACAAAATTGTTGATAGTTATCATTAATTTCTCACTCGTAATCATTCGACTTCTAGTTATTTTACCTAAATGATTCAAATGCTTATCAGGTATTGATGAATATGATGAAGCTTACTGATAAATCTTATTACACATTTGCATTAAGAGAATTTAAGAAATTTTTGCAATTATGAGTCACCCATATGTTCTAAGCATAAGTTATTTATTGATTTTGGGTAACAATTAAAGTGGGGATACAAAAATGTAGATATTAATCTAATGACCTAAAATTCATTTAACATATATGAGGGGCTGTTTAGTGTGAAATAAGTCATTGAGCAGGTTTAAACGGCTTAATAGTTAAGGCTTTACTTGGGGGCATTTATAGCATGGTGTTTAATGTTTTGTTTTCGATGGTGCTTTACCCTAATTTTACTTGTGCACCATTTAGTTGGGATTCTAGAATGCTAGAATTGGAGTATATAAACTGTATATTCTTGGGTGATCAAAGAATCTGATTCTAAAGTCAGCCCAATATTATTACTCATCTAGCAGCTGATTTTGAGATTCTGGTTGTAATTCTCGATATGGATTATAGCATGTGTAGTTTTTTTTTTTAGGTTGGATTGACTGTCTTATAATGTCCACCTTCCTGCTCGACCATCTGCAACCCATATTTGTGTGGGTTATGGTTGTCTTCTATAGCCTTTTTAGTGTGTTATACCTACTTTGACTCATTTATGATCCAATTGAACCTGTATCCTTGCCAGTGTATCTAGAATGAAAGGAAACCCACTTCATTCTTTGATTATTATATATTCTCAAAGCCTTAGCTTCAATGATTTGTAGATAGTTAATAGATAATAAAATTCTAGGTGTGTAGGCTTGCTTCTTTAGAAGATGAATGCATGAATATTTTTAGAATGAAATTGTGGAGAAACTCTTTTTTAGTGGATTAATTTGTGGGAGCTTACTGATGTTATGTGGCTCTTACTCTATGGTTAAAACTTAATGAAAGAGATGCTAAGCTGGTTTTTGAAGGATCCATAAAAGAATTAAGAAAAATGAGGTTTATCCTATGCATTCTTTCACTAGGAATGACAAGCTAGATTTTAGTGGATTCCTACTGATAACTAAAGAATAATAACATGAAATTTTAGTCTCAATTAGTGCTGTATCCTTTACATTCATAGAATATGTGTGCTTGATCCTTTTCTTATATTTAGTTGGATACAAAAAGTTTTTGAGGGTTTCTAGATTACAGTAATGTTAACAGTCTTTGGAGCAATTCTGAACTTGTCCGAAAGAATGCCAGAGTCTTTCCTTCTTCTTGTTGTTTAAAGTCTTGCATTGACATTCAGATTATATTGTACTGTTATTGGGAATCTTTTGCAATATAAAAGGAGAACATCAAATTCTGATATTGCATGTGACTACTCTTTCTGCATCTTTATCTCTTTTTTTTCTTTCTCAATCAATCACCCGCTACGGAAAGTTCCCTAAAAGCACTGTTATATCATCATCGTTGACTTTGATAGAATAGTTGATCGATTTAACTTTTTGTCTGAAAATCATGCATCACCATTGTATTATCTTTGTAGTTGATTGATTTAACTGTTAGTTGGCAGGTCTTAAATTTGTATGTGGACCATCATTTTCCTGATCTTGTTTGGGGACTAGTCTACTACAATATGACACATGCTTTCAAATTAATTAGTTTATCTGAAAAGTAGTTGTGTAAAGAGGAAAAGAAAAGTGGAGATATTAAATTTCATTTTGCCAAATGAAAATACTTCCTGATAAGAATTTAAGCGAAAAATGTTGGTTAAGTCCTAATAAATTTTCTTTAAAGGCCTTGCCATTTTCGTGTAATAAAACATGACTTTGTCTAAGCTACATTTTTATTCTTTTCACTAAATTCTATCAGGTGTATAGCTGAAAAGCTTGGCCACGAAATAATTTCAAAGGCGACGATCATTGGGAGAGAAGAAGTTGAGGAATTTGCATCTCAGTTGAAACTGAGTGTTGAGATTGATACCAGTACAATTGACAGGTCAGTCTGTTTCCTCTATTGTTTCTAAACTTTAACAGAAGTTTACTTGGGCCTTTGGCATGGCATAGTTACCATGTTACAATCACAGGAATGACAATAGAAAATAATTGAAGAGAACAAAAGGAAATGCATAACTCTTAGATCTCAGTCATATTTTTGCTTATAAATCAATTAGAATTAAATTTAGTCAAGTGCATCTCCCATGACATGTGTTCATATCTTATGAGGGGGCATTCTCCAATAAAGTAACTGAACAGGGTACTCCAGAGAGAATCCATTGAGCTCTAGAATTAGGCTTGCAGCTTGAGCTTTGAAAAAGGCTCATTTTCTTAAAAAGCCTAACCCAAGCTTTTGACCTTTGGTAAACTAAGGTAGCCTAGTCCTTAGCCCAGTTCATTTATGAGATTTTAGATTTTTGTTCCTATATCATATGGTATATAGTACTATTTGCAATCCATATACATCTCATAACTTTTGTTCTTATGACTTCAATTGTAACATTCATGCTTACAATTAGTACTATTCTTTTAATACTGAAATTGTTGTATACATATTTACATTTATTGTAAATATCAAATTTAAAGTGTTTTGTCATGTTTTGTATACTTCTTAGTCATTATATTTCGTTTACAACCTTCATCCCTCTAGGTAAACACCGTGGCTAGTAAAGTCGACCCTGTGGTTATAGGCTACAGGGCAACGGCCGAAACACCACAGCCTTAACCGAGTACTGTTGACTAGTCTTATGACTACGAGGTATATTTTGTTAAGGTAACCTTTGTTATCAAGTCCTATTTAGTGACCCGCATACATGCCAATATGAAAAGTTTGAATTGAGTTTAGCAATTGGAGATTTGATGTGAGTTTTATATCTAAACAGAGAACACAATGGAAATGGATATTGGGGAGGAGATGTCATGTAGATCAATTGATGGTATTGAAGACACCATCAATGAGGACGTAGATGGTTTGCAAGAATCAACACAGAATGATTATTTACCAAAGATTGGGATGGAGTTTGATTCTGAAGACGATGCACATCAGTTTTATAATGAATATGCAAGACGTACTGGCTTCGGAACGAGAAAAGACGTAATGCATAAGCATCAACACACAGGCATAGTCCTAGATAGGGTGTTTTGTTGCTGTAAGGAGGGGTATCGTCGAAAGGATAAAAGGGATAGCATGGTTGTAAAACATCGTGCAGATACTAGGACTGGTTGTATGGCAAGAATAAAAATTGGCTTGGGACCGAATGGAAAATATATTGTTACACAGTTTGAGGAAAAGCATAATCATGAGTTGCTTTTGCCAATGATGGTTCATATGTTACGCTCGCATCGAAAAGTAACAGAGGCCCAGGCAGCTGAAATTGATATAGCAGATTCGACAGGGATACAACCGAAGAGAACTGTTGAAATGATGAGAAGGGAAGCAGGTAGTGTTGAATCTCTAGGATTTATGCGGGCAGACTGTCATAATTATTTGCGGTCTAAACGTATGATCGCGATGGAAAAGGGAGATGCAGGAGCCTTATTGGAATATTTTCAGAGAAAACAATCGGAAGATGCATCCTTCTTCTATGCCATTCAGTTAGATAATGAAGATCTTATCAGTAACATATTTTGGGCTGATTCTGGGATGATGGGGGATTATAGTTATTTTGGTGATGTGGTTTGTTTTGACACCACATATAAAACAAACAATCATGGTAGACCATTTGGGTTATTTGTTGGTGTTAATCATCATCGACAATCAAAAATCTTTGGTGCTGCCCTATTATATGATGAAAGCATTCCGACATTTTGTTGGTTATTTGAAAGCTTTGTAAGAGCTATGGGTGGTAAGAGGCCGGAGACAATTCTCACAGATCACGACCAAGCTATGACCAGTGCAATTGCAAAGGTGCTTCCAGATACATATCATCGCTTCTGTATTTGGCACATGTTCCAAAATGCTGCAAAGCATCTTAGCGATGTGTTTAACCGTGAGAAATCATTTGCAAAAGATTTTAGTAGATGTGTTTATGAGTATGAAGACGAGGAGGAATTTATAGAAGCATGGAACACCATGATTAACAAGTATGATTTATCCTCGCATAGCTGGTTGCAAGCAAAGTTTGAGGAAAAAGAGAAATGGTCTCTAGCATATGGAAGGAACACGTTCTGTGCAAGCATGAATTCGACACAAAGGTCTGAGAGCATGAATGCATCACTAAAAACTCATCTACAAAGCCAAAAGGATTTATTACGATTCTTGGGTCGCTTTGATGAATTATTGGATGATAAACGGTATGAAGAATTGAAGGCTGATTGCAAGATGATGAACAGTATTCCTGCGTTGCCAATCGAGGGAAATCAAATGTTGGAATGTGCAAGAAATGTCTACACCGAAGAAATCTATGAATTAGTTTGCAAAGAAATACTTGAAGGTGTTCTTAATTGTGAGATGGACGTGTGTGGGGAAGTTGGCGAAGTGGTTCAGTATAAAGTCACTAATGAATCCACACAAAGGGGTCGTGAGCATACAGTGACATTCAACCGTTCAACTACTGCAATCAACTGTAGCTGTAAAAAATTTGAATTCAGTGGAATATTGTGCAGTCATGCATTTGTTATTCTTCGTTTTAGTAAGATCAAGAAGATACCCGATGAATATATTTTGAAAAGATGGACAAAAGAGGCAAAGAGTGGCTTCACTGCATATGAACAAGGGGTTGTTGTTGAGGAGGACCCTAAAGTGGCAATTGGGAGGAGGTTTAGGGAATTGTGTCGCACGTTTGTCCAAACTGCAAGAAAGGCTGCACTGTATGTAGATTCCTCCGATTTTGCTAGTGATCTGGTTAAACAAATTGAATGTGGGGTGAATAGCATACTAAAAGAAAAGAACAAAGCAAGCGGTTTGGACGATGCCTCACGAAAAGAGGGAACTCATAGTGAAGTTGGAAGGGTCAACGTTTCTCAAACAAGTTCGAAGCCGGATTGCACATTCGTAGATAGTGTTGGGGACAATGATTGTCATGCTAGTCATGCTAGTGGTGCCGATGACATGGAAATCCTTTCAAGGGCAAGAGGTATTAAACAGAAGGTAAGGGGTGGTCGTGTTGGAACAAGTGTCCGTAGGCGAAAAGGTGCGTTGGAACAATCTATCAGGCGTACAACGAAGAAAGGTAAACGAGCCGGCAATGTAGATTGTAATGTGTCAGGACAGGAAAGCAATAACCAAACAGAAGTTGCAGCAACTTTCACCCCATTTACCTCTAATAGCCAACTCACTCAAAGTTCTTTCACTCCACCATCACCATATATGACGGATGCATTTATGATGCCCATTAGCCCGTTGATTCAACATACTCCAGCATTTCAGGTATACTTTACTTCATTGTTTTCGTGTTGCACACATCGATAGTAGTATTGTTTTGTATAATTCAACTGACAAATTATGCAGGCATTTTTGGCCTCCAACCAAGTGTCGCAAGGTAATGTTGGTGATCATAGCATTTTGCCGCAGGGTCTTCAAGGCAATTATGGATTCACTCAAATGCTACAGGTAATAGTTCAAATTGATTGATTCACAAACCAAACTTTTCATTTTGTTAAATATACATTTGCTTTTCGCAGCCATTTGTGTTCCCCCATGGCAATCCACCGAATGCAAAATGAGAGACTCAACGTGGCCATCTCGTAAAGGTTTTATCCTTCGTAGCATGCTTTTCATTCTTTTAATTCTCATTTGTGTTAGTGTGCTTAATTCTTTAATTTTATCTTTCATATATATCTGCTCTCCTTTTAGTCTTTCACATTGGTAAAATAAGTATATCTGATGTCCTTTGAGAATTTGATATTGGAAATCAGTCTCGAGATCGATCCTGTGGGTGGGAGGGGGAGGAATGCATTGTTGAGAGATTCCATCAGTGGTCTGAAAACCACCAAGATGTGTATGGAAAAGCATTCATGAGCATACATCATATGATCAATTGAACAAGCTGAAAACCCCATGAACAATATTATAACTCCGTTTCACTGTTAAGGGTATCTCAATTCATGACAATAAAATTTCGTAGCTTGCAGCTCATCCTTCTCCAGCACAATTGTGCTTTTCCCCTTTTGTTGCATTTGTTGGCACATTTCTTCAAATTATATTACTTAAAGGCATTAAGTTCATAAAAATTCTGTACATGTGCTGAGTACATCATGTTGGTGCATTTTTACTGAATGAGTAATTAGGAGGAAGAAATGTGAGCTGTGAGACATGCACTAATCTTGGAAGAGTCTTTGGTCCAAGTTTTTTTTTACTCTCCTGTTTTGATTCCATCACTTTTTGTTAGGATCACAGGTCCACCATTTAATCACAACGCCTACAGCTATCATGAGAAGAAGGAATTTGGGATATTGGTCACTTTCTACTTGGGGAATCATTATTTTCTTCACGCATAAATCATGTAACCATCAATTTGTTGCACATTTGGCTAAAATTAGAGTTTTGAATTTATGCAATACATGCCAATGAGCTGTAATTTTTCTGTGGTTTTGGTCTTGGTAAAAGGTATGATGCCCTTTGATTTGAAATTCAGAGAATTTCACTGTAAGCTTTTGGGAACCTTGTTATATCCATTTACATGTTTGCATTTTTTCTGTCCCCTTATACCATCAATTCATGGAAATCATCCCTCAAAGCATCTTTCAAACCTGTTACATGGGCCAACAATTTAGCTTTCGTAGAATCTGTACTCTCATGGAACGTACAAAGGCTAGGAAATTCTTCCCAAGGTCTCTAGAAACACCACCACACCAACTCTATCTAGATTGCCTAAGGATAAATCTTATCCTTCAATCTGGGTTGAGGTATTTGGGTTTTTTTTAATGTTGTTAAAGTTAATTGATCTTGATTTATGTGCTTTCAATTCCTTGGTGGCTTCTTGATGTGTTGACTGCAATCTAGAAGTTTCTAATCCAATATTTTGTTATTTGCAGTGATTTATAATGGAGGCAAGCTGTTGTTGTTGCTGTTTCTGTCTCCATTATCTACCTAGAGATCAGTCAATCGAACCGAGTCTCCAGCTAGCATGGGTGCTTTACCCTTTGATAATAGGGAAACATGAGCTAGCATGGGTGCTTTACCCTTTGATCTTATGACCAGGCTTGTGGTTGTTTATGGCCTTTATCTCAAGGCAGCATGCTCTATTGAGCCGTAAGGGGCAATTTGCAAGCAATGATGATGAAGAGATTGCTAAATAAGACTTTTGATGCTCCTCTTGTTAACTAATTTTTCATAATTTGCAATTTAGTTTAACCTGATCTTGTTGTTTATTTAAATTGGCCGGAAAATGAGGCAATCGCATTGTAGGGCTACAAACTAATGGAACCAAGCTCCAAATTTATTTGATGCAGAGTGGTTGCCTATATAATTTCCTTTGCCCTTTGCCACTTTATGTGCATTATGTTATATGAATAAAGCTTAGTACTAGAGAACCCAATTCCACACATGTGTTATTCAAGGATTAATGGAAGATAATAATCATGCTATTGAAACAGTACCCATAGAGAAATATATGTGCCAAATGGGAACTAAAAGAACTAAACTTGAAGTCCTAAGTTGAACAGTGAATATAATCATTAATGAACATTACATTTCACCTTGTTGATAGATCTCAGAAGCTTTAACTAAAATGGATCAATGAGCAATGAACAACTAAATGTTTTAAACTGAAAAGCTCAAAAAGAGAAGCCTTATGTTGAAAGCTGGGTCTGGTTCTGAGTTGAGTCCTGTTCTGTCATATAATGGTATAAGAGGAGATGGAGATGAAGATGCTGATGGAGTCTTTGGTGCTGAAAAGAGGAAAATATATACAGGTCCCAACCCTCTACACAACAGATAAGCTAAGAGTCCAAGCTTGATTCCTTTTCTTCAAGCCATGATATATGTACTTCCTCTTCTTGGACTGTGTTTGTTCCTGGTTGGTCTTGCTTTTATTCTCAGCAGCAGGAACAGAAGAAAGAAAACCTGCTATGGTAGAATTCCCTTTTTCTCTTTTGGTGAAATTTGTTATATAAATGCATTCAACAGTTGGCTATGGTTCTTCAATAATTGTCTTTTTTTTTCTAAATTGTAATTTTAGATAACATGGTCCTTAAATGCTCTGAATTTTCTAATGGTATTTATCTTTCTCTCTGCAGCGGGTTCATTGTGGTTGCATTGTTTCCATCCATACATTTATGCTGTTGGATGCTGGAGTAGTTGAATGCTTGGCATGTGCTAGGAAAAGTTTCATTATGGTAAGCATGGATCATGTTGTTATTCATCAGATCTCCCAGCATATAGTAAAGATTTTTAACTTCAATTTCATATAAATCTCTGGGTATCCTGTCATTTCAGTAGTTGGATGTCTACTATTTTGCAAATAGCATGTAGTAGGAAAATTTTCATTATTGTAAGAATGGATCAGGTTTCTATTCAGATATACTAAAATCCTTTATTATTAAGAACTCTTTAAACTCTATAAACAAAAATTTTCCTTCTAGTATTGGAATATTTCCAACACTTGCATGTTTTAATTTGTAAAACTTAAATGATGGAATTACCTGCAGAATTAAAAGTAAATGATAAAGGGGGATTGGAATTACCTGTTAGAACTTCGATAGTGATAAGGTTGAGTTTCTTTATGCTGTTTTTCAGTTTAGTATGCTTTGCTACACTTCTTTATTGTTCCACGCCAAGCACTACTGGTTCTCTCCTTTTGCTTCCAGCTTGCCTCCTCATTTTGCTTCCATGTCATTTTATGGGAAAAGTCCAGAAGTTATATATCAAGGATGTAAAATAAAATCAATTTGGTACTTTTAATGGTCATGAGAATTCATATGATTTCTTTGAAAATTTATTCTGTTTTTGTAATTATAATCTTTGGATACTCTACTGATTAGGTACTGTCTCTGGAGCTGAGGAAATTAGAAAAACTTGGTAAAGATGACTATGTTGGAGTTGGTTGGTCTGTAGAGGAGCTACTGAGGGATCTGATGAAAGCCTTTTTGGTTTGGCTTTCAAATAACCAAGATTTCTGGGCAACTATTGAGAAAGGTCTGTTATCCTACAAGCTCATGGTCTCAAGCAGGTCTCTCTCTCACATTAGTCTTAGCATAGAAATGCCTGGTAGTCTCCGCAAGTCAGCATGCATGACTGAATTTTCATTTTCTTCGGATGAAAGCAGAGTTTTCCACCTCTTTCCAGCAGATATCCTGCCATCTACATATGCAGTTAGCTTTTTCATGTACATTATGCATGGATACACCTGGTTCTGCCTTTTATATCTTCATATTTTAATGCATTTTATATGTGTGTATTTTAACACATGTGTTCACGCTCATATTTATAAATATTTGCAAGTAGGTACTGGAAATTTTTTGCACTTCTGTGGGGAAGATATTTTCTTGTTTCTGGCGACATTAAACAGTGATCATCTTTTAAAGTTCTGTGTCTTGGTTAGAAGCATTCCAATCTGGTTAAATCATTTGAAAAAATTGTCATTGTGGGACCTTGAATGCTGCTAATTACTGTGTAACGTATAAGGGTGAACATGAACCATATGACTCCCTATTTTGCCATTTTTTATTTAAGTTGGAGAATTTCGCTTAGTTTTGAGGTGTTTACTCTTGGAATGCTAGAAAACTTGCTGCATAATGGGTTTTCTTTCTCCCTTTTTCTTGCTTGATCTATGTGACTTATATTCTTATTTGTAATTGGAGTTTGTGTTTTTAACTTTCTTCCACAGTTTGTTCTGGACATGCAATTTTTGGTGGAAATCACTAGGTTTGGAGAATATTTTCCCAACGAGATATTGAATGAGTCCTTGGTTCTCATCTCTCGGATGGAATCAATTTTATTTTGTGCTGGATTGGATCCTAACAGGTAATGCTTCATATTGCTTTTGCAACCAATGATGCAAAAAAAATTGCAGAAAACTTTTGTGTGCTCTAAAGCATTATAGATAAAAGGAATGCCTTTTTTCTTCTTCTTGGTAATGTTGCAAATGTATTTTGAGGATAAAACTTAGTATTTTAACAGGTCAGAGATTCAAAGGATTGGGTTTTCCCTCATTAATCAGATTTACAAGCCACCTCCTGGGTTTTGACCCTACTTGTTTAATGTAGCTCCTTATGTTTTCTCAGGTACATCATTCATAACTTTGGTTATTTATTATATCATTTGAAACAATACTGAGAATTATGTGTTGACTTAAAAAATATTTTAGGGACAACCAAAGAAAGTTCAATGAATATTTGGTGTTTTGCAAAGAAAGTTCAATGAGCAGAGGTGCAATTATAGGGATAGCAGTCGGCTGCTCTATTCTGTTCCTGGCACTCGTGGCTTTGGGCATCTATGCCATTCAGCAAAAGAAGCGTGCAGAAAAGGCCATCAGGTTAAGTAAACCATTTGGTAATGTCTGCAGCATAAAACTATATTATCTAAATGCCTGAAATTTGTGGAAAATATTATCTTACTATAGATGTTATGTGTCTTTCAGAATCTTGGGCTGCAAGTGGTAAAGATAGCGGGGGAGCACCACAGTGGATGCAAATTTGAGCTGGGGGCTACGGAAAGGTGCAACGCTGATTGGAAGAGCTTACATACCTGTTGTGGATGCAAATTGGAATGTATTAATTTGTTGAATGTATTATTTTATTTTAATTTGTTGGATGTATTATTTTGTTACAGTACGTTGGAATTCTATTGGATTTATTGGTTAATTAATTCTTACATACGCAAAAAATCTAATTTTTTGTAGTGATACGCACGCATAATTGTCTTTGAGAACCCAATTCCATGAGTTGATACGGACCACCATCCTTAGTAAAGAACATTGCTCAACCTGCTTGTTGTTTCCATGAGCAATGTAAACTGAGAAGCTAACACTCCCCTTTCTCTTTTCTTCTTTCTTTTTGAGTTAATCTCAGAAGAAATCACCGAATGCAATGCATATTTCATTCTTTTCTTTCAAAAATAATGTGTGTAATCCTTGTTTTTTAACATTTGAGGAGGGTTAGCTCATTTGAAGGTTCAACATAGTCCACTTGCCACCTTCGTCTTCCCAGAGTGAACTCTAAGTCGGGTAACAAATGCGATGATGACAAAGGGCTTACATATAATTTCTCCCTTCCATCAGGAGACGTGTGGATGGCATGGCTATACTCTTCCACGTACAGAAAAAGAAATAAAGTGCAAAAAGATGAAACACTGACCAGATGACATTTCTCTTTGTCTTTCAAGTTGAAGGTGAAGTGATTAGCCTAGAAATTTTCTTTTGAGA
Source organism: Buxus sempervirens (assembly GCA_947561395.2). Classification (NCBI taxonomy): domain Eukaryota; kingdom Viridiplantae; phylum Streptophyta; class Magnoliopsida; order Buxales; family Buxaceae; genus Buxus; species Buxus sempervirens. The sequence continues at coordinate 1,458,523 of OX387191.1, read as the reverse complement.
AACAGACAAGGAACATAATTTATTTGTTCATAGTTTAGAAAAAAGAAAAATCCAATGCCGTGCTCGGTCCTACTTATGCTTATGGGTGAATAATGTCTTTGAGAACATTATATTCAAAACCAGTTGCTTAAATTGCTTATTATTTTAACAATGGCATAAAACGTAATATTGCAACAGGTCATTTTCTCTCCTAACATTAGTTTCTCTTCAATCGGCCCTCTTTTTTTCAACGAACATTGTTCTTCCCCATTGCTCCATTGCTGTAAACTGTGAAAGCTCGGGAAAATACCATTTTGAAAGATATTGCATCGTGATTAAAGCTCATTGAAAGGTATTTTATTTGTTTTATGTTTGCATACTTGTTATTTCATCTCCTCTCTTTTTCTAGGGTTCATTTTCTAGGGTCATTTTGTTTGGATTGCTTGAATAGTTGATCATCAATGAGGCTTGTTTTTACTGAAGCAAATTATTTTTGATAATCTTTACCGAAGCAATGAACTCTGTGTGGTTTAGGGAACGTTCAACTATGAAATTTCCTAATACCCTGTTCAGTTTTGGTTTAGGGAACGTTCAACAACATGATATTTCCTAATACCCTGTTCAGTTTTAGTTTTTGTTCACAAATTCTATACGGCAATGCTGATCCGTCTTAACCAATATGAAGGGGCCGGAAAGTGATAGGAATTGCTGTTGAAACAGACGAAGCTGAGAAATAAAATGAAAACTCTTTTGCATATGATTTTATTTTAAGTTTTCGAAATTTTAAAAATATAGTTGTTCTGATGTTTACATTTTGTAGCAGAGTGTTCATTGCAAGTACAAGGATGTGAGTTTCACCCTTTCCGCAGCTTACAATCCAAAATGGAGGATGAAAATAAATAACATTTTGTCAATAGTTTGTCAATAGTTTGTAGCTTGGTGAAGATTATAAAGATCCCACCCAAAAATATGTCTTTAGACTCCGATACAGTTGGGTGAATAGGTATATTTGCGGAATTAAAAATTACTACCAACTAAAAACATGTTAATGAGTGTAAAAATGCACAAGTTTGAGAAAACAATTGAGGTCAAATCAATCAATAGCCAATCACACAAGTTCTAAGAAATAGGCTGTTTTGCTTGAATCAATACTTGTCTTTGACTGCTCCATGATGTTATTCTGTGGAGTTACATACTGTCCATACTGTCATATTAGCTCTAACTCGTTAATGGGATAAGAAAATGCTCTCTTGATTTAACCACAGAAATATGTCCCTATCCTGTTAATAGGATGCACAAAGATCATTGGTATTGTATTTGTTGGATGAAACAAATAACAGTGAGCGGCTAAATGCTCTTCTCCTTCAATTCCATTTTGAGGTGGTAACACACCATTAATATACAGCTGAAAAAGGCAAAAAGTTCACCAGGATCCAAGGGAATGTGTTTTATGAATGGCTTTTTAACACTTCACACCCATGTGGTAGGTTCAGGAACTGTCAAAAGCTAAGGGCACTTGATTCAACTTTAAGGGTTACCATATCTTCTTGTTGGAAGTTCCCATATGATGCCCTTAAATTGTATATGACAATTTGCTAACATCTTCGTTGGTTACAATGTTCATTTTATTTGTTGCAATAGTCATGGCAAGGAAGAAAGTGCTAAATCCATCCCGTGTAAGAAGACAAACTCGTTCAATTTCAAAGGATGCAGCAGCAACCTCTCCCATTGCATCAGTTGCTCCACGAAGACCGTTAAACCCATGGGTAATATTCATGTAAGAAAAATATCCAACATTAAATTTTGTAATTTAGAATTAACAGTTATCTTTGTTATGAGTCTAACTAAATATAAGAAATGCTTCATCAATTATATATAGTGTTGTTACGAGTACAATAAACAGAAAATATCAAAGAGAATTGAATATGAAAAATGCAACTAGTTTTTATTTTATTATATGCTTTAGTATATGTTTGAAAAATATTTGTGTACTTCTTATAGGAAGGAGTATATCGCAGAACGCAAACGAGGAGGAGAAACAATTGCACAACGCAAGGCATGCATTCAAAGTCTTATCTTAATGATTATATATTATAGAGCATATTGTTAGGTGTTCTTTATATTTGAGCCTCCTTGAACAGTAGTTATGATGTCTGCATATGTGTTTCTTGTCATTCCTTCTCACTTCCCCTAATTCAAGTTAGATTTGGGTTCTTTTATGTAAAACTGAAGTATTCATCTTTAATAATTTAATTTGTAGGGGATGAGAGATGCAAAACTAAAGTGGGACAGTTTGGGACAAGAAGAGAGGCAACACTATCAAGCGTTGTCTGCCCAAAGTATAGTAGAGTATCGATCTTTGCGTCCTGCACAAAAAAGAAGAAAAAATGTTCAGGTAACACCAACTAAAACATGTTTTTTATATAATTAAGAAAGATTTGTAGTTAGGAGTTACCATTGTTGTTGTGCCTGGCCAAAATATTGTTGGTGTTACTTTCTATTTTCTGCTGAAAATAGATTTTTGAAAACCATTTATGGGCTTTTCTTCAACTCACATATTATATCATCTAGTCAAGGTTTTGTCCTACACTTCTATTATTAGATTTTTTTCCTAAAATATCTTCGTGTTGTGTTTAATTAGCACTTTATGTGCAATTGCAGCCTTGCGTGGTGACAAGATGCTCGCCTAGAAGGTTCATGGCTTGTTGCAAACAGCTTACAACAGACCAGCGATTGGCTATTGATGCGATTGGTTTTGGGCCCCTTCTCCATCTCCAATGCACATCCCTTATAAGGGAGTTATGTGCGTGGTTAATTCAGCAAGTAGATGTAAATACCCGTAGCTTAAAAATTGGCGAGTATTCTATACCGATAGGCAGTGTAGATGTCAGCATTATTTTGGGACTTAGACACCTTGGACATCCTGTCATCACCTCTGGACCAGATGATATAATATGTGAGGTTCGTGATATGTTTAAAATTGAGAAGCACGGAATACCACTGTCGGACTTAGAATCTAGGATGCGTTCACTAGGAGGTGGCCCTGAATTTAAAAGAGCATTTGTTTTATTCGCATTAGGTTCACTCTTGTGTCCAAATTCGAACATACATGCTAGTATTACCTTTTTACATAGTGTGGTAGATGTAGGTAGTTTATCTGAATTAAATTGGGCAGCATTTGTGGTTGACCGGCTTTTTGAAGAGATAAAAATTTTCCAAATCAAGAAGAAGCAGTGTATAGGTGGTTGCCTTTTATTCTTACAGGTGAGGACTTACAATAAATGTTTACAGTATTTGTTACATTCGTAATGTTATTTTATTTTACTTATTAAAGATATCCGTGTCGAGCAAGATGGTTGACCACCTTTGTTTTCAGTTGTTTTATTATGAGCATGTTCTTGTGGGTCCGGCCGAGGCTGACATACGGACACCACGATTGTTGGTTTGGACTCAGGAGCGTGTCAAGAATAGAGAAAAAGCAGAGAAAGTTGCTGGTGGTTATGGGCGTGGACAGGTATATTGTATTTTATAACTGCCTTGTCACTAAAATAAGAAATTTTCTTATATATACTTAGTGTGTTATATAGGTAGATCCAACAAGATTGAGGAAGTATGTTGAAAGTGGCAATGAAAGCATTCAAGAAAGCCCAGACATCAATCATGTAAGAAAGTATCTCCACAGTTTCCATAATGAAGGTTCCCGGTTTAGTTGTTGTGTTACAATATTCCCAAATTCCCTAATTATGTGTTGTGTAGGTTGATCCTCCTGAATTCGAGGATGCTACTGCCATTGCCAATGGAGACACTAGAACTTGCATTGCAAACAATGATCCTGTAAGAAAGCATCTCTAAGATTTTCACTTATACTTTTTGTGTTTGACTTATGTAATGGTGCATTATATAGGTTGAACACCAAAGTTTTTTGAAGGATGCAGCTGGATGCATAAAAGATATTCGATCCGAAATTCCAAACATTGACCCTGTAAGATTTGTTTCTACAGATAATTCCATGATTTAATAGGAAGAACTGTTGTTTTACGTTTTCTTCATTCTTTGAGTTGTGAATCTAACCATATAATCAAACTTTGTTAGGAGGTGGCTAGTAAATTGGAGCATATGCAGGTACAAATGCAGACTATGAGTTATGCATATTCATCATCATTAGCACTTGTAAGAGAGTTCTATGGAAGGCACAAAGACATGGGTAATGCCTCGCAAGCTAGAAGTGACTTGGGAGCCCAACAACATGGTTGAATGTTTTTGAAAATTTAGTTTTGGTAAAACAGGAAATCAAAAGAATTTCGTTAATTCTTTTGATATTTGGACATATTTCATTCTTGTTCTTTATTTCGAAGTATGTATATAACTTCTTTTTTTTTTGAAGGAAAAGGTATATACCTAATAGGTTGTGTGGTTTGTGAACATAACTTTGTTAATTCTTTTTACCTCTATAATCCAATTATAATCCAAATCAGGAAACTCAATTCTAAAGGGTGCTAAAAACACCAAATTGCATAAGTTGGTTGGAAATATAGAAGGCTTCCATCTCTGCAAAGGGTGCTAAAAACACCAAATGGCATAGTAGGATACAATCACATTCACATGGGAAACTAGCACAATCATACGAGGACATAATCACACTCATAGGGGGAAACAAGTATGATCATAGAGGGATGCATGCATTTTCATAGCAGGCTACAAGTCCTATCTAGGGGGGATACAAGCATTTTTCATAGGAGGATACACGTATAATCTTAGAGGGATATACAAGCATTTTCATAGGAGGATACAAGTCCTGTCATAGGGGGATACATGCATCTTCATAGGAGGATACACGTATAATCATAGAGGGATACAAGCACCCTTATAGGAGGATACAAAGCCTGTCATAGGGGGATACAATCATGTTCATAGGGGGATACAAGCACCCTTATAGGAGGATACAAAGCCTGTCATAGGGGGATACAATCATGTTCATAGGGGGATACACGTATAGTCATAGAGGGATACAAGCACCCTTATAGGAGGATACAAAGCCTGTCATAGGGGGATACAAGCATGTTCATAGGGGGATACACGTATAATCATAGAGGGATACAAGCACCTTTATAGGAGGATACAAAGCCTGTCATAGGGGGATACAAGCATGTTCATAGGAGGATACACATATAATCATAGAGGGATACAAGCACCCTTATAAGAGGATACAAAGCCTGTCATAGGGGGATACAATCATGTTCATAGGGGGATACACGTATAATCATAGAGGGATACAAGCACCCTTATAGGAGGATACAAAGCCTGTCATAGGGGGATACAAGCATGTTCATAGGGGGATACACGTATAATCATAGAGGGATACAAGCACCCTTATAGGAGGATACAAAGCCTGTCATAGGGGGATACAATCATGTTCATAGGGGGATACACGTATAATCATAGAGGGATACAAGCACCTTTATAGGAGGATACAAAGCCTGTCATAGGGGGATACAAGCATCTTCATAGGGGGATACACGTATAATCATAGAGGGATACAAGCACCCTTATAGGAGGATACAAAGCCTGTCATAGGGGGATACAATCATGTTCATAGGGGGATACACGTATAATCATAGAGGGATACAAGCACCTTTATAGGAGGATACAAAGCCTGTCATAGGGGGATACAAGCATGTTCATAGGAGGATACACATATAATCATAGAGGGATACAAGCACCCTTATAAGAGGATACAAAGCCTGTCATAGGGGGATACAATCATGTTCATAGGGGGATACACGTATAATCATAGAGGGATACAAGCACCCTTATAGGAGGATACAAAGCCTGTCATAGGGGGATACAATCATGTTCATAGGAGGATACATGTATAATCATATAGGGATACATGCACCTTTATAGGAGGATACAAAGCCTGTCATAGGGGGATACAAGCATCTTCATAGGGGGATACACGTATAATCATAGAGGGATACAAGCACCCTTATAGGAGGATACAAAGCCTGTCATAGGGGGATACAATCATGTTCATAGGGGGATACACGTATAATCATAGAGGGATACAAGCACCTTTATAGGAGGATACAAAGCCTGTCATAGGGGGATACAAGCATGTTCATAGGAGGATACACATATAATCATAGAGGGATACAAGCACCCTTATAAGAGGATACAAAGCCTGTCATAGGGGGATACAATCATGTTCATAGGGGGATACACGTATAATCATAGAGGGATACAAGCACCCTTATAGGAGGATACAAAGCCTGTCATAGGGGGATACAAGCATGTTCATAGGGGGATACACGTATAATCATAGAGGGATACAAGCACCCTTATAGGAGGATACAAAGCCTGTCATAGGGGGATACAATCATGTTCATAGGGGGATACACGTATAATCATAGAGGGATACAAGCACCTTTATAGGAGGATACAAAGCCTGTCATAGGGGGATACAAGCATCTTCATAGGGGGATACACGTATAATCATAGAGGGATACAAGCACCCTTATAGGAGGATACAAAGCCTGTCATAGGGGGATACAATCATGTTCATAGGGGGATACACGTATAATCATAGAGGGATACAAGCACCTTTATAGGAGGATACAAAGCCTGTCATAGGGGGATACAAGCATGTTCATAGGAGGATACACATATAATCATAGAGGGATACAAGCACCCTTATAAGAGGATACAAAGCCTGTCATAGGGGGATACAATCATGTTCATAGGGGGATACACGTATAATCATAGAGGGATACAAGCACCCTTATAGGAGGATACAAAGCCTGTCATAGGGGGATACAATCATGTTCATAGGAGGATACATGTATAATCATATAGGGATACATGCACCTTTATAGGAGGATACAAAGCCTGTCATAGGGGGATACAAGCATCTTCATAGGGGGATACACGTATAATCATAGAGGGATACAAGCACCCTTATAGGAGGATACAAAGCCTGTCATAGGGGGATACAATCATGTTCATAGGGGGATACACGTATAATCATAGAGGGATACAAGCACCTTTATAGGAGGATACAAAGCCTGTCATAGGGGGATACAAGCATGTTCATAGGAGGATACACATATAATCATAGAGGGATACAAGCACCCTTATAAGAGGATACAAAGCCTGTCATAGGGGGATACAATCATGTTCATAGGGGGATACACGTATAATCATAGAGGGATACAAGCACCCTTATAGGAGGATACAAAGCCTGTCATAGGGGGATACAATCATGTTCATAGGAGGATACATGTATAATCATATAGGGATACATGCACCCTTATAGGAGGATACAAGGCCTGTCATAGGGGGATACAAGCATCTTCATAGGAGGATACATGTATAATCATAGAGGGATACAAGCACTCTTATAGGAGGATACAAGGCCTGTCATAGGGAGATACAAGCATGTTCATAGGAGGATACACGTATAATCATAGAGGGATACAAGCACCCTTATAGGAGGATACAAGGCCTGTCATAGGGGGATACAATCATGCTCATAGGAGGATACACGTATAATCATAGAGGGATACAAGCATTTTCATAGGAGGATACAAGTCCTGTCATAGGGGGATACATGCATTTTCATAGTAGGATACAATCACACTCATATGGGGATACAAGTATTTTCATAGGAGGATACATGTATACTCATTGAGGGATACACGTATAATCATAAAGGGATACAAGCATTTTTTTTCTAGGAGGATACAAGTCCAGTCATACAGGGATACCATTATTTTCTTAGTTCACACTCACAGGGAGATACACGTATAATCGAAAGCCGTTACAGAGAGCATTTCGTCTTCTACGATTCGGTGATACAATCCGTGATATGCGAACAGATCGCGTCCCGTGGGAGCGGGCATTAACCCCCGTTTCATTTTTTATAATTATTATTAGTTTTTTCTTTCAAAGTATGTTCGTGTGAGACAAATTCGGTGTTGCGCGAGAGAGTGAATGGTTTTGGTTTTCAGATTTCAAGTCAGGTTTCAAAACGAACGAATTAATGATTTCGTCTGACACGATAGAAAATAAATAATAAATAAAACAATAAAAAAGCATAGACAAGTGTTAACGCCCCTTTTTGTTAGCTCACTTTATTAGGGATAAAGTGGACGCGCGGCTACAATCCCTTAAGTGTATCACGGAGCGTGCACCAAATGGCAAGAAACGAAACGCACTTGCCGTTTCATAGTAGGGGGAAACAAGTATAATCATAGAGGGATACAAGCATTTTCATAGGAGGATACAAATCCTGTCATAGGGGGATACAAGCATGTTCATAGGAGGCTACCAGTATAATCATAGAGGGATACAAGCATTTTCATAGGTGGATACAAGTCCTGTCATAGGGGGATACAAGCATTTTCACAGGGAGATACACGTATGACAGGACTTGTATCCTCCTATGAAAATGCTTGTATTCCTCTATGATTATATGTGTATCCTCCTATGAGCATGCATGTATCCCTGTATGACAGGAGTTGTTTCCTCCTATGAAAATGATTGTATCCCTCTATGATTATACGGGTATCTTCCTATGAACATGCTTGTATCCCCTATGACAGGATTTGTATCCTCCTATGAAAATGCATGTATATCCCTCTATGATTATACTTGTTTTCCCCTACGAGTGTGATTGTACCTTACTATGAAAACAATTGTATCCTCGTATGGTAGGACATGTAACGGCAAGTGTGTTTCGTTTCTTGACAAAGGGTGCTAAAAATACTTGTTTCCCCCTATGAATGTGATTGTATCCCCGTATGATTGTGTTAGTTTCCCATGTGAATGTGATTGCATCCTACTATGCCATTTGGTGTTTTTAGCACCCTTTGTAGAGATGGAAGCCTTCTATATTTCCAACCAACTTATGCACCATTTGAGTCTAATTGTATCCCTGTCTGATAGGACTTGTATTCTCCTATGAAAATGCTTGTATCTCTCTATGATTATACTTGTTTCCCCTTACTATGAAACTAATTGTATCCCTATATGACATGACTTGTATCCTCCAATGAAAATATTTGCATCCCTCTATGGTGTAATAACAAATGTCCACAACGTGTGTTGTATTCAGTTGGTTTTCTTGTTCAGATTTTTTCCTCTTCACAGACTTGATGTTAAGAAAAGAAAAATATCACATACAATCCATCAAAAGCTTGAACAAGTATTGCTTTCACAAAAATAATTAGTTGAGGTGGATAGGCTTTGGATACCAAATGCCAATTTCAAAATACAAGTGTATTCAAAACACAATATATGAAACATACATGAAAAAAAAACCCCTTATGTTTAATATTGAGAGCCCCATCTAAGAGCTAGGATCTTCATCATATACAAGATTAACAAGAGTCCCAACACTAGAAATATATTCCTGGAATTTATTTGCTGGATGCAACACAAGATCCGCCATCAACTTCTTCCGAAATAACCGAATATTATCCTGTTTAAAAACATGTGGCTACATAAGAATCCAAAATATATGCTCAAACAAGTAATGAAACAAAGAAAATCTCAATAGTAATTCTTAATTAACAATAACTAACTTACCTGTCCAAATTGGGATGACAATGCATGCCCATCCCAAAACTCCATAAATTTCAACATAAAAACTCCGCAATCAACCCTACATCACAAGTGGACAATAAGGTTATATTTGTACATGGGTTGAAACTATAAAGCATAAGAATCCTAAACCATATGATTTACATGTTCTCTTGATGGGGTACAGATATATAGTGCTTGCTCCAAAGTCTAATTCTGATTGGTGTTCCAGGATTGCAGAACTCATACAAACTCTGAAAAAATTGCTCCTGCATACCAAAAAATGTCAAAGTCTGTTTTCTAGTATAGAGTTTTAGTAAATGTTATGAAGATAAAAATTGAATTTTTTATTCATTTTAGGCAAACATACCAAGGTTTCAATGATATGCCTATGAATATCTTTTCGTCTACTTTTCCTGGAATCCAACACTTCAACCCTTCCCTCTTTGAAATTCAGCACAACAAGGAACCAATGGTTCCTCTGACATATGGGTAAAAAGATCTACACAATTTCAACATATTTAACCAAGTGAAATATGTATACTATATCTTCAATAAACCCATCATGATATTGTAGCCATCAATAATAACAAAAGAAAAACGTACCATTCGACAAGAACAAAGATCATACCCAAGTACTTTAGGATCGAAATATTTTTTATAGGCAGTTTGCACAGTAATTTCATCCTTGATGATTGCTTCCTATAAATTACCATATTAGATTAGTAAAATGCATTACGTATTACATGTGAAATTTGTAGTTTTGGTTAAAATAAAGTAAGATATACATACACTAATGTGAGGTGCACAATAATGCCTACTAACTGTAGATGCGTTTAGTTGTTGCCATTTCACAAGGCTAAAAGCATAAGCTGCCACAACCTGCATAATAAAAATGTAACTTGCATTACAACAATAAAAAGCAACATTGTAAAACATGTTAGGATTGGATTACTACCCATACCACGCTATTAATCATGTTCCCATCCATCAAGCAGTGCAATTCGCCCATCGTAACATGAATGACATCAAAATCTATAACTATTGAGCTATACAAAAAAGAACTTGTCAAGTAAATCATATTAATAAAATCAATAAACAGAAGCAATCAATACCTTTCAATAAGATGTGTAGGAGTGCTTACTCATTATTATGAGAAAGAGATATATAGTTGACAACGTTCTTTTCGTCTGAATCGAGTGGAGGGAATTTGTATTCCATCACAAATGGAGAACTAACTGCAGATGCTTTATTCTTGATTCGCCTTTTCCTAGTTGGAGGTTGACTTATGGTGCAAGACTCATGGCCCACATCTAACACTTCATGACAAGGAGATTGCATGGATACTAATGGACCATCCCCATCATGGGGTGAGTTTGGTTGCTCACCATGGCCTACATCAGCTACTATATGAACCCCATCATGGGGTGAACCTGGTTGCTCGCCATGGCCTACATCCAATACTACATGGGATGAACCTGGTTGACCCTCATCATGGGGTGAACTTGGTTGATCATTGTGGCCTACTTCTGATGCTACATGACAAGGATATTGCATGGAGTTTGATGGTTGACCCCTATCATGGGGTGAGCTTGGTTGCTCACTGTAGGGAGCTAGGGGTTGGGATTTTTGGATATATAGATCCAAATCCATGCAACAACGTTGCATCTCTCCAGCAGCGTCCATCATCTTACCCAACTGTGAACGCAATGCCTGCATCAATGTGAAACGACGTTGATCTTCATCATAGGCATCTTCGCCCCCAGTTGTATGTGCACTTTGTTCTGCCATATCGTATTGCGTACTGTACATAAATCTACATCATCAAAAAGAGGTCATCCAAATATATTTTGTTGTTTTGTTTCAAGGAGTGGTTTATAAAGAAAAAAATAATGAAATGAAAACATATAAGACCAATATTGTGCTGATGGCATTGAAATTAGAGTGTAATCAAACAATATATCCAAATAGGTGTGTGCTCAAATTGATGTTCTAATTCAAATCAATCAATAATTTATGCGAATCACAGTAATCATATATAAGCCACATTTCCTGTTTCTTTTTTCTTTGTCTGTTTAATAAACAGAATTTTGTTTGTTCTTTTTTTTTAAGGGGGGGAGGAGAGGAGAGAGGTGGGGATTAGCCGGGGAAAAGATAGAAAAACAAAGGTGTAGGAAAAAGTTACTCCAGTGCAATCTAATCAAGAAAATCTGTTCCACAAACATCACTGAAGATGCATCCTTTATAATAGACGTAAAGATTTTGGAGATTCGTCACTTCAAGAGGGATAAATTCAGGAAATGAAATTTGATTAAAAGACCAAAAAGGTCAGCAAATGACCTCTGGTAAGCCTGTTTTGGAAATAAAGAGCAAATGGAATATGTTATACAATATCTTGGACTAAAAAGTACTGCCTTTCATTGATAAGCAGGATTGCAGGAGCAATGGACATAAATCCTCCACAAGGAGGGGGGAATAAGATGTATTGTTTCACCTGTCATGTTTGTATTTTACAAGTACTATATCAATAATCTGTCCATGAATAACTTTAATCTCAAGTTATTTCTATTATACTGTGTACTCTATGTATAAAATCTTAACTATGTTAGTAATTACTTTGAGTTTGCATTAAATGAAATACAACAGATACTGAATTGACTTAAAGCATGAGATAAGAGTGATCAAGAAGGATATAATTTGTGAAAACTGGTAAACTATCCATTTATTATAAAATGTAGATTTAAACCTCCTTCATGAATTTTATTTATTTCTTCCATGTTCAGCTTACAGGATGATTTTGACTATTGCAGCTATTAGAAAAGGGCTACTGATCCATTGAGCAAGAATAAAATATCCTCTAGAATTCGAAGGACTCTATGAACATACCATTCGAGTTTTTAAGATCAATAAGACCAGAAAATAACTTCAAAATCTTTTGAAATATCAATCTATTGGATTACTAAAGAAGTTCATCGAGGCTTGAAGTCAACTTGCTTGCTCACCAATTTATCTTATGAGAACTTCTATTCCTTTAGTTTCCCACTATATAAGGTCCAATAAATTGATATTGAGAAATTCCTTCAAAGCATTCAAGCCACAACTAAGAATTTTAGAAGGAAATGTTATTTTTTGTTGCAAGCAATGCTGATTTGTCTTCTGATATCCCATCTGAACAGAAGAGAAAAATCTAACAGGACCTAAACAATTATAACACAGCCATTCCTTTGCCTTTCCAATGCACAATGCTGAATATAAGTGTGAAACTAGCAAACGCCAAGAGTCCAAATATATGCATCTAATCAATATTTGAGGTTAAAATAATCTTATTATTCATTACAATTCAGAGTACTAAAAAACGCAAATAAATTTATAACTCCACATACAAAAGGAGTCTCAATGTGAAACTAAACATATTCAACCAAGAACATGTAGCATCAAAGTACACGGCAAACCAGGCTTCACTAGGCATAAAGATCTTTATGATTTGAATTACGACACCCTGTTATACTAAAAATCAAAAAAATAAACTAAAAAATTTATGGTTTGACAACTCAAATAGGATCGCCTTGTAAAATCGGTCAACACTGACCAGAACTGCACTGGGGCCCAGAAAGCATAAGCGAAAGTGCTTGTTGGGACGATTTGCCAAAGTTAGGCCTCTTTTGGTTTTTTGTTCCATTTTTCCTGTCACCTAACAGAACTATGTTTCTTAGATGTGTTTAACATCCCAAATCCACCTACAATGTTCACCAAATGATTCAAGAACATCAATATCCCAGCAAATTGCTAAAATACCTACTAGGGTACCTATTAATCCAACTATTACCGAACAGCAAAAATTTGTAAATCCCATGCCCAAAAATAATGCCAACTAAATAACCTCCTGATATTGTCATGGCATTTCTTTGCCCTGTAGACTGAATTAAGGGACATAGTGTGATGTGCAAAAATGACTACAAAAATAACTCCGCACAAGCAACAGGAAACAATGGGAGGAGTTCCCCAAAGGATCATCCCTCCACACAATCAATTCAATAAACCATCCCTGTGATTAAGATCTTTTGGGGTGGTTATCTATGTCAGCTACAAATAAAAAGACAGATAATTATCTTCCACTTCACAATATGGTTAAATTTGGGTTGCATTTGATGCCTTATGCCAGGTAGAATGAATGCTTGTAATAACGAAACCTTCAACTCCAACAACAGCAATTATCAAATGCGAAACAGGTCCAAAATTCATTCTTAAGACATCCAATGAAGATGTTACAAGATAAAACACGCAAAAGTGATCCTACTCCTGTTCTCTCTTAGCGCCTTGTACTTGGGAAGGATAAAAAGGGAAAAGGAATATTCCCATTAGAGGAGACCCAGCACTCAGAAACAGGCTCACTAGAGTTACTCTTAAATGATATGCCTTAAAATTTGGTTCTACTCATCGACAAAGTCCCTTCATGGAATGGAATTATACAAACCAGAAAAGATAAGCCAACTGGGGCCATTCCTCCTCCAAGAAGCAAACATCATCTCAAACCTTTTAATAACATGACCTCGCATTCAATGAAGTACACAAAGCCAACAGAAACCCAAGATAGGAACAGAGCTTTTCCCTTGGAACATTCTGGGGAGAAAAATGAGTTATAGCTTTGTGGCTTTAACTTTCACCACTTGAATCACTGCAAGTAGGCAGCCACTTGCAGACTAATTCCCCCTTATAGCATCATAGAGAACTTTAACACCTCATTCGAAATGCACAGAGAACACTCAACACCTTGAATGTCATATGTCCCAACCAAACATTTCATATATGCATCACTGAGATATCTACTTAAGACTGTTATTATCGAAGATTCCATAAGTAGCGTGATACTGTAAGAACCACCAGCAGCAAGAATTGTGAAATCCAACAACAAGGCATACACTGAAGCTTGCTCCTTGTACGTTGCTTTGTTGTAAGATATTGGTTTTACCATCAAGTGTCGTATTCATCACAAGGTCCAGTTTCTTTTCCTTTTTCCCCATTTCAAGCTAACAATTATACAATCCATATTTACAGTTTGAAGAAAATCCATCAATGGTATTCCATCTAGTAATGGATTTGTGTAATGATCCCAGAGAAGAATATCTAGATAATCTCAAGTTCCTCAACCGATCTCTAAATCCTAATCCGGAAACTACCATGGACTCATCTCTAATATGGCATTACCTGTAAATCTATAGAAGTACTCACACACCATGTGAATGTTGGAACTTCTGTAGGGGAAAGCTAGATTGTGGTCATTAATACGTGTCCTCAATAACAATTAGTTATAGTGCAAAGAAAGGTTTGATGATCCCAAGATCTAAACAACTGATAATCCAGTTTTTACAAATCTTCTCTTATTTCCTGTATAAATAAGTAAAAACTTTGTCTGGCATGAATGGGAGGACAACAGATTGGGGATACTTCTATACATACCCAAATGCATTTCAATAAATAATCAAATAAGTCGTATCAGAAATAGAGCATCAAGTCAGCAAGTTAATCTAATAGCAGAAACTGAATTCGACCCATATGCCAAAATTCTACAAAATGAAGAGGAAAAAAATTACCTTTACATGAATGTGATGGACTCAAGAGTGGGTATGGAAGAAATCCCACAAGCGAGTAAAATCCTGAAACATGCATACGATATATATTTTTTAAAATAGAGAGAAAAAGAAGCAGAAGAAACCCTAATACTCCTCATAACGGACCATCCCGAAAGCTTACCTTACTTTACTTTGCAACACGAGCTCAAAGGGGTGAAAAATGCCGTCTACTGAGTCGTGAGGGACGAGCTAGTGGAATGGGAGAGATTGGTTAGTCATCGAAGAGAAGAGGAGGCCTTTCAACCATTTGATTTCTTAGTAAGACGAAAATGCATTTTCGTGCATTTTTTGATTTCTTCTACGTGCAATCCTCGAGCCATTTTCACGAAATCAAAAATTGCACGCAAATGGCTCGATGGGAGAGAAATTCTCACCTTAAAACAGCAGAGAAATGCTGACGAAATCCATGGTAGGCGGTCGATTTTATCTCCTCTGTATCTGCTTTGTGTTCTCTCACCTCTTCCTTGTCTCTTTCTTACCAGATAACAGATCCACCACCATCTCCAGAGCCATGGAAGAAGCTCACTCACTTGTTTCAGCCTCTTTAACCAGAGAGAGAGATGAAGAAGAGTATGAAGAAAACTTTTTTGATATGCTTTTGGTTCGGATTTGAGAGGATTTCATTTTCGTGCATTTTTTGATTTCCCACCAACAAGCCCCATTTGCGTTCCAGCCATTTGAAAAGAATTTTGGACGCGGCTCCCATCGAGCCATTTTCACGAACTCGGCTCGAAAACGTTTGGGTCGGCTGAAAACTTCCGCTGATTTGAGGGGGACGCGTGTCGTCTCCCGATTGCTTGTCGGAGGATTCGTAAGACGAATTGCCGTAGAAGAAATCGGTCGACATTTGGATGACTCATGACCGTTTTATTGGAATTTGTTTCGGAAAGAATTCACCAACCGTGTAAAAAAGTGAATTTGTCTCACGTTAATGTCTAAGTTTTAAGGTTGAGTTCCCTCTTTTATGTTTCAACCCGTTGGAACCTGATAACTCTTGAAGGAAGCATGACTCGACTCCAGCCTCTCAAGCACAGGAGGGCTTGATGTTATATCCTGGCGTCTGTTTGCTTGCCACAGAAATTTTTCCCAACAAAAGAAAAACCAATATGTTGACTTGAGACTGGCATTTATGTCATTTGAATGAACAACTTGGATGGGGAGGCGGAATCACCCTTTCGAACAGGCGGAGTAAAAATTCCGACCCTGTGATCGGAGACAACTGAGGACCGGTGGCTTATGTCCTTGGTCACTAGTCCGCCACATGCCAATTCACTTAATCAAGCAGTGACGGTGACCAAAGAAAGACGCAATTTGCGCGCAACTCCAATTATTAGTTATTTTTTTATTCGAACGCCATCGACTGGACACAAGATTCATGAACCCATTTTTTTTACTGTTCGATTCGACACGACAGTGGAGACGGAATAACCTTTTCCCCACCAATAGAAGCGGTCATGGAAGTGCTCCAAGAAACAGAGATGGCTAACTGAACCAATCATGTCATGGCTCTCGCTCGTCGCCGGACTGGAGAGTGGAGACTGACGTCTGAGATGACGCCTTTTATGCTCCACGACAAAGAAGCTTCAAGCTAGGAACCTCCGTCTCTTACGAACATGCATCGGTTTGCTTCAGCGTTGCAATTGGTTGGAAATTGGTTTTTCGTGTTACCTTTTTTAAATAATTCAAACTCAGTCGGTCAATTTTGGAAAATTGAGAATTAGTAATAAAGGTAAATTACACTTACCTCCCTTGAGGTTTCTGAAATAACACTTTCTCCCCTTGAGATTTGTGTATAGGTCAAAATAACACTTTTTCATTGAAGTTTTCATCAAAACAGTAATGATAATTAATAAAATAATTTGAACTGAACAAGATTACCCCTTCATAAAGATGAGAACAAAAATTTTAATGGCCTAAGGCATAACTATCATTTAACTTAAATGGGGGTAATCTTGTCCAGTTCAAATTATTTTACTAACTATCACTACTGTTTTGACGGAAACTTCAATGAAAGAGTGTTATTTTGATCCATACAAAAATCTCAAGAGGGAAAAGTGTTATTTCAGAAACCTCAAAGGAGGAAAGTGTAACTTACCTTACTTTTTATTGTTCATAGAAATTTTTTTCTGACAATGCCCTTAAAAGACTTTGAAAAACTTTTCACCTATTTAATTACAAGTGAGGTTTACAAGTCTTTTTGAGGGTATTTTTAAAAGAAATTCTTCATGAATGATAAAATGACACTAAATCCCAATTATTTGAAAAAAATATCACTAATTTTCTATTTTCAAGAGTTTGACAGCTGAATCTGAATTATTTAAAAAGTATCACTAAAAACCAATTTTCCCTATAAAAATATATATACATATATCTTGATTTATCCTTACTACTTCGAAAGAGATATTGCCACATGAATCATATGATGGGGGCATTTTTTTTCTTTTTCTTTTAACAAGAAAAACTTTTTTTCTTGAAAGATATGCTGCCACATGATGGTTACATTTTTTTGTAAACAAAAAAAACTTGAGAAAATTCCTAACCTTCATTTGCTCCACATGACACAAAGCACTCGCCAATGGTAGCATCTCCCTCAACGTGCACGAATAAGAGAAAAGTACAGAGGATGTTGAACCTCTTAATTCGAGCATATGTTGCTTATTACCTCTAAAATTGTAGGTTTTGGCGAAGAAACGCTCTAACATCTTTAACTGCCGTATGAGACATTGCAAAACCAGATAGAGGAAGGGCTTAAGGCCTCCTCCTTTTGGCATATTATATGAAGAAGGGCATGATATATAAAATAAGGGCTTATAATATTAGAATTATAAAGGAATGTCTTAAACATATATAACATTGTAAAAGAAGGGCTTAGAAAAGAAGGAACTTGATCCCTCCTTTTATGGATCTTTCATTCCTAAAGGCACATGTTACATAGAAAAGGGCAACAACACATTCAACATCTTTTTCTCTAGAAGGAAGATAACAAAGGTTCCAACTGCTGAATTTACAAATTATAAAGGTCCAGTGCATTAGATGGATCATGGATGCCATTCCAAAACTTCAGCTCCAGAAGAAATGAACAGCAAATGATTAGCAATCAGTATGCTGTGAATCCAAATTAACAAATGGATCAAACTGGAAGACAAGTATGAATTGCATTTATCCCATAATTCTCGTATACTCTTCTCCAGAAAGCATGTTACAAATTATGTCAAAAAATATTCAGAAGGAAAAATACAAAACAGCAGCAACTAAGAAAGAAGAAGCTTACAGCAACAACAAAGCTGCAGAAGATTTTCAGATTTTGACCTCTACATCAACCCCTGCTGGAAGATCAAGCTGCATCAAAGAGTCTATTGTTTGGGCAGTTGGGTAAAGAATATCAATGAGACGTTGGTGAGTACGGATCTCAAAATGGAACCTTGCATCCTTGTGCACGTGTGGGGACTTCAGCACACAATATATTCTCTTCTTGGTCGGTAGAGGAATAGGACCCATGGTTTTGGCATTGCTTGTCCTTGCAGCATCTATTATCTGCTTGCAAGAGTCCTCTATCAACGGCACCCAGTAAGACCTCAATTTAATCCTGATCTTCTGCTTTGGTGCCATCTGAGAACAAGGACATCAAGAGCTGAGAAATACTATATTGGCAGATATAAACCAAGATAAAAAAATGCACATTCTGGTTTTTTTTTTCTCTTTCCAAGAAAACTGAGTCCAGAATCTTTATCGGTAAGGGTACTAACGAAGATGCCCGATAACAAGTGGGTCATGAACCGACTAATCACAGAGTTCAAATGTCCACACACTAAACCTAGTGAAAATGAAATTAGGTTTAGGAGCTGCTATTTTGCATATGAAAAATGTGATCGTTCTAAGACTTGAAGTTTCTGAAGTAGAGCGGTTCATGAAAAATTACATGTTGACCAGTGGGGGTAGCCAAATATAGGTTACTTATGAAATGTAAGTAAGACCAGTGTTCTAAACCCAGAGCATTTCATCACTAAAGCCAGGCTTATACCTTCACCCCCAGAAATTATGTGAAACTCGCAGACACAAAAGGTCAATTTTCTAAAATTTATTACAGAAAATAGATGAATAACAGTAATAGTTTCCACAGCTGTACAAATTTCTTAATTAGAAGCATTGTTCAACGTATGAAGCAAACAAGTGTTGTGGATAAAATTAAGGTTAACCACTTGTAGGAAGAAAAAAAAACTAAAAAGAACCATAGCAACCAATTCGAGGCCAAATATGATCCATTATTGTTCTATATTATATTTAGAGTGAAACCTCAATATCCAAACAAGATCCAAGACAAGCCAAACTTTATCCTCCAACTAAAACCCTAGCAACGCTTCGACACTATTAAAAATCCATTGTTTTAGCTCTCAATTTTTTGTCCCAGTATAGCAGCTGTAGATACCAATATGCATCAATAATAGAACTTTTTTATCAGCTATGTCACACCGATGTGCATGAGTACCAAGGTCTAAAGGAAAAAAAACTGAAGGTCCACTAGGGATAACGAAAAACACATATTGTGATCAAGAAAACAAATCAATGAAAACTATCTAACACAATACAAGATGGGCTTATCAGGCTTATTGGAAAGAAAAGGTGTTAGAGACAGTGGCTCATGAACAGAAAAATTAGTTACACAATCTTCTGGGTTCAAAGGGGAAGGGATCAGAGGGGTCCATAGGCAGAGCAAAGCCCAGCCCATGGGTAGAGGTAGCTTACATGGAAGAACCATATAACTGGTGCGTCAATAAAAAGAAGATCCATGGTGAGACTCGGCGAAAAAAATTTATCAACCAGAAATGGGACTCCCCCAATAGTCACATCCATACAACGGATATCCCTCAATTGGAGCTAGGTTGCACCAAGTCTTTAAGCTTGATGCTCAGCTGCAAGCAGTGGAACCTGAATAAAGACTTCAGTTTTGAGTCCAACTCCAGCAAAAAGCTGAAAGTTGCAGACTCTTCAAGACAATTAAAAAAAGCTGGCAAATTCTTGTACCTCTTCAACCTATGCACCATTCTTTCGAACATATCACTTGGCAACCTTCTCAGTAAGAAACCCATAGAAGGAAAAATCTAATTGATTTCTCCATTATACAGGATCAACATCATTTTTTATGGAAATCATATTGTATCAGCTCTACCAACTGGCAACATACTCAGCTAAAAGATATCCTATGCCTACCTTATTCAAACGATTTTCCTATGAAACAAAATCACAGATCAAACATAGTCCTTGCTGTTGGAATGCTCCAGAAAGTTAGAAGCCATATGGACAATACACTTAAAACAACAATGTGAAAGATAATTGCTTTCTGAGTTCTAATTCCATCCAATCTGAGTTGCAACTATTTTGAAATGGTCCACAGTAGAGCAACTTAATCCACAGAATGACTATTATCCATAAGGAAGTAGTAACTATCTTGCTTGTCTTTTAAATATTGAAAATTCAAATATCTCCTCTATTTTGTATGGGCATGAAAGATGAAAAGCACTTCAATTCAAAGGCACGACTAGATAAAATATTCCAAATGCGTAAAATTCAGCAAAAATCTCAATCAGCATTCAAAGAAAAAGGGGGATCTTGTTCTTCTATATTTGCACCATTTGTACTCCATAATTAACGTACCTGAATATTATAATTTTTATTCAGATTATTTTTTTTTTTTTTGATCAGTAATCAAGGAGATAAAAGTATATTAATGGTAGAAGATAGAAACAGAGTCTTGATGGTACATAGAATATGTACCTAAGACATCAAAGAAAAGAAAAATAGAAAAGACAAACAGGACCTAGAAGATAAACCAACCAGCCATCTAGTCATGGAATGTCTCCCCTATATAGAACTCATGAAAAGGAACATTCAACAGATAATTTTCTGAAACAACCCAATCGTACATCAATCTCGGAATTTGTTTCTCCGGGCTTGCTGAGTTTTTTTCTTGATCTCTGAAAGTTCTGTGATTTCTCTCCCTCCAAATCCCCCATGATATGGCAGCTGGGGTTACATTCCAAAGCATAACCTTGTAATTTATTCAGATTAATTACAAGCATCTCGGCATTATTATTCCAAAAATAAAAATTATATAAGGAAAATGGAGGGAAAAAAAAAAGGTAGCCTCTGTTCATACATTGAAATTAAATGACTCATTCATTTGCTAAGCGAAGAGAGTAAATTATTATCGTTGAAATCGAATTGTAAAAGTGCAATGGTTTCAATAAACGATATACCTTGTCGACGTCCGCGCCGATGGTGAGCGAGGAAGAAGCGGGCGTTTCAGATACCCCAACCTACAGTGCCCAGAGGGGAAAAAAATGAACGACTGTCTCACAAAGCTCTAAACAGAATTCAATTGCAAGAAGCGGGAGTATGAAGCAGATGTGTCCATACTTCCCACGGGCATGGAACAAGATAATTTATTCAAAGCAAAAGAACAACACTTTACAAAATAGAGACCTCAAACGTGTCAGAATCCGGACTATCTAGGATTTCTGGAGGAGATTCCAAGGTATCTTCGGACTCTAGAAGCTCCGGTGCAGCTAAAACCCTCGAAGTATGAGAATGCTTTAGGGTTTGCTGCTTAAGAACGTTCGAGGATACGGCGAAGCATAAGGATTTGGGTCTGGCAGAAATGGAGGAGCCGCAGGTAGGAAGAAGAGAAAGAGTTGCAGAGATTGAAGAAACCGCCATTGGATCTCCAAAAGGGAGTTCTCTCGCACTCGGCGTTTGCTCTCGGGCTCGTTTCCGGGGTTATCGACAGGGATAATTACACTTACGCCCCTAAAGATTTGTCACTTATGCAATTTACTCCCTTATATTTATAATATATCAGAATCCTCCCTTAACCTATGAGCGAAAACAACAAAGCCATATTTTGTCAAATAAAAACATTGAAAAGACTAAACTGCACCTTGAGATTAAATTTATTTAAAAGCTAATATAATCCCACAAAATATCCAACTCTAAAAAGCTAAAAATGTCTTAAAAGAATAAACTCCCAACTTTTTTATAGGGCATTCTCTAAAAATAATCCTCATAAAATAAGGATGATTTTTTCATTTAATATATAGGTAAAGTTTCTTGCTTTGAAGGGTAATTTTTGTATTAACCATTTTTGGTTGACATGGGCAACTTTTTTAAGGAGCTTTTTTTTATTATTTGTGCATACATGAATGGAGGTTTTTGGTTCAAATAAATGACAACCCTCTTAAGGAGTAAGTATAATTATGAGAAGCAACATTGGGAAGGAATGAATGCAAGGTAATTCATCAATTGGTTTTGTTAGGAATGAAGGAAAATTATACCTTTTACATGAGTATCACTTGAAACAATTATCCATTCTAAAATAACACATCAAACAACCAGTATTATCTAGTTATCCTCTCCATAAGCCCACTCTCTTGTGATCTAATTCAATCAGCAGAACAAAGTGTCAAATATAGGTTTATGTTTAATGCTTGAATTATTTAATGGATTTTGATAGAATCACCAATGACAATAAAAAGGATTTGTGTTCCAAAGGAAAGGGTTTAATTAAAAGAAAATAAGAAGATGATACTGAACTATTTTCTTTTAAGGTATATTAAAGTCTTTTAAACTTTCAAGAAATATGATGGAAAACTAAATTTCGTGTAAAATCTCCCAACTTCCCTTTATATTATCATGAAATTTAATTGAACTACTTAACCAAGTAGGAAAAATAGTTCCCAAACAAGTGTCTAAAAGAAAAGGAGGAATAAAACTTAAAGAAAAATAAAAACGAGCATTATTTTAAGGATCGTTAGGTTGGAATCTAAATGTTGTAATCACCATCAAATGAAGTCATTAAATTTAGCAATTCAACTGACAACATTTAACCACACACATGGCCGTTTTATTAATATTCTTACCTTTCTAGAAGTGCAAAATCCTCTGCAATCTTAAGCATGCAATGTCTCCTATGACACAATTTTCTTTATGATCTTAAGCTTGTTATCTACATGAATGTCTCTCTGGCACAACGTGATTGGTACTATACGAAAAAATTTAAGTTCATATCACACATGATGAGAACCCTTTGAGGCTATATATAGGTTGATTAGAAATTCTGAGTACTATCCAGAGATTGCGTCCTCTTCTCTCCTGTGCTTCGCGCTTTTTTTCGTTTTCTTTTTTCTTTCTTATTACAGAGGTAGAAGGAAAATGTGGATTTAGTCTTGGACGAGAAGTCTCATCCATAGATCCATAATATGACCACTCAAAGACATCTAGGCAACAATTGCTTTCCGAGAATTTCCATTTTAGGCTTGATATCATATTCTCTGTCTGTTTCTAGGTGAGATCTTTAGTGTGTTTGAAAGTCCTTTCATGCATGTTAAGCTTTTTCAATTATTTAGACATAGAATTGCTTCAACTCTCATTTATGTGTATGGATTGGACTTTTCCATCATTTATTTTAGGATATATGTTATTTTATCTTTACTTATTTATTTTTTGGTAGCTTAGGAGGTCTCAACTATTAGACCTTTCTAGCTTCAGTGATGTCTCTCCCAACTAAAGATCACTGCAAGATCAAAGAAAATGGTGAAAGTCTGCCATCAACAGAGTCGAATCAAGATTCATCATCTCCCACAACCAAATCTAAGAAGAAAAAGAACTTTACAGGTAAAATTTTCCTTTGCGGCTTCAAAAAATGAAAATAGATGTAGATGCATGACATGCACCCATCTAAATATTATGAATTAAAGTTCAACTCCATGATTTCATTAACAATTATAAGTGGTATGTCTGCGCTATTAATGTTGCGTTTGGATATTGAGAAACTGTATCTTGAGAATCACTTATTTCTTGTAACCTTCCGAGCCAAACAAAAAATAAGTTTTTTTTTTTTTAATCTTCACATTTTTTCAGATATTAGGTCACGGAGTTCTTTTTTTTATTTTTTATTTTATATTCATGGTATCCACAACATTTTTTCTGAATGTGTTTCCTCTGATGCTAAAAGTTGGTGGTATCGTGGAACCACTGGATAGGATTTTATTTGGGGCGTGGGTCCCTTGTTAAGACATGGCATGCAACCGTGCGTTTCATGGACTACATTAGATGAATACTCTTTTTGTTTTTTGTTTTTTTCTCATGTCACGTATGCAAACTCGGCCTAAGTGACACGTCCGCGTGCCACGTGGGATCCGCTTTGAAGACCAAAACCTCCTTCGTCGAAAACTTGGATTAAATCCGGCAAACCTCGCTCCCGGTCCCGGGAAATCCATCGACAAACTGGGAGAAATGTTCAGGACGTGATTGCGTCGGCGCTGCCGACTGGCGCAATTACTCGCATGAGCACGTTCGGCAGGTGATGATACTTTGAAGCCCTGTCGACAGATGTGTGGCAGTTTAGGGTTTCCGTTACATTTCAGTGTCTGCTTCTACTGGCAAATAAGATTCTCTCCTTTCTTCCTTGTTCAGGAATTCGTGAGCTTGCTCAACTTCACAAATCGATGGGTCGCTCTCGCGGACCACATTCTACGGACGAGGATCCCTCTCAAAGGTCTGTGCTTATTATGCTCTATTACTCGCTCTTGCTCTGCTGAAAATTTGAGGTTGTTTAGTGGAGTCTCGGTTCGAAATCCACTCTTTTAATATATGTTTTCTTTTTTTTCAAGCTTTTCAAGATAGATATTTTTGTGTTTTTGTCAAAGCTCGATCATTTATCTCATAATTTGATTGTTTCTTGAAACTGCACGAGAATGATTTTCACGTATTGTGTTCCTTTGTTTATATTTACTGACTCCAAAATTGATACGTTGAAGCAAGTAACCGTAACATGCATTGAGTGATTGATTTTCAGCTCTGTGTCGTGATTTTTATCAGGACGGCGGCACTACTAATGTTCTAAGACTAAGGAATTTTGAATTTGTAAGGAAGAGCTGAAACACTATTTCCTATGGAATAAGATTGCAAAGATAATCGCCAAAGTAATGATAAAGATGGGCGAATTACTTGGTGATAGCTTAGGGATCAGTATTGTGTGTGTGTGTTTTTGCTTCATTATTCAAATGGAATTGTGCATCAGAATCATTCAAAATTGGATGTTCTGAAGACATCAATCCCAAATAGTTACTTTAGTGTCTTCTGACCACGTTTTTTTCTTCTACAAGAAGTCTACATCATGATATGGCATTTTCATGTGCTCATAGCTGCAACGATGTTGCATGTACTCAAGGATGAAAGATATCCTTAATTTGAGACATCAGGGCAAAAATAAAGGTCGCCATCCCCCTCTCTTAGGGCTTAGTACTAGATCACACCATTTAATATAATTACTTGATCTGTATGGAACTGAGGAGTTGCTATTTGTTATGCAGTCATCTCTCATTTCTTAACTTTGCATGTCTTTGTGACTGTTCCATGCATTATGCAACATGTTCACCTTACTCTAAAGTTTCACAGTGCCTTTTATTTTTCTTTGGGTGGATCTGTAGGTCAAAGAGAAAAAGATCTGCTTCAAGTGGTGATCCTTTAGAACCTGCAGCTACAGGTTTGTTCAACTTTTTTCTGTACTTTAAAAATCTCTGTGCATCTTCACTAAGCAGAGTGTTTATCTTGATGAGAAATTGACAAGAAGAGATATGAAGGATTCTTTTGTATAAGACTCTGGATCATGCATGACTATTTGTAGCCTTATAGGAATCTGGATCTCGCATGATGAGGGATCATACAGTGTCATGGCTTATGCTGTAATAAAAACAGAGAAATTTGATGGCTATGTCCATGCATTACCATGTACTACCATCCTTCTGGACTGGATGTGGTGACCTTGATGTTATAGATTTATTTTTTGTAGAATCTCTGGGAAATAGATAAAGGTACGGGTTATTGAAGGGTGTTTCCAATTTATCTCTCATCTGACACTTCATGTGCATTTCCTGCTGTGTATTATTTTTTTGTTTTTTACTCACAATCTCTTTTGGTGTCTTTTCCCCAGTCCCTGTTTGTCTATCTTTTCTAGTAACGCCTTTTTGTTTTTTCCCCTATTTTGAGGCAGGTCATGGAACAAGTGAAGGGAAAAGGGCTTTATACCACTGCAATTATTGCAACAAAGATATTTCAGGGAAGATTCGCATAAAGTGTGCGAGGTGTCCTGATTTTGATCTTTGTATAGAATGCTTCTCAGTTGGGGCCGAGGTTACACCTCACAAAAGCAATCACCCATACAGGGTTATGGTTAGTAACAACATCAATATAGTTCTTCTTTTGTGATCAAAGAATCCAACGCAGCAATGCTTTAGAATATGAACTATGATTTTCACCATGTTTGGTCAAAGTCTTCAAATTTATGAATATGAATTTTTAAATTTGGATTATCAGTTATGATGTTTCTTGTTTCTCTCTATCTTTATGTTTTCCCTTACTTTGTTGTTGAATCTAAAATGGATGCTTATGAGGCTTATGTGTCACAATTTTAGGCATTGACCCCATGCTTTGGTATATTCTAAAGAGTAAACTGCCTTGCCTCAGACCTCGGTGCTCATTTTTCTGATATTGTTATTAGACATGTAAACTTCTCTTATTAAATCTTAAACAGTGAAATATAAATATTTCACTTGTCAAGGTAGAAAAATCATTCTGGTGTCAAATCCTATTGTTTGGGGAAGATTTCCTTAATTTTCTCTCAACGGGGGGGTTGCAATTTTCACCCTGTTGGCTACATTTTGATGACAAACTGGTGAAAATATCAGTTACATTGGGGAAAATTGACACAGGTAGATTTCCTCCCTATTTCACTTTGCCCTACCCCAAAATAGTGGCATGTTTCCAACTTTTCAAATCATGATTTTTAAATGTTTTGATAAAAGTTATATTTCATCTAAAAATAAGATAGCCTATTTGAAGAAATTTTTTTTTCTTTCTTCTCTATCCTTCATCTCCATGATTAAGCTATTCTTTACATTGATATTTGTTACTGTTGCCACAAAGTTTTATTTCAGAGCTTAAAATATTTCCCTTTGTCACTCTGGCATTATTTTCTCAATAGGACAATTTATCTTTTCCCTTGATCTGTGTGGATTGGAATGCTGATGAAGAAATATTGCTTCTGGAGGTAAATCTATTTGCTATATTCAGCTTCCTCACTTAAAGCTGCAAAGCTGGTGTTTATAATCATGTATAGCATTGTATATAATACAGTGAGCACTGATATTTCCCGGGAGCTTATGGCTAGCTTTTCCATTTTACCATATTTCTAGGGAATTGAAATGTATGGTATTGGGAACTGGGCAGAAGTTGCAGAGCACGTAGGAACAAAGAGCAGAGAACAGTGTATAGATCACTATACAAATGTGTATTTGCGTTCTCCATGCTATCCTCTTCCGGTAAGACAATTATTTGGTCCAAGTCAAATATTTGTTTTCGATTATATAATTTTGTCTTACTAGCTATTTTGGTGATGCATCCTTTGAAGGACATGTCTCATGTTGTTGGGAAGAACAGAAAGGACCTTCTTGCTATGGCTAAAGGGCATGGCGAGGGCAAGAAAGGTTGGTAATGATGTTGTGTAAGCTTTATGTTGCCTTTTGAATGCCTGAAACTTTCAGGATCATTAACTACTTCTCTCCCTCTCTCTTTATATCTATTTATTTATCTGAATTCCTTCTGCCTTTACGTAGATATCATTTATTCTCTTAGGATTGTCTGTTAGTCCTTGCATGCCTCTGCATTTGTAGAAAGTTTGGTCTTACTAAAAGGACGATACCTTGTAAAAGTTAGCTCCAAGAAAAGAGAAATAAAACCATGGTTTTCAATGCTTATGTGGTTTCTTTTCTTTACTGACTGAAACAGGTTTCCCTATACTTGGAGATCCTTCTCTGAAGGAAGAGTCCCCATTTTCACCTTCAAGAATCAAGTATGGCTACTGTCTCCATTTTTAGGGCGTACCATTTGAAGGTGCTTATTAGATCTTTTAATATGAGTTCTTTTTGCCGTACTTACTAAGGTTTGAAGATTCAAGTAAAGAAGGTCTAGTAGGCCGGTCTCCATCTAGCATAAACGGAGGTTAGCCAGGGATATTTTTTTCTGTCTATTTTTTTTTTGTATCAGGTTGCTTATTCAAATTTTCTCACCATAATAATGACTGTACTACTTTCTAAATCAGAGACAGACTATGGGCTTGGTTCTGGTGGTACAAATACAGCATCAGTAGCAGGTGCAGTGAAGAAGGCCTCAAACTCATCCCAGATCAAGGGTGGTCCCGATGACATAAAAGTTGAAGGTGTAATGACTGTGAAATTAACTTTTTAGATTTTAAATTATTGCCTGAAGAGGTCTTCTCTATTATTCTCTCTGTCCTTATTTTGGTATTGGCTATGCTCTCAGATTTTTCCACTGTAGCATGTCATGGTTGTCAGCCTTCTATCTATACTATAATTGTGTACATTTTGATAAATATGTAAATTTTATCTTCTTTTCATTTACCCTTCTAAATAGAAACTCTATACATTCCACAACTGTGTTGTCATTACAAGCAAATTAGTTGCCTAAGTTACATGCTATATTAATATTTTAGTTCTCTAAATGTCGTGTGTGAATAGCTCTTTATTAATATGATTCTAGTTGCATGAGCCAAGTTCATGGGTGAATCCTCATTGCAAGTCTGCCTTGGTAAAGTGTTTTGTTTTATGACATAAAGGCCACCATTGATTTCAGCATTCATGGAGAAATAATTCTATTGAAGTGTTATAGACATTACATGTGAATAAAAGATTTGTATATACTGGCATCACTTTAACTTAGTTTTCGGATTTGTTTCTTTTCTGGTAATTTCTTACAATTGTTAGCCTGACGAAACAAAAAACCTGTATGTCCAAAGTTCTTTTTATCATTTTGCTTATATTTCTGGCAGATACTCATCTAGATCGGAGTGTTGGTGGGAAGAAACCTAAATCCTCTATGGATGAAGTGCCTCATATGATTGAATTGAGTGGCTATAATCCTAAAAGGCAGGAGTTTGATCCTGAGTATGATAATGATGCAGAGCAGTCACTCGCAGAGATGGAATTCAAAGATACTGACACTGAAGCAGAGAGAGATCTGAAGCTACGAGTGTTGCATATCTACTTGAAAAGGTGTATAGCTTCTCTTCCTTTCATGGACATGCATACATAAAGATGCAAGCATGTGTGTCAAGAAATAATGATGTCCATTAACGAAAAAGGCAGAGAGATACCATCATAACCATCACCAATGAATTAGCTTCATCGCACATCTTGGAGGAGTGGATGCGTGATTAATTAATTATTGAAATAAGGCATGAAGTCTGTATCAGTTGGTGCAAAAAAGCAATGCTGCCGAAATATATGATGAGCAATTGCCCAATGCGATTCTTATGCTTTAGTTGTTAATTAGTTTACTGGCAAGCATTTTATTTTGGCATGCCTGGTTGTCAGATTATATGTGAATGTAGTGTTTGTTCTTAAATCTATTGTACAATAATATTTTAATTTAATATTGTACATGTAGACTGGAAAATGGGACAACATAAGGTGCAATACCTGCTTTTATAATAGAATAGTCAATTTTCAAGTGTCTGTTTCTTGTGCTATTGTTCAGCATCCTGGAAATTTTTTGACAGGCTTGATGAGAGAAAACGTCGGAAGGATTTTATATTGGAAAGAGGTTTACTCCATCCTAGTCCTTTTGAGAAGACCCTCTCACCTGAAGAGAGGGAGATATGTCAACGCTACAAGGTGTTTATGCGCTTTCATTTGAAGGAAGAACATGAGGAGTTGCTAAAAACTATTATTGGGGAACATCGGACCCAGAAAAGGCTTCAAGATCTACAGGTATGATGGATATATAAATTTTGATCTCGGAACACTTGATCTCTTCTCTTTTCTTTGTTTTTCTTCCGTTTATCTGGATTAATGCTATACCTTTTGTTTTATTTTGAATGCCAATGGAAAAAGTTAATATATTACCCTACATCAAAGGGATGGAGTCTATCTTAGTCTATTTTAAAACCACCCTTGAAGTTACCCAGATATAACTTTGTTGGCTTCTAAAATTGCCTACCCAAAGAACAAAGTCTTTTGTAGCTTTATATGCTATCTTTGGAATCATTTATATGCAATCATTTGAGATATCAAGCACCTCTATGTATACCCTGTTGGAACTCTGGTTGTTTATGGTGCGGTAATTGATAATTAAGCCCATACCTGGGTAACATGGCGAACTTTGAACATCAGATTATTTGACAGTCAACTAATTAATGATGCAAAAATCTGTGCGTGAGACTTATGTAAGTTTCATGTTCCTTTTTTTACTGG
This sequence comes from Buxus sempervirens, assembly GCA_947561395.2. NCBI lineage: Eukaryota > Viridiplantae > Streptophyta > Magnoliopsida > Buxales > Buxaceae > Buxus > Buxus sempervirens. The sequence continues at coordinate 1,428,012 of OX387191.1, read as the reverse complement.
TATAAAGGGGCTTCAGATGCTTCAGTCTATTTAAATGATGAAGCATCCATTGGCAATCGCCCTGCTGCACTCATATGAAAGGAATAATCATGCAGGAAGCTCGGGCTGCGGGTTGCCGCACGTCAGCTGAAGCAGATAGATACCTTGAACATAAGAGGAAGAAAGAGGCTGAAGAAAGTGCCCGTAGAGCAAAAGAAGGCATGCAGGTTGGTCCAGGCGGTAAGGTACTGCAACGGGCTAGTCGTCCGAAAGGAGAACCTGATGGTAGCCCAAAGGCAGGTGTGAACGGTTCCCTAGGTTTACAATCTAGCAGCAAGGATTTATCATCTACAACTGTGGGACTGGCTACATCAAGCTCCCTGGATGAATGGGATGTTACCGGCCTTCCTGGATCAGACCTCCTATCTGAAACTGTGAGTATTTTTTGACTCTGTAGTTCTTCGTAATAAGGTCGCTTAAAAATATTGACCGCCTGGCGCCTACTAAAATGGAGTTATTTCATGGATGGAGTCTTTTACATATTCTTAATTCTTCACATGGCTTAGTTAACATTTGACCTGGTGGAGGACCTATCTTGCTGCTGAAACCAAGGGGATTGATTATTTTAAACACTACAACCATACTTGGTTGGGAATTGAGTGTGGACCCTGATTGGTGTGCCTTATTTGATTATTGTAATTATGAACCTGTTACAGTCCTAAAATGTTAAGTGCTTAACCAACAAGGCCTCCATAAGCTTTGGGGCTTTTGGAGTGCAACGGTTAGGCATGTAACAGAACCAGAACTAACTTTTTAAACCATCTTAGTTTCTAATTAATCAATGACAATATGGTTTGATCATTTGAATAATGTGATCAGGGGGTTGCACATTAAGTGGGCATGGGCCCTGATCAATCTCCCACTCCCACTTATCTGATTATTCAAAGCTATATACCAAAACTAATCTGTTTGAATTTTCCTAATTCCTAACTAGCCATTGCACCATGTGGATGGGAATAATAAGAATAGGAGCATTAGTATGCATACTTCATTACGTATTCCATGATGTTCATGCTCTTTTCAGCATATATCTCATTAAGTATGGTATTCTACTCGGAGTGGTTTAGCTGAATTTCTCAAATGGAAAATGGGTAATATCCCAGCAACCGAAATCTGACTTACGACTAATGGTTGTATTAGGAAGCATGAACTAGATACTAATTTTTTTGACTCATCGTGTGAAATCTATGTAAAGAGATGATTGATGTAAATAGCCTGTTTTCACTAATTTTATCTCTAACATTGAAGTATGTTTAGCATGAATTATTGACACTGATCTACTTATGCTATTTCTTTTCCAGGAAAAGCGGATGTGCCATGAGATCAAGTTACTTCCATCTCATTATCTTCTCATGCAGCAGACATTGTCAGTAGCAATATTCAGTGGCAGTGTCACCAAGAAATCTGATGCCCATCGCCTGTTTGAGGTTGACCCGAGCAAAGTAGAGAGAGTTTATGATATGCTTGTAAAGAAGGGGCTTGCTCCTCCGCCTTGAATTTCTTCCCACCCTAACCTGTAATGTAAAATCTGATATTTATTTTAATTTTATTCATAAGCGAAGAATAGTGAGAATATATTTGTTTTTTATGCATCTTCCATGGCACTCTGAACGATTATTTGCAGTGTCACTTAACCCGGTTCAGATAAAACCTCTTTGTTGCAGTGACCTGCGGGTGATTGGTCCGAGTTAACCGGGCAGAAAAGGAGAGACAGATATGGACAAGTCTCTTCGTTGATCGTACTCCAAAAAGCGATGAAACGTTTCAAACGTGGTTAGATATGTTATTTAGAAAAAATTTAAGAGAAAATTAAGAGGGGCAAAAACCAAAAAGCAGGCGCAGATATAGGCAAGTTGAGCAATGAGTGGTAGAATCGTAGCCGTCCAATTGAATTACGTGGCCAACTCATCAAAAGGCTCAGCAGACTACAAATGCACTTGGTGGGGTCTGCTGATTGACAGGCCCGACCCCATTCCCTCTTTAAAGGCTAGAAACAAGTTACAGATATCCTTTTGTTTTTTGGGTAGTATCTGCAAGAAAATTCAGGAATACGAGGACTTATCTGCAAGATACGCATAGAAACAAGTTACATATATCTGCAAGAAAATTTAGGAATTGGACGACTTAAATTAAATTTTAAGTCACTATAAAATAAAACAATTATATTTAAAATAAATAAATTATTATATAGAGAATAAGATAGCAAATAAAATGATTATCTATTTATTAAAGATAAATATATGTTTTTAAAGACGCTCATTAGTCCCTACATAATAATTATTTATTGAAATAATCCCAATGGGAATTATTTAGTGTTGAAAATTAATATGATGGAATTTTATTATTATAGGAAACTTATTTTTTGATATAATCCCAATATATGGGACTTTTATTAGCATATACAAGAAACTAATATGATAGAATTTCATTAGCGTGAGAAACTTATTGTTGATATAATCACAATATAATAGATAGATTTCTCTTTGATTTTCAGTTTTGAAGCTGAAGGGATAACCGCCGTTTTGAGTTTAACTACTCATCAACAACCCACCTCTTCTATGGCAGAATACAATTCCATGAGATAAGAGGGGGGAGAGAGAGAGAGAGAGAGGAGATCTGCTACTCCTGTTTCTTGTATTTGGTGTACATGTCATGACTGACCTTTTCCTTCCACAACACAAATCTCTTATATTCCTTCCACCATTTCATCTTCTCTGTACTTCTCATCCTTTAATACTTCGACTACTATAATGCTATTCTTCTCTCTCACACACTCAAGTCCAAAAAGCACCACAACAGACACTCAACCACGCTCCCCTATTTATTACCCTCATCTCTTCCACACCTCTTCATCTCCACCATCGGTAACTTCCGGAGCCAGAGATTCCCACAAAGCACGTACAACAAGATAAAGGAGAGTAGTAAACCATGGGAGCCTGTGTTTCCCGGCTTTGTCTTGTGCTTCTGCTGGTGCTTCTGGGTTCCCAGTTTGGTTTCTTCTCCCCGGATGATCACTTGCCCATGACACAAATTACTTGGCAGGATATGACTGTGAACGAGAACTTGGGGCGCTTGGGTGTTTATGGCGCTTACAACAGTAGTAGAGTGATTGTTGTTAGCAAAGACGGAACGGGTGACTCCGATACAGTTCAGGGTGCGTTGGATATGGTTCCCCAACATAACAGACAAAGAGTGAAAATTCTATTACGTCCGGGGATTTACAGGTTAGACTAACAAAAAATCACTGTTCTATTCAGATTGAGTTTGCACTTGTTCTGAGAAATATTTGGAGAATTTGGTCACGGAAATTCATAGATCAGAAGACAGAGATCTTCTTTTTTGGGTTTTTTCTGAACTTATCTTTTGCTTCCATTTGCACCTTTGTGGCAAAAACCATAGCAGGTTCATTTACAGTAATTACAGTTACTATTTGGTAATGGTGCCTTAAATACAGGTACGTGGAAAGCCACACGTCGTTAGTGGGTTTTTACTTTTTATTAGGTAGGCACCCCATCTCTCTCTCTCTCTTATAAGCTCGGTTACAGTTCTCACATCGTTAATATATTCTTTGCAAAGATGAACACTGTAATGGATCTAATTCCACAGATTCCTCGTAAATCAACCCTTTCTTTCCTTTTTTTTTTTCTGGTTTTTTTGGTGCAATGGGATCTTTAGTTGCAGACTAAATGCTCTGGCTTCTCATTATGATTACTTTCCATGCATTTCAGTGAGAAGGTATATATTCCAAAATCCAAGCCTTATATTTCATTCATTGGGAATCAAAGATCTCAGACTGTGATTACATGGCATGATAAAGCTTCCGATAGAAATCCTAATGGGGAATGGATAGGAACCTATGATTCGGCATCGGTCACCATTGCATCTGACTACTTCTGTGCTACGGGGATTACTTTCCAGGTGATGGACAAATTTTTCAACACTTTTCAATTGGTTTAATTGATTCAAAATAGAACCGTAAGGGACCAAAACAAGTAAGAATTAATCCAAAAAAACCTATATACTATCATTCTGATTGATGTAAGGTGTAATGGGTGCTTGCAGAATACAGTGGTTGCGATGCCCGGAGGGTATGGAATGCAAGCCGTTGCACTGAGAATAACTGGTGAAAAAGCCATGTTTTATAGAGCCAGGTTTGTGGGTGCACAGGATACGTTGTTGGATGAGACTGGAACACACTACTTCTACCAGTGTTACATTGAAGGAACTGTGGACTTCATATTTGGCAATGGAAGATCTCTCTACAAGGTAACTTGAACCCAAATCAATGGAGGAAGCACTTAACATTAACAAAGGTCTATTGATGATTGATGATGTTGGTGCCTTGAACCAGGACTGTTACATCCACTCAACAGCAAGAAGCTCCGGGGCGATTGCGGCGTCTCGTAGAGATAAAGCAGATGAAGATACAGGGTTCTCTTTCGTAAACTGCACGATACATGGAACTGGGCATATCTTCTTGGGAAGAACATGGGGTGCCTATTCTAGGGCAATATTCTCCTACTGTGATATCGATGACATCATAACTCCCGAAGGATGGAGTGACTGGGGAGACGAAGCAAGGAGAGAGTAAGAATCTTGGTTTGAATGAAAGAACTTGGCAGGAGTTTTGAATTCCATGTCTAACTTAATTTTGGCTTTACAGGACTGCGGTGGTCGGGGAGTACAAGTGCAGGGGCAGAGGAGCCCATTCAAGACGACGGGTGCCATGGGCAAAGTCATTCAGCTACGAGGAAGTAAAGCCTTTCCTCGACATGAATTACATACATGGAGATGAGTGGTTAAGACTGTGATGAGTCTTTCCCCCTCTGTATAATATTTACACATAACACACAGTCACAGTCTCCCCTAAAAAAACTTAGGGATACTCAATTTTTAGCTGGTAGCATCATTCTTTCCTTTTCTCCGCCCATTTTTCCTGAGGAGATGTTCCAAACCTGTTACCTCAACATCAAAGCTCCCAAAGCTTGTAGTCTTCTTCCTCCCTGATTTCCATTTGTTTCTCTGGGGTTATGATACGTATTGTTGGCCGTACTAATTTGGGCAAGTGAAAATTTTGAACATTTTATGCAATTGCAATGACATTATTAATTATTCTTTACTTCTGAGTCTCTCATGATTACATTGCACAGAGATACAATAATGAATTTATTTGACTTCCATGCATGGATGGTTCCAAGTGTGGTGGATATATAATGATGAAGAACACAAGGTTGTACCTCGTTTCTTAAATTGTACAAGCTAAAAGGGGTACCAAAACATCATCTGTGATACGATCATCTGTGGCCACATCCACTACATAAAAGATTGCACTGAAAGCATAAAGTAGAGTTCAACAGAGTAGCCATTGCCGAACATTACAACCGATGGACCAAACTGATCTTTCATACAGAAAATGGAAGCAATACTAAATTTTTTTTTCCTTGGTAATGTTTAATATATTGCCAAGGCAAGTACAGTACTGCATTTGCTTAAACACCCTCCCCTGATAACCGCATAAAAAAAACTAAAAAGGTGACAAACATCACACTGACGCAAGTACACAAGCTTCAAAACCTTACAGCACACTCCTAATGTCATCGAACCTACTTACAAGTCCTTACCTTCGCCGCTGTACACCTAGCAAGTACCCCCATTTAAAATGAAAATGGGATCCCTGCATCAACTTCCTACCTTATTTACAGAACTGGAAACCAGTTCCACCACTGGTCATCAGGATCTCAGTGATGGCATATAACTCAAGCCAATACTTCCATGGCTTCAACCTGTTCACTTTCTTGGCCAGACACCATTGTACCTTCTTTTATATCTAATTTGTCATTGTTGCCGTCATTATCCTCATCCTCATTATTATCATCTTCACTAATTTCATCACCATCACCTATTTTAACTTCATCTTCAATCGAAGGCCGCTTCCTTGAACCAGCCAACTTTATATTTTCTTCAAAGCCATCAAAAATACCATCTGCAACAGCTAAATCTGGCCTAACCTCTGCTACTGTATGGAGTTTGGAAGTAGCTGGAACTTCACGATCTGACAAAGCAGAGCCGCCAGACTCGGCAATCTTAGCCATAGTTGAGCTTGTCGATAGCTTCGTGCCAGGGCTTACCGCTGCACATATTGCAGAGGCTATTTCAGGCTTTACCTCAACATCAACCCATCTGTTGCCTACCCAATCTCTGGAATTCCTTACATTCTTTTTCTGGAAATTCATGAACACTTCTTCACCTAAGAACAAAATAAAGAAAGTTAAATTGTGCCTTTCCAACAAGACCACTTCAGGATCCACCCAATCCAGGAAGTGGTGCAATGACTAAATAGTTAAACCAATGATATTCTGAGCCACATGTTCGGTAAAGGTTATGGTCCATCAAGGAAAGTAGACCAAAGGTCCACCATATGGTACCACCTCTGTATACATCAATTTAAGATGTATTTAGTTTTTCTCCAAAAATAAAAAGGACAATAGATTGGCAGATATGATATGGATCTCTTTCAAGAAAAAAAATGAGGAATGGTACATCTCTTCAGTAAGAAAAGGAAACAAGAACGAATAGAAAAATACATGTCAACAAAAAGAAATCATACCAGGCAAGTAAACTTGCAGCTCACAATCTCCACAGTTGTTAACTCCAGTTACTACCCCTTCCCACCAGCCATCGCTCCACCAAGCATCAACCGGGGATCCAACCTCAAAGACATGATTTGTTGAATCCTCCGGAGGGGGGCATGGCCTGATTGTAAAGCGGCCTGAGCATCTCATGCCAAGTTTGTCAGGGGCTGCCAGCCTGAAGGCAGGGACCCATTCCTACAAATTAGAGAAACTGTCAACACTTTCCGTAGACTAGTGGACTCCACAAGCATAAAAGCTTTACATTCTTAAAAACATTTGGATGCATCACAATTGTACCCACACCAGAGGGCTATCTCTCATATGGTTCATGCAATTGTTCACTATTCCAGCAAAAATTTCCCCAGTTCCAGTAGGTTCCAACTCCACTTTTCAAAATGGGATTTGAAACCCCCCAACCCACCCACCCCCCAAAACAAAAAACCAACCAGCCCCAGTTTTGAGCAGCATGAGCAACATGGCACTCCATGCCACTCAAAACAGCAACAACATTGATGGCGTGGTGACCGTGCCATCTATTTCATTAGCATGCCATGCAGAATCTTAAAGGAAAAAAAATGAAAAAGAAAACAAAAGGCAGAGACACAGAAGGAGGGAAGAACTTGCATTTGTCTTCTCTGAGAACTCCTGCATGTTTTAAAGGTAGGTTTTACGAAGATTCTATCCAAGACAAAAAAGATTTTAAAAATAAAAACTTTAATTACAAAAATTATCTTTAAGTTTGATGAAATTACAAGTAACTCTTGTTACAATTTTTAAATAATGTTGATTTCCCCAACATATTCGGTTGATTATCACATTTACCTCCCCTTTTGGGAAGTGACATTTACAATATCATAAATTTCATTAATTTTGGAAAATTTTACCCTTGTAAGGTTAGCAGTTTAGTCAAATGACACTTTACCTTAATTAAAAGTTCTACGAATTTCCTACATTGGCCTTATTATAAATAAATTACATTTATTTATTATTTTAATAAATGTATTAACATTTTTAATATTAAAATTTAGAAAAAAAAAACTTACAATTTATTTTGTTATATGAAACCTTACTATCTTCTGGAAATGTAAATGACCAACTTATAATTTTTTAGATCTTGGAGGGAACCTAAAAGAATGATTTCTTCTTTTTTTAGATTATTTTTTTTCTTCATTTTTTTTTAGATTATCTTGAAACGGATGTTGAACCGAACAACATCAACCTTGATTATAGCCAATGTTGCACCAAAATTAAAAGTATAACCATACAATTTATTGACCACTTTCCAGTCATCAAAACATCTTCATTTAGTCGTGCAACTCTTTTGCTCAATAGCAGAGTTAAAAACGTACAAGATTATGGTACTTGGCCTGGAAACAATGCAAGAAATGTCAAAACAATTGAGAAGTCATGGTTCATATGACTGGGTTACCATCTAGGTTACAGGATGAATAATACACTACTTACCTTCAGAATCTTCTATTATCATTCACATCAAGGTAAAAGAAATTAAAGAAAAACTTTGAGTTTCCTAAGAATACCTCAAGATTGCCACATCCGTCTTCATTCTGGACATCATGATATTGGACTTTCAGCTGCTTCCGAGAAGTCTGAAAGACCGTACACCTAAACCAGCAGCCTCGGATGCCACTATCTTGACAAAGCAGCTCTATCTTATCATCAACCTTAAAAGGCAGGTTTTGCCAGGGCTTGGGCTGAATGTATTTGATGGAAAGTGTTCTCCCATGCGATAAACCATTTTTCAAGTGACGTGAGGGTTCAGAAGTTGGTTGGCTCCACTGACCTGAATCTCTAACAGAATGATTTGCCCCAACCCTCTGCCGCCCTCTGCAACTTCTAGTCTTCTTAGTACTATGCTTTATCTTCCCCCTTTGGCTAAATTCTTCACGTTCATCGCCAGTCAAACTCTTACAAAAAAACTTGGGAATGGAAACTAAACTGGTATCTAAATACGAAAATATCGCTTGATTAAAATAGCCTCGCAATTTACTCAGATCAAAATGCTTTACTCTATTGCCTCGAAATTGCCTGGAGCATTGATGAACTCTTGGTGAGGACATATGTGGAAAAGCAGCCAAGCACTTCTCATAATGTTCTGGAGTTAAAACCGTTGCTGGACCATCAACACACTCCGCACTGATAACCTGAGCGTAAGGAGTAATAAAAACTTCTCTAGGGTGCAGGTTTGATAGGCGAATGACACACTTGACCTCCTGATTACGATGAAACCACCGCACTTTGACCTTTTTCATACCTTTCTTGTCTTCATACATGTCTTCCAAGTATGCAAGGTAGTGATTTTCTTCTTCGGCCATAACAAAAACAAAGGAATGAACCTGAACATTGGGAAACAACATTGATCCTTACAGAATTAGAATCCCATGGAAAAAACTTAAAGATAAAGCAACGCGTTGATGCTTACAGCTATGGTTGTTCCGTTTCTGCAAAATGATGGATAGTGCTTCAGCTGTTTACCACAGTTCCATGCAGCACCTGACCACACTATGTCTGAAGTGTCACCCTTCAACCGCCTTGCAAACCTGCCCTGTTGTAAAGAAGTGTGACATAATAAAAAATGACAATGATGAAGGAAAGCATAACATGGACAGGAAGAACTGCAAATAAACATTACCGTGTAATCAGAAATATGGGTCTGTGGAGCATCAAATCCATTCATTGAGAAGTTGTGAGATTCTAAAGCTTGAGCAGAACCATTTGTTGGTAATTCTGTCATATTAAAATGTTAACTTGCTGAGCAATAATCTAATTTAACAGTAAAGAAAAGGAAAGATGAAAGCGGAAATTGTCCACCTCAGTCAAATACAAATAAATGGTGGTATAAGTATGTTACAACGAATAAATGTGGCAAAAACAACATCCTCGCACCTAACTTCATGAAAAAATCATTGTCTAGGCTCCAAAAAACAGCCAGAAACTATAAAAAAAAAAATTCTGCTTAGAAACAACTGACTACCGGTAAGGTTGTATAAGAACCAATTTTTGCTCAGGTTCACACCTTCAACAATTTTTAAAGCCTTAGGTTCAATTCAACCCACTTATGTTATTAGGCCAACTCAAGCACAATGTCAAGATTTACAGGTCAATGAAAACAGTAATATTTAAGCTCCAATCATTGAAAAAGGGAAAAAAACTTCAGAATTGAAACATGTCGATAAAATGATGTGAAACCCAATAGCACATGTTGGATCAAATAAGGGGTATACCATTTATCATTTATTATGTTATGTCTACAGGAATGAATATGCAAAAAAGATGTTCATAAATGTAACTGATCTGAGCTTGATTAGCTATATTCAGGGTTTTTAAGGCAAATTAGCAAGCCTTGAGACACAAAAACCTCATATTCAGTTCAGGCTCACTGACTTCAAGCTGAATCAATGAAGGAAAATGTGCCAGTTCAGCCTATTAACAGTTTTAGTTAAGTATTTATCTATGGATGCCAAAATTGTGAACTGTAGAAGGATTTGGAAGATAAACTCATCCTATCCTCATACCTGATAGCCTACATATATATTTAATACACATGTATTTCGGATTACACAATATAGCTGCAGGTCATAGTGTATGTTTAAATACATACGGATAGTGACCATCTAGGTCCATTTCCTTTTTAGTTTTTAATCATCAGACATTTCCGTTCATGATAGAATGACTCAAGAATTGGACTCACCAATACAAGATGGATTGATGAAATATTAGCAGGTATTGCCAAAATGAACAGACTATCTGGCACTTTTCTGCTTTATTATAAAACCAGACAATTTCTGGTAAATATACTAAATGATAAAAAATGCATCCCGAAAAAATTTTGAATCATACCAATCGTATTGAAATCATATGATTTTATAATTTAAATGACTCCAAAAAGCCAGCTTCTTTTTCAACCGGAAAAATTCCATTTTTGTTTTCATCATTGTCTATACAGAATATAGTACTCTAAATGACTAAATATGCATAAAGAAATGTAGTTTATTTATTTTACCAATCCACAAAAAACTAACCTCAGAGCACTGCCAAAACCTGAACCCAAAATTCCACTAATAAAATTGCCAAGGAACTTCCAATTGATGATTCATAATTTGATTTTACGTGACATTTTCTGATTCCAATTCTATTCATGGTTTGTAAACCTTGGTGGAATATTAATATGCCTGAGTTAAAAGCAAATATTTCTGGGTTTGATGATATTATTCATGTAAGCTTCTTCCTGTTAGGATCTTTCACTGTCAGAGTTGAATGCAATGCTACACCAATATATAGCATGCTGGTAAGTAATATATAATATGTGAATTGAAATTTATTATGGACAGCCACTATGAATGAACTAATAAATCATTCTTGGTTTATGCATACCATCTTTAACATGAACTTGATAGTAACGGAGGAAAAAGAGACATAAATTACCAATGCATGTGGATCTGCATCGCACAAAATCTTAATAGAATCCATAAATAAGCATATCGGGGCATCTACATAAGATGAGACTAGAGGACATGGACAGAAGCAAGAAGCAGATACGGAGCTTGCAAACCTCAAAAGCCATGAGGCTGTGCAGGCTCTTAGCATGGTTGAAGTGAGTGTTACTGAGAGTAGGCTGAAATGCTTAATTGTCAAAGTAGCTAAGCTTCATCATCCATAATCTTCTAAATGATATAGTACATTTACATTTAAAATAATTAACTGAATAATTTAACTGCCCTCACTTTCATTTCTAATTTCAGATCCACAGGTTCAAATGATGTTAATCTGAGCTCTAGAGAACAGCACATGAAGCAGAGAACAGAAGAACTACAACAATAATGGGAAACTAACAGACAAAAACAAACTCATTCAGAATGAGAAGGGAATAGAAAAACCAGGAGAACTATGTTAAGGCAGTACATACTTGAACAATCTTGCAGCGGATGCTGCTTCGAGAGTAATGAAGTTAGCCAATCTACCACCTCTCTCCTTGATCTCCATTTGAAATTAGCATTAATGGACTTCTCAGCCCCATAAACGTGCAAGAACTCCTCAGCAACAACATATACCATGTGCCTAAGACTCCTCTCAGTGCCCACAACGGCAAGGACAGAGTCTCCAGCAGAGTCCTTCAGAAAATAGTGGACCACCCGATTACCACGCTCCTGTGAAACAAATTGCTCTTTCCATTCGACAAAACCATGACTGTTCTCAGACATTTTGACGGAGAAGACGACAACGGTACAACAGAACAGCACAAACCTCAAAGAATTCCTAACTACATAGCCGAAAGAGCCTGAAGAAAGAAAATGCGACAGAAGGGTCAGAAGCCAACTAAGCCCGTGGTCTATAAAGATAGAATATTGCACCCACTCCAGAATAACCTACGCAAAAGGGCAAGAAAGCAGGCGAAGGCAAAATGGAAAAAAAAAAAACATATACATAAAAAGCGCGGTTAAACAGACTGGTTAAACCCTAGAGGCACCCTACCACCAGAACAGATTTTTAAATCACATTTCCCTGCAGTTAAACCCTAGGATAAATAATTCCCCCTCCATGAATCTCTAATCAAACTGGCGCTGGGGGGGAACCAAAAAAATGGAAAAATCAAAAGCGCTACCAACCGGTATAACTGGGAATCCAGAAAATCAGAGCAAAAAACATCCAAGACCTAAAATCACATCAGAAATCGTAGTCAAAGTACCGGGTTCTTGGCTCAAAACGGCGCCCCCCACCCCACCAAGGCAGAAAAAATATTTTGATTGGGGTTCCAGTGACAGAACTTGATCCGAGAAGGAAACGGGCAAGTGATCTTAAAACAACAAAAAGAAACTCGAATAGAGAAAAAAGGAAAACAAAGGGGAGAGTGAATGGCTCAGATGACCTGATAACAGTGATGTCCGGTTTGAATCCGAGGAGCAGAGCGTTATCTTCCGTTTTCAGATTCGCTAGAGCGATTCCAGGACGAAGAGGAACGAACACCGAAAGGCCATGACAAGATTGAGAGTCACAGAGCTTCGAGCATTCACATCCCATGTGAACCGATGAGGGAAGACGAAATCACAAAAAGAGAGCAGCTAAACTAATATCGTCTTTCTCCCCCTCTCGCGTGGCACACTCGTCTTTTTGTGTATAAGAGGTTAAAACATCGGTTCTGCCACTGACATTTCGTTGAAACTACATCTTTGCCCTTAGGTTTTTGTGATGGCCAAGTCTCACATGAACCATGAAACAATCGGTTAAAACAAATTTAAAAAAAATATTAATTAGCATTCTAAATTAGTCTTCAATTGATCGAAGCATGCTTTGAAATTATTCTGATGGTAGATTAAATGATAATTTTAGTTTGACTATCCTATTTGCTTTATTTATGTGAAATATTACATCATATTTTCAATTTATTTTTTATATACTCTATCCCAAGAAGAGACAAAAAAAGACAATTGTTTATCATTTAATTGTAGAATAATAATAAAACCATTTTGGAAAACGATTATAGATAGGGATGGTAATGGGGTGGGTTGGATGCAGCTTTTGACAAAACTATACCAAACTCACTCCCAAGTCCATGAAAAGACCATATTGGGTGGAATTAGGAGCGATCCAAATGTGCTTTCTGCTGTGTAAAATGTTAATCTTCTACCCCCCTTATCTTTAAGGTGAAAATCACAACAGCCACCCACTTGAGAGGATAAAATGAACAGCAAAAGGAAGCATTGGACAGAAGCCCAGAACTCAAAACGAAAAACCAAGGAGAGATGAGGAGCTCTGCACTGAAGCCTGGGTTCTACTTCACAAGGCAATCCAACCTTCAAACCCCAAAGGGCAATCCCCCTCGGCTCCTTTCCATCAACAGCACTTCATCTCTGAAGAAATATCTCTTAGAATCATCCCCAGTCTCCGCTTCTTCAAGAACTCAAATCCCAACTGGTAAACACATCCGACGGTGCTCTGCAGAAACACACCACAACCACAGGAAGAGAAAATATCACGAATCGGAATCCGCGTCCCACTCCCATTCAGTCTCAAAACGGGAAACTCGTCAATTTCTCCCAGATGGGTTTTCAAGGTTTGTGATCCTGGGTTCAGTTTCTATAGGATTTGCAATCTTTCTGATGGGGACGGATCAACACAAGGCATTGGCTTTGGGTCCCGAAGGGCCTTTGATGGAGGAGTTTTGGGAAAACGTGAGGAGATATGCACTGTATGCTCTTACGGTCAGTACAGGTGCTCTTTACGCCGTGTTTCAGCCGATTTTGGAACTATTGAGAAACCCGATCTCTGCAATTCTCATCTTAATCATCTTGGGGGCTGGTGTCTTCATTGTATCTCAGGTGCTCTCAGCAATGGTTGGTGTATCTGATTTTTCCTATGAATATAGTTATTAGATAACCAGATGATTTGCTTTTTCTTTCGGTTCATTGTGTATGTGTTCATTTCCATTGCATATTCATACTCTGTGGACGCGTCCTGCAACCAAGTTTCAAGTTTGTGTATTGAGATTTGAGATCAATAAATTTAAAACCCATCATCAGCTTGTCACTGTTGATGTCTGATTTGCAGCAACTTAACAAAATCAAAATGGGAAGTATAAAAGCACTAGAACAACCGAACTGCAAAAATCAAGATGACTGTCTACATAGCTGTTGGCCACGGGATTGCAGGCCCTGCTGATTTCAAGCCAGCCAGCCAAGCCCAAATCATTGAAATCCGAAATCCTTTGGGCTAGTTCGAACAATAGATGGGCCGTAAGCGTTAGTCATGGACTTGCTTTGTAAACTCCCAAGGATCAGGCCGAACCAGTTCAAAGGCTAACGCTTTGCTAGCCCAAGAAACATCAAGAAGCTATGTAATTCAATGGTGAGGTAGGCCTTGATTCAGGGATTGTCTGCGTGCCACACAACCGAGCACCCAAATTGTGGACCGTGACCCATGAACCAGAAAATTTTCACAATCGATACTTTCTACTTTCGAACATAGTGGTAAGACTTAAGAGTGCACAACAAAGTATATATGTCTAACGAATGGTACTTTGACGAATCTCTAAAATATTTCACGTACATAAAAAAGTATGTAGAACAAATGATACCTGAAAAGACCTCCATGACAATGGAACATTAAAAATTTAACACCATCCTTTTTTTGTTTTGTAACATGGAAACCTACCCTAGGCAGGGTCTCAATTGGACCCACCCTAGGGGAGTTAATCCTTGGATACATGAACCCACTCGCAAAGCCCATGTATAAGTTAGATAGCATCGGACAGAGGACGCCTAGGTTTTAAATCGGTTCCTATAGAGGCTCTATCTACAGTCTGAAATAAAGCCTCTACAGGATAGTGACATTTGTCCCACTTAAACCACTTAAAGCTCCATTCTATCCCATCCTAAACCACTTAAAGTGGGACAGATGTCACCATCCTGTAAAGGTTCTAACCAGTCTGCCTAGGTTTACAGTTCATCTCTAGGTTCTCTCATCGCCAATTTGGCAGCCCTAAGTAGGTTAACCTTGACACAATCTTAGATGTGGATATCTTGGGCTCCCAATCACTAATCATAGGATTTTATCATTTTAAACAAACCGCTTCCTCTTTCCCACCAATTAATAAGCTCTAAACTATTTCAGCCTATGAATGACATTTGAATCACATTACAATCAATTCAAGCAGGAATGTGGTTTGACTGCTTTTCTAAGAAAGCAAATCTTTTTCCAAAGTAATGACGTAAACGATTCTCAGAAGCCGAAATTGAGTAGCCAATCCTTTTTCTCAAAAAAGGAAGATATTAGATAGGGACACACTTGTTGCCCTTTAGTCTTCACAGATGCAGAAAGTACATAACGCCTTCGTTGTCAATAAAGGCAAGTCCGTCCAAGAGAAAGTTCAGCTGCTTCCTCTTAGGGTTTGGTAGTACTGTTCATCCCTCGACTCCCAGTTCAATATGGCTCACTAATCTGTGAGGTCTTTCTCCCTACGGTGGAGTGGTCCTTTTGGG
Organism: Buxus sempervirens; assembly: GCA_947561395.2. Taxonomy (NCBI): domain Eukaryota; kingdom Viridiplantae; phylum Streptophyta; class Magnoliopsida; order Buxales; family Buxaceae; genus Buxus; species Buxus sempervirens. The sequence continues at coordinate 1,412,348 of OX387191.1, read as the reverse complement.
TGTGGCGCCTGTATAGTGTTGGTTTAGCGTTGGGTCGGCGAGTGCGTTTTTTGTTCCGATCTCCTTTGGTGGTCCATCTGACCTTATCTCATGGATGACCTTGTCCAAAACCTACAAAATTTGGTTATACCCCCCCGACCTGCAAAAGTATTCACCCCCTCAGTTAAGCTCAATCAAAAAGTGGTCCTTCCTTGCTGTCTGTGAACTGTGTGAAGAAGATCTGCAGGTGGTTTCATTCAAAAATACGGTCACCCGGCTATGGAAAAATATATCCTTGCTGAAATGCCTCAAAGTAGCGCCACGCCGCTTCCTTCTTGCGTTCCGGAGTATGGATGACAGAAGCCGCATACTCTATACCCAGCCATGGATAGTCAACTCCTCCTTATTGATAATGGCTGGTATCCAGAACGAAACGGAAGCTGCCTCCTTTTGCTTCAAACACTTGTACATATGGATGCAGATGTTAAATATGCCAAAAAAATTTCAAGACTCAGATATCATCGGGGAGATTGTGGCTCTATTTGGGGATATGCTAGAGTCGGAAATCAATGACGACGTCCTTGAATCGTCCGTGGTGTTCGCGCGAGTTATATTACCGATGGATCAACCGATTCCTTCAGGAGTCCATTTTCAGGTAAGTGAAGGTGAGCACTTCTGTTTAGATTTTCGTTTTGAAAGTTTACCCCCATTCTGCTGCTCTTGTGGTCTCCTTGGTCACACCTTTCTGCGATGCTCTAGCCCTTTCAAGGCATCACAGGAAAGTGGTTCTAACGATGAGTGCAGGAAATATTCGGAAAATCTCAAGGCTCCCATGACGCGCCGGAAAAATCCCCTTCTTAAAATCCTGCCGGAGAAGAAGCAAAAGGAAACGGCATCGCAATCGGGTGCTGAGCAACTGGCCAACTCGGTGGATGAACCGGTTCTTCCGATCCCACCCGGTGGCCACTCGGAGGATATCGCGGCTGAGGTAACTCAGTTAAGCGGTCACTCGGTCTCTGCTCCAAGCAGAACTCGAGTGCCAGCTCTGACTGACGCTGATCTTTTGCCAGGAGATAAGACGGGTGCACATCACGAGGGATGCGGTGTCCGGATCGGGGAAGATGTGCAAACAGCTGGCGATCTTGTGAATGAAATATCTGGATTTGCTCAACCCTGGCTGGAAAAGAGTGGGCCAACTTGGGCTGGACCCAATTTATTAGTGTCTAACTTCTTCTCATTCTGTGCCCAACCCATGAATGTGGATCCAACCATAGTCTTAAATGCATCTCCCCACCTCACGATCCAAGAAATCACCCAGCCCACTACAATGCACTTGGACCAAAGTACTCGCCAAGCCCAACCAAAAAGAAAACCCAAACCCAAATGCATTGCCACATCCAATAAGGATCCGTGCCAATCTTCACCCAGGGAGGAAGAGATCCACATTCCTAAGAAAAGAAAGTTTACCAAATCTCTGTTCGTTTTGGATAATTCTTCTTCTCCTCCAGCCAACCATTCCCCACCACCTCTCTCCATTTCGTTTCCTCCCTGATGAAAATTCTGGCCTGGAATTGTCGGGGGCTTGGGCGGCCTCCGACAAGACTCCATTTGCGTAATCTGTTACGCATTAATAAGCCCAATATACTTTTGTTATCAGAAACTTTACTTACTGATAAATCTTCTGAGTTTTTTGCTAGAAAAACAGGTTTTGCTAACTATTGGTGGTCGGCGGCCAAGGATCATGCCGAAGGATTTTGTGTTCTGTGGGATAATAGCTGTTCAATTGATGTACAAATTATCAAGGATTGGTGTGTTCACCTATCGGTTTCGATGGAGTTGGTTCAATTTGAGTTAACGTTTGTCCATGCCAGTTCCAATGTTCAAATCCAAAATATGCAATGGGAGTTCCTCAGAGTGGTTAAAAATCGGTGTCTGGGCCCATGGTGTGTACTCGGGGACTTCAACGTAGTTTTGTACAATCATGAGAAAAGAGGAGGTAATAGATTACAGACTCACAAAGCTCAACTTTTCTCTGATTTCTTAAATGCATGCTCGCTGCTGGAAGTACCGGGGAAGGGAATGAAGTTCTCATGGTGCAATGGGAGAGATGGATTGGGTAGAATCAAGGAGAAGATCGATCGAGTGCTGGGGTGTACGGAGTGGCACCTCCTCTTTCCTCATGTAGTTCTGTGGCAGGACCCAATCATCGAATCAGATCACTCACCACTCTGTTTAAATCTCAACAATGATCGGGCATAGAAGAAGTCGACATTATTTAGATTTGAAAAATATTGGATTGAGGAAGCAAATTGTCTCCATACTATCCGGCAAAGTTGGGGACAAGGGAATGGTAATTGGCAGAGGAAAATGGGCAAGCTTAAAAAGGATTTAAGACAGTGGAGTAAAAACTCGATTGGGGATATACATAAGCGAGTCGGCATTTTATATGATCAACTTAAGTGGGTGCAGAAAGATATGGAGCAGAATGATGATCCAATTCTCCTCAATAGGGAAAGATCGCTGCAGGTACAGTATTTCAGCGCCCTCAGAGCACAAGAGCAATTTTGGATGTAGAGATCAAGGATTAACTGGCTTCATGAAGGGGATCTCAACACTAAGTTTTTCCATTTGTCTACGGTTGCCAGAAAACACAAAAATAGAATCGTTTCGCTCAAAAATGATTTCAATGAAGAGGTCTCTGATCCAAAGGAGGTCGAACAAACACTTGTGGACTTCTACCAAGGTCTGTATTCTTCTAATCAGCTTACTCGGGACTTCTCTCTGCTTAATTTACTCCCCAAGATTGTTACTGATTCTGATAATGCTGGGCTCACTAGGGGGGTTTCGGAACAGGAGATATGGGATACAATCAAACGAATGGGCGCTCTAAAAAGCCCTGGACCCAATGGGTTCCAAGGCATTTTTTTTCAAACATATTGGGATATCATTAAGCATGAGGTGTGTCAGGTGGTTGGGGGTTTTTTTAATGAGGGCACCTTTGCTCCTGAGCTCAATTATACCCATATTGTTTTGATCCCAAAGATAGAGCATCCTAGGACACCTCTGACTTCAGACCGATTAGTCTCTGTAATTTTATCTATAAAATTATTGCTAGACTTCTAGTTGATCGTCTGAGACCCATCATGAAAAAGTTGATATACCCCCAACAGTGTGCGTTTGTCCCTGGCCGTGTCAATCAAGACAATATATTTGCGGCCAATGAGCTATACCATACCATCAAATCCAAGAAAAAAGGTAAAAACAGAGGTCTTTTTGATGTGAAGTTAGATTTGGCTAAAGCCTACGATAGGCTTCAATGGAATTTTATCGAGCACACTCTGCATGCGTTTGGGTTTAATCATATTTTCATTAATATGATTATGTGGTGTATTTCCTCCGTCTCATATACTGTTTTGGTGAATGGATCCCCATGTGGTAAAATTTGGCCCTCTAGGGGGATCAGGCAAGGCGACCCCCTGTCCCCATTTATCTTCATCTTAACTCAACAGGTTCTCTCATTTGCCCTGGTCAAAGCCGAAAGTGAAAACATCATTAATGGCATCAAAGCTTCCAATGTCGCAGAACCTATCAACCATCTGCTATTTGCCGATGATCTGCTCCTTTTTGGTCGTGCAAAGCCAGGTAATATCCATAATTTTTTGCAAATCATTGACCAGGTTGTGGATATGGCAGGTCACAAGCTGAACCGTGATAAGTCTGAATTATACCTCAGCCCAAGTATTAAAGGAGCAGAGAAAGGGATAATTTCTCGTGCCTTTGGTATCAGACCTGTGGTGGTGCCAGGTAAGTACCTTGGTATTCCCATATTCCTTAATGCTCCTAAGTCATGGCAATTTCAGAGAACTTCTTCAAAGGATCAATAAGAGGCTTACTGGGTGGAAGGCTCAGCTCCTTTCTCAAGCAGGGCGGGCAACTTTGATCAATTCGTCACTACTCAGTGCAGCGCAATATGTCATGGCAGCGGTTAAAATCCCAGGAAAAATTGTGGACACCCTTGACAGGGAAGCTAGAGCATTCTTTTGGTATAAAAAGGATAGGCACCGGTCCTTCCACACCATCTGCTGGGAAAGAATTTGTCTACCGAAGAGGTTGGGAGGCCTCAACATCAAGGATAGCAAAAAATTTAATGAGGCAATGCTAACCAAAGCCATATGGACTTTAAATACTGGAGAAGACAAAATCTGGAAGAAGATACTCAAGGCCAAGTATTTCCCAAACAGTGAATTTAACGAAGCCAAATCTACTCGATCTTCCTCATGGCTATGGAAACAAGTTTGCAAGACATCATCTGTTTTCAACTCTGCCACCAGATGGGCCATTGCTGATGGTCAAAGTATTCTGGTCAGTGACGCAAGATGGTGGAAAGGCTATGTGCAAGAAGACTCCCATTTGCCTAACGACAGCCTTGACTTGAGGGTTGCTGACCTGATTGAGCAGAATTCCAGACAATGGAACAAGGATCTTGTTCTGCAAATATTTTCTCCACATATTGCTGATCAAATCTGTACCATCCCTATCAGTAAATTTGCGGCATCGGATAGACTCATATGGGAAGGAACCACCTCGGGTAAATTTACTGTTTCTTCAACTTATCAATTGCTTACAGGGGTTTCAGGATCCGACAACAACCAAGAAGAAGAAAAGAAGTGGCTGCGTTTATGGCACCTTCCACTACCCCACAAGATCAGACTTTTTATATGGAAAATGCTATGGAATGGCAATTCAACGAATGAACTTCTTCATGCAAAACTCGGAAGCCCAATTGCCGATTGCCCACTTTGTTTATCTGAACAAGAATCTTCAACTCATCTCTTTCTTAATTGTGATTTTCTCCGTGCTCTTTGGTTCGGATGCATGGGTGGTAGGATCCCATCGAATGGCGTGGTAACAAGTACTAATGATTGGTTCTTTAATTTCTTGATGCAAATGGAAGGTAAGGGTGAGCAAGTCATTGCCTGGGCAAATTTATGCTGGGCAATCTGGCTCACCAGGAACAAGGCGGTTTTTGAAAATGTTCGGCCCTCCATTCATCTCACTTCATCTTTATTTTTTTCTCTTCAGGATGATTCACTCAGGCTACAAAAGAAAAAGGTTCAGCAAATCAGGCGAGGACAGGACGTGATGGTCATTTGGAAGTGTCCTTCTCATGGATGGTTGAAAGTTAACGTTGATGGTGCTGCCAGGGGAGCTCCTGGAGAGGCGGCGATAGGAGTTGTTATTCAGGATGAAGATGGTAGAGTCAAATGTTCTTTGGCACATACCATTGGATTGCAAAATGCTCTCTATGCGGAGGCTCGTGCTATAGTAGAAGGCTTTAAATGTGCCTTAGCACTCAACGCCACCCAGGTGATACTAGAGAGTGACTCTCAAGTTCTCATCAGCTCCCTTATCAAACCGAATGTACACATTTGGAGGATTGACCATTGCCTTGATGAAGCCCAGCATTTGGCCACTCTATTTTCTTCTATCCAGTTTTCTAAAGTTTATAGGGGAAGCCAATTCTCTTGCTGATGGATTGGCTAATTTTGCGTTAAATAAGTTTTCTTGTTTTTGGATGAACCAGGTCCCGCATGAGCTTGTTCACCTGATTCATGAAGACTGTATGGGGAGGTCTACCCCGCGTTTTGTTCCTTTTAATATATAATCCTCATCTGGGTTTTATGTCAAAAAAAAGTATAAATTTCTCTACCTTGATCGCACCAGAAAAGGTCAAAGAACGTAATATTCGTTTTTTGACTTGCACATCCTGTCCAAATGGACGGACACTTCATGTACCCAAGACAAAAGTAGAAGCTAGGAAGCCCAACCTTTTCTAATTACATTCATTTCAGTGAAAGAGTTCTACCAGGTACGAGAGTGCAGTTACGGAAGCTCCTATGGTCACTATATGGGATGCCCGTTCCGGCATTCCCCACCCCATTCCAGGGAACGACTAATATAAAATAATCCTAGGCTGCGTTTGATTTGCAGGATTATTCTAGTTTTGTTGGAAAACAAACTTCCCTTCAGAAAAATAAATATTTGGTTAACAAGAAAGCGTGGGATCCCTAGAAAGTAAAATCAGTCAAATCACTTTCCAACGTATATTTTGCCGCATTTCATTTCTCGACCAAAATGATTGGATTTTGTCAAAAAATCAAAACTAATTTATATTCTTATCCATTTGCTCCTTTTTTTTTGTTTCAAATCCCCCTTTTTTTTGTGTTTAACTGGTCTTTTATTAAATATTTAAGTAACAAAAAAAAAGATGAGTGAAATGATGCGTATCCTTTTATTAAATATATATATGGGATTACTAATATATTATTTATATTAAACTGAAAAAAAAATTATATATATATTCAAAGGGTTAAATTCACTCATATTTACCATATAACGAGCTAGTGTTTATAATAAATTTTTTTTTCAATTTTACATGTTTTTATATTTTTATATGAACAAAATTAAAGAATAAAATAAGAAAATATAACCCTTTTCTCATTCGTTTTGAATAACCAAACAGGGATTTTTCAGCAATTTTCATAAATTTTCGGAATGTATCTGAACAATATTCGAGAAAGTTAACTTTCAACTTTCCCAATAGACCTTTCAAGTTAATCCGGTTATCCGAACACAGTCCTACGGATTTAATGCACGTCACATCATCACAGCATCCCTCAGCGAGTAGAGGGAAAGGAGGAATATTTCGACGACCGTACCCATTTAAGAGGATCCTTTTGATTTGACAGAGACAGGTCAGGTGCAGCCCTCCCAAAGTCCGGAGTCGGTCTCTCTTAAGGATGACCACTGTTGCTGGCACATGCCTGTACCATGGCCTACAGTTTCGTAACCATCCGTCGCGTGATTCAAGGCAGCAAAGCGGAGTAAGCTCCTCAGACGAAGGCCCCGAAATCCCAAAGATGGATACGGGAATCACCACAGCAGGCAGCTACGTGTCTGTTATCCGCAATCAATGCATTGGCCTCACCTATGCGCTCTCTCAAACTGCACAACATCTCTCCACTTTCAGCGTCCCACGTTCCGATCACTCCGCCGCTGCACACTAAGATATAACCGCTATTCATGCAACCCATCCTCCCTCCCTGCATTCTACCCGTCAGATTAAACCTGCAAACCTCCTGTAAGCTACCCACTCGGCGTACACTAGCCAACCCACGACTATCCACCACCACAAACTTCTCCTCCCCAACATCAACGCAGTCCACCATCAGGCCTTGCTCGAACGCCTCCTCCCCCAAAACAACCCCATAGTTTTGTAGATCCAACACCACCACCTTGAGCGCGGTACAGGCCACGACAGACTCCTGACTCGACACTCTGACTCTCCCGATCGAAGCGGTTAACTCGGCAAGCATGTGCCAACCCATGACCGCGTCCGGATCGGTTAACGAGCCACCCATGAAAACAGGTTCCTCCGTCTCGCTGTCCCACAAGTGAAAGGCGCGACCCGGGACGCCTGCAAAAAGCCCCACCCACCATCGGTTACACCCCGCAAAATCCACCAGCGTCCCATCGTCCACAACATTTCCCAAACGAGCCCGACGCGGGACTCCTCCATCAATAACCGCCACGTGAATGTCTCCGTCCATGGAAGCAAAAACGAGCTTTGAATCAGACATGATAATTCCTGCTACGGAGCAAGAGAAACGACCGAGCCTCTCACGCTGATGGGGACGGAAGATGCTCACATGGAGTCCGGTAGATAAATCAAAAACGTGGACGGAGCCATCAACTAATCCACATGCAAGACGGAAATCCGAGAGTGCGAGGCGTCGGCAGGAAAGCATGTCGTTATCTTCGTCACCGCGCACGTCCACTTCAAGCACGGTATAAATAGCCCTCCCTATACGGAAGTTGCGAGCTGTACGATGCCGGTATATGTACTCTTCGCGCCACGTGTCGAGGAACATACGGTTACGGCCCCATATACGACGGCATAGACCTTGCCACAACACTTCGGAGCGCGAGACAGCAAGCCATGTAGAACATACCTACACCAGAAATAAACTTCATAAAAACAAAGCAAATTATTCCTCCAGTAACATACAAGTAGCGGATCGATGTAGTCTGATTTTGTTCTGGAACAATGGCGTACTGGAACAAAAGCGACGTAGCTAGACTGAGAGAGATGGACGCCAATAAATTACAAAAAGTCCTTGAAGCTTTTTTTGTCCAACGAGGACAAAAGAAAAAGGTATACGAACCAGAATTGGGCCAGGACTCAGGACATGAAGATACGGTTTGAAGATAGTCGCAATCTGAATATCTAAAGACGAGACAGCGAGTTGGAGCTTTCAAGATTAATGGAATAAAAAGACAGGGAGTCAATGGGCAGAGCTGACCATGATTGTCGCAGATATATATCAGACTCCAAGACCAAAATCCGGCTAAAAGGAGAGATTCTCGGTCTCGCTAGAAAGTCGAGATGATAATAGCCAGGGTTGCTAAAATGACGATGATATCCAACTTGCTTTTTCAACCAGATGGCACTTGAAAATAAAATGGATAATGGGACCAATGTCCCGCTTTATGCAAGCTCTCTTCCTTTTATATATTTTTCTTTTTCTTGCGTCTTTTAGACGCCAAAGACGGATTCTGCGAATCATCCGAAGCCTGTCAACAGAATTCAGTACACAGCTGCATACGCGTACTACTGCTGGGTAGACTAGCGCATGCCACAAACTCTAGTAATAGAAAACCTATGTGCATGCAATTGGGTTTCTTTTCCTGATGACCTAGATCAGATGGCATGCGTTCAAACTGAGCATTAGAACTGGAATCCCAATAGCTGGCTTTTCCGCACAAACAAACAAAAAAACAATTATTGCCATAATAAGAATCAAATAGTCCCGATAGCTCGGTGGGGTGGGGGTGGGAACCATACGTTTGTACAGTTAACCAAATACATGAATATGCATACTGACAGGGAAGTTGTGTTTTATCGTGTCATACGGCAGAACTAAATCTGTGAAAGTCGCGTGAAGCACGAAATGAGGAGACTACACTTACCTTGTCCTACCTGGTTTTTTCGATAAAGCATATGCAACAAAATATCCACATCTAAAGTTGCTCCAGTGTTCCCAACAATAAAACATGCGTACGCTTCAGCGAGAGAGAGAAAAAGGGGAACAGAGTCTAGAGACTAGAGAGTTCTTTGGCGCGATACAAAGCCATGAAAACAAAACAAACCGCAAAATGGCTTGCATTATAGATGATCGAAACGGAAAATTACTAGTCAAAACTATGAAATTCAGTAGAGAAGCAAGAAGGAACTGCATGGAAGTCCACAACAAGAACATGGACATTCGGCTACTGCTAATGTTGACGACTGTCACACCCGGACAAATAAGCTATTTGAAGATGTGCATGATGAACCTGAGATGTACTCTCAGGGTGCTTGATTGGGGATTAATTTTCTGCACATGTAGGTGCCTCAAATTTGTACTTATCGACATAACATCAACTCATTTTGATGAATCTTTGACACCGATCGACTTAGAAACTTTCACAGAAAATGGTCTTCAAAAAAAAAACCTTTCACAGAAAATGAACCGCAGAAAGAAGATCTAAAATGGAGACTATCAGATAGAAGAAGGAAGCAGCAAAACAATCAGAACAGAGAATGAAATCACATGGTACAAAAAATTTGTACATATTAAGGACATCAATCTCTATTTTCTAGTTCTTATTCCATCAGCTAGATAACATGAATTCTGGCTCTTCCGAGATATCTTAAGACCACCTGAATGACGAAGAATCGACTAAAAAGTAAACATTTAGGTATGAGTCGTATGACAAATTCTCGATTTCGCCATCCGGAGAATTAGAACAACGACCGCAAGTCCTGAATGTTAAGGCGGAGTTTCTGTTACACTAGTCGATTCGAAAGAAACATTTAATAAACGAGGCGCGTACAAAGATAATGATAAGAAGAAATGCTTTCGTTAAGAAATGCTCGTAAGTTATATAGAGAAGAAACCTGAAAGACGTTAGCGATGGCGGGAGCAGCGGCGAGACGCCCAATGGTGCTGGCGGCATTGATGGCTACTTGAGAAGCGAGAGCTTCGACGAAGGGCTCCGGCAAAACGTTGTTACTGAACCTTTGACGAGATGACATCGGTCTTTCCAGTTGTCTTCTTGTTACACCACCGCTATCTCCGTTTCTGCCTCCTCGTGAGGAAGAAGAAGAAGCGGCCATGGAAGAGCAGCTGCAGCAGAAACGAACGAGTGAACAACGGAGAAAGGGCACGGAGGAGAAACGAGGCGAGGGATTTGAAGAAATAAAGTATTTTTTTAACTTTTATTAATAAATATAAATATTTGAGGATTTCCCGCCCTGCGACGGCGGCGAGGCACGTTCATCGTTATCGTGTCCGCTGGGCTTTTCAATTGCCGCGGCGTTTTCGGGGAGCTTTTCTGACACGTACCACGACACGCCATTTTTAATCAATATTCTACGTTGATGAGCTGGAAATTATTTTAGGATCTGTTTGTCTAGCAAATTTAAATGCATTTTGACAAAAACCATTCATGCACTCCCACCTAGCTTGGGTAATGGGTCGAACACGATATGCATCTACCATGATTTGAATCTGAACTGAAAATAAAAATCTGATATCCGAATTCAATCCGAAAAATCTTTTATACGTGAATCTAAATTCAAAACCGAATTTATATATTGTATTCTAATTCGAAATTCAACCGAATAAATAACTGAAATCTGAATTATATCCGATTAAAACTCTAAACTAAAGTCAAATTTAACTATTAAAGCAAATTTTAACTATCAAAACTAATGAGCTATATAAATATTAAAGCAAGACATAAGTAAGGATGGTTCAATCATGGTTCATACAAAGTTTACCAATGATTTAATGAAAAGTATATGTTGATTTTGGTTCAATCCTATTCGGATTGGATATTAATAGATTCAAATTCAAATCCAAATTCGGTCGGATCCAAAATTCGATATCCGTATTCGAACCACGGATTTATATCTCATATTTAAATTCAAGATTTTCAGATCAGATTCGAATATATATATCCGACCCATTGCCAACCCTACTCCCACCACTCAAAAATAATTAGAAGTTTCAATTTGATCTGTCTGAACACAAAACTTAAATAACAGTTAAACTTAGATGCGATGTTGGTGCCAACGAGCACGTATCATCTGCACCTAATTTATGATACACCCATATATCCATTTATTATGATTGGTGCATACACATTTGAAAGAATCATTAAGTGGAAATAAATGAATTTTTTTTTAATGGAATACAGCAATCATAATTCACTGGTGCGCGGGTGGACCAAAAAGTGGGTGCACACGATTTCTTTCTAGTGCAAACATGGTCCTCAGAAGCAAGCAAGCACAGCATGCCTTGCATGTACTGCTTGTATAAGGGTTCAAAGAACAGTGGAGTACAGGGCGAAAGTTTTGTAACTACTCGAGGGATTAAAAAAATGTTAAGTGAGGCCTTTAATGAAGTTTTTTTTTGGTAATGATAAAGCAGACAGATAAGGACTTTAATGAAGTTTATAGTATCTCGTGTTTATCAAGAGGCAAATGGGTGTCCTACCAAAAAATAAAAGAGAGGTAAATGGATGTCCTACCAAAAAAAATTAAACCTTATAGTATCTCGTGTTTATCATAAGGATGGTGATGTGATGTTTGAAGATAGTTTATGTCCGACGGAGATTCCAGTGGTAGTCTGGGAGGAAAGATATGTTCTGTTGAACTCAATGATTTTAATTTTATTTTATATTATCCTTTGAAAAGAAAATTAAGGCATGCATTGCGGATGAGCATATAAGATTTATTTGCCTAATATGCACACCTTTTTTTCTTTAATTTCTTCTTAGGAAATTTTTTTTTTTGAACATTCTTTTCAGGAAAATTTTTTTTTAGTGAGAATTCTTTTTAGGAAAACTTTTTTGGTGAGAATTCTTTTTAGGGAAATAAGGTGCTCTATTTATAGAAGCTTATTAATGGTGCAGATCGCTATTGTGCGCGGGCATGCAAATTTTTTTGGTGAGAATTCTTTTTATTTATTTTTTTTCTAAAAAAAAAAAAATGCAAATGTGTCGGGTGTCGGCCGTTTCTTCGCCGTATCTTTTCGACAAGACGGTAATCTTTTTCTCTTTACATATTATTTCTCCTGTGCAAAAAGGTGTTTTCGTTCTGTCCAGAAAAAACAAATTGAGTAAAAAAGGCCCCTGCCCCCCGCTGGCTGGCTGGCATCCTTTTGTGAAAAGAGCACCGACTTTGAACTTTTAACTGAAAGAAAGCCGCGAAGCGACGGTCTGAGTATAGGCGAGGTGAAGTCCTATTCAGGTGGCCCTAGCCAGCGACACAGTCCTCCGCGAACCGTTTGAGCCACGAGAGAGATACGTATCAAAATTGCCGGGGTGATAAGTCAAGTAAAGAGAAAGCTCAAATGATAAGGAGCTCGAGGAGGCATTCAGTACTTGCAATAATCACAAACATGCTCTCGAAGGAGAAAAACCATAAACCAAGAAACATCTAAAGTGAAGGCCATTGATTGAACTATGTTGTTAATACCAGGTAGCTAGGCTTCACTGCTTCGGTCTCTCAATCCGTTTATTACTTGCTATGCTTTGCTTATGGGAGATGGTGCTTCGTTTGATGACAACCGGCAACTTCGGAAAGAAAGGCAGGCGTGACTTAGAGATATGGTGGCACGAAGTCCGAAGGAGGGAAGATGGGATTGATGGACGGCGACAGGCGAGTGCTGAGCAGTTTCTTTTTGACCCAAGGATATATGGAAAAAAGAAAAAAAGCAAGCTCATTGCTCTCGTCTTTTCCGTGATTCTCGAGAAGATATGGAATACGAGATTTGGTGGGCTTTTTTTTTAAATTAAGTACACTCCTGTCTGCCCCGTCAGGCCCCTGCACGGCTGCATCTGCAGTACAGAGAGCCAAGTCTCTGTCGTTTTCATCCCCCAAGACACCCCCATTCCCCACCCCCTAGCGTCGTATACTTTGCCGCTTATACAGGCCGTAATGCGCGTCTAAAATTGTAAATTTAGCGTGCCAAAACTCGGGAATCTCTTGGCGTTAATGTGGGAACTCGTTCCACGGCTTGGGACGAGTTTGGCGGTCTATGAAGGTTTTAATTTGACAATTGCACGAGATTACGACCACTTATTACTGGAAAGTGACTCCTTCGCCATCAATGGTTTGCTACAATCGGATAATCCTTCCTTCCCGTGGCGCATAAGAGGAATCATGTCGGATGTGAAGCACAAGTGTAGTTCTTTCTCCTCCATTTGTTTCATCCATAGTTACCGAGAGGCCAACACAGCGGCTGATGCGTTGGTCAACTTGCTTTAGATTCACTTTCATGCACTTGGTTTTCTTTTCCCCCTCTGCAAATATCTGCTGTACTTCTTGTGGATATTGTGGGCGTTTCGACTCCCAAATGTGTCCGGCAGTAATGTATGTCTCACTTGCGACAATAAAAAAAAAAAGACGAGTTTGTGTCATACAAAATGTGTGAAATTGATTTTGTAATAATTTTTCTTGAAATAAATTATTTTAAAACATTTTTCAAAAAGAAGGTATTTTTATTTTCAAGAGGGTTGAAAACCATTACACTTTTTTTTTTTGGATAAACGAAAACCATCATACTTGACTGAGTGCAAAATAAGTGTTACAATTAATTGCAAGTATAAACCTATCAGACTTGAGCATTTTGATATACATGAATTATTGACTAATGGTATGCAGGATTGCAACACTTAAAAATCCGGGATTTCATCCTACATTTCGGTATACAGTGAGTATACGTCGTCCAAGTTTTCACTCGATGACCCTCATCTCAAGCGGTGGTCGTTGATGTTCACGGATAGTTGTCTATGATTAAGTGAACATTAGTACCGGGCTGTGTCGTATATAGCAAATTTTCTACTTCCACCCTCAAGCAAGAGTCAAGACACAAATGAATGTGGGACCCACAATGACAAAATTCTTGGTTGTGGGATCCACATGCATAGTGGTCGGGTATAGGAAATTTGCTTTTAGATAATATACTTAAATTAGTACCAATGATCATGAATCTCCCATCTATCACTCGATTTACAACTTTCTAGGCTGCTTCTTACACAAGTGTAAAAATTTTCTAGAACTGCGAATTTCTCATTCTTCTTTAAACTGAAGAACGTAGAATGCCCTCGGACTCAGAGCAGCCGAGACCTGACTTATACAAAGGGGATCCCCTTCGAACTAGCTTGAAATTGTCTGCGCCTAACTCTTGCGGTATAGTGGCGGAATCAGGACTCCAAATTTAAGGGACAAAAAAAATTTTCAATTAACATTTTTCATAAAATATAGAAATTTTAATAAGTTAGAGGGGCAAACCAGAAATTTTAGAAGGACAAAACATAAATTTCAATTAAAACATATAAAAAAAGTATTTTTAATTAAAAAATAAAATTTTAGGAGGAGGGGAAATTACCCCCTCGGTTCCGCTAGTGCTGCGGTAGATGCTGCAGCCAAAGTGAGATGCGCCATCTCACGGCTTGTTTATTTACAATTTCTTTATGTAAGAGGTTTTTTAAAAGTGAAAAAAAATCAACCCTAAGATGTTGCACGTCACTTAGGCAGCAGTGTATGCTGCAGGTGAGGCAGCAGACTATTTCAACCCGTTCGAACGTTAAGTTGTGATCCTGTGACCTTGTCCGCTTGCCACGTGTTCTAATATTAAGCTCTTGTTGTTAGGAGGACAGGCTGTAAATCCTCCCGCACAAAAAAAAAAAAAAAAAAAAACTTGAATACAAATGTCGTTCATTTTTAATTTAAAGCCGCGAAAAGTTCCGATTCAAATCGGACATGGATGCCGGAACCACGTCTTCGCGTTTACAACACCGGTGGGAGGGTTTTCAATGTATGGAAGGCAAAGAGTTATTTTCTCGGGATTGTATAAACTTCGATTAAACTAAGCAACAAGGTCGCGCGATTGATCATAGCTGAGGCCAGGATTAGGGTTTCGATCTTCTGCGATCTGATGGATCTCAGCGATCTCAACAAGGTATGGGAAATCAAACCTCTCAAAAAGGTCGGAGAAGACAATGCAAGAGAGATTCTCGAGAAAATAGCGAAACAGGTGCAACCGATCATGAGAAATCGTAAATGGAGAGTCAAACTGCTCTCTGAGTTTTGGTATTTATTTTATTTTATTTTTTCGTTTGCTATCTGAATCTATTTCTTTTCGCGTTCTCATTCATTCACTCTCGATAAAAAACGTTCTTTTTCCCTGAGCATTTTCCTTTTTCTTGGAAATTTAAATTGCAGTCCCAAAAACCCATCTCTTCTGGGCTTGAATGTGGGAGGAGGTGTGCACGTAAAGTTGCGGTTGCGTAAGCCAAACAGAGATTGGGATTTCTTTCCTTTCGATCAGATTCTTGATACGATGCTTCACGAGCTCTGCCACAACGTTCACGGGCCTCACAATGCGAATTTCTACAAGCTATGGGATGAAATCAGGCTGGTATATTTTTCTCTGCATCCTGTAGTTTTATTATACTTACGTATACATAGTCACAGCTTGCAGCCTTTTAAATTAAGGAAACCAATGGTCAAGTTTTCTTCTTGCACTTAGAAAAGTTCCTTAGGAATTGAAAGCATCCACATTTTGCAAAATTTTGAAAGACAATGTCCTGCTGGCATGTCTTAATCTTGTTTCATAAAATGAGGTCGTGGTAACCATCTATTTTCATACAGCTTAGTAACTTTGAGCTGTTACTTGTTGGAAATAGGAATGATTTAGTGTATTGATAGTAAGTCTCTACATTACGAATCAATATTTGTGAATCTCTTTTATATATTTTGCTTGTTAACTTACATGATTTTGAATTATAGTGATCACGTCCATGAGCATGCCATATTGGCTTTTTTATGCTCTGCGTGCAATTACTGGGATGATCGGTAAATATATATATACTTATAGTTTCAGATATTAGAGCCAAATCCTTAGCATAGAGTTAATTTTTGTACCACTTTTCTGTCAACAATTAGGAGCATGTGACACATTCCCAATTGATGTTTTCAGCAGTTTCACTTACATTTGTGTGGCCCATATTTTCATGTTGTGGTGCTGGTTTCATCGATAGACCTGTGTTTAAGAATCTAGAAGAAAATCTTTAGCAATTTTAGTATTTAATGTTTGGCTATCTTTCCAAGATTCAATTTTTAGTTGCTGTTTCTGTCATACACATTTAACAATCTTAATATATATGCTTTTTACTCTTTTTCTTTTGGCTAAAACCCTCGAAGTTAATTTTCTTTGGACTTTATCATATGCTTTCTTAAAATCAATGAAAACTGATTAGCACCCTTTCTCAATCTCCTTTTTTTTATTTTATCTCTTATGGATACTTATATTTGTTTTCCTTAGTCCTAGGTTAATCTCTTTCCTCTCAAAGTTCCTACATTGCAAGCATCTAGGAAAATTTTATCTTCTTATGGCCCCGTTTGGATAGCAAGGGAGTGAATGAAAGTGAAAGAAAATAGGCTTTTCTCGCATCACAGTAGTGTTTGGATTACTGGAAAACTATGGGGCCCATTGTTTCGCGAGAGAAAAAAGGGTAATAACTGTCCAAATTTGTTTTGTGCACCTAGAGGTCGGATTATGTGTCGTGAGAAAAGCAAGCACACATCTTTCCAATGATACCCTTTCTAAATAACCGCATCTTCTTTGAGGAGTACTTATCACGATTTCAAAAACTCGATCGAGAGAGTGAAGTGCCATGGATGGATTAAATATGGGAAAATTGGTTTTTAGTGTTAATTTTTAAAAATAATCGTATTTCAGTCATTAAATGTTTGGTAATTAAAAATTAGTGATACTCTTTAAACATAATTCAGAATAAGTGTTATTTTACTGTTCACATAAAAGAAAAAAGGAAAAAGATCTTTAAGAGGTTGGGTATCAATTGCATGATTAAATGATGGACACTTACATCAGCTAATGTAAGGAAAAACAAAGTCAAAGTCATGCATAGATGTGAGGGTAGGATTGGAAACACATTTAAGATTCCAATAACTTTCATACTATCCACACAAAATTCTAGATTTTCAGTTAAAACTATAAAATTTTCTTGTAACATCCTAACAGTATTGAGAAAATTACTTTTCAATTTCTTTTACTTTCTTTTCTCACATGTCTTTATCGCATTCTCTTGATATCCAAACGGAGCCTATACTAGCTTCCTTGGTTGAACCTGATTTTGAAGTGGAAATGCTTTCCTATTGTCAATATATCTGAGTGTCCTTGTAGTGCATTGTTTTTTCATGGGATAACCTAGATAACTTTTACCATTGGAGTGTGGCTCATTTTTTTTCTATGCTAAATGGCAAAGGGGACCTAGGGTTCTAATAGGCTTTGGAGATATAGGGGTTAACCATATTCTTTTTCGATATGGTGGAACTCTTCTTACATCATGTGGATGCAGGCACAATGCCGAACAGTGTAAAATCATTTTGTAAAACTTCTTTGATCTTTTTTCTATTTTTTAAGTATCTTTACATTGTTTAAGTATTCAACTCATCTGTCAATGAAATTTTTGTTTTATTGCAATGTTTTGAGTTTGGAGGATATCCCAGCATTATATCAGGATGATGGTTTAGGTTTCATTTCATACGAGATTTAGTACAAAATTGTACGTTAGATGTTAATTTAATGCTCTTTCTTTGCTCGGGCCTGGGCCTATCAATGTCTGGTAGAGGCAAAAACACAAGGCAGCATTGGTGGAATTAAAAAGTATACAAACAAATCAAGATTAGTTAGTTATGCACTCTTTTTGTAGGTGTTTAGAAGCTTCAGTTTGGGACTATGAGAAATACCATCTTCTATGTATCTATATTTGTATAGGACTGAAATTATACTCCATTATTGTCTTCCTTTTTGGTTTATTATAATTTATAATCACATTTTTTTTTCTTTTGAACATTATATTTTATGTATTTTCTCAGTTACAAACATGTCACTAGAGATGCTTAGGTTAGTTTTCTTTTACTTGATTGATATTTCGGTATTCCAATGTTCAGCTACAAGTGTTTCTGTTTCTTGAAGATGCTGTCTCTATTCCGAATAATGTATTTGGCGATATATCCTTAATATGGCCCTCAGGAATCTTTTATTATGTAGCTTTTTTGTTTTTTCTACATTTTTTTGTTGGAAATAGGTTTTATGGTAATCTTTGTTTGGGTAAGTTTAGTTTGAATAACAGTGTAGACAAGAGTTCGGGCACTGCTTGGCCGTTTTTGTTGGTCCAAATAAGTAAGCTCATTAGCATGTACATCTCTTTCGTGTGAAAAACAGAGGAGCCATATTGATTCTCTTTTCCCATTGTTTGTCAACTCCTTTGCTTATGTACTAGTCTATTGTACTGACAATGCAATTGGGGATTCATTTGGATGACTAAGGAATTCAATGCAGGGTGGTGAATTGCCATTAGGTAATGGTGACACTTTGTCAGTATGCTTGAATATGCTTCAAATTAAAATTCATGTCTTTTCTACTTCCATCTGTCTGGTTTTAAGTTTCAACTTGAACACACAAGTTTCCTTACTCTTATGAAGGAATGTGAGGGGCTCATGGTTAAGGGAATAACTGGCACTGGAGGAGGTTTTGACCTCCCCGGGAGGCGTTTAGGTGGATTTTCCTCACAACCCCCCTTGGCATCTCTTCGTCAAACTACGTTAGCTGCAGCAGAAAAGCGAGCACAGCTCAGATCCCTCTTACCACCTGGACCTAAACGCCTTGGTGGGGATAGCAATATTATGGCTGCACTTAGTCCTATTCAGGCTGCTGCAATGGCTGCAGAAAGGAGACTGCAGGATGATTTGTGGTGTGGATCTGAATCTGAAGCTTTTGGACTTTCTGCTCAAGAAGAAGGTCAATCTCATTTGTCACATGGGCTTGCATCTAAGCGGCATTGTGCTGAAATCTCAAATAACCACAGAGCTTCAGAAACAAATGCTTCAGACACAAGATCCTGTAAAAAGAGATGTGGATCAGATAATGGGTCTCATGTTCAATCTTCTAATGTGGTGTCAGGATCCGACTTCCTTGATTTATCTGTGTGCACCTCAGTTACTGGGTCTGTGCTCAATCTTCATGCAACAGATAGCATAGATGGAGTGAATTGGGAGTGTGGTACATGCACTTTACTTAATCGGGTAACTGTTCCCATTATCCTTTATTTTTATTTTTTCAGTTGCCTTATAGAAACAATTATTGTTAAACACTTAACCTATGCTGGTCACTTATTTTCTGATTGGATGTTTTGTAATATATATTGAGATTTTTAATCCTACATATGGATTCCTCTTATGTTAGGTACTTTTAGTCTTCATAGCATTTGTCAAGTACATGTGTGTCTTCTATGCAGACTAAAATTTATGGGGTGATAAATTATAATTTTTGTAGTAATCTAGTCTTTGAGAACACTCCCAGGTAACAGTGCTTCATTTTCCTCCAAACCATGGTTCATCGATTGCTGTGAAAAATATAGCAGGATATTTATGTCAGAAAGAGAACCAGTTTGGAAGTCTTCACTCATGTTATTGAATATAAAAGTTTGTTTCTCTAAATAATTTTGGATTCATGGTAAAAAAGTTTTTTTCAATTTGACATCAGTTCACCACATACGCTTGTTGTAGTTGAAAACCTTCTGAGTATTTTCTGCAATGCATGGTATAATCCCATACAAGTATAAATCATCAGACGATACAAACACATTATTTTCAAGATATTGTTCAATTTCCATATTATTGTTATTCTTTGGCTTTGTGCTTCTATGTTATGTTAAAGCTTTTGTTTGTAAACATCTAGACAGTTTAGAACCTTCTAGTTTGTAGAATTTAATTATGTGCTTTGTTAAATGCCCGGGGTGTTGATGAAATAGTTTAATGAGATGTGAACAATTAAAGTCTTATAGGAATCATGATGGAAAAAGTTTTACTACCTGCATTTGTTGATCCACATGCATTGAGTCATAACTGTTATATTATCCAGAGTGAATCTATCAGAGGATTATAGTGCTCCAAGTAAGTTATATGATGACGAAAATGAGAGATATCAGTAATGTTTGCAAACATTTTTTTAGAGCATGATTTTGAGCTATAATTTGGCAAAGAAGTGGCTAATTAACTGAATCTGTAGATTGTGAACTGATGTGCTTGTGTCATTTGTATATTGTGCATCAATATACCCAAATAGGTATAATTAAGCAGTTTGGAGAGGAACTTTTTGTCACATTGGAAACCCAGCCACCCAGATTTTGGGAAGATGGGGGTAGCAAGGGTATATCTAAGAGATTTTCCTGTATAAAAAGATTGGTTGCAGGCAGAGGGAGGAATTCTTGTGAGAAAGGCAATGGACAGCCAGTGGGTGGCATTTGGTGAATTGTGGACATATTTACTGGGAGGAGGAAGGAGGATAATCCCCAATCTCCATTTTAAGGATCAAAATATCTCCTCTTTTAAAAAGAGAAACCTAATTTGGCAGGGATAGTGTGCTTGAGCTTGGAAAGTTCTACATTTGTCACTTTTTTAATAGTCTCCTTTTTCTGGGAGCCATGATTCATCTTTAGAAGGATGGAAATGGAAATGCTGGACATTGTGAAGGCCTAAATCGTGAAATTGCTATATTTTCTGTTTGCTACACTATTTTGTAACATTGTTTTATAATCCATGTATGCTTTATTCTCTTGACCTCGTGAAACTTACATGAACGTTTTGAACCATAATGCTGATGAATTTTTGGCAGCCATTAGCTCCTATATGTGAAGCTTGCGGTAGTCAGAAGCCCAAGGATGTTGGGGACAAGTTCAAGATCTGGTCTTGCATGTTCTGTACTTTAGAGAACAGTGTGAAGCTTGACAAATGCTCAGCTTGCGGGCAGTGGAGATATTCACATGGTCTCCCGGTGGCCACTTCTGGACCCATCCTTGATACATAAATAGAATTATCTGGGAATTCAATGGCCTGGTATCTTTTGAAAAGTTTCTCTCTCTCTCTCTCTCTCTCTCTCCGAGTTGGAGCTGTATATGAACGCATTTTTCCTATGCTACGAGGGAGTTTTCTTTTTTGTATGTGCTGAAGCCTGAATGTCGATGAATTTATTTCATATACAGCAAATGGAAAAGTATTACACTTTTGCATCTTTTTTGAATGTTAAACCGGTTAATACTGGTGCTAATGATTAAGAACTTTTGGGTCCTAAATACCCAAGTAATTTACCATATGTTTAAATGCACCAGGGAATAACCAACACTTAGACTTTATATCAAGGCCTGATTGAAAATAACTGAGTTATTGGTTGACATGTTGACAAACGGTTATGCATTCTCAAGTCTTTTTTTGAACTCTCACATTTACCCTAGGGAGAAAGATTATTAAAATTTTGATCCCTTTTTTTTTCTTTAAAAGTCAAGGTTACACGCATTTCTTCTCTCCCTTCCCCTTTCTCATTCTTTTTTCTTTTTTCCTCTTTTCTTTTAAAAGATGCCCTTACCTTCGACATCTCTCATTTTCCTTCTTTGTTTCCTTTATCGGAGTAACGCTGCAACAGGGACAATCGCCACCCAGGTGCGACTCTCCCTCCCTCCCTTGCTCTCCCGATTTCCGCCCACTGCTCTCCGTTCATATGAGAGATTTTGATGTCCTCTGGAATCCGATGCGTTACGTTTCGGTTTTCATTGAAACCGAGAAATTTCGTTCACTGCGGCTGAAAGAAGAGTTGTGGAAAGATGCTTTAGTTTATAGGAAATTTTGGTGGTCAGTCGTTGTTCACCTATTCTTTTCTTTATTTAAAAAAGAAAAGAGAGACGTTTGATCACGATTTGTTATTAAATGGGCCGCAATATGATTGGGCTTCGGCCCGAATATTAGAGGGCGTTGGGAATGGTCATTGGTCCCTGTGGTCATCTTGTGGAAATCTCAACACATCAGCTGATCTCTCGATCTCCCTCTCTCTTAAACTTCCCAAGCTTGTCTGTTCAGTATGTCGGATCCAGCTCCCACAGTATTTCCTCGTAATCTGATCTATCTTAGACGCTGAGATTTCGGGTCCTCAAAGCATTAGAAGTGGATACACAAATTTTTGAAGTGCCTTTCATATGGTCATGAAATCGATTTGAGAAAGACGGTCTCTGAGGGATTTTGGGGATTCAAGAGATCTAAGTAATGGCGGGAATAGCTGTATTACTGGATCTGTTGAAAAAAAATCCGAGCTTATCCGCCCAGAGTCTTCATTCCTATGGTCTGTTCTCAGCGACTATTGCAGCTTCTGCGGCCGCTGCTTCTGTTGCAGCTGGAAGGCCCTTTGCTTCTAGGGTTCTTTTCGGGTATGTTGCTTTAAATCTAGTCGGAGTCTTCGATTAACTTTTGGTTCATCTTAATGTATGTCTCTTTATGAGTGGGTATCTCCAGCATTTTTTTTGATATTAAGGCATTTTCAAGTTTGTTTTTGGGTTTTGAATTGGAGTGAAGGTTACTTATGTGCTTGTCAATGTTTTGCTTATGCGGGTCGACAAGGTTTTCTCGTTAGTTGGTGACGAGCAATCATCATTTTGTTGCTTTCCGTAGGATTATGAAGTGTGTTTACAGTAGGCACCTTAATATAATTGTACTTACCGTGATTGATAAAAGAAGAATTTGCAACATGGTTTGGAGTTGATGCGGAAATATAAATACATAAATACATACATACATATATGTATGTATGTATATATGTATATGTATGCATGTATGTATGTATTTTAATGATTTCTGGCTTCAGTTATTATTGTGATGCAAGTGGGATCATTACAGCTAGAAAATGAATACAATTTTGCTGAACTCTTGATCCCAGAGCTTGCGTTGTGTGAGAATTTCCTGCGGCATAGAACATTGTTAAAAGGGTACGTATCTACTAGTACCAAATAGATTTATTTTAAAACCTGAAGTAAAGTTTCTTTTGGGGATCCATGTACCAAGATATAGTTGAGCAGCGTGTTCTATTCAAACTAAGAGAACAGTGGTGTCTGGGATATACATGTTGTTTGGTGCTCCTTTATTTTTTTAATATGGAATAATTAAAGTTTCTTGATAATTTTTACTTTACAAAATGAGATAATGCACTATATGCAGACGTCAATGCAATTTGATCTTCTTTTCTACATAGAAATCATTTGAGCTTTTTTCAAGTTGTTTTGTGGTTGCTGAACTTGGCAAACAATCTAAATATAACATTTTTTTAGAGCTTAATTTAGAAATCTTTGATGGTAAGGCAGATTTAGTTCTTAGTATGCCTATTGTATTATTATGAGGTCTCATTTGTTTTGGCAGGATTTTGCAAGAATATGCAGGAGATCCCAGCTTTCCCACAAAAATAGAGGAAAAATTTGTGGGAAAGTGTTTGCCCACACAATTGTATTCCTACATCTCCTAAAAGGGCAGACCCTAAAATTTCTTCAAAAAACACATCAACATGCAGCATTCTTCCTTTAAGTCTCCTATTTTGTAAAAACATTATCCCAACAGCTCTCCTTTTTTTCCAAAAATAATCTTTCCTTCATATTCTTGCTACATCAAAACGTTTTACATTCAATTTTCTTGCATATCACTTTCCCAACTAACTTCCCGGCATACTTTTGGCATTTATATGGAGCCTAAGGTATTTTTTCTGTTTCTTTGATTTTAGGACGTAGTCATTTCTCCTGTAAACCATATAATTTCTAATTAATTGATGTGTGTTGTGCACTGTGTTACATAAGCTTCTAATCAATGATTTTTTATTTGACTCCCTGTCTTTCTCTAGCATCATTACTTGGTTTTATATGTTAAATTTCAGTAATGGTGGGATATCAGTAGCATCATGTGATTCTGGCACAGAATGGAGTGAAGATTACATTTCTAATCTACAAAGTGCATCCGGAAGTATCTTCCAACATGATTCTCTGAAATACAGTACGAAGGAATACAAAATAGAGTTGAAACCTCTATTCTCAGCTTTTGGACTGAGGAGTCTTGCAATGACTTCCTTGAGATCCTTCTTATTGTTTTATTTGCCTCTTTTGGAGCCTCGTTCAAACACAGACGAAGAAGATGATGATTTCTTGGAGGACACTCCAGAAGGACAAAGGCTGGATTTAGTTGTTCCCTTGAAAAAATCCGTGAAGCAAATCATTCGTGAGGTCAGTATTTTACAAGCTGCTTCTATTGTTTCTTGGTATTGTATTAGAAATAGAAGCACTTTACTAGTTTCTTCTATTATTTTTATTTTTATTTTTTGTGCTTTATCTTCTTTTCAAGGAAGAGCCATGGAGGGCTTTCCTGTTAGCTTTAGGAATCCCAATTACGAAAATATGTCTTAAATTCAGTGTTTTCTCTGCCCAAATGTCAAGTGAGAGATTTTTTTTGATGTGGTTAAGATGCTAGAGAAAATTTATAGATTTCTTGTGCAAGGATGGTGAGGGAAAAGTGAAGGAACTTCTGTTGTACTAGAAGGAGATGTGCTAGCTTAAGGGTTGTGGTTTATATTACTGATACCTATTTCGGGAAGTAAAGATATTGAAAATGCACACGTATGTGCATTTGATAACAACTAATTTGGGGGAAAAAAACTGTTGAAGTGAATCCTATTTGAATATTTTATCTCCATATAATGCCTTAAAACTAATATTCATAGATTAGAGGTAAATGGGTCATGAAGTTTGAAAGATCTCCTTAGTCAAGAAACAAGTGACATTAACCTAACACAAGAAAATAACAACCAGTGTTTTAAACACCTTAGCATCTTATTTTTGAGTAATGTAAAACCCTTGATTTTTTTTTCTTTTTTGGATTTTGGTGGGGGGATGAGGGTGGGGTTTGATGAACATTCATCTCTTTGTATAGATTTCATAACCTAGTACCAATTGGATGTTTCTGAATTGTTAAGTTTTGATTATTAAAAATATGATGGCGATTGTGGAAGAATGACAAAAAAGGAGTGATAAGACACAGTATTTGAGAATAGAAATCTATTACATGCATTACGTGGAGAAAATAGGATTCCTAAAATATGGTTTCAAGTTGACAATCCTTGAAGTGCATCTGATTTAACTTTTAATGGCTGATCTCAAGGAAGAATGCAAAATGTTGATATGGGTTTAAAGTATTTGAATATGGGAGCAGTAGAAGTTATTAGGGTGAATGAAGTATGGTTTTATCAAAGGGATGGAAGGGGATTATGGAGGTAGTGATGGCAGAGGATGCAATGACAATCATCAGATGGTTGTCTTGTGATGCCATTAGCTCTTGGAGATTCTCCCATCTGATTAGAAGGGCTAGTTCCTTGAATGTGAGTTGCATGTCTCGTTCAGTCACGTGCCTAGAGAGGTGAATTTAGTTGCATATCTGCTTGCCAAGCGTGGGGCTTCTAGAGATGAGTTATTTTTTGGGCCTCCATTACGGGAGCTGGTACTGCTGATGGGGGCTAGGTGAGAGTTTTGTTGTTTTGTGTATATACTTAGGTAGTTTATGGATGTACTGTGATTATCAGGTTGGGGGTGTGTTTTTAGTCTTTCTTGAGTTGGGCGATTGTGTGCACGGTGTGGTTATATCCAGCATGTACACCCCGATGATGTACATTCTTTTTTTTTTTTGACTTTATACAATTTCATTACTCATCAAAAAAATAAAAAATAAAATTAAGATACCAGTTAGTTGTTGCCTATGTATTGTATTTGACAATAGTAACTCTCTAGATTTCTATGTCATAGCTTCCATATTTTTCCCCTCTTTTTTGTTTGTTAATCACCCACTGTTATTAAGCTTCTAGGTTTTTCTGAATCCTGATTTGCATAAATGTTTCAGACTGCTGTTGTAACAACTAGACGTGTACTGGAAAGATTTGCTGTCCATTATGTTTCCCATAGGTTGGCATGGAAACTTCTTAAAGGTACTTTCTCTCTTCAATGTGACAACATGAGCTTTTAGATTTTTTGGTTCCAAAATCATCCATCGGGAAAGAGTTTGACGGGAATGAATTATGTGATAAAGATTGATAAAGGACAGTTGTTTTTCATCTTTCTGCATTGTTGAGGTCATGTATTTGATTATAGCAGTGTTACTTCACCTTCATTGGTCTCTGATAACTTTCTAGCAACTGAAATATTAAATCAATATCTGCAGATGTTCCTAAATCAGCCAAGCGCAAGGCTGGAAGGGGCCTGCCAAATTTTGTTTACTTTTGTTGTGTTAGCAGAACGACTTTCAGAGGTCAGTCACTTTAAGTTCTCTATCAATGCTCATGTGGTTCAGTGTTTTTTTATTGATTTGAGCCTGCAACCTCACTGCTTTAAAACTTATTTTATTTTATTTTATTTAAAAGGACATTTACTAGGAGTCGCAGCATCATGGCTAGTCCAAGTTGGTATTGAGATATATCGATGTTTTTCTTCTATGATTCACAATAAAGATGAGGCTGAAAATGTCAACAAAGCAGAACAAATTCAGCTTCTTGGGAAGAAGGTTTTAGGTGCAACAATTAGGTGTGGTGCATCCTTGGTGTTTGCTTCCATTGGAGCGGGCATTGGTGCCACTCTTTTCCATCCTTCAGCTGGGCAATGGATTGGTAAGCATCAATCTACATTTCTTTATAGGTTCCAGATCATAGTCTATTCATCGTAGTTGAGTTTTTCCAAAGTCGGATACATAACTGATTAACTTTTTCCCCCAAAATTTATGTGAGATTTATTAAATGTTGGCTGTTAAATGGTGGAATATCCCTCCTGTTCTGTTTAACAGGCTCTTTCTGTAATGGGCTCTGTTCTGTAATGTCAGGAAGGGATTGAGATCCATCTATTTACTGGACGGATGAAAACTGTTCTGAAATTTATGAGACATGCTGCCAGCCCATGGAATTTTCTTGATAATTTATAATCATTGTCATAAATTCTATTAAAAACTTTTAACTTGCTTCCTACAGGCTGTGCTGTTGGGGACTTGTCGGGGCCTATGATTGTATCACTTTACTTTGAGAAAGTTCTTCATGTGGACCTCTAGAGCATCTGGGTCGAGCCGCTTAACAATTCTTTGCATTGGCTTCAAGATAATTGGTGCATTTTGGGAACCACAAACAATCAGGTGATACAGTTAAATAAAAGGCGACCCTTTGCTTGGTAACTCAACGATGAGTAAACTGCAATTCACGGCCTCAGAATTTCTTTTGGTCTTTAGAATTTCTGGGGCAACTTCTTCTATATTTTGTTAACCAATGGGTCGTAGGGTGATCTAAAGTGATACAAAAATTGAGTTTCTGTTAAGGGAAATCCTGAAAATTTCTTTTGTGCTCAAAGCGTGGTTTCCTGGAACTAAATTCTATGAATGCGCTAATCATCTTTTATTCTTATGTTTTCTCGTAACTCTTGAACCATCTGTTGAACTTTTTGAAATCCCCTTTTAACATTAAGGGTTTTTAGCTGTTAAAATATCTTTTGCTAACCGATTATCAATTGTAGTTCCATTATTCCCTATCAATCAATTATTCACTATTTTTTGCAGTTAAAAATGTGTGCCCATACCCCTTTTGTGTGCTCAGTTACCGTAATGGCTATTGACAATTTGACACCGGTTTGCTGGTCTCGTGTAGCTCGCTGTCTTGAGCCTTACCAGAAATCCTGTCTTTTGTAGACTGAAAGTCACCAGGATCTCGAGAAGAAAGACGTGTTTCCAACATACACCAGAGCCAGAGGGAAACCGTTCGTGTAGCGTAGCTGGCAAAATATGAGTTGTGTGCTGTGCCTGAAAAGTGTTAACTGGGAAAATAGTTGCGACCTTGGTCTATGCCTAAATCCACAGATTATACGCGCGAAGGGGTTATTTTAGATACTTATTTAACGCAACGAACAAGTTCCATCTCGTCTATAGTGTAGTGTAAAATCCATGATCTTTCAACTAGGTTGATTCATTGAACCTCTATTTACATGCTTCGATCTAGGCTTTCAGTCTATGAAAACTGATAAGTATTGCTGATGCCAGAGGAAGACCAGTATCAGCAGTCAGGCAATTGACTGGAGAACTAAGATCTGGTCACGCGGATGCACCCTCTTCAACGTTAGCTCTCATCATGTGTCCCAGATCATAACAACGGCGATCACCGCAACACCTAACAACACGGCCAGGAACTTGTGATGCGGTGTGTCAACCAAGACTGACCTGCCATCAGGCATGTATCCCTTGGACAGCAGATGGTTAATTGAGACATATATGAAAACCCCACAAGCGATGCCCATTGATATGGCGTAAATCCAGTCTGCAACGGCACCCTGTGTGGTCGCATCTATGACGATCCCGATTGCTACTCCGATGGGGCTTGAGATGGCAAATGCGAAGGCATAGGCTGCACAGGATAAGAGGGGTCGTTCTGGAATCATGCGCAGAAGTGCTATTCCCATTGCAATGGCTGCAAATATCTTGTGCAAGCTCACCGTCCACAGGGCCTTCCAAGCATCGCCTTTCGTCTCTGCAACACCAATGGCAATGCCTTCGAAGACAGAATGAGAACACAGGGCCACGATCAACACGATGCTGTCTCCAAGCGAAGTAGCAGTTGCCACAGTCGAATTCATGTGATCATTAACCTGATAAAGCATAAAAAACACATACTTTTAAGCTTATACTTGACCTCCATCAAAGGTCTCCCTCCCACCAAATTTGATTTTCCACCCAATTGGATCCCATCGGTTCCATCAACAACCGGACCGACTAGTGGATTAGAAGCTTGGGAATGTGTATGGTACAACAGATTCCTTAATCTTATCTCACCTGAAGTCGTGACTCCGAGGTTCTGTCATTTCCACTGCTTTTCCCTCGCTCAACACCGCCTGAAATCAAGAATCAATTCAAAACAGTGGTAAAGAAGAGTTTGATGAGAACTGGGGACCCAACTGAATTCAACTGAATTTGGTTTTAAGCTCCTGCTAAGCCAACCAATTTCCTGCTGGCTAAGAATTGGAAAAACTGGCGTGGCACTCATTGACAAGAGACAGAGCTTTGAAATTCACAATTCCACAAAAGCAGATTCCGAATCACAAAATTCACTTTGGGAAGTAAGCTTTTCCTTTCTTTCGTTACCATTTTCTATTGGGTGCATAAAACATAAAAAAACCTTTCACATACAAACCATCGGCCAAGAAACATGGAAAGATAATATTTGTGCAGATTTTCATAAAATTATTCAGCTAATCAAATCCAAAACACGAAATTAACGTCTCCGATTTATAATCAAAATCTCCAAGGCAAGAAAATGCTCTTCGAAATCGTTCGTACCTTGAATCTCAACATCGCCACCAGTAACTCCACTCCTCTGCTTCCGATAAACGTACGAAACCACAGAGTCTGCCAGCATCGTTAGCAAATAGCCGGCGCAGGCCAACATGAAAGCAAAAGGATATTCTCTGTCCGTCAAGTCCCCAAAAGTCTCATTGGAATCACTCAGGAAATGAATCATAGCCGTTCCAAAGAACACTCCACCTGCAAATTGCGTTCCCAACACCAGGAACCCTTCATTCCACTTCATGAAGTAGGGCGATATCCCGCCCACGAATGTCGAAATAAAGACAATGATCAAACACCAGATCTTAACGAGAATCAGAGACCTCGATCTCAGATCTGGCTTCTCTGATGGTGTCGAATCCGCGTCCGCCTCGTCGTGGTCGTGGTCGCCGCCATGGCCGGAGGCGACGAGGACTAACAGGAGAAGAAAAGTGACAAGCAGGTAATGACGACCCATCAGAGGCGGGGTAGAAGAAGAAGAAGAAGAAGAAGAAGAGGAAGAAAATCATTTGAAAGAGATGAGGAAGGGCTCCTCTGGTTTAAAAGGGGATAGGGTTGATACGAATTGTCTTCGTTTGTTTGTACTTCTCAGCCACGGCAAACTAGCGAGCAGACGGGGACAGAGACGGGCAGTTGTACTACCAATGAGAGCAATAATAGAAATAGTACGACGCTTACAGCCAAGACACCGGTCTTTCATGGAAGTTAGTTTCTCTGGTCAGACGTTTATGCTATCATGCCCGATGGTTAAACAGGCAATTGGGCCCGGTTTGGAAGGCGGAAAGCAGGTTTAGGCTTGACGATATGCCTAAGAATATCCCGGCCCATTTTCTTCCCTGGTTCTTAATGGGCACTTGTAATTGGAAAGACTTCAGGTAGGCGTCAAATAAGTCCAGTAAACGGTCAAGTTCTGACCCTTCATGTACTTTATAATTGAAAACTTTGCTTATCCCTAACTTAATATGCTAGTACATTATACCTGTATGGGCATAGTGAGAAAGTAATGATTTATCATAGAAAATTTATTTAGGGATGTGTTTTTTCCATTTGTCTAGTTTTCCCTTAATTTTCTCTTCTGAATAATTAGGCTACGCTTAGAATATCGGATTTTGGAAGAAGTCATTTAAACTAATTTACTTTCTAGGCATTTGGATGATAAAAGAATACAGTATGATGATTTTGGAAGATTTTTTCTCTTAATCCCTATCTTCAATTCCAACCAAAGAAGAGAAATTAAGTGCCTTTCTTAGAATGTTCTTTTCTCTCAAAATCCAAGATCCCAAATACAATTATATCTTAAATTCATTTCATTATCTTGCTATTTTATAGAAGGAATTCCTACATATTTTTCTTGACCATCTTTCTATAAAGCACTTCAAGATTGTCTTTGATATCTGTCTACATTTATTATGTAAATTTCTTGAATACTCCAGTGGTGTTTTTTTTCGATACTCTTTTTTGTCTAGAATCCAAACAATATTTATCTAATAAATCTCAATCTTCTTATTGAAGCTCTGGATAGATATATTTCTCTAGATGTGGTATTCCATTAAGTGAGCTAGATAGAGTACACTACAAAATTGAAGACTTTTACCGGCAGGCAGAGACTGTCGCTAAAAGCCTTAAGGCCCACCACTAAATGATATGAGCCCGCTGCTAGTCCGCCAGGAAAAGTACTGTTGCTGAAGAGGGCATATCAGCTGGTCCCTCATGTTGGAAGATCTACTGGTCCAATGGTGGAAGTTGTGTATACATAGGCTTCATGCATCTATGTGGACACATATATCACCTTTGGACTAGCAGATCTTCCAGCCAAGGGCTCCAGCAGATTTGAAGTCGTCGCTAAAGAGGGCATATCAACTGGTCCCTCATGCTGGAAGATCTGCTAGTCCAACGGTGGAAGGTGTGTACACATAGGTTTCATGCACCTATGTTGATACATATATCATCGTTGGACTAGCAAATCTTCCAGCCAAGGGCTCCAGAAGATTTGAAGTCGTCGCTGAATGGTTATAGCAACGATCATTTACCTTTTTAGCAGTGGTTGTATGACCGCCACTAAAAGATTACACGCTTAAAAAAAAAAAAAATTCCAGAACCCCACACGTCTCCTCTTCCCTCTCTCTCTCCTCCATCTCTCTTTCTCTCTCTAACCCCACCACGTACCCCCGCCCTTTGCCGTGGGAGCCTTGCCCTCAAAGTAAAGATATAAATAAAAATTATGCAGAGAGTTGGAGCTGTGATTGTTTGATTTGATAAAATAAATCTGTATCTCATCGTTGCTGCAGTTGCCTTCCATTTGCTGTGGAAACAGTTCTCACCACATTTTGGATCTCTATGGGAATTCGTCTACCATCATAAATTTGTTGCCATTACTTGAAACTAGGGGGCTGCACGCGCTACGCGCGTAGAAAACGTGGCAATAGCCCAAGGTAGTTAGTTTAAAATAGTGGGAGATTGTTTTGTTTGGGAAGGGCAATGTTTGGAAAAAGAAAAGGGGGTTCAGAATCTAGAGGGAATATTCCCCCCTCTTCTCTTTATTAATAGTATAGATGTGCAAAAAGTATCATTTTAGAACTGATGTCTTACAGTAATGTAGAAACGACAGTGAGCGAAAAATCAGGTTTCCCTTTCCAATAGATCATTTAGTTTGAAATTTAAAATATGCTAGCTATATATGGTGAAGGTAGACCTTGGGCCTTAAATCAAATCATGAATAAGTTATTATCTCTAATAGATCATTCAATTTGTAGTCTAAAATATGTTGGTTTTGGGTGAATGCAGACCTTGGTGTTTAAATGGAAGTACAACCTTTTTCATGTCAATTGGTTCTTTCTTTGACAATTGAAGATTAAACTGCACTGCTGAAAAGATCACCCAAATCAAGCTGATATCCTACAAAGTATAGATAAGCTCTAACAGACACACATATGAATACACACAGAGAGACACAGGCACTCCAAATTCCAATCAAATAAAAACATGACAGTGACCTTTGGCATCAGCAAAGAAAGAAAAAGCCTTACCTTGACACCATCTTTTCCGAGGACGAAATCGAGGTCATCAGAAAGCAAGAGTGACTCCAGTGTCTGTGATTCCCTCCTAGCTTCCTCCATCTCATCGAATTCTGCTTATTTCTCCAACGAAAATGGATAAGGTTCGATTTCATGCTCCATAATATAATCATAGACGTTAAGATGGACATTATTTCTATCGAGTCCTGTTATCAACAATATTTGGATTGCGCTTAGCTTGAAGTAGGAACAGAGCCTATTGACGCAGTTTGTATCAAAAAATGGCAGGGCATGTCCTTGAAGTGATTCTTGAAAGATTCTTCATCATTGTCCAATGAAATTAAGGCCATCTCGAAATCCTTTCCTTTCTCCTCCACACAAATGCCTGCTTTCTCTGAATTAACCTCTTCACACTGCAAACAAGAATTTACAGAAAACATTATTTCATCAAATTGATGAAAGGAGTATATCTATGCACAGGATAAAATGATCGGCTATCAATTCAATTAGATCTAACAAAAATTAAAAAGAAAGAGAAAAAGAAAAACTAAAAGTTGGATGGAGATCTTAGTGTAGACCTAAATCGGATCTTCGCTTATGACAATATGGAGAGAATATGACTTGTTCTAAACTGAATAACTTACTTGTTTTAAACTTCAATCCAGATCTGCATTGGATCTCCGCTTCTAAGAAAGAGCTTGGAAAGTGCGAGAAATCTTTTCTGCCTAGTTGGGATCTTTATTTCCCTCTTTAAGTGCATGTTATCAGAAGAGACTTGCTCAAGCAACAGTACTGCTTTTGCATTATACATCCGACACTAACCCAATTTAAGGCCGAAATTTTTATAAGAAAGGCATTCAATTGATCTACAACTCCTTGAAAACGAAGGAATTAAACTTTAAAAGGCACTCAATTGAACTGCAAACTCATTGAAAATGAAGGAATTAAACTCTCTTGGTCTTCCGAAAAAGTAAAATATCATTAAAATTTAATTATTTTAATAAAGGCTTCCTAAAAGACGAAACCTAAACTTTTTGATGACTGAATTTTAATAATTTAGAAAACGTATCACTAAATTAAACTTAATTTTTCCATACGTTTATCTATAAAGTCTGACCTCGCTGGCGCAACAAATATCACGTTCACGCATTGATTGTCCAATCCGCATCTTGCCTTCAATATTGAAAATACCATCCAACCAACTCATTTTTTTTGCTTATTTAAGAGGGCATGTATAGGTTCACTTTCCATCATTCTCTTCGCAAGGAGTGTAAGACTGTAAGTAACAATTGTTAGGAAGCTTTCCGCTAGTTTTCATTGCTTTGGGTGCTTTCTTTTCTTTTTTTTTTTTGTTCAGGTGAGTTTGCTTCATTGTTAGCTGGATATTACCCTTTCGTGGGTTATCAGTGGTGATCTGAAATTTCTTTAGCTTCTTGTGGTTTTTATTTTTATTTTTTATATATAGAAGCAGCTATAATGGAGGGATCGCTTGCGAACGGAAGAAGAATGATCACTGTAAAGAAGTCGGAGCCCATTTTAGTTCATCCGGAGATGGAAACTGATAAGGGGTTCTATTTTCTATCGAACCTTGATCAGAACGTTGCGGTGATCATTCCAACACTGTATTGTTTCAATGCAGACGAGAAGAAGAGCAGTGAAAGTGCAGCTGACGTCATTAAGCAGGCGTTGGCAAAGATACTGGTTCATTTCTATCCACTGGCGGGGACTCTAACGTTTAGCTCTGATGGGAAACTGGTTGTCGAGTGTACAAACAAAGGCGTTCCCTTTGTCGAAGCTGTTGCAGACTGCGAGCTTGAAGCTTTGGGCAATATAGCGAAGCCTGATCCAGTGACATTAGGGAAGCTCGTTCATACTTTTCCTGAAGCGAAGAATATCCTGGAAATTCCTCTGTTGACCGCGCAGGTAAGATTACGTCTACCGCGATTTAATTCATGGTAACAGATTCGAATATTCTGAAATGATTTTATTTTATAAACGTCTGGCTATGACTCATATTGTTAGGAATTTAAGTAAATACATAAAAGTTCACCCTATTATAAGTTTAAGCTTTTGGTAGGATTAGTGTTTTATAGGGTATCAGAGCCTTAGGTTAATGTCAAGATCCTGCGTTCAAACCTCTACTCCAAATGTAAAAATGAAGGAATGATATCCTTTGCAAAGTGTATATATCAAACCAAAAAGGAAGCCTTAAGCAATCCCACACTCTAAAACACTGTAACTAATTAAGAGGAAGGGGCTCTTTGGATAGCATATAAATGTTAGTAGAAATCAGTAATATTCCTTTTGGTAGAGAAAGTACAAAAATATTTTTTTTTGATCGGTAATGAAATCAAATATATTAAGAGAAAAAAACACACAATAGGGCAGATAAACGGACACCCATAGCCAACTATGGTCCCTCCATCATGATAGATCGAATAAGATATTCTATCCAAAATGGAGCAGAGGAGACCCAAGCTATCATAAAAGCGAATAACTAAACACATAAGGACGCCCAGCACCACGTAATGTTAGTGTCATAGTTTAACTAAAGGTACGTAAAGCAACCTGAAGATAATCAAAACTTGTTGTATCAGTGTTATACTTTAAAAAGGGAAAGCAAAATGCAACGGACCATGAATAATTAAGGACTTATATCACGATCTAACTTTTTTTTTTTAAATAGGAAAAGATAAAATATTTATATTAGTAAATCTAACAGTAAAATAAAGAAGGCGAGAGAGCGCAATCACCTTGGAACAAAGATTAGTGTCATTTTGGACAATTCACTTTCTGTGGTGGATCTATCTGCAGCTCTTAAGTGAAGCCTCTACAGGACGCGAATACATGTCCTGTGGATGCAAACTGTGGAGGCTTCACTTAAGAACTGCAGATAAAACCATCACAGGAAATAATCCGTATTTTGGGAACATTAGGAGAGGAGAATACAATTGGAAGAAACCACAAAACAGGTAGCTGTCTTTTTCTCAAAAAATTAATAATTTGGAGTTATATTTTATGAGACGTGAGTTTACGTACGGTACACGGCATGCTTTTTTTTGTGTGGTAACACAGTACACGGCATGCTGCATCTCTTTGATTTGTACATGACTCATGAAAGCCTGTAATTAAGTTCATTTACGGCTTACCAAAAAAAAAAAACCAAAAAAAAATTAAGTTCATTGACGGGTACAGCAAGCAAGTAAGGTTAAAATGAATTGAATTATCTACTCTCAAGCAATGATTGGCTACTGTTGAGCCTAAATGATATCAATCCTCTGTCCTTTCATCATCTGATTGGATGGTGATGATGAAAGCAATATCAGGGTCTCTGTTTTTCTTTTTCAATTAATCGATTGGACAGTTTCGTTGGTCTTTGGTAATGTTACGTATACGGAAGAGTACTTCTTTGATTAATTCTCTCGATCCTTCCTCAACATAACTAGATTAGACTAATCATCTTCAAATTCGTAATCGCAGGTGACGAGGTTCAAGTGCGGAGGATTTGTTTTTGGAATGACTATAAACCACTGCATGACTGATGGGATATCTGCAATGGCGTTCGTAAACTCCTGGGCCGAAACCGCTAGAGGAATACCCTTAAACGTTCCCCCATTTATAGACAGAACAATATTTAGATCGAGACAGCCTCCTCAGATCGAGTTCAAACACGACGAATATAAAGACATAGCCGACGTTTCAAACATGGCTGCCCTTTACGAAAACGAGCATTTGCTTTACATATCCTTCCGTTTTGATTCCGACAAGATTGAACGATTAAAGAACATTGCCATGGAGGATGGGGTTGTGAAATATTGCACCAGCTTCACGGTTCTAACAGCGCTGGTATGGCGTGCACGAAGCAAGGCGCTGAAGATGAAACCCAACCAACAAACCAAGCTCCTGTTTGCCGTTGATGGGCGATCCAAGTTTCGTCATCCATTTCCAAAAGGGTATTTTGGCAATGCTGTCCTTCTGACGTGCTGTCTCTGCACCGCAGGTGAATTGATTGAGAAGCCATTATCGTTTGCAGTAAATTTGGTGCAAGAAGCAATCAAATTGGTGACGGAAGACTACATCAGGTCGACTATAGACTACTTCGAAGTAACAAGAGCGAGGCCTTCCTTAACAGCCACACTGCTGGCCACAACGTGGGCTAAACTGCCTTTTGACACAACAAACTTTGGCTGGGGAGAGCCGACGCAAACAGGCTGTGTTACTCTGCCTGAGAAAGAAATGGCTTTGTTCCAGCCTCTTGGAAAAGATAAGAAGCTCGCTGATGTCTTACTGGGGTTGCCAGTCACTTCCATGAAGGCCTTCGAAGAAATGATCATGCAAATCTAATCCATATCTACATATACTTTCGTCATCCACATCAACAAATATATGCTATATACAACATACTTATACTTAAATATTTGTTAAAAAATAACGTACATGCATCGTCTGTAACTTGTAATGGATAAGTCTTGTGGCGTTTGGAATAAAATCATTACTGTCTTTTGATGCAGGTAGCCAGGTAGGTCCCTGTTATTTGTTACTGTCATCGCTTAGTTGCTCTTCAATTCCCTTGTTTAGGAATTGGAAGTAATGAAAGTGACTCCAAAACTATCATTTGTTGTTTGAATAAGAGAAGCTCACACATACAGAAGATTGTCGATCTCATTGAAGAAACTCACATCTCCTTTGAAACCAACATGGTTGCTGTAGGTTATCAAGTTTTGCTTTAGATATTAATTGTCCGTTGAGAATCTTCAAGTCCTGATTAGTTTAATTATACAATTGCATATCCCTTTTTTTTCCGGGAAAAAAGAAAAAATCTTGACTGAAACTTCATTTATGTTGATGAACACTAGATATAGTAGATGCAGGATATGACGTGCAAGTAGGTAGGGTGGTTGTCAAGTTCTCCATTAATTCACATCTTTTGATCTCTCAAAAAAGTTGAGTGAGAGTTTCATCAAAAAAGTTGAGAGAGAGTTGCCATCACTGACTTTTTAATTTGCTAAAAAAAAAATAGAGAGTTGCCATGCTATCACTTTTTTTTTTGGTGATGAGGTGCCATGCCATCACCTCCTGCTTGCCAGTTCACCGACGTAATAAAGGTTGCAGAGCAATCAGTAGTAGTACAGTGGGCCTGCTCTCTTAAGTGCGAATGTTGTTCAAAGTATGGGCCTTCACACCATTCAAGATCACTACCAAAAAAAATTCACACCATTCAAAATTAGCACCAAATGTTTTCAGAGTGCATGCTAGCCACTAAATATGCTATCTACTAAATTGCATAGGTATATGAAATGCAATTAATTTAAAATTAACTAGGTCAAAATAGTTGGGAATCATATCGGTGTATACTACTAGGTATATGACAGGCTTTGGTCCGCCCTATCAATTGAAGTTTATCAGTTTGAGAAGTAGTTTTAGATGAACCATAGCCTTAAACTTCGCTGGAAAAAAATTTACAGGAATTTTGAAATGGGTAATGCTAATTAAAACCCAGGTAATATATAAATAAAAGGGCTACTACGGAACTAATATCTAAGAGAGTAAATAAGCTAGCCAATCCTGTATATGTTTGTAATTAAGAGATTGAATCAATTGGGCACTGGTTTTTGAAATAATCCTCACGAGCAGCATGGGTATGTCTTCATCTTTTAGGCCCTTTTAATATATATCCCTTCCACCCCTTCTTACAAGTATATCTCTAGTTAGGTCTCCGCTTTACATTTCTAAACTACCTTAATCTACTATCATCAACTTTATATCATCAACTTTATCCTTAATATATGTTATGCTTAACCACTTCGAATATGTTTATTTCTTATTTTGTTATTCCATAATACCTATCTTCTAAACACTTTGTTTTTTTGTTTGTCAACAATATTCTATATGACATAGCATAGCTGATCTAATTGCTATTTATAAAACTTACCCTTTAATATATTATAAGTGGAACACATTTGTCATACAATACCTTAATAGCACCTTCAAACTTAAGCCAACTAGCTCTAATCCCCCCAAAAAAAAGGCATTGTGAAAGAGTCGTCTTGCTTGGGAAGTGTGTTGAAGCTGTATCTTGGGTTAAGCAAAGGCTGGTAAATAATATTTCAGTTCCCCAGCACCATGAGTTCACACTAAGAGATCTGGTTTTCCTCCCTCTCCTGCCTCCTCAGAGCCTGAAATCGTTAGTTCTTTCTCTCTGTAGTGGTGTCTCCGGCCTGTTTTATCTCCCTTTACCTTACCCCAGGTAGTTTACCCTTCAACCCTTACCCATGGAAGACATTACCCATAGCCTAAAAGAAATGTTAATTCCCCCAAGAGCAAATATCACTTTCAAACCCTCGCACAAAGACAAGATTAGATTAAACAAACAGTGGAACTCCCTTGTTGTTTGTGAGTGTTTTGGAGATGAGTTACAGTTAAATACCCTAAAAAATATTTTGTCTCGTCTGTGGAAAGCCATCAAAATTTCCAGAGTCATCAAAGTGGAACCTAAAAGGTTCTTGGTGGCCTTTGGTTCTAAAGAAGACAGAGACAAAATTTTATGGGGCCGGTCGTGGATCGAAAAATAACTTGGTGACTCTTATGGAGCCTTTCGGAGAAGAAGAGGAGGCAAATCGGCTGGATTCAAAGGCATCACTATCTGGATGCAAATCTACAATCTCCTCTGGAAATATTAGGATATCAACATCATAAAGGGGTTAGTGAGCCTTTTTGGGTAAAGCTTGTATGAAGAAATCCTTGAGGAAGGAGGAGATCCCCCTCTGGTCTTTGCCGAGGTTACTCTTATTCTCGACAAACCGATTCCTCTTGGCGTGTTCTTTGAAGAAACATCGAAGAGTAGAGTGTGGTTATCCTTCAAGTTTGAAAACCTTTCGACCTACTATGTCTCGTGGGGTTAATCGAACATACCCTTCTGAACTGCTTCAAGCCGTTCAGGGCATCGGATGGAGGAGCTTCGTCAGGCAACAAAATGAACTCCGACCCCCTCTCCATCTCGATGGCTAGGAGAAGAAACTCGTTGATCGGAAGCACTTGGAAGACAAGTAAGAGAGTCGAACCTGAGGGTCATGTTGACTCAGGCCCGAGTCCACCGCTGAGTCAAGAAGCAGACAGCTTGATGGAATTGTGCGCACCCCATTTCGGGCCGCACGACGAGGTGCATGCGAAGTGATGCTCGCCTCGGGACTGGTTTAGAGTCGCCACTGCCTGAGAGATGCAGGCAGACACAAAAGGGGCACTTATTCGGGCCTAATTATTCTGGTCTGCGGCTTATTAGAGTTCTGAGTAAGTTCTCGGTTACGTCTAGGGAAGCCCGAAGACACCCTAGCCCGCCCCGTCGATTGACAGGTCCCGTGGGTCTCTTTGGTCTTGAGTCAACTTAATTCTCACCCTTCCTAGACCAGCATGCACACTTATTTGGTCTGAATGGGGACCATTGATGGTGTAGGTTCCCCTTTTATTTGATTTTATTTTTTTATTATTTGGTGAAGTGAGTCGGTTACGGGCCCTGTTGGAAGGCCCGTTGGGATCCAAATTGGGCTTAAGTCAAGCCCAAGGCCCAGTCCGGGTTATTGGGTAACCCTTATTGGATTATGGCTATTTGGTTTAAAGATTTATTTATATTTACAAAGTTAGTGGATTAATGTCTTTTAGGGCCCAATGGGCTTGGATTTGGCCCAATGGCAATTTAATCATGTGGCCTTTAGTCCGTTTATCAAAACGGGCTTTGGTTAAGCTAGTCGGGATGTGAGCCCCATTGGAGGGCCCACGAAGCCTTAGTGGGCCCACTTAGGCCCACAGTCTCAAAATGGGCTTAGAAAAGCCCGAGAAGCCCGATTGGGTCAAGTCTTACAACAATGGGTCGGATTGGGTCCAACCGGGTCCAAAAAAAGTTGATCTTAAGTTACTTTATCGAGTGACCGTATTTAATTCACGGTCTAGTCAGAACCGTAATTTTAATACGGTTCAGGCCAGACCGTGGATTAACTACGGGCACGCTTGAACCGCTCTGAGTATACGGTTTTTGCTCCATTCCGCCGTTTTGCTCCGATTTCGATTGGGATCAACTTGGTCAGCTTCCTGGATATTCTGTCGACTTCTGTTGAGGTTCTCAATTTCTTGAAGGTGCTGCATTTACTTTGTTTGGCCTAAATGACCTCTTTTTCCTTTTCTCTTGCATTCTTTGAAGCCATCCTCTTTCTTAACATTTCATGACTGTTCTCAAGAAGGGAAGGAGAGGGAAAGAATGTGGGGATACAGCAGACTTTATATGGAGGACAAATCCCTCATAATAAACAAAACAAAAAAATGAGGTGGGATAAATTAAAGTTAAATCCAATATTTCTTTCTTATTTAGGATTGTTCTTTTCCATTTATAGGGAAACCACCTTGTATCAAGCCTCTCGTAGTGCACAATAAACATCAAATGGGTTAGAAATG
Source organism: Buxus sempervirens (assembly GCA_947561395.2). NCBI lineage: Eukaryota > Viridiplantae > Streptophyta > Magnoliopsida > Buxales > Buxaceae > Buxus > Buxus sempervirens. Next base: position 1,371,563 of record OX387191.1, on the reverse strand, counting down.
TTATGGTAACAATAGAACATAGAAAGGAAACAAGAAGAGATATTAACAGAAATTACATTCTACTTATGTATCAGAAATACTTACAATGTAGTCTCTTTGCTTGTTTTACACTTTTGTGGTTCTCCGGAAATTCTGACAGCGCTTCCGCACCCTGTTGGATTCTTAGGATTGGTTTTGAAAGGGTCTTAATAGGTTGATTATGCTTACAAGATGAAAGGGGAGGTTGGGCAGCACTCCAGGGGCAAAACAGGTATTTTTGGGTTAGGTATTGGGGTGGCGAGGCTTGGACAGAGTTTGGATGTGGAGAAGACAAAGAAAGAGAGGGGGGCCAGCAAGGAGGACCAACTTGCTGAAATGAGGGGGGTGGCCTCTCTATTTATAGGCAAAATTTTCGTACCCGTAATTCAAATACGGGCGAAAAACGCACATTTTCAAATCTCGCAAAATCGGCCGTACGGGACGCGTGTCCCGCCGTACAGCGACACGCGTCCCCTTCTAGAAGATTGCCCGTATTTGAAATACGGGCATGCCTCGCCCGTACTTCAAATACGGTCCAACACGTTTTTAAAATGTTGGATTTCAAATGCTTTATTAAATTTGATTTATTTAAAGATTTTTATCCGATTATTTTATTATAAAACGAGATTCTTTTATTAAAATATTATTAAAAAATAAAGATATGCTTTTTTTTTAATTTATCTATTCTGCTTTTTGCTGCTGTTTTGCCACATGGGCAGCTTTCTTGAAACTTCAACTGTCCATAACTTTTCTGTCTGATGTCCAATTTCAGCAAATTTGGTGTCGTTGGAATCGGCTCGGAACCCACTATCCACTGGGATCAAATTGGGTAGTTGAATTGGGGTCGAGCAAAAAGTCAACTTTCGCTTCCCCAAAAGTTTGACCGGCTCATAACTTCCTCATCCGGACTCCGATTCTGGCAAACTCAGTTGCGTTAGAACCGTGTCGAAATGCTCTTTTCAATGAGAGGAAGTTTGATGGCCAATTCTCTTTGGATCAAAGAGTCAAATTTTGGCCCCCTCAGGGTTTGACTTTTTAATTGAAATTTTTATTTTTTGCATTTTTGGGGGTGCAAAAATCAGGTGTTTACAGGAACTTTAAAGGACAACCAGTCGTCAGCAAAAAGATTTCGTTCAGGTGGAAGATTGGTTTGTCTCGTGTTCGGGGTAGGGAATCGGACCAGGTCAGACGAGTGGGGCGGCACATAACGGTAACTTATTTCATTTTGATATTGGGCTAGGATTGCAAGGCCCAAACCTACTCCTCTCCAAGTTCTTCGAGTTTGGATCAAACAATCAGCCCATGAGTCTTAAATTCACCCTTAAAGCCTCCCCCCACTTAAGCTTAGCCCAAAATAAAACCATTCACTCTCGTCATAAGCCCAAACCCAAACTGAACCCCGCAACAGTAGCTGAAGGGCCTTCTATCAGAGAGAATGTTATGAGCTGGATTGCAGGCTTTGGGGAACGGCAGGACAGGGAGGTCAGCCTAACTCCTCCAAGAAAGAGAAAGAAATCACAAGTGATCATCCGTGAATGCTGTAGACACCCCAAATTGCACAAATAATCATCAAAATCATTATCTCCTTGAAAGCCAGTACAAAAATTGAAGAAAATGAATTTTTGCCTGTATCCGGTAACTCAGACCGGATACAAGTAGTCCTCTTTGTATCCGGTGACAAATACCGGATACAAGCAGTGCTTGGTGTATCCGGTATTATATACCGGATACCTTAAGGTCTTTGTGTATCCGGCCTGATATACCGGATACGCAAGTTTTGCTCAAATTTAGGGTTTTTCGAGAGCTTTTCACTTTTACCATCATATCCCTCATTAAATGAGTGGAAATCTCGGAAATAGCCTTAGGGTTAAGGTTGGTGGGCTATAGACCTTATGTTGTGTCTACCATTCTCACCACCCCTAACCCTAGCCTTTGCCTATAAATAGGAGGCTCCTCCTTAAGCAAAGGGCAACCAACTCTTGTTTTGAATTCTCGCAAAGAAGAACTCCAGGAGAAGAAGAAAACCGCTGCGGAATCGCCTCCAGAACTCAGGTAAGCCTCAACTTTTCTTTTAATTTCTGTATTTACATTCCTAGATCTGGATCTCTTCTTCTACCTTTCTGTAGTGTAAAGCCTTCTTTGTGTGTGAAAACCCTTCCCCGGCTCAAAGTATCTCGAGACTCCCCCTAGCCGTAAAACGTGGAGGCGGGATCTAGGAGAAACGAGACTGGGGATTGACCCTAGTGCTAGAACCCATGTAGCATAAGGCCTTTTTGATTGATTGTAAACCGTTCCATATTCAAAGTACCCTTGATTATCTTGAAGAACCGTGTTTAACGGGGAGAGAGAACAGAGGGAAACGATAATGGAACGGAACCCTAGGCTGTCTTAGAACCCTATTTGGATGAATATGTATGCATGCTATTGATCTTGTTTGGTTTTTTACACTTGCACATACATATCACTATTTTGGCGGGATAGGCTCATATTTGGGGTTTATTGCATTTATTGTGATAAATCTCAAATAAATGGCCTCAATCAATTCTGGAATGCCTTTTGGATGATTTTTAAAGTATTTGTGTTCATCTTGCGCGAATCACATATTTATATCAATTTTCGGATTTGGTTTTTCTTCAAGAATGGCTTAGCTTGACAGCACCTGTACCCCTACTTCGGACGCCCATAACTTCATCATCCGGATGAATTTTGGTGCGATTCTAGAACCATGGGAAAGGTGAGGCTGTCTAGTTTATGTCCACCAAATTTCACAAATTTCTATCTAGCGGATTTTTGACACCTCTCTGTCGAAGTTGAGTGGACAGTTCAGGTTCAAATACAGAACTTGTCACTTCGACGGAGCGCCATGTGTTCGATTTAAGTCCGATTTGAATGATTTTTGTTTCTATGCACTCCTTTATGAGTCTATTTTCAAATCCAGTTGGTTTCATAATTTTTGGATTCCATTTGAATTATTGGTAGCCGATTTACTCAGAACTGTTCATTTGTACTTTTCTGGGTAAATCTGTGATCTTCGGGGCCTGTTCGGGAGACCACCCAAGGCACATCCGAAGGGATTTTTGTATGAGGCTAGTTTCTGTTGAAAGATGACCATACAAACTTCAATCATACCAAATTTCGTGGATTTTTATGTAGTGGATTTTTCTAGACAATTTTCCAAAGTTGCCCACTTATCACTTTTAAAAATCCCCAGCAGCAACTTCAAAGGAGCATAACTCCTAGGATTTTTATCGGAATGGATTGAAATTTTGCATGAAACTCTTATTTGCCCTAATCTTTCAAATGGATTTGGTTTGGTTCAATTTAATATTGGATTTGAATGATTTTAAGGCAAATGGCATACTTTTTACCAAACTTCCCGGATTTGATTCAACTTAGTTTTGAGCAACTTGTGCTTTGATTTCCATCTTTTTGTGGTATTCCAGAAATGATATTGACATAAGAGAGGATCTAGAATCCATTTAGATCTTCATGTGAAAATATCATACATTTGACATTTTTCAAGGTTTTTCATGATGTTTAGCAAGCTTTCTTACTTTCTTTATGCATGAACATACACTTGGCTACCACTTCGTGTGGATGAATGGGGGTGCCTAACACCTTCCCCCGTTCATAATCTAATCCCCTTACCCATCTCTGGATTTAATTTTTAAGTAGGGTTATTTTTACCCTAGAATTGGCATTTTTGCACTTTTTGATGATTTTTAAATATTTTGGTGTCCATTCTCACCCCAAATCATGAATGGTGGCGACTCTCCCAATTTTGCGTTGAGCCCGTGTGTTGACGGAGGGATGATCATTCCGGTGATTTTTCCCATGTCTCACAAATGCGAGCTCGAAGTTCATTCGGTGTTTAACAAGTCTACAAAGATTTCTAGCATTGGGGAATCCCAACCTCCAACCTGAGCATGAAGATAATAGGGTGGAACTGTCGAGGTATTGGCCGTACCCCGATGAAATTACATATGCGTAATCTGATTCACAAGCACATGCCTAAAATAATTTTGCTATCCGAGACTCTACTAGAAGAAAGGAATTTTGGAAAAAAGATTAGGAAAATGGGTTACCAAAATTTTTGGTGGCAGGCTGCCATCGAAAATAAAGAAGGCTTTTGGGTCATGTGGGACAACTCGTGCCAAGTTCGTATCGAGAGCAGTGTTCAATGGTGCGTTAACATTACAATTTCAAATGGAGAAGAAGGCATTTTTGAGATGGCATTCATACACGCAAGCTCCAAAGTTCACATTTAGGCCGATCAATGGGAGTATCTGAAAAGAAGAGCAGACCTCAGTACAGCTCCTTGGACAGCGATGGGGAACTTCAATGTGGTGAGGTTCAGTCACGAGAAGAGAGGAGGAAATCATATGCAGGTACATAGAGCCTCTCTTTTTCAAAATTTCATTAATTGCTGTGAATTGATTGAGCTTCCTAGTAAAGGTCTGAAATACTCATGGAACAATGGTAGGGGAGGAGATGGGAAAATAAGTGAGAAAATAGATAGAGTTTTGTGTTGTATTGATTGGTTGTCTAAGTTCCCCTACTCCACCCTCTGGCAGGATCCTATGGTGGGATTTGACCACACCCCCATGTGCCTGATTACTAATCCTAAACATTCTAGAATTAGAAAATTTTCAGGTTTGAAAAATTTTGAGGAGCCTAATAGCAAGAAGGTAATTAGGGAAACTTGGAATGAAGTAAATGGAAAATTTTCCACTAAAACCAAAATTCTGAAAAACAGACTTGTTCAATGGAACAAACAAGATGTGGGGAATATCAACAAGAGTGTTGGGGACATATTCAATGACTTAAAAGAAATTCAGAAAATACTAGAGTATTCGGATTCTCAAGTGTTAATTACCAAAGAAAAACAAATGCAAAGAGAATACCTAAAAGACCTTAGAGCCCAAGAAACTTATTGGTATCAAAAATCAAAAATTAAGTGGTTGAAAGATGGAGACCTCAACACCAAAATTTTCCAGCTTACAACCATCAATAGAAGACACACCAATAGGATCATCTCCATTAAGGATGAATACTCTGAAGATGTCCATGAACAAAAGGAAATTGAAAAAATTTTTATTGACTATTTGTCTATTCTGTGCTCTGCTGAGAATAGAGAAAGGGACTTTTCCATTATTGAAGTCATAGAAAATATCATAATAGAGGCTGAATATCAATATATCAAGGGCTGACTAGGGAGGTAACCAATGAGGAAATTTGGAGTGCTGTCAAAAGCCTTGGACCCCTTAAGAGCCCTAGGCCAAATGGATTCCAAGGAATTTTCTACCAAAACTATTGGGAAGTGGTGAGAGATGATGTGAGTAAAGTGGTGAGAGATATTTTTGCAAATGGTTATCTCGACAAGAAACTTAACCATACCTTCATTGTTCTCATTCCCAAATCTGAAAACCTAATGAATTCAGACTCATCAGCCTTTGCAATTTCATCTACAAGGTCATCTCTCAGATAATGGTAGATAGAATGAGACCTCTTCTTACTAGGATTTTCTTTCCTTTTCAATCTGCTCTTGTGCTTGGAAGAAATATCCAGGAGAACATCCTAGCAGCCCAAGAGTTATACCATACCATTAAAAAAAAAGAAAAACAAAAAAAGGTTTATTTGCTGCTAAGATGGATTTGTCCAAAGCCTATGATAGGCTTTATTGGAAATTTATTAGAAAGACTTTTAAAGCTTGTGGCTTTTGTGAAAGTTTTGTCAATCTAATCATGAAGTGCGTAAATTCTATTTCCTATAGTGTCCTCATTAATGGCAACTCTTGTGGGCTGATAGTACCTTCTAGGGCATTCGAGAGGGAGATCCTTGATCTCCCTACATTTTTATCATCACCTAGCATGTCTTATCCATGGCTTTGATTAGGGCTGAACACCACAACTTCATTAATGGAATCAAAGCTATTGTGGTTGCTGAACCCATTAGTCATTTGCTATACATAGATGATCTCCTCATTTTTGGAAAAGCTTCAAATCAGAATGTTAAAAATTTCAAAACCATCATTGACATCTTTTGTGAGAGTGCTGGTCATAGTTTCAATCAAGGGAAATCTGAACTCTATTTTAGCCCTAACATTAAAGGAAAAAGAAAGGGTGAGATGGCTAGAGTGCTTGGGATCAAATCAACAAGAAAACCTAGAAAATATCTAGGGATCCCTACTTTCATAAAAAGTCCTAGAATCCAAAATTTTCAAGATGTCATTGATAAAATCAAGAAGAAACTGGTAGGTTGGAAAGCAAGAACCCTGAACCAAGCTGGAAAAGTGACTCTCATAAATGCTACCTTCTTGAGTACCTCGCAATTCTATATGGGATGCCTTAAACTTCCTACCACCATCTTAGACCACATTGATAAAGAAGCAAGAACTTTCTTCTGGTCCAAACCTGATAAAGACAGAACAATTCATACAATGTGTTGGGATAAAATCTGTCTCCCCAAAAGATGTGGGGGTCTAAACATAAAAAACAATAGAAAGTTCAACCAGGCCATGTTCTTGAAAGTTGCTTGGGGTATGGCTCAAAAGGAACCAAAAGTCTGGTGTAACCTCATGAAATCTAAATACTATAGGAAGTAAGAGTTCTTCAATGTCTAAAAAAAAAAATTGCTCTTGGTCATGGAAACAGATTTGTCATGCTAGAGAGGTGATTAAAATGGGGATGGGGTGGTGTGCGCGCGTCGGAAACGCGGCACGGGAAAATTCGGAGTTGCCACCGCCTGATGGGGTGCAGGCGGACACCTAGGTGCCTAAGTTCTTCTACTAAGGCTTGGTCTGCGGCTTGAGATTCTAAGTAGGTTCTCGGTTGCGGTCTGGGGAAGTCTGTAGACACCCCAGTCCACCCCGTCGAATGACGGGTCCCATAAGTTTCCCTGGTTTGAGTCAACTCAGTTGGTCTCTCACTCACCCGATGCCTAATCCAGCATTCAATTTTGGTTAAGCCTGGCGGGACTGCCAAGGTGGTGTGGGTCCCTTTACTTGATTTTATCTTCTTATTATTGAATGAAGTGAGTCTGATTGGGTGGGCCCCGTTGGAAGGCCCACGGATCCCTTGGTGGGCTTGGTTGAGCCCACGTGTCCCTTGGTGGGCCTCAGTCTAGCCTGAGAGGCCCTTTGGGCTTTGGTTCAAGTGAATTGATTTTACTTTAAGTTTAAGCTTGATTATTTAAGTGGATTTCCATGCCAAAGCGGGCCGGGATTGCTTTGTGGGCCCTTGAGCGGGCCCCACAGTTGTTTGCCAAATAATTTGAGATTTATTTTGCTTAAGTTTCCAAAGTGGGCCAGAATTTGGGCTTGGGGCCCTTTACCTGGGCTTGGGCTTGAAAGCCCAAGACTTCCTGAGTCAGGGTTTTGAAACCCTAACCTTAGTTGGTTAATGGGCTTGGTGGGCCCGATAGGCCCTGCCCTTGGTCTCGGACAAACCACGACCTAATTTAAGCATGCATGCCCCACATAGGGCTTGGGTGGGCCTCAAGTGGTCCGGCCCGCCCAGTTCCTTTGATTATTTTATTTCAGCACAATTCAATGGTTCGGGCTGGGTGGGCCCACTGGAAATCAAGTCAGACCGGGTGGTCCGGGTCCCATGTTGGGTTCCCGGGTGACCCGGAAACCCTATCGGTTTCTTTGGCTCGATTTAGGAATGCCACCCATACTTAGCAAAAGTAGGTTATAGAATATAGGCCACAGAAACATATCAAAATTAACACTTAGCAAGGGGAGATTAGCTCATTATGCTGGGTCCAAGGGGAGGTACCCGGGGCCCCTATGGGTGAAGCGAAGTGGAGCCCACGGGGCGGGGTACCTCCCCGCACCAAGGAACTAGTTGGACGCGCAGCGAACAAAGGGGGTGGGGGTGCGGGTGGCGAAGCCCCCGCGGTATAGTAAAGGGTATTTTTGGAATTTTTCAAAAATACAGCAATTTGGCATGTTTTAGGGGTATGCGCTCACTTCCTGAAGTGAGCGCCAGTAGGCGCTAAGAACCAGGCAAAATTTGGACCTGGCGCTCACTCGATACTAAGTGAGCGCGAGCTGGGCGGGAAGTGAGCGCGAGCTGGGCGCGAGATGGGCGCCAGAATTGCGCATGGTTTTAAGTGAGCGCGGGCTGAGCGCCAAGTGGGCGCCAGCTCGGCGGGTAGTGAAATAAAAGGGACGCCTACTTCCTAAGTGAGCGCAAGTGAGCGCCAAGTGGGCGGCTACTCACTGCGATTTTCAACTCCTTGTTATTTCGAGATGTCCATCTCTGGCCGATCTTTTTCGGTCTGTAATTGTTCCACTAGTCTCCTAATATGCCCAGAACACTTCCCAACTAGTTTTGGATTTAATCTAACCTAAGTTGTGAAGATCAAACCTCCTTGCAAACCTGCAAATCCGAACACCCGAACTCTAACAGAACATACAAGGAAGGAATTGGGGGCTTTATCGGGATACAACAGAGAGGGAGAACTCATGGGGGAACATGCTCCCCCTTCGAATCAATCAACAGGATATCGCAATGAACTTATTTATTTTGGATAAGAGTTCGTCGGGAACATTACCTGGGTGTTTCAACACCTATCCGAAGTGGGTGGAGCCTCCTTGTGCGAGCAGCCACCGGAGCAACACCTCTCCCCGCCCACAGCAAGATCTCCTTAGGGTTTACCTCCTTCGAGCTTGATGAGGAAGAAGAGGAAGAGAGGAATGGGGGGTCTGGTTTTTTTCTTTGGGGAAGAGGATGGTCAAGACCACCTTCGAATGCCTCGGGCAAGAAAAAAATGTCCAACCTCAACTATCCGAACCCCAAAAATCCCTCAACCCAAAATCCGACCAACCCCTGTTAATGAAGGAGGTTGCTGTATTTATAGAAGAGGGTGGGGTCTCCGCCGACTTCGGTGCCCACCTTGCGCCCACTTGCTGTCGCTGGGCGCAAGCGACAAAATGATTAAAACATTAAATGCCGCCGCGGGTTTGTTTAAAAAATCCGAAAATTAAGATATAGTCCCTGGGATATTTAGGTTTAATATTATTTTATTCAGATATTTTCAGATTGGTCCCTGAGATATTTTGAATGTTTGGATATTTACGGATTTGATCCCCGAGATATTTTCCTGCGCAACTCGCCACGTGTGCAGCTTTTTGCCACGTACGCAGATTGCCGGTTTTGCTGCTCGGGAATTTTGTCAGCTCATATTTTCTTCATCCGGGCTCCGATCTGGGCAAACTCAGTTGCGTTAGAATCGTATCGGAGCCCTTTATCCAATGGCATAGGGGTAAACACCTGGATCGGATTTTAGCAGAAAGTCAATTTTTGGCTTTGCTCAAGTTTGACCGCCCGCCGAACCTTCATCCGGACTCCAATTCCTGTAAACTCAGTTGCGTTGGAATCGTGCCGAGATTCTCTATCCAATGATATAAAGCAAGGCCTCTGGATCGGATTTTAGCAGAAAGTCAACTTTTGGCTTCGCCCAAGTTTGACCGCCCGCAGAACCTTCATCCGGACTCCGATTCCTGCAAACTCAGGTGTGTTGGAATCGTGTCGAGATTCTCTATCCAATGATATAAAGCAAGGTGGCCAAATATCACTTAATCAAAAAGTCAACTTTTTGTCCCCTTGGGGTTTGACTTTCTGCCAGGGTTTTGAGCTGTTTTGCTGTCTTTTAGCACATTTTTTTGTTTTCTTATTTTCTTTTCTTTTCTTTTCTTTTTTTTCTTTTTTTGGTTTGATCAAAATTTGGGTGCTTACAGGTGGATTATAGCAAATGGTCTTTCTATTGGGATAGGAGAGAAAGGATGGAGCTTTAATTTGGATAGGGAGGAGGTCTTGAATGAGGCCACCCAGAGGTTAAAAAATCTGAGGGAACTGATAGACCAACATCAAAGAACTTGGAACATCCAGAAAATTAGAGAGGTTTGGCCTTAGCAGGTGGTGGAAAAAATTCAGGATATTCCCATCAATAAAATTGCAAGATTTGATAAATTAATATGGAAAGGCACTACTAAAGAGATTTTTTTGGTGGCTTCAACATACTGCATGCTTACAAATGGACAAAAGGATCAGCTGGAAGCAGGTAAATGGCTCAAACTGTGGCATCTTCCCTGCCCCCAGAAAATCAAAATTTTTTTTTGTGGAAAATGCTACAACAAGTTATGCCTACCAATGACCTATTCCATAGCAGATTAAATGTTCCATTTGAATTGTGTTCTTTGTGTAACCAAGATCAAGATTCCATCACTCACTTATTCCTTAAGTGCATCTTCAACAGGGCACTATGGTTTGGTACGATGGGAGGAAGATTAGGAGAGCAATCACAACTCCTAACATGTAAGGACTGGCTGTTCAATGTGTAAAACCCCGAATTTTCCCAAATATTGAAATAAAATAATAATTAATATTCTTGAGGATTATTATGGATGTAAATAATTTATTAATGTAGTTGATATCGTTATTAGTGGAGATCAGGAGTCTGGAGCAGATCCAACCGTTTGATTGGGAATTATCGCGGTAAGATCGATATTTTAACTTAAATATATTTTAATTGGGCGATGTGCATCGAAATTGTCGTGCATGAGTTTTTCTGATTGGATTGCATCCCACAGAGGAGATATGTGACCACCTGCGGGTGAGATGAGACCTCCTGTTGGGGAAGATGTGATCCTGATTGGATTGCATCCCACATGGGAGATATGTGACCACCTTCGGATGAGATGAGACCTCCTGTTGGGGGAGATGTGATCCTGATTGTATTGCATCCCACAAGGGAGATATATGTGATTACCACCTGCGGATGAGATGTAACCACCTGCGGGTGAGATATGATGATTCCTGCGGGAGAGACCTCATGTAGGGTAGATGTGATTACTACATGATTGTATCCTACTTGGGAGAATGTTGTTATCAGATTGAGATTTACTATTAATTATGAATGACATGATCTACATTTGAATAAGAAGACAATACTGGCAGTGAATTGGAAAATCCTTTAGATGAGATTTATATTACATTGCCTTTCTAATTGAAACTAAGGTTACAAAATAAACTCTCTTTATTCCAAACATTGATTAGATGTTGGTTTCGTATGGTGATTACTCGTTCTCCTTATCGAACGTGACTACTCAATTATTTTATCGTGCATGAATGATTACTTTTATATATAAACTGTTTCTAGCATGCATGTGTTACCTATTGAGATAGTTGTATCTCACCCTACTTCATTATCTTATTTTTCAGCTGTTTCAAGTGAGAGCGTCCTTGGTGTTGACACGAGGGGGAGTTGCAGATTACTGATCGAGCTGAGGATCTTTATTATTTCGTTTAGATCTTTCTTTTAGAGGTTGATATAGATGTATCTTGATGGATATTTTATGATTTAATTGAATATGAGAGAAAGTGTGATAGAAAACCAATTTACCAGATTTATGAATTTATATTGATGAGTTAGTTTGATGGTTATAGTTAGCCACGCATATTGATGAAATTAATGTTTTAATTCTTCGCACTCTGATAATTAATGAAATTAGTTGGATTTAAATGTCTGGTAATTAGTAGCTTTGGGCCCAGTATCACTTCGGATTCGGGTTTGGTGCTTGTTTTGCATAGACCCAGGTTCGGGGTGTTACACAATGGGCTGATGCAATCACGAGAGAAGTCCCACAAAGAATCTAACGTGGTCTTGGCGGCTTGGGCTAACAACAGCTAGGTGGTCTGGAATGCCAGGAACAAAGTCATCTTCGAAAATATCAAGCCTTCTCTACCGGATTGTATTAACTTCTATTTTATCTTGCAGGATGACTCAAGGAGATTGGCAAATGATGACCAACACTGGAGAAAACAAAGAAGAATGAGGAACTCTTCATCAAGTGGAAAAGACCAAGAGAAGATTGGATCAAAATAAATGTTGATGGAGTAGCGAAAGGTAGTCCTAGACAGGCGGCTACAGGTTGCGTTGTGAGGAATAGTGGTGGTATGTGCATTGGAGCTATGGCATTAAAGATAGGAATTGCTGATTCTCTAATGGCAAAAACAAAGGTAGTGTTAGAAGGCCTCCGAATGGCAATTCAATTCCGACTCAACAGAGTGATCATTGAAGGGGATTGCAAAACTCTGATTGATATCTTAAATTAGAAATGCGAACCCGGAAACTTGCAACTCAAGTTGAGGACATTCTTCTCCTGGTTAATTCCTTTGAATAGATTAGATTCCAAGCTGTTTTTTCGTGAAGCAAATGGTGTAGTGGATTGTCTTGCTAACTATGCAATTCTGAATTTTTCGTGTTTTTGGTTAAAGAACTTTCCTTTTCCTATTTTTGTTTGTATTCGGGGAGGACTTTATGGGGCAGGCAAAACCCAGATTTGTCTCCCATGTAAACTCTGGTTATTTTTAATTTGAATGTGAATTGTATTTATATCAAAAAAAAAAAAAAAAAACCTAGCTCTAACCCATATGCTACGTGTTCATTAATTTTTCCATCTTTTTATACTGCAAATCTAAGATATTTGAATTTATTAATTACTTAAAAGGATATCCCAATTATCAATTGTGATAATTTCTTTAGACTTTCAGTAGTGAAATTTCTGTCCCTACATTACTGAGAGGTTAACTTGTAGAACAAAGAAAAAGTAAGCACTTTGAAGGATTTTAGTATACTATGCGCTTCCTTCAAGTAAATCGGTTATAGCCATGTAACTATCAAAGCGTGGTAAAATGATCAAAGTGAGAGGACGTACATTTCTTTATTGACATTGTACCCTTACAAACTAAAGAGAGAAACCAAGGCCATGAACATGAACATTATTACGTAAGAAGATAGTAGGTGGTTCCTTCTTTAAAAAGTCTATTACACTTGGTGTATGGTAGAGTCTGATCACCACCAACATTTAACAGTGGAAACAGAGAGAGGATAGCTGAAAGTATTGGCGTACTGGAAGGAAAGGCTTTGTCCGGCAAGGAGAGGCTCCCCGTTGTTGACAAGACAGTCGTCGAAAGCGAGCCGCTTGAATAATCTGGGATTTATTAGACGAGCAGAGCTGAACCATCCACAGGTCAGGTGAATGTTGGAAATGCTGCAACCCGAGTTACAGATGTTTACGATTTCCACAAGGTACATGGGAATACCGTTCGGAAGGGACGTCGTCGGCCCCTGATTTATCACAATGTCATCTTTGGAGCACAGGCTGAAATGAATTCGATTCGCGTCTCCATCCTCTGCGCAAATGTTCCGAACATGAATTAAATTAACCTTGCAGTACTGGTTTAGCGACATTCTCAAATTAAATTCCCAGAACTGCTTTTCATTGATGCTGCGACTTTCATCTTTCATTGGAGAGATGTTTACTTGGGTTTGAATTTTGAAACGCCCGGGGTCTTTGCAAAACTTAAGCTCACCCTAGAAGACTGGGTCCGGTTTATGCATTGAAAGACGTAATTCTGCGACAAAACCTTTTACGTGTGTCAACTGACTTGACAGGAGTCACAGGACCCAATTCCTCCGAGCTGGGTGGGGAGTTATTCTTTTAGGCCTTAACCCATTAGGGCTCATATATGGCTGGAGCTATGTATAGTATATACAAACTAAAGGAATTACGCATAAATATGAATCCTCTGAAGAATTGGACAACGTACAGAGTTTAAAAAAAAAAAAAAAATGTCCTACCTGCTGACTGGAGTAGCTTGCGAGTGGTGATGGTGCCATTTTTGTTGGGAAAGATCAACCTCTGAATGCCAGCGTCCTTCCTCGTTCGCTCTGATGCGTGGCAAAGTCCTGAAACACCATGAGATAAAGGTTTAACTCACACTCTGCATGCGTGGGTAAAGTCCTGCAACATTTGACAATGTCCGTCCGATGCATAAGGAAACTACATGGACTATCCTTGTAATCAATGAAACCCTTATTCACGAGGGTTGTATACTGTTCATCATCGTCAACCGTACAAAAAGAAGGTTGTTAATGCTAGATTTCAACTGGTTATCGAACTTCAATTTGGTGTTCCACGGACTGGACGCGCGTTATATATGCTAATCAAGATTGTCAACTTCAGCTGGCATGAGCATATACGCACGCATGGAAGTTTTCATGCCAAAAACAACAACTGGGTAATCCACGGAGAGAGCGAGAAAAATTACCAGATGGCGAAAGAAGCATGAGACCCACACTCAACGCAAAGGCAAACACAAGAAAGTTGCGATAAACGACAGGTCTCGTCATTAATCCGCTCCTATAAACGTCACCTGCAAAACAAATGTAAGACAAAATCGCCAATACGTATACAGTGTAGTTAACGAAATTTGATAAAGCTATGAGAAGAAAGGTCGGAAACTGAATTCTTCTTCGAAATTTGGTCTGCAAAGAGTGCCTGGTAGAAGCGTACGTACTTCTTCCCAGAAAGAGAGCCAAAATGGAGGGGAGGTTTTAGTTGGGTTTTGCACAACGAACCGTGGGATTTCAGCACAGTTGAACGTTTACGGAAACGTTGAGAGGTAAGATGAGCAGCAAGAATCTGATGTTCCAGTGGTGTATGACTGTATGTTGGACGGACGGACGGACGAAGAAGTACTAGAAAACGTTAGTTAAATTGCCCGGCAAGTCAGAGGTGCGAATTGCGAAGCAAATCCTTCTTCGAAGGAACGTGAATCTATGCAGAGGTGTAGAGGAGCTGACGACGAATTTATAGCGGCACTGCTCTTGGATTGCGAGCAAAACGTTTGCTTCCCGAAAAATTTCAGAAATGCCTTGCACGAGACGACGTTGACAGTCGATAAATGATCAATCTAGACGGTTCCGGTTTTTGTTTTTCTATTTATTTTCTTGTTGGGGGTCTAATATTCTCTATTTCTTCGCTCTTGTTGGGGTCTAAGCGGGTTCAATCCAAAACTGCAGGGATAAAAAAAAAATTTTCTTCCAAAAAACTCATGTCTTTTTTTTTTTTGGTAGGAATCCAAAAAATCATGTCAGTTATGCTTTGTTTTGTTTCATTTTCGTCGTATGCCTATCACGAAACATGGGAATCAGGAATTTCAGATTTGTAAATATTTATAATTTCTTAGTTCTTTTAAATGTTCTCGTTGGGATGACAATAATGTGGGTTTCGATTTATACAATACCAAACCTTAACCTTCTATCGGGTTTGTAAGGGTAAAACTTAGGGTTGAACCTATTTTATTAAAAATATAAAAAAAAATACGTTTTTAAATAGAATATATTAGTAAATAATATATTTATTCATTAAATATAATTTTTATATTTGATCTATATTAAAATAATATTTTAGTAAATAATATTTTTATATTTATTCAAATCGCGATAAAAAAAAAAAACCAAACAAACAAACCATAGCACGGTTAAGAGTCGCACGTGTCTGAAAGAAACGTTGGGGTAGGAGAGAGAAGGAAGGATTTTAGAGAAGCTAAGGGCTAGGGGGGGAAAAAGTGAGGAAGACGGGGGAGCAAATAGCCGGTTTTTGGAGAAGACAACTGAGTAAATACCGCCGCTTCGGAAAAGCCAGCACTGGCACTCAGCACTCAGCACTCAGGCTGAAAAGCAGCCCTACTCTCAACGGTCAAAACCCTGACCGAACTGCCCGAGAAAGGTCAACGATATCACACAGGCGCATGATAGCCGTACTCGTACTTATTAGTATACCATGCGCATCCTCACTTGAACCGGAAGCAGGACCAAGTGACCAACTTTTTTTTTTTTTGATGGAAAGGACCAAGTGACCAACTGACCAAGTACCCTTTTCAATGCTGCATTGAATGCTAAATGCAGCCAACTTTAAATTAAGATTTAGGCCCAAAGTTTAGCAAAAAAAGATTTAGGCCCAAAGAATGGGAATGTTTTTGTACGGGGCCTTTCCTTAGGGAGCCTGCCGCAAGGTTTTATTTGAAATATGAGCAGTCGAGGCCTAGCCCAACATTTGTTTAGTGGAATGAAATATGAGCAACTCCTACGTGAGAGGCCTACGGATATAAGCCCAACGCGGTACACATGACAGCCCATTTAGGGTGCATCCGACTAGAGGTGGCAATTGTGACTTGTGACCAGACAACTCACCCGGTCTTAGGCGGGTTTGGGTTGATTGTTTCAACCAGTGGGTTGGATTCGGGTTATAAATTCTCAACTCGATTATAAATGTGTTGGGTTAGGGTTTGACCCATTAACTGGAAATGACTCGATTACAACCTGATTATTTTTTTTGGATAATATAAGTTTGGAATTTTATACTAACAATAGTTGTGGCTATTCAACCTTTCCTCTTTTAATATAAATAATGACAAATGATAAAAGTGAAGAAAGATTTTCTACATATAAATATTTTAAATTTCTTAGCCTCTACTAATATAAATTGAGGCATTCATGACAAGTAAAGTCTTTTAAGGCTTTATTATTATGTTTTAGTTCTTTTCTTTATGTTATTTTAGTTCTATCTTAATGATTGTTGTGTTATTATGCTTGTTAGGTGTGCTTTGATATTAGAATGAATTAAAAAAAATATAATTTGCATAGACTTTGATATTAGAATGAATTAAAATTTTTAATTTTTAGTAGTAATTTAAATTATTTAAACGGGTTGGGATATTCTAACCCGTTTATAAAATGAGTGGGTTTAGCCTTGGCTTGTTAACCCGGCCCCTACATCAACCCGACCCAAACCCGACCCATTTCCACCTCTACATCCGACTTTGCTCCTGCTTCTGGCTAAGATGTTCTAAATGCTTTCGACGTAAGTAACATGCGATAACAAACTAAGAATTGTTCTTAGGCTGTATTTTGTATGCATCTGAATTGAAGTGCTTTTTCTTTCACTTTTGACTTATTTAATGACTTTTTAATGTCCTTTTTTCAATTTTTTCTTTTTGGTAAGAAACATTTTTTAAGTCATAAGAGTGTTGATAAACAATAAAACTTGGGTTTTCAAGAGAAGTGCTTCTCTTAATTAACAAGCATACAGTGAGTAGACTCATCAATCTTCCCTTCCCAATAGCTTAAAAGGTGGTATTCGACAGTCCTAAAATGCCACTGAGCTCTGCCGTATTGAACTTCCTTTTTTCTTTTCTTTTTTTTTTCTCCTCAACTTAAAAGTTAAAAAGAAAACAGGACAAATGCTAGTTTGGTAATAAAAATTAAAAAGTGAAAATGCTTGAAATGTATACAAGCTAAAAAAAAAACTTTTTAACTTCTCATATGTTATCTGAATTCCAGACAGGCAAATCAACAATATTTCACCATATATAATTATATTCAACTATATATATAATATGTGTTTAGGTTTCTATAAAAATGAATATATATATTATACATTAATATTTACATATATTTTATATGTTACAATATATTATACTAGGGGGCTGCACGCACTACGCGCATAAAAAGCATGGCCCACTTAGATTAACATCCAAGGTAGTTACTTTAGTGGGGATTGTTTTTTTTTGGGAGGGTAATATTTGGAAAAAGAAAAGGAAGCCAGAATCTGGAGGGAATATTCCCCCCTCTTCGCTTTATTAATAGTATAGATATTAAAGATCCCAAAGTGGGGTCCACCTCTTTTGTGAGATTATGCTACGTGACAATGTTAAAATCTCAAAGTTTCTCTTCCTATGCCTTGAACTTTACAGATACTCCTATTATTTGTCCTTAAAAGGAAATTAATTATATTTATTTGTTAAATATTAATTTACTCAAAATATGTAATTCCGTACTACAATGGATAAGCAATTCCATTCACTTAAAACTATATCCAATAATAGTTACTCAAAAGTGATGTATAACCGTGTGCTTAATTCGTCATGCTTATTTTATTGTAGATCATTAATTACCACCATTTTGCATTTGATTGAAACAACCTATCCAACCACCGCCCCTTCTTCCCCCATTTTAAAAAACCTTAGCTTTGACATATATAACTTTTTTTGTTTTATTATTCTATTATGGAAGTGCCAATAGTATCAAGCCTAAAGTCCTTTAAGCATTATAGTTGATTAGGTAGGTTCACCTTAAAGGCGTCCCACTGATAAGAGATTTCGTCCCAAAACGTCAACTTTATCAGATTATTTTTAGAATATAAAGGAAGTATTTTTTTTCCTATATAAGTTAAGGCAATAGGTTTCATTGTGAATGACTTATGGGGCTGATATATTTTGAAATAGAAGTAAAATTCCAAAAAAAAAAGCTCGACCCTTCTAAAGACTTTTCAGATGACATTATAAACAACATCAATCAAGAACTAAAGGGATGAAAAATCAACTGTTTCTGGTTTGAAATGAGTAATCAATCCATGGAAAGTAATGGTTCCAACGTATCATGCATGATAAGGATTTAATCAGCATATATATATATATATATATTGATCCAAGAGGTCCAAGTAATGATTATTAGAGGCAAATTCTTGTAATTTTGGTTCTGATAAAAGGCCGTCAAAATCAAAATTCAGAAACCACTCGAAATAATTGGACATTACATCAAAGACACACGTACGTTCACGCAACTTCGATCATATATTTGGTGATTTCAGAAGATCAAAAGCAACTAATAACAAATGCAGCACAATATTGGCTTATGTAGGCACCCCACTAGCCATATATGAACCAAATGCTATGGAGTTTCTAAATTCTACGAATTCGTGAAAACCACGCTTTATGTTCCTCTCTTATATATCACTGCCATGTATATAAATTTTATGCAATTAACTCTCTCTCTCTCTCTCTCTCTCTCTCTCTATTGCTTCAAGGATCGTCCTCTATCTTTGGTCTTTGGGTGTTCTCCAAGCTGGTTTTAACTCCTCCTTTCTTATACCATCTTTCTCTTTCTCCGTCAGAGTGTACGTCGAAAGGGCCATGGCATGGTCTCTTAATGCTGGATGTGGCCACTTTCTTGGGTTCTCCAGCGTTGTCAATATGCAGAATGGCCGAGTCCAACCATACCCAGAAGAAGGACATGCTCAATTCGGAAGAATCAAGGGCGCCAAGGAGCAAAAGGAAGGTCTGCACCTGCAGACAGAGAGTTGCAAAGACAAGTGCACCTCTGGGTTCCAGATGCCTCTGCATTATCCTCGTTACTCCAAGGCAGACTATGAGAAGATGGAGGAATGGAAGTTGGACATGCTTCTCAAGGAGTATGGACTTAGTCCGAGAGGCACCCTTGACGAGAAAAGGGCTTTTGCTACCGGAACCTTCTTGTGGCCCGATCAGAGGTGATCAGCCCTTTTCACGGCTTATGCAGTAATGGGTCCTTTGATCTGAGTTGTTTGTGGTTTAGGTCTCATACTTGTATCTTTTGGCTGAGTTAAATTGTGATCAAGCTCATGCATGATCATGGACACTCTTCTAGTATTTGATGATGTAGCAGAAGCGTTAATAATAAAAAGAAAAGTATCAAACAATGTGCAATCTAGGTAACAATACCTCAAAATAATTGGACCGTCTGATATCTCTGATCTCATGATCTTTGGATTATTTTCAATGACCACAGGACAGATCACAGATCAGATGGTCGTAATATCATAATTGGTCACCTTTTCTAATCAGACTGTTAAGACTCTTCTGGTTGGTAGATCAATCGGCCGGGATGGCTAAGATTGTTTGGTTTTCAGATTGGGCAGTCTTGATTTCATAACTGAAGAATCCTTTTGTTAATCAGACGGTCCAGATTATCTGAATTTTAGGTCGGATGTCTAAAATTTCTTGGCCATCATATCAGATGGTTCCGATTGGCTTAAATTGTTGATCAGGAGTCGTACATTAATGTTCATTTAATCAAGCCGACCTCTTTGAATATCCAAACCAACCCGTATAAAGCAAATATTCCCAGACAAAGAAACATACCAGGGCAGGAGGCAAGAAACGTTATACCAAGTAATGTTATGCATGAGGCCGTGTTACAAAGGTCATAAGGCGTGTAACATTTTAAGATCATTACACATCCTTGGTAACATCATAACTAAATGTTGTTGCAAAGATCTTCCTTCATATATCCTAAGAGAGAAAACTTGAGGAGATCAAGGCTGTGTTTGGTATTGCTTTTGCTTCCATGAAGATGTATTTATGAAGCAAAACTGTTTGGTACTATAAAAAACATAAAATTGCTTCATGGCTAATATTATGACAAAATGTACTATTATGGTAAAGGTTGGGTGGTGGTAGTGGATATATGGTGGGTGCTAGTAGAGCGATGGTGG